>CAKJTW010000014.1:43622500-44222500 GCA_917880005.1 Nanger dama
CATCTATTTCTGCTTTATTGACTATGCCAAAGCCTTTGACTGTGTAGATCACAATAAACTGTGGAAAATTCTGTACGAGATGAGAATACCAGATAACCTGAACTGCCTTTTGAGAGACCTATATGCAGGTCAGGGAGCAACAGTTAGAACTGGACATGGAATAACAGACTGGTTCCAAATAGGAAAAGGAGTAGGTCAAGGCTGTATATTGTCACCCTGCTTATTTAACTTCTATGCAGAGTACATCATGAGAAACGCTGGGCTGGAAGAAGCACAAGGTGGAATCAAGATTGCCAAGTGAAATATCAATAACCTCAGCATGCAGATGATACCACCCTTATGGCAGTAGTGAAGAACTAAAGAGCCTCTTGATGAAAGTGAAAGAGGAGAGTGAAAAAGTTGGTTTAAAGCTCAACATTCAGAAAATGAAGCTCATGGCATCTGGTCCCATCACTTCATGGGAAATAGATGGGGAAACAGTGGAAACAGTGTCAGACTTTCCTGGTAGCTCAGACAGTAAAGCGTCTGCCTACAATTCGGGAGACCTGGGTTCAATCCCTGGGTCGGGAAGATCCCTTGGAGAAAGAAATGGCAACCCACTCCAGTTTTCATGCCTGGAAAATCCCATGGACCAAGGAGCCTGGTGGGCCACAGTCCGTCGGGTCGCAAAGAGTCGAAACGACTGGGCGACTTCACTTCAAAATTACTGCAGATGGTGACTGCAGCCATGAAATTAAAAGACGCTTGCTCCTTGGAAGGAAAGTTATGACCAACCTAGATAGCATCTTCAAAAGCAGAGACATTACTTTGCCAACAAATGTCCGTCTAGTCAAGGCTATGGTTTCTCCAGTGGTCATGTATGGATGTGAGAGTTGGACTGTGAAGAAAGCTGAGCGCCGAAGAATCGATGCTTTTGAACTGTGGTGTTGGAGAAGACTCTTGAGAGTTCCTTGGACGGCAAAGAGATCCAACCAGTCCATTCTAAAGGAGATCAGTCCTGAGTGTTCTTTGGAAGGACTGATGCTGAAGCTGAAACTCCAATACTCTGGCCACTTCATGTGAAGAGTTGACTCCTTGGAAAAGACTCTGATGCTGGGAGGGATTGGAGGCAGGAGGAGAAGGGGACAACAGAGAATGAGATGGCTGGATGGCATCACCAACACGATGGACATGGGTTTGCATGAACTCCAGGAGTTGGTGATGGACAGGGAGGCCTGGCGTGCTGCAGTTCATGGGGTTGCAAAGAGTCGGACATGACTGAGTGACTGAACTGAACTGAACTGAGCACCTTTCACTTTCACTTTATGTCTGAACTGTCTATTTTGTTCCACTGATCTGTTTTCTGTTCCTATGCCAATATCACATGTGTGTGTGCTAAGTCGTTTCAGTCATGTCAGACTCTTCAAGCCCCTGAGTAGCGAGCAAGGCTCCTCTGTCCATGGGATTCTCCAGGCAAGAATACTGGAGTTGGTTGTCATGCCCTCCTCCAGGGAATGCCAATATCAGTGTCTTGATACCATAGGTTACTGTGTGCACGCTCAGTCCCTTCAGACTCTTTGCGACCCCATGGACTGAGTGTTACTAGCAAGTCTTAAAGTCAGGTAGCATAAATCCTCCAACTTTTTTTTACTCTTTTTCAAAATGTTTAGATTATTCTAGGTTATTTGCATTTCCAGATACATTTCCCCCGCACCCCTTACTCTTTAGCCCTGCTGCTGCTGCTAAGTCACTTCAGTCATGTCCGACTCTGTGCGACCCCATAGACAGCAGCCCACCAGGCTCCACCGTCCCTGGGATTCTCCAGGCAAGAACACTTGAATGGGTTGCCATTTCCTTTTCCAATGCATGAAAGTGAAAAGTGAAAGTGAAGTCGCTCAGTGGTGTCCAACTCTTTGCGACCCCATGGACCACATCCTACCAGGTTCCTCCATCCGTGGGATTTTCCAGGCAAGAGTACTGGAGTGGGTGGCCATAGCCCTAGGAGGTATAAATCCTCTCAACTTTTTACTCTTTTTCAGATTCTCTCTGTGAGGTTTTTTGTGTGTTTTTTTGTTTTGTTTTTTGTTTTGGTCACGCTGGCTCTTCAATGCTGCTTGCAGGCTTTCTTCAGTTGCCGCAAAGAAGAGCTGCTCTTCGTTGCTGTGCACAGGCTTCTCATTGTTCTGGCTTCTCTTGTTGCAGAGCATGGGCTCTAGGAGCACAGGCTTCAGCGGTTTCAGCCCTAGGGCTCTAGAGCTTGGGCTCAGTAGTTGGGGCGCATGGACTTAGTTGCTCTAAAGCAGTGGAATCTTCTCAGACCAGAAATCAAACTCATGTCCCCTGCGTTGGCAGGTGGATTCTTATCCACCAGACCACCAAGGAAGCCCATTTTGTGAGATTTTAAAAGTTCCCATTTGTTCCTAATTTCCTTAAAGCTTTTAACATGAACATGGTATTGAATTCTGTCAAATATTTTTCTTAAACAGCTAATATCACCCTATGGATTTTATTCTATATTCTGTTAATGTGGTGAATTATACTAATTGATTTTCATATATTGCTTTCTAGGAATAAAATACAGTTGGTCATAGTGTATTGCCATTTTTGTATATTGCTGTACTCAAGTAGCTAAATTTTTTTGAAGATATGTACATCTATCTTAATGAGGGCTGTTGTTCAGTAGTCCTCCTTTCCTAAATGGTTTTACCTGGTTTTGGTATCAGGATAATGCTAGCCTCATAAAATATTTCCTTCCTCTTTTGTTTTCTGAAAGAATTTATGTAGGACTGGTATTATTTCTTCCTTAAATAGTTGGTAGAATTCAACAGTGAAACCATCAGACGCTTGGAGTTTTCTTTTGGAAACATTTTGAATTATGAATTTAAGTTTTAATAGATATAGGACTATTCAGATTTTCTACTTTTCTTAAGTCAGTTTTGACAGTTTGTGTCTATCAAGGAATTTGTCTCTCTCATCTAAGTTGTCTAATTTATTAGAATAAGTGGTTTATAATATTCATGTTATTCATTTAACATCTGCAGTATATGTAGTGACATTCCTTCTTTCACTCCTGTTACTAGGAATTTGTGTCACATTTTGCTACTTCTTGCCAGGTTTGGTAAATATTTTTTTTTAATCTATTTACTTTTGGCTGTACTGGGTCTTTGTTGCTGTGCAGGATTTTTCTCTAGCTGTGGTGAGTGAGGGCTACTATCTAATTGTGGTGCGCGGGCTTCTCATCGCAGTGGCTTTTCTTGTAGAGCACAAGCTATAGGGTGCACGGGCTTTAGTAGCTGCGGAACGTAGGCTCAGTAGTTGTGTCTCTAGAGCACAGGGTCAGTAGCTGTGGTGCATGGGCTTAGTTGCTCCACAGCATGTGGGATCTTCCCAGATTAGGGACTGAACCTGTGTCTGCTGCATTGGCAGGAGCCACCAGGAAAGCCCCAGATCTAGTAATTTTTAATTGGATAATATAGTCAAATTTATGTTGCTAAGTGAATTTTTTAGTCTTTCTTTAATGAATGCTTTGTCCTGGTCTTCCCTGGAAAAGGAAATGGCAATCCACTCCAGTATTCTTGCCTGGAGAATCCCATGGATGGAGAAGCCTAGTAGGTTACAGTCCATGGGGTCGCAAAGAGTCGGACACGACTGAGCAACTTCACCTACCTCACCTGTCCTGGTCTGCAGTAAGTTATTTGGGGTTCAATTTGATACCTGCAAGTCTTGTTTACAAGGTTTCTAAGGGTAAGTCTAAGTCATCGTTTATTATAAGGCTATTTTACAGTAAAACTAGGGTGTGGCTATTGGGGTCTATTAATGTCCCAAGTGATCAACAAGGTCTTTGCAGTCTGGCTAATAGGAATAGACTGCAGCAGCATCCCAGGCTTCTCTGTCCCTCACCATCTCCTAAAGTTTGCCCAAGTTCATGTCCATTGCATCGGTGATGCCATCCAGTCATCTTACTCTCTGATGTCCTCATCTCTCAATCTTTCCCAGCCTCAGGGACTTTTCCAATGAGTCAACTGTTTACATCAGATGACCAAAATACTGGAGCTTCAGCTTCAACATCAGTCCTTCCAGCAAGTATTTAGGGTTATTTCCCTTAAGATTGACTGGTTTGATCTCCTTGCTGTCCCAGGGACTCTCAGGAGTCTTTCTCCAGCACCATATTTCAAAGGTATCAAAATATATAATATTCAACAAAGATTCAGGGGTACTTCATGTGGATTTCTTGAGTTATTTTTCTGCAAACTCCTCTCCTTTCAGAAACCCTACTCTGCTATCACAATCACCTTGACCTCTCTAAAGTTCAAATTCGGTCTCTATGACTCAGTAAGACCACAGTACTCCTTATGGTAAGCCCCCTTCTGCCCTATGGTTCAGACTGTGCCTCCAGACAGAAAACTGGGGAAACTATAGGGCCTGCCTCATTTATTTTCTTTCTTTCAGGGATCACAATCCTTTTCCTTGTTTGAAGTCTGAAAGCAGCTGTTTCATATATTTTGTCCAGTTTCTAGTTATTTACAGCAGGAGGTGTTCGCTGTTACTCCAATGAAATCGAAAACAGAAGACTATAATTTTTAGCTACTGTGGACAGGTAGAGGTACTCTCTTTATAACATGAAATAGTCAGGATAACCATTAGAACTGAAAGAGAAATTGCATATGAAGATTATTATTTTAATTCACAATGGAAAAGTTTCCTTTTACCTGTTCACTCATAACGTGGGTGAAATTTGCTACATACTTTCCACAGTCCTTTTACATGCAGATCTAACCCAACAAGCAGATTGAAGGGGAGAAAGCAGTCAGAATATATGTGAGGTAGTGTTGGTCCCAGTAACCAGAAACTCTGACCTGAGGTCAGAATACCTCATTTCCCCGGAAGGAGGTCTGTGATTGGTAATTTGGTGGACTTCATTTTCTAGGAAGGCAGTCTCATTAAGAGCTGATCCAGAAACACATAGCTTTTAGCTGGCAAAAATTATTCTAGTTAGCCATAGAGCTTCAGTACCATTATAGTTTAGCAGAAGGTACATTAGCATAAGAGACAAACTTGGGTTAAATCTTGACCCTACAACTTCCTAGTTTTGACATGACTGAGGAGCTAAGGGGATTTTTTGCTATAAAACAGGAACAACAGCAATTTTATCATTAGATTGTTATAAGGTCACATATATCAAACAGCTAGTATGAGCCTTGCACACAGAGTAAACAATTTAACGTAATTTAACCAAGAATTATTTGAACAGATGGGGCTTCCCAGGTGGCCCTAGTGGTAAAGAATTTGCCTGCTAATGCAGGAGACTCAAGAGTGGCCGTTCAATCCCTGGGTCAGGGAGATCCCTGGCGTAGAAAATGACAACCCACTCTAGTATTCTTCCCTGGGAAATTCCATGGACAGAGGAGCCTGGTGGGTTACAAGTCCATGCGGTCAAAAAGAGTTGGACACTATTGAGTGACTTAGTGTGCACACACACACACACTTTGAACAGACTCCTCACTAAAGAAGATATATAGAGGGCAGATAAGTATATGAAAATATGTTCAACATCATATGTCATTGTGCTTAGTCGCTCAGTCGTGTCCAACTCTTTGAGACACCACAGACTGTAGCCTACCAGGCTCCTCTGTCCATGGGGATTCCCCAGACAAGAATACTGGAGTGGCTTGCCATGCCCTCTTCCAGATCTTCTCAACCCAGGGAACAAACCCAGGTCTCCTGAATCATAGACAGATTCTTTACCAGCTGAGCCACCGGGGAAGTCTTCATATATCATTAGGGAATTGCAAGTTAAAACAAGAAGATGCTACTGCATAGCTATTGTTGTACATGACTAAAATCCAAAACACTGACAACACCGAATTCTGACAAGAATGTGAAGCTACAGAAACTCATATTCACTCCGTGGAAATGCAAAATAGTACAGCCACTTTGAAAGACAGTTTGGCAGTTTCTTAACAAAACTAAACATACACTTACTATATGATCCAGCAATCATATTCTGGTATTTACACAAATGAGGTGAAAACTTATGTACAAGTGAAAATCTGTACATGAATGTTTGTTGTAGTTTTATTCAGAATTGCCAAAACTTGGAAGCAACCAAGATGTTTTTCAATAGGTGAATGGATAAACAAACCAGAGTAAATCCATACAATGGGATATTGCTCAGCAAATGAAAATAAACAAAAAGAGCAGTGGCTGCACTTTGCTGGAGCAGCCGTGAAGAGAGACCCCATGTCCAAGGGAAGAGAAACACAAGTAAGAAGGTAGGCACTGAGAGAGGGGAATCAGAGGGCAGATAGACTGAAACTACAGTCACAGACAACTAGCTAATCTGATCACACGGACCACAGCCTTGTCTAACTCAATGAAACTAAGCCATGCCATGTGGGGCCACCCAAGACAGGCAGGTCATGGTGGAGATTCCTGACAGAATGTGGTCCCCTGGAGAAGGGAATGGCAAACCACTTCAGTATTCTTGCCTTGAGAACCCCATGAACAGTATGAAAAGGCAAAAAGATAGGACACAGAAAGACTCCCTGGGTCAGTAGGTGCCCAATATGCTACTGGAGATCAGTGGAGAAATAACTCCAGAAAGAATGAAGGGATGGAGCCAAAGCAAAAACAACACCCAGGTGTGAATGGGACTGGTGATGGAAGCAGGGTTCAATGCTGTAAAGACCAATATTGCATAGAAACCTGGAATGTTAGGTCCATGAATCAAGGCAAATTGGAAGTGGTCAAACAGGAGATGAGAAGAGTGAAAATCAACATTCTAGGAATCAATGAACTAAGATGGACTGGAATGGGTGAATTTAACTTAGATGACCACTGTATCTACTACTGTGGGCAGGAATCCCTTAGAAGAAGTGGAGTAGCCATCATAGTCAACAAAAGAGTCTGAAATGCAGTACTTGGACGCAGTCTCAAAAATGACAGATTGATCTCTGTTCGTTTCCAAGGCAAACCATTCAATATCATGGTAATCCAAGTCTATGCCCCGACCACTAACCCTGAAGAAGCTGAAGTTGAACGGTTCTATGAAGACCTCCAAGACATTCTAGAACTGACACCAAAAAAAAATGTCCTTTTCATTATAGGGGACTGGAATGCAAAAGTAGGAAGTTAAGAAACAGGCAAATTTGGCCTTGGAGTACAGAATGAAGCAGGGCAAAGGCTAATAGAGTTCTGCCAAGAGAACGCACTGGTCATAGCAAACATATTTTCCAACAACACAAGAGAAGATTCTACAGATGGACATCACCAGATGGTCAACACCGAAATCATATTGATTATATTCTTTGCAGCCAAAGATGGAGAAGAAGCTCTACACAGTCAGCAAAAACAAGACCGGGAGCTGACTATGGCTCAGATTATGAACTCCTTATTGCCAAATTCAGACTTAAATTGAAGAAAGTGGGGAAAACCACTAGACCATTCAGATATGACCTAAATCAAATCCCTTATGACTATACAGTGGAAGTGAGAAATAGATTTAAGGGACTAGATCTGATAGATAGAGTGCCTGATGAACTATGGACAGAGGTTCGTGACATTGTACAGGAGACAGGAATCAAGACCATCCCCAAGAAAAAGAAATGCAAAAAGGCAAAATGGCTGTCTGAGGAAGCCTTACAAATAGCTGTGACAAGAAGAGAAGAGAAAAGCAAAGGAGAAAAGGAAAGATATACCCATTTGATTGCAGAGTTTCAAATAGCAAGGAGACATAAGAAAGCCTTCCTCAGCAATCAATGCAAAGAAACAGAGGAAAATAAGAATGGGAAAGACTAGAGATCTCTTCAAGAAAGTTAGAGATACTAAGGGAACATTTCATCCAAAGATGGGCACAATAAAGGACAGAAATGGTAGGGACCTAACAGAAGCAGAAGATATTAAGAAGAGGTGGCAAGAATACACAGAAGAACTGTACAAAAAGATCTTCACGATCATTCATGATGGTGTGATAACTCATCGAGAGCCAGGTATCCTGGAATGTGAAGTCAAGTGGGCCTTAGGAAGCATCACTATGAACAAAGCTAGTGGAGGTGATAGAATTTCAGTTGAGCTATTTCAAATCCTGGAAGATGACGCTGTGCAAGTGCTGCACTCAATATGACAGCAAATCTGGAAAACTCAGCAGTGGCCACAGGACTGGAAAAGGTCAGTTTTCATTTCAATCCCAAAGAAAGGCAATGCCAAAGAATGCTCAAACTACTGCACAATTGCACTCATCTCACACACTAGTAAAGTAATGCTCAAAATTCTCCAAGCCAGGCTTCAGCAATATGTGAACCGTGAACTTCCAGATGTTCAAGCTGGTTTTAGAAAAGGCAGAGGAACCAGATATCAAATTGCCAACATCCACTGGATCATCAAAAAAGCAATAGAGTCCCAGAAAAACATCTATTTCTGCTTTATTGACTATGCCAAAGCCTTTGACTGTGTAGATCACAATAAACTGTGGAATATTCTGTACGAGATGGGAATACCAGACCAGCTGACCTGCCTTTTGAGAAACCTATATGCAGGTCAGGAAGCAACAGTTAGAACTGGACATGGAACAACAGACTGGTTCCAAATAGGAAAAGGAGTAGGTCAAGGCTGTATATTGTCACCCTGCTTATTTAACTTCTATGCAGAATACATCATGAGAAACACTGGGCTGGAAGAAGCACAAGCTGGAACCAAGATATCCAGGTGAAATATCAATAACCTCAGCATGCAGATGATACCACCCTTATGGCAGTAGTGAAGAACTAAAGAGCCTCTTGATGAAAGTGAAAGAGGAGAGTGAAAAAAAGTTGGCTTAAAGCTCAACATTCAGGAAACTAAGATCATGGCATCTGGTCCCTTCACTTCATGGGAAATAGATGGGAACATTGGAAACAGTGGCTGACTATTTTTCTGGGCTCCAAAATCACTGCAGATGGTGACTGCAGCCTTGAAATTAAAAGTCACTTACTCCTTGGAAGGAAAGTTGTGACCAACCTAGATAGCATATTCAAAAGCAGAGACATTACTTTGCCAACAAAGGTCCATCTAATCAAGGCTATGTTTTTTCCACTAGTCATGTATGGATGTGAGTGTTGGACTGTGAAGAAAGCTGAGCACTGAACAACTGTTGCTTTTTTTTTTTGGAATTGATGCTTTCGAACTGTGTTGTTGGAGAAGACTCTTGAGAGTCCTTGGACTGCAAGGAGATCCAACCAGTTCGTTCTAAAGGAGATCAGTCCTTGGAACGACTGATTCATTGAAAGGACTGATTCATTGGAAGTGTTCATTGGAAGGACTAATGTTGAAGCTTCAATACTTTGGCTACCTGATGCGAAGAGCTGACTCATTTGAAAAGACTCTGATGCTGGGAGGGATTGAGGGCAGGAGGAAAATGGGATGACGGAGGATGAGATGGTTGGATGGCATCACCGACTCAATGGACATGGGTTTGAGTGAACTTGGGAGTTGGTGATGGACAGGATGGCTGGAGTGCTGCGATTCATGGGGTCGCAAAGAGTTGGACATGACTGAGAGACTCAACTGAACTGAAGAGAAACAAGCTCTCAAACCACAAAAATACAGTGGACGCATAAGTGTATATCAGGAAATAAACAAAGCCAATATGAAAAGACTACATACTATATGATTCTAACCATATGACATTCTAGAAAAGGCAAAACTATGAAAAAGTGAATAGATTAGTGGTTGCCAGAGGCTCAGGGAGAAAGAGATGAATAGGTAGAACACAGGGTTTTTGCCAGTGAAACTATTCTATTTGATACAGTAACAGTGCATAGATGTCACTATGAGTGAGTGAAGTCGCTCAGTCATGTCCAGCTCTTTGAGACCCCATGGACTATAGCCCACCAGGGTCCTCCATCCATGGAATTTTCTAGGCAAGAGTACTGGAGTGGGTTGCCATTTCCTTCTGCAGGGTATCTTCCCGACCCAGGGATTGAACCCCAGTCTCCCACATCACAGGCAGACACTTTACGGTCTGAGCCACCAGGGAATCTCATACATTTGTCAAAACCCATAGAACATACAACACAAAGAGTGAACCTTAATGTAAACTGTGGATGTCAGTAAATATTATAATATATCAATATCAGTGGATACATGTATATGTATGGCTGAGTCCCTTCACTGTTCACCTGAAACTAACACAGCATTGTGTGCTTCTTCACTCAGTCATGTCCGACTCTTTGCAACCTCACGGACTGCAGCCCACCAGGCTCCTCTGTTCATAGGGATTCTCTGGGCAAGAATACTAGAGTGGGTTGCCATGCCCTCCTCCAGGGGAATCTTCCCAACCCAGGGATCAAACCCAGGTGTCCTGCATTGCAGACAGATTCTTTACCGACTGTCACCAGTGAAGCCCAGAAATACTAAAGTGAAGAGCCTATCCCTTCTCCAGGGTATCTTCCCGACTCAGGAACTGTGTCTGGATCTCCAGCATTGCAGGAGGAATTTTTACCAGCCGAGCTACCAGGGAAGCCCAGCATTATTAACCGTCAGTACTCTTGCCTGGAAAATCCCATGGATGGAGGAGCCTGGTGGGCTGCAGTCCATGGGGTCGCTAAGAGTCGGACATGACTGAGTGACTTCACTTTCACTTTTCACTTTCATGCATTGGAGAAGGAAATGGCAACCCACTCCAGTATTTTTGCCTGGAGAATCCCAGGGATGGGGGAGCCTGGTGGGCTGCCGTCTATGGGGTTGCACAGAGTCGGACACGACTGAAGCGACTTAGCAGCAGCAGCAGCATACACCATTTCAGAGGAGCTTCCCCGATGGCCCAGTGGGTAAAGAATCTGCCTGCAGTGCAGGTGATATAGGAGATGTGGGTTCGATCCCTGAGTTAGGAAGATTCCCTGGAGAAGGAAATAGCAACTCACTCCAGTGTTCTTGCCTGAAAAATTCTATGTACAAAGGAGACTGGTGGGCTACAGTCCAAAGGGTCACAGAGTCAGACACAACTGAGTGACTAAACACTCACTGTGCTTCGGCTCAGTCACTTCCTTCAGGGGACCTTCCTGACCCAGGAATCGAACCCATATCTCCTTTGTCTCCTGCACTGCAGGCAGGTTCTTTACCCACTGAGCCACCTGGGAAGCCCAAACACACAGTGTACCCCAATACAAAATAAAAAAGTTTTAAAAAATATTAAGTAGTAAAAAATGATAATAATATATCAGTATCAGCTCATCAGCTATAGCAAATGTACCCACTAATGCAAGATGTTAAGGACAGGGGGAAGCTGAGTGGGGAGAGGTGAAGGGATAAGTGGGAATTCTCTGTACTTGCTGCTCACTTTTTCTATGATTCTACAACTACCCTAAAACTAAAGTCAATTCAAAAGTCCATAGTGGCAGAATGATGAAATTATATAGGTAGAGAACCAATTTGTGGTTATCAAGGGTTAGAGATGATGGTGGACAAGAAAGAAAAGCAGTTATGTGACTTTAAAAGGGGAAAACACTAAGGGAGATGTGATTATGGAATAGCTCCATATCTTTTTTTCTTTTTCTGGCTACACTGCATGTGGGATCTTAGTTCCCTGACCAGGAATTCAACACATGCCTCCTGCAGTGGAAGTCCAGAATCTTAACCACTGGACTGCCAGGGAAGTCCCAGAATAGCTCTGAATCCTGATTGCAGTGGCTGCTACATGAACCAACACATTTGATAATATGGCGTTGAACTAGACACACACATTGTACCAATGTCAACTTCATTTGATAATATGGCATTGAACTAGACACACACATTGTACCAATGTCAACTTCATTTGATAATATGGCATTGAACTAGACACACACATTGTACCAATGTCAACTTCATTTGATAATATGGCATAGAACTATACACACACATTGTACCAATGTCAACTTCCTGGTTTTAATATTGTGCTAATGTCCAAGATGCAATGGGGAAATGGGGTAAAGAATACATAGGACTCCTCTGTACTACTTTTGCAACTTCCTGTGAATCAATAATTGCCTAATAATAAAAAGTTTAGGGGGAGTTCCTTAGTGGTCCAGTGGTTAGGAGTCTGTGCTTTCCCTGCTGTGGGCCTATGTTCAATCCCAAGTCAGGGAACCAAGATCCCACAAACTACATGACTCAGATAAAAAATTAAAAAAATTTTTTAAATAATAAATATTGTAACCAAGAGGAGTCTGAGTAGACATAAACGTTTGCCATGTAGCATCCTGGATAGGATTCTAAAAAAAAAAAAGACATTAGGAAAAACAGAACATCTGAATAAACTAAGGACTTCAGTTAATAATAATGTATCAGTAGTGGCTCATTAATGCTAATGTTAGTAATAGGGGAAACTAGATGTGCAGTATGGATGAACCCTGTTCTATCTTTGCAGTAACTCTGCAAACCTAAAGCTATTCTCAAATAAAAAGTTCAAATTCTACCAAAAGTTTAGAGAAGTGCTAACACCTATCCTGCTTAAACTCTTCCAAAAATTGCAGAGGGAGGATCACTCGTAAACTCATTCTATGACAACAACTCAAAACCTATGGGATTCAGCAAAAGCAGTGTCAAGAGGGAAGCTTATAGCTATACAAGCCTACCTCAAGAAATAAGAAAGAGATCAAAGAAAAACCTAACCTTACACCTAAGTCAACTAGAAAAAGAACCAAAGGAAAAAAACCCAAAGTTACTAGAAGGAAAGAAATCATAAAGATCAGAGCAGAAATAAACGAAAAAGAAATGAAAGAAACAATAGCAAAGATCAATAAAACCAAAAGCTGGTTCCTTGAGAAGATAAACAAAATTAATAAACCATTAGCCAGATACATTAAGAAAAAAAAGGGAGATGACTCAAATCAATAAAATTAGAAATGAAAAAGGAGAAGTTACAACAGACAATGCAGAAATGCAAAAGATCATATGAGACTACTATAAGCAACTATATGCCAATAAAATGGACAACATGAAAGAAGTGGACAGATTCTTAGAAAAATACAACCTTCCAAGACTGAACCAGGAAGAAACAAAAACTATGAACAGACCAATCACAAACACTGAAATCAAAACTGTGATTTTAAAAAAAAACCTTCCAAAAACAAAAGCCCAGGGCCAGACGGCGTCATAGTCAAATTCTAGTGAAAGTTTAGAGAAGAGTTAGCTCCTCTCCTGCTCTAAATCTTCTAAGATAAAAGGTTTATTAAAAAATAATGAATAGTGGGAAGTTAATAAGATACATAAGTCAAATACACAAGGATTTATATCCAGAATATACACATAATTCCTGCAAACTGGGGAAAAAAAAAAAAACTCAAAAGCCTACAAAAGATTTACATAGAGGTCTCACTAAAGAGAAAAAAAGAAAAAAACAATACGAAAAATAAACATATGAAAAGGTGTTCAACATCATTAAGTCATCAAAGAAATGCAAATTAAACCACCATAAGGTGGTTTTCTTCCATTACCATGGAAGAAAAGCTATGACAAACCTAGACAGCATATTTAAAAGCAGAGATGTTACTTGACTGACAAAAGTCCATATAGTCAAATCTATGGTTTTTCCAGTAGTCAAGTATGAATGTGAGTTGGACCATAAAGAAAGCTGAGTGATGAAGAATTAATGCTTTTGAACTGTGATATTGAAGAAGACTCTGGAGAGTCCCTTGGACAGCAGGGAGATCAAACCAGTCCATCCTAAAGGAAATCAGCCCTGAATACTCATTGGAAGGACTGTTGCTGAAGCTGAAGCTCCAATACTCTGGCCACCTGATGCGAAGAACTGACAAATTGGAAAAGACCTTGATGCCGGGAAAGACTGAAGGCAGGAGGAGAAGGGGACAGCAAAGGATGAGATGGTTGGATGTCAGCACCAACTCAATGGACGTGAGTTTAGGCAAGCTCTGGGAGATAGTGAAGGATAGGAAGGCCTGGCGTGCTGCAGTCCATGCAAAGATTTGGACACAACTAAGTGACTGAACTGAACAGATGACATTGGACATACACTCTAAAGAAATTAGTGTTTATGTCTATCAAAACACTTGCACATGAATATTTGTGGCAGTGTTCTTTACATCGTTCAAAACCGAAAAGACTCAAATATCTATTAAAATAATGGATAAATAAATTCATGCACTGGAATGCTACACTGAAATGAAAGAAGGACAAATTACTGATACACACATGATATGGATGAATCTCCCTGACAATGCTGAAAGACAGAAGTCACACATATAGATGTTGTATATATTGTATGACTCTGCTTACATTAAAGTTCAAAAGTATAGAAAATTAATCAGTAGTTGTAGAAGTCAGAATAGTAGTTACCCCTAGAGAGGATACTGACCGAGAGAGCAAGCAAGGAACTTTCTGGGATGATGAGAATTTTCTATGTATTGGTTTAAATAGTGGTTACAACAGTTACATACACATGCAAAAATTATCTAGGTCTTAGGACTTCCCTGGTGGTCCAGTGGTTGGGAATCTACTTTCCAGTGCAGAGGACGTGGATTCCATCCCTGGTCAGGGAACTAAGATCCCATATGTCTCTGGGCTACTAGCCCATATGCCTCAACTAGAGAGTCCATTTACCACTGCCAAGACACAATGCAGCCAAAAAATATAAGCAAATATTTTAAAAAATTATCTGGGTCTTCACTTAAGATTAAAAGTGCACTCTATTATATATGTGGTTACAAATATAATTTTGTAGCAATTTAAAAATATTTATTTATTTATTTGGCTGTGCTGGGTCTTAGCTGCAGAGTGTGGGATCTAGTTTCCCAACCAGAGATCAAACCGGAGCCCCCTACATTGGAACTGGGGAGTCTTAGACACTAAACCACCAAGGAAGTAGCCAGATATAACTTTGAAAAGTACAACTGTAAAGTTAATAGAAAAAGTGTAAAAGAACTTTTTTTTACCTTAGAAGGAGGGAAATGTTTTAAAACTCAAAAACAAAAATGTATCTACATAAAAACAAGGATTTCTATCCAATTAAAGATACAAGAGACAAAGTTAATGGCAGAGTCTATATAGAAATTTACCACATCTAAAACCTACAGAGGATAATTATCAAGTATATATGAAGAATTTCTGCAATCAGTATAATTAAGACCACAAAGAAAAATGGAAATGTAGTATAAAGAGGCAATTCCTGGAAGGGGAAGCTTAAATTGCTAAATGGGACACAAAGAAATGCTCAAGGTCACAAGTAATTAGTTAAACATAAAACAATGAAATGCCACTTTTTAATCCACTGGGACAGCAACAAGAAAATATAAAGTAGTATAATACCAAGTATTTATCAATACAAGAATATGGGAAGAACGGCACTCTTGTGTACTGCTTATGAAAGCATAACCTTATTCAACTATTTTGGAAAATAATCTGTTAGTACTTAGCAAAAGCAAATAGTGCTTTTATACTCTAAGGCAGAGCTCCCAGTCCTAGGTCTGCAATTCAGAGCAAAATCTTCACAGTTTTCTTTTAGAAGAAAGTAGAAGGGAACACAGGTATCTATCATTAGAGCAGTGGAAAGTCTGGAAGAGCAGTGGAAAAGACAAAAGTAATACATTCACATTTTGGAGCACTATGAGGCAGTTAAAAGCAGCGATCTCAATGTATCTAGAGCAATATGAACAGATCTGGAAAACAGGGTTGTGTGAAAAAGGCAGCAACCTAATGAAATTCACAGCATAATGACATTGATGTAAATTAAAAACCCACACATACGCCATTTCTGACCAAAACAGAATAACTGGGGACGAGCCATCTCACTGTAACCAACTATAAAATTGGACAAAATACATAAGATATTCATCTTCAGGTAAAGGAAAAGAAAGAGTGTCAGACTGATCCCTGAGAGAAAAGGAACTTACAAAGTGAGCCTTATGGTTGTCCACCTATCTGTCTGAAGATAGTTATTTTTTTTAATTAAAAAATTTTTTATTGAAGTATACTTGAATTACAATGTTGTGATAATTACTGCTGTGCAGCAAAGTCACTCAGTTACACATATACATATGTGATGGTTTAGTCGCTAAGCCATGTCAAACTCTGTGATTCTATAGACTGTAGCCTGCAAGGTTCCTCTGTCTGTGGGATTTCCCAGGCAAGAATACTGGAGTGGGTTGCCATTTCCTTCTCTAGGGGATCTTCCAGACCCAGAGATCGAATCCACATCTCCTGCACTGCAGGCAGTCTCCTTCATTGCAGGCAGATTCTTTACCACTGAACCACTGCCCTTGTATATATACACACATTCTTTTTCATATTCTTTTCCATTACGGTTTATCACAGGATGTTGGACATAGTTCTCTGTGCTATACAGCAGGACCTTGTTTACCCATTCTATACATACGAGTTTGCATCTGCTAATCGCAAACTCCCAATCCAACCCCCAGTCCCCTTGGCAACCACCAGTCTATTCTGTCCGAAGATAATTTTTAATTACAGCTTAAAGAAGAGGGTTCTGGCAGAACACAGGGATCCTGCTGATCTAAGAAATCAGAGATTAGAGCTCAGGCCAGGAGAAATTGCTGGAATCTTTGGGGTTTCCAGAAGAGATTTCCCAGAAGCGGGAGCTGTATACAGGTGAGCCACAGAAGTCTAGGTAGTGATGATCTCCCATGAGAACATGGCTGAGGGTTTTGCTGTATGCACATGGAGCAAAAGCATCCAAGGCTTGCCAAATAGAAGCTACCAGGAGCTAGAGAACGGACCAGAGATGGTAGAGACCAAGCTGTCTGGGAGTCACTGGAGTTCCAATCATGACAGGGTAAAGAGATCCTGTTAAACATCCCTGGACTTCAGCTGAGACACTAGAACATCTGCGCCTTAGCCATAAGGCCCATATCTTAAAGAAAAAGCTCTGCTAGATTCAACTTGATAAAATCTGAAAACAAACCCTCAAAAATAACACAATATATTTTTAGAAAATACACATAGAAGAGTTTAGCATTAAAGGTGTGTCATGTAAGCTGTTCTTACCTTATGAGACAGATCGCATGCTGCCTATGGAATGTGTATGTTTCTATACAAACTCACTTTCTCTTAAAAAATAAAAAATAGGGGGCTTCCCTGGTGGCTCAATGGTAAAGAATCCACCTGTTGATGCAGAAGACATGGGTTCAGTCCCTGATCTGCGAAGATCACACATGCTGTGGAGCAGCTAAGCCGGTGCGCCTAAACTACAGAGCCTGTGATCTAGAGCCAAGGGGGCCACGACTACTGAAGCCTGTGCACTGGAACTGGAAAGCAGCTCCTGCTCACTGCAACTAGAGAAAAAGCCTGTGCACAAAGACCCCACACACAGGCAAAATAAGTAAATAATCAACAAAACTATGAAAAACTGAAAAAAGATCATCATGTCTGCACTTTATGGTCAAAAAAGAAACATAGGCAAAGAGAATGATAACCTGGTAAAATGTTAATATTTGCGAAGTCAGGGTAAAGGGTATATGAGAAATTTTGTACTTTCTTTTAAAAAGTCTGAAAATTAAAATTAAAAATAAAGAAATATTCAAAACTAAAAGTTCAAAAATATAAACATAATGAAACAGGCTCCCACATTGTCACATTTTTTACCTTCTAAGCAACAGAAATTTATTTTCTCACAGTTCTGGAGACTAAAATTCTAACAGCAAGGCGTCAGCAGCGTTGGTTTCTCCTGCGGCTTCTCTCCTTGGCTTGGACATAGCTAGCTTCTCACTGTCTTCACATGGTGGTTCCTCCATGGACACTGTATCCCTGGAGTCTCTTTTTGTGTGTGTCCTAATCTCTCCTTATAAGGACACCAGTCAAGTTGGATTAGGTCCTAATGGCTTCACTTTAACTTCACCTCTTTTAAGGCCCTATTTCCAGATATAGTCACATTCTGGTAGTTAAAGCTTCATCACATGAATTTTGGGAGGACACTGTTTAGCCTTTATCATCTTCTGTCCTTTTTCTTTCCTAATTCCTCTTTGTTTCTTCAAATATTAAAAAAATTAAAATCATCTATGATTGTGGACTTCTAAATTTTCTCTTGTAATTCTATCAGTTGGCTTGCATTAGATATTTGGGGCTAAGCTATTTACCGGGGACTGAAGCTTTTACCATTATGAAATGATTATCTTTAGCTCAGTAACTTTTTTTTCATTAAAGTCTATTTTATCTGACATTTAAAAATGTCCACTCACAAAAAATAGTATTTTATGTTTCTACGAGCATAATAACTACTCAAGGATACATATAAAACATGTTAAAATGGTTGCCCGTGGAAGGGAAAGAGATGTTAATGAGAGTCACAGACGAAGGGGAATAAAATGGAATCCAGCAAGGACCATTGATAATAAATGTGCCAGGAGTTGAGATTATAGTTAACTCAAGCTTCCACATCTGAGATCCAAAAACTGGGAAGAAAAGAAGGAAAAAAGTAAGGCTAGAAAGATGCAAGGAAGGACTATATAGGTCAAAATTATTAATTTTCAAGGAGTCCAGGAGGATTTTCAAATTACTACATATCATGATTCCTGAACTTGGAGGATAAGAGATCCCACTTTAAATGCAGTTAGAATGAAGAAGAGCATTCCAGGAAGAAGGCATAGCAGGTATGGGGACATAGAATAATGAGACGCATGGCATTTGAGACTGGAAAGGGGAGGACAACCATGAGAGATGAATTCAGAAAGCTCAGCTAGTGCCAAAATGTAAAAGTATCATGTTAGAATTTGTGCTTTACAGGTGAAAAGTAATTTTTAGCTCAGTACTTTAGAGTGGTTGAAAAGCTCAGATTTGAATTTAAAAGCCTTGGATTTGAATCTGAACCATACCGCAAGGCAGGTGTATGAGATTGGGCAAGTTATTTACGCTCAATGAGACTCAGTTTCTCATTGAGAATAAATAATAATATTTATGAGTGACTTGTGAGAAATGAGAAAATGCACATAAACCTCTGAGCACAGTACTTGGCTTCAGCCACGCAGTCATGTCTGACTCTTCGTGACCCCATGGACTGCAGCATGCTGGGCTTCCCTGTCCTTCACTATCTTCCAGAGCTTGCTCAAACTCATGTCCATTGAGTTGGTGCTGACATCCAACCATCTCATCCTCTGTCATCCTCTTCTCCTCCTTCCTTCAGTCTTTCCCAGTATCAGGGTCTTTTCCAATTTATCCATTCTTCGCATCAGGTGGCCAAAGTATTGGAGCTTCTGCTTCAGCATCAATCCTTCCAATGTATATTTAGGACTGATTTCCTTTAAGATTGACTGGTTGGATCTCCCTGCTATCCAAGGGACTCTGAAGAATCTTCTTCAACATCACAATTCAAAAGCATCAATTCTTTGGCACTCACCTTTCTTTATGGTCCAACTCTCACATCCATACATGACTACTGGAAAATCCATAGCTTTGACTAGACAGCCGTTTGTTGGCAAAGTAATGTCTGTTCTTTTTAATATGCTGTCTAAGTTGGTCATAGCTTTTCTTCCAAGGAGCAAGTGTCTTTTAATTTCATGGCTGCAGTCACCATCAGCAGTGATTTTGGAGTTCAAGAAAATAAAATCTGTCACTGTTTCTATACGGTATACTATTCTGCATCGATACCCTTCTATAATGTATGCTATACGCACTTGGTGTACAGTACAGCATGTACTTGGCATATAGTACACATTCAGGACATGATAGTTATTATTTGTGAGTATGTATATGTGTGATCTTCATCATCGTATCACCATGCTTTATTATCTGAACCAGAGAATTGCCTGTGTTTAGAAAGATTATTCTGGTAATAATGAGTTGACTTAGAAGGAGTGAGACTAAGAGCAGATAAATCAGACAAAATGAGTTGTAGTCAAGGTGAGAGATGATTAGGATATAAGCGTTGCTATAGAGCGATACTTCAGGAAGTAAAGTTCCTGAGTCTTTTCTACTTCTTGTGCACCACTTCAGATCCTCTTAGTTTTAGCTGTAGTGACCAATTCTGTGTGGTTTCAACCACCTTCATGCAGGTGTAGTTTGACAAAGTCTCATTTCAGGCATGTAATTTACCTCTCACTTCCTGTCCAAGGATGTCTCTGATTACACTTCTTGGGATCCTGTGGGCACCTGCTTGGGTATTCCCGCATCATAACCCAAAAGTGCCCAGAGAAGTGTAAGCCTTGTGGAGACACCCTAAGCAATAAGAACAGGAATGGATAAAAAAAAAAAAGAAGAAGTTTCTCTCTTTCTTCCCTCAGGTGGATAGTCCTGAGATATCTTTCCTATAACTCCTGAGACAGCTTCACAGAATCTAGCACCCAGTCATCCAGAACAATAGCTAACTGCAGAGTTCCCTTTATAGTGGCTTCTGTTTCCTTGTTCTAACTCTTGTTGTCCCTTACTTTTGCCCTCTGGGATTGAACTCTGAAATAATACTGTATGCCTTTGTCGTGAGCTCTGCTCTCAGGACAATCCAACCTAAGAACAGCGATACATTAAATGGTCTTAGAAAGCAGAACTTTGGGAAAGAATTGCATCACCTAATGAGGACTTCATGCTGTTGAAAACTGGGTTAGTGATACCTCTGACCTCATTGGGATCACATTTACTAAGACTCTCACCTGTGGTTGATTGGGATGAGGTGCAGGTGAAAGGGAGGTGTTTGCTATATCTATAGAGGCTGTGACGCTTAAAGAGTTTGGGGCAATGATTATGAGGATTGTGGAGGGACTTCATTTTTTATTAGCATTGTAAGACTTGAAGAAAAAACGGAAAGGACAAACCTCTGTTAGCCTTGACAACTTAACTAAGCTTTGAATGCAAGAGAACCTCTGTGATACATTTCAGTAGACTCTAAACACCTGAAATAATAGAGCAGTCTGTGCTGAAAACTGGGCCTAGGTTCTCATCAGAAGGGTAGCATTGTTTCAAAACTGCGGCAGATGTCTTAAGTCAGTCAATCCCTGATAGGAAGAAGGTGGGGCACTAAATCTGGGATAGTATCACCTCACATGGGTCAGAATGGTCATCATCCAAAAGCTGACAAACAATAAATGCTTGAGAGGGTGTGGAGAAAAGGGAACCCTTCTACGTGGAATGTAAACTGGTACATCCACTATGGAAACAGTATGGAAATTTCTCAAAAAACTAAAAGTAGAATTGCCATATGATCCAGCAATCCCACTTCTGGGCGTATACTCAGAGAAAATGATTATTCAAAAGACACAGGTACTCCAATGTTCACTGAAGTGCTATTTACAATAGCCAGGACACAGAAGCAATCTAAATGTCCATCAGCAGAAGGATGGATAAAGAAGATGTGGTACATACAAACATATATACAATGGAATATTAGCCATAAAAAGGAACAAAATACTGCCAATTGCTGAAATGTGGATAAAGCCAGAAACTGTCATACAGAGTAAAGTAAGTCAGAAAGAGAAAAATACCGTATAATATCATTTATATGTGGAATCTAGAAAAATGGTATAGATGACTGTATCTGCAAAGCAGAATAGAGACATAGATGTAGTGAGCAAACTTAAGGACACCAAGGGGAGCAGGAGGGGTGAGATGAATGGGGAGATTGAGACTGACATATATACACCGCTATGTATAAGACAGAAACCTAATGAGAACTGTCCTCATAGCACAGGAAACTCTACTCAGTGCTCTGTGGTGACCTACATGTGAAAGAAATCTAAAAAAGAAGGTATATATGCATACATATAGCTGATTCACTTTGCTGTACAGCAGAAACTAACAAAACATTGTAAAGCAACCATACTACAATAAAAATTAAAAAAAAAAAAAAGAAAACTGGGATAAAGATACTTAGATGGACAAACGGGAGAATTGTGAACCCCTGGATTCTCTTAAGTCCTCCAGCTTAGCAGAAGCCCTTCCTTCCTCTAGCTAAAGGAAAGAAACCTCCCCTCCCTTGAGGACCCTGAGAAGATTTAACCTGAGCAGATGCCTCATAAGAGGACTTGTCCTTCTTAAGATCCATCCTTGTCACCCCTCATTGCTCTGGGCTCATAATACTAATAGCCAGGGTTAGGTCTCAGGATAGCCCAGGAGGAAAAATATTCTTCCTGCTCCAAGAGAAAATAAATTACACAGCAAAAGAACTATAGGACTTGGCTAATATGTCATGACTGAAACCGAAAGAGCTTATCTTGAGAGAGTTAGAGCAAGGGATTGGACTATTAAACCAAAGAGGTGAGAATTTATTGACATGGAGACACTCACCCAAGACTCAGATTCAGCTCTCTGGCAGGAGCACACTTGGAGCTGGTCCTAATATCCTGCTGGGGATGGCTCTTTTGAAGCTTGAATACAAGGAACTGTCAACACATCAACACAGCTTCTAGCAATTAGTAAATGGTTACGGCTATATAGAAAGTAAGGGCCTAAAGCATTTTGTCTTTAATGGAAAAGACACTAGTACCCATTTAGTGTCTTGCCCCAAGGCTGTTTTATTTAATTCTCCTGCTTTGTCACTGTATATACAGTCTGCAGTGACCTTGATCTCTTAACATTCTGTAGAACATCACCTAGTCAGAACATCATACTAATTGGATCTGGTGAGCTGGAGTATTAAATACTCCCCAAAGCCCTAGTAATACATATGTAGGCCATGTAAACTCATGAAAATTTAAAACTACCAAGTTGGTGAAGTGTTTAGTGATCCAGTGATTTGTGGCATCCTTTAAAAGTTAAAGGACAAGTTGCTTCACCTTGTACTAGGAAAGAAAGCAAAAGAAACTATGCTTGCTGGACCTCTTTCAAAATTATGAGAGCAGCATAAGCCACTTTGGAAATACTGCTTTACTCATTTATTGAGTATCTAGGAAAGCTCCTACTTTTGAGTGAGACTAAGAGCAAGAAGGAAAGTTATGACCAAAATAGATAGCATATTCAAAAGCAGAGACATTACTTTGCCAACAAAGGTATGTCTAGTCAAGGCTATGGTTTTTCCAATGGTCACGTATGGATGGGAGATTTGGACCGTGAAGAAGGCTGAGCACCGAAGAATTGATGCTTTTGAACTGTGGTGTTGGAGAATATTCTTGAGAGTCCCTTGGACTGCAAGGAGATCCAACCAGTCCATTCTAAATATCAGTCCTGGGTGTTCATTGGAAGGACTGATGCTGAAGCTGAAATTCCAGTACTTTGGCCACCTCCTGTGAAGAGTTGACTCATTTGAAAAGACCCTGATGCTGAGAGGGATTGGGGGCAGGAGGAGAAGGGGACAACAAAGGATGAGATGGCTGGATGGCATCACCAACTCGATGGATGTGCGTTTGAGTGAACTCTGGGAGTTGGTGATGGACAGGGAGGCCTGGCATGCTGTGATTCATGGGGTCTCAAAGAGTCAGACACAACTGAGTGACTGAACTGAACTGAAGAGCAAGAGAGGGACCTGCTACAGAAGGCCAAGCAACTGTATGCTTTGTAGCAAGTCCAAGCAACAGAGCAAGCTATTCTGCTACTTGGGTCATATGACTCAGTAGATATGATATGCCAGAGGTATCCATGGCAGGTAAAACCACTGTAAGTGTCTCTTACAAGCTCAAAAAAGAGAGTTGCCACATGTTTCTAGGGTTCTAGATCTGGTGTCGGAGAACTGTGGTTCATGGGTCAAATTCAGCTTGGTTTTGTTGTTATGGTGGTTCGGTTTTGGTTTTGGTTTGTTTGGATGACTCAAGGTTTTAAATCTGAGTCATCTGGAGAGTGGTAATGCCATTAGAAGAAATCAGTAATGAAGCAGTAGGAACTGTCAACTGAAAAATTTCAGGGCTACTGAAAATATTTCATTTAAAATATCTGGGTATATTCTTGTGATGCCCAGTGCATAATAGGACATGATACTTCCCTATATATCAAGTAAAACTATGTACAAACCAGTTGAGGCTCAATGGCCATGTTCTTTTCACTTTTTTAAATTGGAGTATAATTACTTTACAATGTTGTGTTGGTTTCTGTTGTACAACAGAGTGAATTAGCTATAATTTCCTCCCCCTTGAGCCTCCCTCCCACCCTCAAAGCCATGTTCTTAAAAACAACTGACACCATGAACAAACTAAGACTGAGAAATAAATGGGGGAGAAGATAGGCAATGTATTAGTAGAAGGAGAAGCAAAGAATTAAGCATCTATTCTATGCGTGATTTTATGTTTAGCTCTGCTGTGAAGGGTAACAGTGATAAAATAGTCAATGTATTTACTTCAAGTGAAAGTAAGTAAGTAAGTGAAGTCGGCTCAGTCGTGTCCGACTCTTTGCAACCCCGTGGACTATAGCCTACCAGGCTCCTCTGTCCATGGGATTCTCCAGGCAAGAATACTGGAGTGGGTTGCCATTTCCTTCTCCAGGGGGTCTTCCTGACCCAGGGATCGAACCCAGGTCTCCCACATTGGAGGCAGATGCTTTAACCTCTGAGCCACTAATTTTTCTCTAACAGTTGAGAAATAGTCTTAGAAAGTGAAAGTGTAATTTGCTCGGTCATGTCTGACTCTTCGTAACCCCATGGACTGTAGCCGGCCAGGATCCTGTGTCCATAGGAATTCTCCAGGCAAGAATACTGGAGTGGGTAGCCCCTTCTCCAGGGAATCTTCCCAACCCATGTATTGAACTCCGATCTCCTGCATTGCAGGCAGATTCTTTACTGTCTGAGCCACCAGGGAAGCCTGATAAAGGTGATGTTTTTCTGTAACAGAGTTAGGAGAGACATATTCTTAAGAGAAGTAGAAATGGGAGCTCCAAGGAGAAAGAAAAGCATTACTTGAAGCAAGATTCAGGATGGAGGAGGTGGAGTCTGAGCTGGGCTCTATACATGACACTGAATCATGAAACAAGGAGACCATGGGAGCAGAACATTGTAAACAGAGGCTATGGCAGGGAGATAGCAATGGGACAGCATGATTTGGAGTAGCTGGTAGTTAGGATCTTTGGTTGCAAAGATCACGTTATCTTAAGTGATAGATTTCTCCAAGGCAATGTGGAAGAATAAAGAAGACAGGAATCTCAGTCACATAGGACTAAGACCTTGTGGGGGATTAAATCCTGTCTGGGAACTGGAAGGTTGTACTACATCCAAGGCAGCTCAAGGGAACAGGTACTTTGTCTGGGCCCCTTTCTCAGGGTCACCACAGACCAGGTAGGGACACTCTCTCTGTATCTGGTACTCCTGCTAACACTGCTTTTCATTTTGTTTCTGCATATTCAAGAACTTCTGTCTACTCCTGGCTTCCTCTGTGTTATAATATCTAGTTACAGCTTTTTCCTCTGTATGTTTTTCATCTTCTGATCCTGCCGTTAACTAATTATCTGTCTGGGTCTCAAATTCAATCTTTGCAAGAGAAAATTTGATTGATCTGGTTAATTATTGTCATTCCTATTGAATATCTCTCTTGGGCAGTTGGACAGACTATGAATAGACTGGTCAGTTGGATGTGTCAAAGTTGACAGAGTCCAGTGGCATAGAACAAAGTGACCTCAGAACTGTGGGAGCAGAAGGCACTGCTCCAAAAGTGGTAATATCAAGTGAAGCAACTTTGCCTGATCCTAGGTATAGCAAAGAAAAATAAACCTGAGACAATACAATGATGGCCATAAGTGCCAAAATGAGTCACTTAGATTTATTTGACTAGGCCAGTTGTTCTCAATTTTATCAGACATCTTCTTGTAATGTCTTCTATACTATTGTTAAATGAGGATTATAAATACTATAGACTAAATACACATAGAGAATCAATATAGTGCTTTAATACAAGGAAGAAATAAAAGGAAAGTGATATAACAAAATAGTGTATATTTCAATATGCAGTTTCTCATGGAACAGCTACACTAGAAGTCATAAAGTAGTGGTCAGATGCTTGCAGCAATACAAGACAAATTTATACCTGTTCTGGCTACAATTCAGACTGATCTAAGTGCACTGTATTGGTGGATGACATGCCATCAACAATAATGCAAGCAATAACAGTAATTTTTAAAAATGGTATCATCAACCTCTAACCCAGTGCCCAGTACTCATTTAGCATTTTTTGAGATGAAAAACTAATTGTTTTGAAAGCAAAAAGAGATCCATTTTAGATTTTTAAAAAGAGAAGTACCTAGATCAGAACAATCTTCAGGAAGATTTTGTTTTCTAATGAGGAAGATTACATTTTTAAAATTTATTTATTTTTGACTGTGCCGGGTCTTTGTTGCTGCACACAGGCTTTCTCTAGTTGCAGCATGAGGAGGTTACTCTAGTTTCAGCGCATGGGCTATTCATTGTGGTGGTTCTCTTGCAGGCTCAGTCATTGTGGCACATGGGCTTAGTTGCCCTACAGCGTGTGGGATAGTCCTGGACCAGTGATTGAACTTGTGTCCCCTGCACTGGCAGGTGGATTCTTAACCACTAGACCACCAGAGAAACACTCCACAAAGATTTACGGCCTTAAAAGATAATGAGCTTCAATGTCTGGGTTGTTTCCAAGGTTGGCCCATCGGGAAGATCCCCTGGAGGAGGACATGGCAACCCACTCCATTATTCCTGCCTGGAAAATCCCAAAGACAGAAGAGCCTGGTGGGCTACAGTCCACAGGGTCATAAAGAGCCGGACACAACTGAAGTGACTTAGCATGCACACCCATTCCTACCCCAGTGCTTTAATAGTAGGCACTCAATACTTGATTTTGAATTAAATTGATTTGAATCAAATAATTTCTCCAGCAAAGTGCACCCACAGGGCCCTTTGATATAACATTATCTTTGGGAAGAACTCCAGAAAAGTAGTGTTGTGGAAGAAATTCCCTCACCACAGGGCCCAAAGTCAATCCTACCTCTATTTCATATGTACAAGACTCTGGAGTCTGAAATAGAAATGTTTTAGGTCCAGCTCTGTTACAAAGAAAGCTACAGTCTGTCAGATCATCTGAAGATTCAGTAGCAACAAGTGCAAGGACCAACAATTACAGAAGTCTTTAAGAAAAATCCATTCTGTGTAGCTGGCACAAAATGTGTTTCAAACTTTATTTGCCTGTTGAGGAATGTCTTAATCAACAAGAGTAGTGCCCGACACATAATAGCCACTTAATGAATATATGTTGAATTGATGAATGAATAGCAGTAGTTGAAAACAATAACTAAGACAGAGAAATGAAAAAGCAAAATTCTAGTATGTTTCACACCAGAATCACATCTGGGACTTACTACTAGTCTTCAGTTTGAAGAACCATCAAACTGTCTGACTCAAAGCAAGCACTCAGGCTACACAAAATTACGATGAAAAAGCAAGCAATACGTGTGCACAGTGACAAAGTAGTGCAGAGGAGTCTAAAATGAAATGTAACAGCTTCTTGATCGTCTTCTCTCCCACCTTTAGTCTTTATCCCAGATAGGTCCAACTTTCTAAAACTAAAACTGTTTGAAAGATCTGGACTTCCCTGGTGGTACAGTGGATAAAAATCTGCCTGCCAGTGCAGGGAACACAAGTTCGATCCCGGTCTGAGAAGATTTCACATACTGAGGTGCAAAAAGCCTGTGTGTCACAAGTACTGAGAACCTGTGCTCTGGAACCCATGAGTTGAAACTGCTGAGCCGGTGTGCCTAGAGTCTGTGCTCTGACAAAGCAGCCTGTGCACCACAATGAAAAGTAGCCCCCGCTGTCCACGACTATAGAAAGCCCGCATGCAGCAACAAAGACCCAGCACAACCAAAAAATAAACTAAGAAAAAAACCTTACAAAAAGATCAGATGACATTATGTACCTATTTTCAGCTTTATCAGTTTTCTCTGTGAAACTACTGATTTGATTAAGAAGACTTAACACAAGGAGTTGACTTTCAAAGGGTGGGGAATGTTTGCAAGGAAACACTTCTACCATTTCAGCTTTGGTAGCCATGGCAGATGGTGCCGCTCGTTAGTATCGAGCCATTACTCTCTTTAATAGCAAAAACACGATACTATTTAAAGTAAATACTGAGTATTATGTTCAGGCATTTTAAGCACTCATGTTGCAAATATGATCTCATTTAATTCTCACAACTTATTTATGAACTATGTTCTATTATTATCCCCCTCTCTCTGATAACAAAACTGAGACTGAGGTTAAATAACATGCTCTGAGTCGCACAGAAGACAGTAAACAGTGGCAATTTAACACAAACTTGCTTGATGAAAATCTGAAAATGCCTCATAACACAGCTCTGAATCCCCCTTCTGTCAGACTCCTGGAAAGTCCTTGTCTTTTAAAATGTATACCGAACAACATTAAAAAAATGCTGTGATGATTCAAGTGGGATAAAATATCAAAAGACTATTTGGGGAAATGATGCCAACTCTTAAAAAGAAAATAAGTTTTCCTGTAAGGCAATGGTTGGCAGCCACTTTTCCTCATAAGTTTCCTCATTTTGCCCAGTGAGAATGTTTTCGGATGGAGGACAAAGACTGATAATCAGAAATGAGAGCAGTCAACATCCTACAGTTAACAAAACAACCTACAAGCATAGCAACAGGAGAGTTTATGTGGTAAACATAATGCAGTAATTTAAAATAATGTTCCTGAAGGTCTGTGCAACAAGGACCAATGTTTACATAACAACAGCTCTGTTGCAGCTATGTGAAAAATCTCTTCTTTATGAACAATAATGTAAAGAGAGAAGCAGAAGTAATTGTGGTTTCTGGTTGACGGACTGTAATTAGGTGTCATTCCCCTCCCCGCAGCAATTTCTGTGGTGTCATCTTTTAACTAAAAAATAAACAAGGAACAATAAAACATCATTATATTAAAATGGGTTCTGGCTTCAACACTGCACAAGTGGGGAGAAACTGGAGAAAGACTTTCAGATCACATTTATCAGGGATCTCTGGAGTTCCCTCTGGCATGCTCCCACTGTGTTGGGATGTCATCTCAGAAACTAAGGTTTATTTTCTCTTGGAATTCTGGAAGGTATCTTGCATCAAAAAAAAAAAAAGAAGAAAAGAAAAGGTGAGTGTTTTATTTTCATTATTATTTATTAAACTTGAGAACTGAGTCACAAATCAGTTTGGGTTCTGGGCAAGTCCCTTTGATCTTCAACATCCCCTCAGTCTATGAGACACACAGGTCAGGAGCTTTCACAAGGTCAGGAGCTTCCACTGAAACCTGCACACAGCATCTGTTTTTGGGGGCTTCCTGAAACCTGCCTCTTGAGAAATCTGTATGCAGGTCAGGAAGCAACAGTTAGAACTGGACATGGAACAACAGACTGGTTTCAAATAGGAAAAGGAGTACGTCAGGCTGTATATTGTCACCCTGCTTATTTAACTTATTTGCAGAGTACATCATGAGAAACGCTGGACTGGAAGAAACACAAGCTAGAATCAAGATTGCAGGGAGAAATTTCAATAACCTCAGACATGCAGATGACACCACCCTTACAGCAGAAAGCCAAGAAGAACTTAAAGAGCCTCTTGATGGAAGAGAAAGAGGAGAGTAAAAAAGTTGGCTTAAAGCTCAACATTCAGAAAACGAAGATCATGGCATCCGGTCCCATCACTTCATGGGAAATAGATGGGAAAACAGTGGAAACAGTGTCAGACTTTGTTTTTTGGGCTCCAAAATCACTGCAGACGGTGACTGCAGCCATGAAATTAAAGACGCTTACTCCTTGGAAGGAAAGTTATGACCAACCTAGATAGCATATTCAAAAGCAGAGACATTACTTTGCTGACTAAGGTCCGTCTAGTCAAGGCTATGGTTTTCCTGTGGTCATGTATGGATGTGAGAGTTGGACTGTGAAGAAGGCTGAGCACCGAAGAATCGATGCTTTTGAACTGTGGTGTTGGAGAAGACTCTTGAGAGTCCCTTGGACTGCAAGGAGATCCAACCAGTCCATTCTGAAGGAGATCAGCCCTGGGATCTCTTTGGAAGGAATGATGCTAAAGCTGAAACTCTAATGGTTTGGCCACCTCATGCGAAGAGGTGACTCCTTGGAAAAGACTCTGATGCTGAGAGGGATTGGGGGCAGGAGAAGGGGACGACAGAGGATGAGATGGCTGGATGGCATCACTGACTCGATGGACTTGAGTCTGGGTGAACTCCGGGAGTTGGTGATGGACAGGGAGGCCTGGCGTGCTGCGATTCATGGGGTCGCAAAGAGTCGGACACGACTGAGCGACTGAACTGAACTGAAGATGTCAAATTTCCGTCTCAGATTTCAATCTCCGGGCAGGATCACCGAAAACCTGCGCCTAATCTCTGCGGAGCGGAGGTGCGGAGAGGGCCTGGGATCTGCTGTCCGCAGCCCTAGGCGAAGGGGGTGCCGGGACGCAGCGCTCGGGAGCCGGAGGCGCGGAGGCCGTGGAGCCACGCGGCCGCCCTCCGCTCCGACATCCGCGGGCGTCGCCTGCGCTGACTCATCGCTTCGGGTCAGCTGGGGTTCCCGACAGTTCCGCAGGTGCGGCCGCCGAGCGTCACGGCTCACTAATCTGAAGCTGACGGCAGCGTTCCAGCCCTGCCGTGACTCAGCCGCTTCCGCTGTGCGGAGCCCCGGTCAGCTCCAGCCTCCGCGGCCACGAGCCTTTTCCCCCAGTAGGCGCCGAGCTCTAAGGTTCCGACAGGCCTCGGCAGTTTGTAAAGCAGCCCTAACTCCAGGGCCCTGCGAGGCTCCTCTCAGTGAACTGAGAAGCTCAGGAGAACAGTCTGCAGCCCGCTGTGCAGAGCTTGGGTGACAGGGCTGGGCCAGTTGAGGCTTCGGCAGCCCCACGACCTAAGTTGGAACCTCGACATTGCCACTTGTCGGGTGGGCCATCCCTAGAGAATCATTCAATCTGGTCAACCTCACTTTGCACCTGGGCGAAATAGGGCTGAGTCCACACCCACTTCGGTGTTGTTGGCCCAGCCTAGCAAATAGCGGGAACTCAGCAAATCTAACTTAGTCATTATTTCTTTTGAAATACCTTTCGGATGTAGTTCTTCCTTTCCCCGCCACTGCAACCTTCTTGCACTTCACATCTCAATGCAGGATCACCGCGGGTGACTTCCTAACTGGTTTTCCCGCATTCCCATCCGACTCTCACTCAGTGACCTGGCATATTTTTAAGGCACGCTGCGTTGTGCAAGCCGATTGCCCTGCCTCAAGAAAACATAACACCTCCTTGTTGTTTGTCGTCTTGAGTAGAAAGACCCTTTCCTGGTATTTAAGCACTAGGATGTAGCCTGGACTACCCAGATCCTCATCCCTCCTACAAATATTTATGCTTACTCTTCGGCCGGCATTGTGGCACAGTTTCCTGCCCTGTCAGGGCTGAGAGGGGGGGTGTATACGTGTACTAAGAGCTCTGCTCTAAGTGCAGACAAGTGAAAGTGAAGAGAAAGTCGCTCGGTCGTGCCCAACTCTTTGCGACCCCATGGACTGCAGCCTGCCAGGCTCTTCTGTCCATGGAACTCTCCAGGCAAGGATACTGGAGTGGGTTGCCATTTCCTTCTCCAGGGAATCTTTCTGATCCAGGGACTGAACCCTAGTCTCCTCCACTGCAGGAAGATTCTTTACTGACTGAGCTATCAGGGAACCCCAGGGACAAGAGAGGAAGCAACTCAGTGAGTAGAGGGGGAACAGGAAGAGATTCACAGAGGAAGTAACATACGGAGAGTAACTGGCGGCTTGGCAGAGTTGCCATCGCTCTGATCATCCTTACATATCCAGTGTCACGGTTGGTGCAGAACCAGGAAGTCATGCTGGGCTCTGGACTGTTGTTACACGATGTCTGAAGCAGCCCCTTCCCTTGATTTTCTTGGATCTAGAAGTACTATGGAAAATAAAATTTGGGTTTTAAAATGAACATCACTTGATGAAACGGATTGTGAGAAGTAATGGATTCCTTAAGGGACACGTCCACAACTGAGGAAGGAGTTTCCATAGAGGCGGAATCAGCCACAGGGCATGAATGCTAGGGTAGGGTGTTTGTGAGGATTTTATAAAGCTATATTTGAACCTGCCTCCAGTCAGTCCAAGGAAGGAGAAGGCTGTGTATTAAAACAAAGCAGCCAACTCACCAGGAGCCCACATACCTTTCTGGGTAGCTCCCTGAAAGAACTGAATTGTTAGGCACACTTGGCACACATTGCTGTGGGATTTCCCCATTAAAAAAGCTTTGCGTGAGAAAGGGGCAGGCTTTTCCAACTGATCAGAGAGAGAAGAGCAGCACAGATCTGCAAGTTGGCAGAGTGGATGCTCCAAGGGACCTCAGGGTCAAGGACATTTCAGTGACACTCAGCAGATAGCCCAGGTAGCATTGATTGTACTTGGAAAGAAGACAAGGGATCAGAGAGGTGGCAAGAGGAGCATTTTACACAGGGACTTTGATTACATTTGATCTCAGGTTCTTTCTTAATTAAACATTTCCATCGTGAACAGGTTTTACTTTTAAAAAGTATTTATCTAGTTATTTAGTTAGTTACTAAATTTTTTTGACTGTAGCAGGAGGCTTGCAGAGTCTTGATTCCTGAACCTCCTGCAGTGGACCAGCAGAATTTTAACCACTGGATAACCAGGGAAGTCCCAGAGAAACATTGTTTCTTTTAAAAAGTCATTGCATTGGTACAGATTTCTTATTTCCTAGAGTTTTACAATACAGGAGTCAGAGTTCACTTTTGACTGCAAATTATAGGTGTTGATCATAATATAAACATTGATTGCCATCTGTGGCTCATCAGTAAAGAATCTGCATTGATTATTAATGTAAATTAAAATTATGATTTAACTACTCTGGGAAGATAGGGAAGAAGAAGTGCAGTTGGGTGTATGATGTATTTGTCACAGCTCTACATCCTCATCTATCACAACAGGAAGGCAATAGAGCATGTTTAACACATAGCAACATAAACACATTTTTCTTTTTAATATATGGTGGTAAATACCTGAAGTGAAGTGAAGTGAAGTCTCTCAGTCGTGTCCGACTCTTTTCGACCCAATGGACTGTAGCCCACCAGGCTCCTTGGTCCATGGGATTTTCCAGGCATGAATACTGGAGTGGGTTGCCATTTCTTTCTCCAGGGGATCTTCCCGACCCAGGGATAGCCCAGGGATCGACCCAAGGAAGCCCCCCAAAGGAGACGTCCCTGGAGCAACATGAAAAGTGGAAACTGGTTGTCTTTGGGTTATGAAGAGGAATGAGGCAGAAGATAAATGTTTTTTTACTCTGTCTTGTCTAGGGTATTGAAGTATTGAAATATTTTTCAATATGTCAAGGAATATTTCCAGTGAGATATTTTTAAACTTCATTCATTTATAATGTGGTAAAAATAAAAGCATACAAACTTGTCTCAGTAATTTAATTTCTATTTGTTTATCCTAAGGTGATAAATACAGATATGAGCAGAGATTTATATATAATAGTCATTGCAGGATTATTTATTTAAAAACTAGTAATAATATAGAACTGAACTGAACATAAGACAATAATTTAAAAATCATGGTGCAATCATATGATGATTTTATTAAATCACAGTTTTGAGAATTATTTAATTTCATAGCAAAATACTAATTTTAAATGAATGAAAATAAAAGGCAAAAGTATGTGTCTTCAGGGAATTCCCTGGCTGTCCAGTGGTTAGGATTTGACACTTTCATTGCCAGGGACTGTGTTCAATCCCTAGTTGGGGAACTAAAATCCAGCAGGCCTCTAGTGCACCCTAAAAGAAAAAGGTACATATATTCATGGTAAACAGACTGGAAGGAAGTATTATCTCTGGTAACTGGAATTATAGTATTAAGATAGAGTTAGGTTTCTTTAGGAAGCAAATGTTGGGTTGAGGCTACAAGTGGAAAAAGTCATTGGGGAGTTACTCGTCTCAAAAGAAAGAGGAGGAAGCCAGATTGTAGTAGTTAGATGTGGTACAAATTCTCTGCTGCCAACAGGGAGCTTTGGAGCAAAGATTGCCTTACTGGAGGTGTCCTGTGATCTGTGGTAAGAGCCAGGACTTTGTACCACCACCTTCCATGGTCATTGGTTTGAGTTACTCTAAGAAGAGAGTGACAAAGCCTGGAAAGATAAGGATGATCAAGAAGTTAACAGATGAAGGCCATCACCTTTCCTGCAGCTGGGCAAAAAGCCCTTTCTCCACGGGGAACCTGACTAGTGCATCTCTCTATCTGCAACAAAGGGTGATTATTTAAAAATGCCTATTTTGTATATTTTTATAATCTAATTTTAGCATCAAAAATGCTATATAATAAAATTTTTAAAATAGTTAGTAGACCTCAAATATAAGTTCAAAAGGGATCCCCTAAAGCACATACACTTTAGAGCATTGATTCTTTTTTTTTCAGTCAGCTATTTTGTCTGTTCAGAGGTCATGACTGTCCCTTTTTGGCTTATAGGCTAAGTTTCAAATAATTGAGTTTCCCAGAACTGAATCAGTACCTCATCTGCATAATGAGGAAATTTTGTCTCACTATAATTGTGAAAAGTATATTACTCCTCTTAATTACTTGGCTCTCTCATTTACTCAACAAACATTTGTTATGCATTTACCTATTGAACAATGATAGTAGACATGGTATAGAAATTAATAAGATATTGATCATATAAAGCTCACAGTTCAGTAGATGAAATAAGTCATGAACTTAATAATGTGTTTAAAATATACATACTCTTAGAGTTTCAGTTTTGCAGGATAAAAAGAGTTCTGGAGATTGATTGCACACTATTGTAAATACACTTAACACTACTGAACTGCACACTTAAATATGGTTAAGGTGGTAAATTTTATGTTATGTGTGTATTTAACCACAGTTAAACATTTTTTAAAAAGATACATACCCTATGAGTTAGCGATTACACTTCTGGGTTTATATCTCAAAGAAACTTTCACCTATTTATAAAAAAAAACAAGTATGAGGATGTCCTCTGGAGCACTGTTTATAATAGCAAAAAGATGGAGATAGTTTATATTTTATCAAAAAGGAATGGATAAAATAAAAGTAGTATTGTGTTGGCCAAAAATTTCATTTAGGTTTTTGTAACATCTTACAGAAAAACCCAAACAAACTTTCAGCCAACCCAGTGTATTTCATAAATCAACCTAAACTGGTCTCAAAAACCTTTTTGGGTGATAAAAGCAACATGAAAATTGATACATGCATCATGATACAATTAACATAAATTTAAGAACACACAACATCACAGTCCATTGGTGATGGATATGGATACATATACATACTTAGATAAAACTATAGGGAATGAAATGGATGGAAACACCCCAAACTCATGGAAGCAGTTACCACTGGACATTGAGAGCAAAAATGGGACTGAGTGGGAAAGTGTGTGGTTAAAGGAGATAATTTTATCTATAATGTTTCAGTCTTTTAGACATATAAATGCATATGCTGTAATAACCTATAATAGAAGAGTATCTGAAAAACAATATATATACATACATATTGGGCTTTCCCAGTGGCTCAGTAGTAATGAATCCACCTGCACTAGAGGAGACACGGGTTCGATACCTGGATTGGGAAAATCCCCTAGAGGAGGAAGTGGCAACCCACTCCAGTATTCTTGCCTGGAAGATCCCTCCGACAGTGGAGCCTCGTGGGCTACAGTCTGTAGCGTCACTAAGAGTCAGACACGACTGAGCAACTGAACATGCATATATATGTATATATCTATCAGTTCAGTTCAGTTGTTCAGTCACGTCCAACTCTGCGACTCCATGGACTGCAGCATGTCAGGTTTCTTTGTCCATCACCAGCTTGCTCAAACTCATGTCCATCGAGTCAGTGATGCCATCCAACCATCTCATCCTCTGGCATCCCCTTCTCCTCCTGCCTTCAATCTTTTCCAGCATCAGGGTCTTTTCCAATGAGTCAGTTCTTCACATCAGATGGCCGAAGCATTGGAGTTTCAGCTTCAGCATCAGTCCTTTCAATGAATATTCAGGACTGATTTCCTTCAAGATTGACTGGTTTGATTTCCTTGCAGTCCAAGGGACTCTCAAGAGTCTTCTCCGATACCACAGTGTCAGAGAAGCATCATTGAGCATCATTGTCAAAAGCATCAATTCTTTGATGGTCAGCTTTCTTTACCATCCAACTCTCACATCCATACATGACTACTGGAAAAACCATAGCCTTGACTAGACGGACTTTTGTTGGAAAAGTAATGTCTCTGCTTTTTAATATGCTGTCTAGGTTGGTCATATCTTTTCTCCCAAGGAGCAAGCATCTTTTAATTTCATGGCTGCAGTCACCATCCGCAGTGATTTTGGAGCCCCCAAATATAAAGTGTCTTACTGTTTCCATTGTTTCCCCATCTATTTGCCATGAAACGATGGGATTGGATGCCATCATCTTAGTTTTCTAAATATTGAGTTTTAAGCCAACTTTTTCACTCTTCTGTTTCAGTTTCATCGAGGCTTTTTAGTTTTTCTTGCTTTCTGCCATAAAGGTGGTGTCATCTGCGTATCTGAGGTGATTGAGGTTTCTCCTGGCAATCTTGATTCCAGCTTGTGCTTCATCTAGCTTGACATTTCCCATGATGAAGGCGGAGTCAAGTGGGCCTTAGGAAGCATCACTATGAACAAAGCTAGTGGAAGTGATGGAATTCCAGTTGAGCTATTACAAATCCTAAAAGATGATGCTGTGAAAGTGCTGCACTCAATATGCCAGAAAATTTGGAAGACTCAACAGTGGCCAATGGACTGGAAAAGGTCAGTTTTCATTCCAGTCCCAAAGAAAGGCATTGCCAAAGAATGCTCAAACTGCTGTACAAATGCATTTATCTCACACGGTAGTAAAGTAAAATTCTCCAAGCCAGGCTTCAGCAGTACATGAACTGTGAACTTCCAGATGTTCAAGCTGGATTTAGAAAAGGCAAAGGAACCAGAGATCAACTTACTAACATCCATTGGATCATCAAAAAAGCAAGAGAGTTCCAGAAAAATATCTACTTCTGCTTTATTGACTATGCCAAAGCCTTTGACTATGTGGACCACAAAAAAACTGTAGAAAATTATTCGAGATGAAAATACCAGACCACCTGACCTGCCTCCTCAGAAGTCTGTATGCAGGTCAAGAAGCAACAGTTAGAACTGGGCATGGAACAACAGACTGGTTCCAAATAAGGAAAGGAATACATAAAGGCTGTATATTGTCACCCTGCTTATTTAACTTATACACAGAATATATCATGAGAAATGCTAGGCTGGATGAAGCACAAACTGGAATTAAGATTGCTGGGAGAAATATCAATAGCCTCAGATATGCAGATGACATCACCCTTATGGGAGAAAGCGAAGAAGAACTAAAGAGCCTCTTGATGAAAGTGAAAAAGGAGACTGAAAAGTTGGCTTAACACTCAACATTCAGAAAACTAAGATCATGGCATCTGGTCCCATCACTTCATGGTGAATAGATGGGGAAACAGTGGAAACAGTGACAGACTTTATATTTTGGGGCTCCAAAATCACTGCAGATGTTGACTGCAGCCATGAAATTAAAAATGCTTGTTCCTTGGAAGAAAAGTTATGACCAACCTAGACAGCATGTTAAAAAGCAGAGACATTACTTTACCAACAAAGGTCCAACATCGCTTTACCAACAAAGGTCTATGTAGTCAAAACTATGGTTTTTCCAGTAGTCAGGTATGGATGTGAGAGCTGGACGGTAAAGAAAGCTGAGCACTGAAGAACTGATGCTTTTGAACTGTGGAGTTGGAAAAGACTCTTGAGAGTCCCTTGGACTGCAAAGAGATCCAACCAGTCCATCCTAAAGGAAATCAGTCCTGAATATTCATTGGGAAGACTGATGCTGAAGCTGAAACTCCAGTACTTTGGCCACCTGATTCAAAGAACTGACTCATTCAAAAAGACCCTGATGCTGGGAAAGATTGAAGGTGGGAGGAGAAGGGGATGACAGAGGATGAGATTGTTGGATGGCATCACCGGGTCAATAGACATGAGTTTGAGTAAACTCTGGGGGTTGGCAATGGACAGGGAGGCCTGGTGTACTGCAGTCCATGGGGTTGCAAAGACTTGGACACAACTGAGCAACTGAACTGAACTGAACTGAAGCAGGGTGACAGTATACAGCTTTGACATACTCCTTTCCCAATTTGGAACCAGTCTGTTGTTCCATGTCTGGTTCTGACTGTTACTTCTTGACCTGCATATAGATTTCTGAGGAGGCAGGTAAGGTGGTCTGTTATTCCCAGCTCTTGAAGAATTTTCCACAGTTTGCTGTGATCCATACAGTCAAAGGCTCTGATAAATAAAGCAGAAGTGGATGTTTTCCTGGAAGTCTCTTGCCTTTTTTGATAATCCAATAGATGTTGGTAAGTTGATCTCTGGTTCCTCTGCCTTTTCTAAACCCAGCTTGAACATCTGGAAGTTCACGGTTCATGTACTGTTGAAGCCTGGCTTGGAGACCTTTGAACATTACTTTGCTAACATGTGAGATGAGTGCAATTGTACAGTAGCTTGAACATTATTTGGCATTGCCTTTCTTTGGTATTGGAATGAAAACTGACCTTTTCTGGTCCTGTGACCACTGCTGAGTTTTCCAAATTTGTATATATGTATGTATGTATATATATATATATAACTGAATCACTTTGCTGTACACCTTCAGTGTTTCAATACTGTAAATCAACTATACCTCAATTTAAAAAAGAAAAAATATGAGTACAGATATGAAGGTTAAAAATTGGTGCTTCTGGGTGGTGGGTGTATGTGTGATTTTATTTATTACACTGTATTTAAATTTTTATTTTTAAAAAATAAATAACTTCAGAGTCTCTTTTAAAAGCAAATTATGCATGGCTAAAGAGAAATATAGGTAAAGTTCTACGGGAGTTCAGAATGGAGAGACATTATCAAAGGTAGAGTGGGACATAGAGGGGTTTAGGAAAGGCACCTGAATTAAGCCTTTAAGGATGGAAAAAATGAAGATAGTAAGAAAGGGAATGTGCAGTGATTCGATACTCCAGGTAGAATGAGCAGCATGAGAAAGGCATGGAGACAGGAAAACAAGAGATTCTGGAATAGTGGCTTGGTGGACCAGAAGTACCTGATGACAAAAAGCCAGGAAGCATGGTCTAAAAGTCTCATTCAAAAAGAGCTTCCAAGGGAAATCAAGAACTTCAGTCTGTTCTGTAGATAGTGGCTTGTTATTTCAGGTTTTGGAGTTGGAATGACAGGATAGGACAGAAAAATTAATCTGGCCATGAAATATAAAATAGTTTGAAAATAGAAGGATCACAGGCAGAGAAAGCAGTTAGGAAATGATTGTAGGAGTCCAAGCAAGAGATGAACACAGATCCTTCCCACATTCCCTCTGTTTTTAAAGCTTTACTGATCCTGGTGCCCTTTTGATCACACACGATAGTCTTTGGAATACCGTCTCTGCCTCTGGGATGATGTTTACCAGCCATCCTTCATGTTCCAAGACACAGCTAAAAGTTATAACAGGTACTTCTCAGTGATAGTGGTTCACTGAGGCAGGCATTGTCAGGACAGCTGGTTGAACTGTGCAGTTTAAAAGAGTGATTTCTGACCAATCATAACTTTCCTCTTGTACAAACACTAACCTAAAGCATTCAAAGGTTCCCATTGCCAGGTTCTAGTCCCTGAGACTACAGTAGAAGCCACATCCCTTAGCACATCCCACAGCCCAGGTCTGACAGCAGCTAACTTCTGCAACTTCAGCATTTTTCTGCTATATGGATTCTGACTCCAGCCATGTTGATATGCTCTGTAATCCCATAGACAGAGCCAGGCATTTTCTCACTCTCCTCACTCTTTGTTTTTCTGGGATGCTCTTCCTCCCAATCTCTGCTTATCAAAAATACCGTTCATTCTAGGGTCCAAATCCATTCCTTCCACGAAGACTTTTGTATTCACCCCAGAGGAAATTAGCTCCTTCCTCTCAGTTATCAATGTTTCTACCAGTCACATGTCAGCTTCTTTTCTCTCTAACATCTCTTCCTCTAGATAGATTTTGAATCTCTGGAGGTAGTTACCAAGTTTTTTCCTTTTGTTTTTGTTTTGTAAATCCCTCTAAAATAACTAGGCCAAAGCACTTTGCATGTCAAGGTGTATGCTAATTAAAATAACTACCAAGCATTGAAAGCCTTTTTTAGGCACCATATACATGTCTATTCCTCATAATAACTCTAGGATGAAGGTATTGTTATTCTCATTTTATAAAAGAAGAAATAGAGGCTCAGAGGTATTAATTAACCTGCCTAGTATATAGGTGAGGGAGATTAAGAGGTACAAACTTCCAACTATAGAATAAATGAGTCATGGGTACAAAATTTACAGTGTGGAGAATATAGTCAATAATTATGTAATATCTTTGTATGCTGACAGATTATAACCAAACTTATCCTAGTGATTATTTTGAAATGTATAAAAATACCAAGTCGCTATGTTGTGTAACAGGAACTAATATCCTGTTGTAGGTTAATTATGCTTCAAAAATGAACAAACTCAGAAAAAGAGATCAGATTTGTGGTTACCTGAGGAGGAGGGGTTGGGGAAGGAGAAACTGGATGAAAGCAGTCGAAAGGTACAAACTTCTAGTTGCAAGATAAATAAGTAATAGATATTTAAAGTACACCATAATAAATATAACTAACACCTCTGTATGTTATATATGAAAATTGTTAAAAGAGTAAATCTTAAGAGTTCTCATTACAGAGAAAGACTGTTTTTCTTTCTTTAATGTTGTATCTATATGAGATGATAGACATTCAGGAAACTTATTGTGATAATCACTTCATGATGTATGTAATTCAAATCATTATACTGTATGCCTTAAACTTATATAGTGCTATATGCTAATTATATCTCAATAAAACTGGACTAACAAGAAAAATGAGATTTGAGTAGGGCTCTGAAGCTAGTTTTGTTTTCATTATATAATGCTGCTTTCTTAAACTGAATAGTTGAATAAATAAAGAATACATTTTTGAACACTTTTTCAACTGGCTTTTCTTTGGCATATTTCCTTCCTGGAGGTTTACTGAGCTGGTAAAGCAGAAGGAAATACCAATCAGTCTTTCTTACCAGCTGTATTAGCTTTAAGTGATAGGAAACCACTGCAGATGGTGACTGCAGCCATGAAATTAAAAGATGCTTGCTCCTTGGAAGAAAAGCTATGACCTACCTGGACAGCATATTAAAAAGCAGAGACATTACTTTGCCAACAAAGATCCATCTAGTCAAAGCTATGGTTTTTCCAGTAGTCATGTATGGACGTGAGAGTTGGTCTATAAAGAAAGCTGAGGGCTGAAAAATTGATGCTTTTGAACTGTGGTGTTGGAGAAGACTCTTTAAAGTCCCTTAGACAACAAGGAGGTCAAAACAGTCAATCCTAAAGGAAATCAGTCCTGAATATTCATTGGAAGGATTGATGCTAAAGCTAAAACTCCAATACTTTGGCCAACTGATGTGAAGAACTGACTCACTGGAAAAGACCCTGATGCTAGGAAATATTGAAGGAAGGAGGAAAAGGGGATGACAGAGGATGAGATGATTGGATGGCATCACCAACTTGATGAACATGAGTTTGAGTAAGCTCTGGGATTTGGCGATGGACAGGGAAGCCTGGCGTGCTGCAGTCCATAGGATTGCAAAGAGTCAGACATGACTAGGTGACTAAACTGAACTGAACTAAATAGAAAACCAACTCCAACTGACCTACACAATAGAAGAAAATCTATTGGTTTATAAACCAAGGAGTCCATTGGTGGATTGCTGGCGTTAGGATTGGATCAATGTTGTAACGAGTTTTCCTTTGGATTTCTGTTTTGTTTTCCTCTAAATTGATTTCATAACTGGGCAGTCTCTCCTTGTATGATATCAAAGACAGCTTCCAGTAGCTCCAGCTTACATCCACCAATTTAACCACCCCAGAAGACAGCACCTCTTTTCTGATAGGTCCTGTAACATTCCCAAGTAAGATTGTCCTTGGCCCAGCTTGCATCACATGCACATCCCTGAAATAATGTCTGTTTGAGGAGTGTTGTGTTGCTCTGATTGGCCAGGTGTAAGCCTGAGGTTTGGGTCAACCCTAATAGAACTCTATGGATTGAGAATGGGAAAGGAAAAATTATGGTACCAGACTAGAAAGGATACTGGACAGGCAAGATAAATGTCCATTATACATACATTCACTGAGCTAGGACTCAACAGTCTGTGATCCATGTTGACTGTGCCTGAGTAGAGACAGTAGGTGACTCCATATGTGTGTGCTAAGACCCTTCAGTCTTGTCCATCTCTTTGTGATCCTATAGACTGCAGCCTGCCAGGCTTCTCTGTCCATGGGATTCTCCAGGCAAGAGTACTGGAGTGGGTCGTCATGCCCTCCACCCGGGGATCTTTCCAACCCAGGGATCCAACCCATGTCTCTTATGTCTCTTGCATTGGCAGGCAGGTTCTTTATCATTAGCACCACTTGGGAAGCCCATGGTCTGCCCTCAAATGACTCACTGCATAAGAGTGTTTTCCTGGTTTAGTCCCAAGTGTTGTACTCTTCTTTAGAGCAGTTATATAACAAAACATTCTACTCGCGGGAAATGGTTTATGCCCGGCTGGAGTCCTGTGATAGTCTACAGCCAGCTGAGAAGAAGAGACTGGGATCTGATACCACCAGGGAACGCGGTGTCAACTGAAATAGTCCTAGGCAGGCCAGCTCCACCACTGGGAAGACACGGGAGCAAATAACAAGCAGTAGCACGGGCAAGCAGTTATTTCCCGGGACCAAACGGAACATGGCACGTCTTAATGTGAGAAAGAAAATTCTGAGCTAGGAAATACTCAGGATTCCAGATAAACGGGTAAGTCTGGTCGGCGGGTAGCAGGACCCTAGCCCCTGGACTAAAGTTCAGGGCCAGTCCAATCTTAAGAAATTGAAAGGGGTAGACATGTGCCAGTTGCAGGGGGACTGAGATTGGGCAGGGGGTCAGGATTGGAGCTAAGGCACTAGACTAGGCTGAAATCCACGGACTAGGTCTGGAGTGTCCATGGCAGGCCCAGGAGGGCTTAGTCTCGAGAATAAGACTGAAGTTCAGATAACAGATAGGACCGGGACCTAAGTTTAGATGATCGACAGTCTTGATAGGAAACCCTAGAGTGAGGGAGGGACGTACTGTAAATTCCTCTTGTCTCTGTGCAGGGTTCTGCAAATGCTATTGAGAGTCTCGGCTGAGGGGAAGGAGAGAGACAGAAGTTGGTCCCACAATAGGATCCAACTAACTAAAAAAACAAATCAGAAACATGCATTCTCTCATCTGAATGCCTAATGTAATAAAAATCAAATTGAAAAAGATTCAGCTGAAACAAAGACACTAGGAAAGAAATAGAGGCAATTGTTTTTGTGTTTTTAAATTTTTTATTAGAGTATCATTGCTTTACAATTTTGTGTTAGTTCCTGCTTCAACAAAATGAATCTGCTATACATTTCTTTCCCATTTAGGCCATCACAGATCCTTGAATACAATTCCCTGTGCTGTGCGGTAGATTCTCATTAGTCAGCTAATTTTACATATGTCAATCCCAATCTCCCAATTCAACCCACCTCCCCAACACATTAAATGAGATTTCCTACTTTTCTTCATTTCAGAGCTTAGGCTAGTAGGTGGCGAGTACCCTCCTATTATAAGGAGACCTGTCAGGCTGTTTATGCTCAGCTTGCTCAAGGGGTAGCCCCACATTGGTCCTGACATCTGTAACCTGTCACTCCCACTTATGGTTTAAGGAAAGAAGATCAAGGGAAGAGGTTTAAAAAATGAAGATGGCTTTAACACTTAAAATATGAAGAAAAAACAAAAAGAGGGTTACTTTGAAGAGAACTAAAAGCACTGTGGTTTTCTCTCTGGTCAAGGGAAAGGAAACGACAGGGATCTATCAAGCAGAGAGACTGACACCCCGGTGGATGTATGCTGAATGGAAGACCTGCCCGGAGCCAGCTGAGACCTGGAGCAGAGTGGGGTGAGAATTCTTGGGACAATCTGACCAGAGTCCCCTGACTTGTGATGGAGAGAAACTGATGTTTTTTTCTCACCTGAGATCTATGTGAGAGGCTGGCTGGAGGACCAAAGATGGTAGGTTAAGTGTCTGGGAAGAGAGAATTGACCGAATGTATTTGAAAGGCAGTAATAAGGAAGGATAAAATTTTTCCTTTCATTGGGAGAAAGGTAAGCCTGAGGTCTCCTTTTAGCTCTACCACAGATTAGCTGTGCTAGTGTAGAAAACTGCTTGATCTCTCTGAAACTCAGGTTTCTCTTCTATAAAAGGAAGAATTAGACTAGACTGTCTTTAAGGTGCCCCAAAGGTAACGTCAATGACTTTCTAATTCTATGGGTAGATTCCACTGAGCTCTATGGTGACTGGTGGGATGGATTATTATATATATATATATATATATAAATATCCCGTTACACTAAGCCCCAGAAATTCAGGTCTCAAGGGCATAGCATTCTTTTCTTCCCTTACTCCCTCTTCTCTTAACAAGTACTTAAAAATAAATTATTTAGGGCTTCCCTGATGGCTCAGTGGTGAAGAGGCACCACTTGGGAAGCCCATGCCAATGCAGGAGACACAAGTTTGATCTCTTGTCCGGGAAGATCCCACATGCAACTAAGCCTGAGGGCCACAACTATTGAGCCTGTACTCTAGACCCCAGGAACTGCAACTACTGAAAACCACACACCCTAGAGCCCGTGCTCCATAACAAGAGAAGTCACCAGAACGAGAAGCCCGTGCTTTGCAAAGAGAGTAGACCCTGCTCGCCATAACTAGAGAAAAGCCCTTGCAGCAACAAAGACCCAGGAGAGCCAAAAGGTTAAATAAACAAAAATTATTTTTTTAAAGTTAAATTATTTAAAGTTTAAAAAGAAATAGTAATCCATAATACCACTAACCTGATACATTACTAATTATATTTTGGCTAATTCCTTTCCAGATCTTGACCACCCATCTGCATATTTGCTCCAGTTGCAGTCACTAGCACATGCTTTTTGTGTCCTTACAAGCCCCAGTTCATATCCCACTCATGATCAAGAGAAGTCAAAGCTTGGGGTGCTTCCAATTATTGCATAATAAGAGCAGGCAAGGAACAAACTGGCCTTTGAACTACTCTGGTGTGGCCTTTCTTCCTTCTTAAGTCTCCTTCCTGATGCTTTAGCAACAACAGGAACTCAGGAGGCCCGGTAGAGTTAAGTAGCCTCAGGTCTACATGTCACTCACTGTGAGTTTGGTTCTGGGCTAGAAATACCAAGTTATCCATTTAGCAGACATCACAGCAGCCACGAGAGAGTTATGTCAAACCTCTAAAGTCACAGAGAAAACCAATATCAAGGGATATAGAGATGTGCCGGTGATTCTTCTGTTGTTAAAACAGGAGTGAAAAGATGGTCACAGAGGATCAGCAAAGCGATGGCTCTCCATTCACCTTTTAAAATATTGAAGTCTAGTTGATTTACAATATTTTATTATTTCAGGTGTACAACACAGTGATTTAATATTTTTATAGAATATACTCTATTCAAAATCATTACAAAATAATGGTGACATTTCCCTATTCTGTAGAGTGTATCCTTGTAGCTTATCTATTTTATACATAGTAGTTTGTCTCTCTTAACTTACTCCTGTCTTGCCCTTCTTCTTTTCACTCTCCCTACTGGTAACCACTAGTTTGTTCTCCACGTCTGTGATTCTGTTTCATTATATACATTCATTTGTTATTTTTTTAGATTCTACAAATAAGTGACAACATAGAGTATTTGTCTTTGCCTTACTTCTCTAAGCACAACGTCCTCTATGTCTGTCCAGGTTGTTGCAAGACACTCCACCCACTATAGTGCCAGCTCTTGTGTCTCAATCTATATGACCTCAGTCCTACTCACAGGTGCACCTCTGAGTGCAGCCACAGCAAGTCAAGCTTTTGGAGAGATCTTTGTGCATTCTCATTTAGACAGAGACAGAGATGGTTCAGTCTGGGCCTTGAGATGGTGTCCCTAAAACTTAGTCTGGGATTGGAGAGCCTTAAAGGGCAAGGTGACAAGTAAAGGGCAATGCAGCTAAGAAGCAGCAAGTAGGTAGAGATTGGTCATGGAGCCCCTGGAGCCCTGCAGAGGAGCAGGAGCCTCAGATAAATTTGCAATAGGAATGTAACTTCTTCAGATCTGTTTTAGAAAGATCACTCTGGCAACAGTGTGGGGAATGATTTGAAAAGGATGACTGGAAGCAGAGAACTGGGGTTATTATAACTCTGTTAAGACATCACAAATTTTAAGAAGAACATAGGATTTTATCATTATAAGATAAAAAGGACAAAATGCACTAGCTGATAGAGAAATTTGAAAAACCCTGATGCTGAGAAAGATTGAAGGTGGGAGGAGAAGGGGATGACAGAGGATGAGATGGTTGAATGGCACCTCTGACTCGATGGACATGAGTTTAAGAAAACTCCGGGAGTTGGTGATGGACAGGGAAGCCTGGCGTGCTGCAGTCCATGGGGCTGCAGAGTCAGACACGACTGAACAACTGAACTGAACTGATAGAAGAATACTATACCCTTGGAGAACTCCATGGGTAAAATATCTTTCTTTTTGTGGGTCTGCCTTTTATTTTTGGCATTGAACATTTAAAGAAATATGTATTTACTTTTTCTGATTACAGAAGCAAGCCATACCCATTGAAAATTTTCAAACATTTCAGAAATATTTAATTTAGGAAAAAAGTTCTGTACAATCCCACCCCCCACAGAGGTAACAGCTGTTATTAGGAAAATACCTTTCTCACAGTTGTAAATCTTATTCTCACCATGAACTCCAGATGCCTCACAACTAGATCTCAAAAGGCAATGCAATGATCAGATTCCCTGAAGAGCAAATGATGAAAGAGTATTCAAAGCAGAAAACGTATACAGAAATAACTGGCCGAAAAGGTGATAAGCTAAAGGATCTAATTCCCATATTTTCTGCTCATGTGTTTATTTGCCTGGACTATGTCTGGTACTTGACTAAGGGAGTGGCTAGAGTTTACTTTGGTGGAATAAATGAGCTTTAGAAGTTAACCTTTTTTCTTGGTTAAGTGTTCACTGTTGCAGATTTCTCTCTTCCTTTAAAAAAATTATTGGAGTATAGTTGATTTACAATGTTGTGTTAATTTCAGGTGTACACTAAAGTGAATTGGTTATACACATACATATACCCCCTCTTTTTCAAATTCTTTTAGATTTAGATTCCATATGCTTTCTTTCTAAAAGGAGAAGTGTTGTCCTGAAGCTAAAAAGTATTTTCCATTCCTAGCAGGTATCTTGACATGGTGGATAACAACAAAAAATAATTCAGTATTTTTGTGCCCATTTGAACCTATCAAATTGGGATAATAATATCTGTCTGCCTCTCCAGGAAGATGATGAGACAATTGATTTATTTCTTCTTATTTATTTGCTTTTGAAATCTAGAGGGAAAAATGTAGACTTAAGGCCTTTTGAGAGAAAGAGTTGTCCTTTCTAGCCAATTCTTGGAGAGAGTTTCTTTAGAAATGAAAACTTTCTTGGAATTCATTCTGGAGCTTTATAACTTTTACCATCAGAAATTCTGAACTCTTTCAAGTACATGTAACAGAAACTCAATTCAGACCAGGTGAAAAAGAGAAGATTATTGTTTCATTCTTCTAAAGTCTGATGAAGTTGGAGTTGGCTTCAAGGATATGTGTTCCATCAGAAACCATGATTGAATTTGAGAAATTCTTCAGTATTTGCATGTTGCTTGAGTGGAGGAGGTACATCCTCAGAAGCTATAGAATGACCACGTGTAGCCTTGCCTTTAAAACATCTGCTTGGGGAGTTTCCTGGAGGTCCACTCGTTAGGATTCAGCACTTTCACTGCTGCAGCCCAGGATTCAGCCCTTGGTCAGGGAACTAAGATTCTGCAAGCTGTGTGGCACAGTCAAAATAAACAAAACAACAAAAACAAAAAGGTCTGGTTATATTAGTCAAGATGTCTTGAGAGGTTTTGTTCTTTAAGTAAACAAAAGAGAGAACTCTGCACTGACAGCTTATATGGTCTTGATAAATGATGGAGCCCACATACCTGAGTACAGGCTTATGAAGAAATCTCACCCTATCAGGGCATAAGAAGAGGTGGAGCATGATGGTCTGGGACAGGACCCTGGAGCAGGACTGCTGGAGTCTGTTTTCGTCAGATTAACTCCTCTGCGCATCAGTTTCCTCTCATGTCCAATGGAGACAGTAATGGATCTACTTCACAAGGTTATTATGAGGATTAGATGATATATGTAGAGTTCTTGAACAGGCTAACACATAGTAAGTTCTCGGTAATTGTTAGGTATTATTATTTTTGATTACCACTTTCAAGTATGATGTGGCAATTCCCCCTCACCGGTACCTCAATGTCATCCTGAACAGATTCTGTAATATGACAAATAAAACTCAGGTCAGTCTGGTTTAAAATGTCCATCTCAAGATTGGTTCAAAGCTCTCCACTTCCCCTGGTACAAGCTGGACTATGGCAGAGGAGATCCATGGACTTTTAAATCCTCCTTCCACTCCAGTGCCCTGGAGGACAGGTGGAAGCTGAGTCACACCCTGGGACACCTTGTCCCCTTCCCTGTTCTCAGGAAGGGGTCAAGGAGAGGGAGGCAGCCTTTGGAGCTCCTTTTAGTAGCTAGTTTACTCTTGTTGGGGAGGCAGCCATGAGATTATTACTCTGGTTCAGTTTTGTCCTGCTACTGCTGTGGCCTCTGTGGAGGGATAGTCTCACCTGAATGGATACACAATCTCTTTAGGCATATGTTCAGTTTGACCTCAGATACCTCTTTAGTGTTACCTTGTGTGTGAGTGTGCATGCTCAGTTGTATCTAACTCTTTGCAACCTCATGGACTGTAACCCGCCAGGCTCCTCTGTCCATGGGATTTCTCAGGCAAGAACACTGGAGTGGGTTGCTATTTCCTATTCCAGGGGATCTTCCCCACCCAAGGATGGTACCTATGTCTCTTGTGTCTCCTGCATTGGCAGACAGATCCTTTACCACTGAGCCACCAGGGAAGCCCAGTGTTAGACTACTACAGCTGGTGCTAGAGAGGAAACTGGAAATGAGGCTTGATTTTTTTTTTATTGTTGTTATTGTTCTGACAAATAGGGGCAGATTACAGTCAGAACAAACTCTAATTTCCCACAGTGCCTGCTGAGTAACCTCCTGAGGAGGATGTATAATAGAGCTCAGAATGGCTGAAGCAGGTTAGCAACCATAGACCAGATGCTGTTCAAAGGGCTTCTGGATTTCAAGCACTTTAAATAGAGCAATAACCCAAAATAATGTTTATTGGATATATACTGAAGTCAGGCACTTAGTACATATTATCCATTCTATCGGAGGAATTAAATCAATTTCCATTATTTTAGGGCCCTGTTTCTTTTTTTCTCTTGTTTCCCATTCTTTAAAAAAGAAAGGAAAATAATTGCCTTATAATGTTGTGTTAGTTTCTGCTGTACAGTGAGGTGAATCAGCCATAGGCATACGTATATCCTCTCTCTTTTGGATCTCCCACCCTACCCACATCCCACCCCTCCAGGTCATCACAGAGCGTCGAGCTGAGCTTCTTGTGCATTATAGCAAAGACAGCCTGGTTTCTTACCTAATTTCTATAGCGGCCCCCTGCAAAAAACTAGTTAAGATTTCAGAGAGGTAATATTAACAAAGTCATAGCTAGCTAACTAGCCAAGTCGCTTCAGTCATGTCTGACTCTGTGCAACCCCATGGACAGCAGTCCATTAGGCTCCTCTGTCCACAGAATTCTCTGGGCAAGAATACTGGAGTGGGTTGCCATTTCCTTCTTCAACAAAGTCATATTTTGGACATGTAAGATATAGCTCTGATTGCTAATATTAATTTTTTTCTGATGCAAATATATGCCTTTACTTTGTATAAATTCACAAGTATAAGAGCCATAAAATGTCAATTTTTGCCATCCTTACAGTTTTTTTCACAACAGAGAACTAAAGAAAAGAATAATCTTATTGTTGCTAAGTTCAACAGGCACTTTTTCTATCCCTTTAAAATGTGTCTTCTCTATATACATGTATCGCTTCACCTTAATTGAATGAACTTTTTCATTACTAATTTACATATTCCATTGAGCAACAATGTGTTTTAGGGTGACTCTCCCAAGAGCTATTAAGGAAAACAAATGTTATGGTTAATCTATCTAGGATTTGCTAATGTCTTCTGGTTTCCTTTGTTCTCAGATCCAAGTGGTAAAACCAGCACTATGTGTGATACACTCATACCAGCTACAGAAACCGGGGCTAAGGGCATGATCAGAAATTGACAATGGACACGATAACCCCAATTCATTTTTCTTTTTGGTAAGACAATAATTGACTGGAAATTTAAAATTCTCTTTTTAAATCCTTAAACAAATCACTCTTCCGAAGCTTTTATACTTAATCACTACCATCTATCAGCCTCCATCCATTCATTCATGAATAAGCATGGACATGAAGCCTGCTCTGTACCAAGCACTAGTAGATGTGCTGGCCTACCATGGTAACCACGGCAGACAAGTTACTTGCTTTCATGAGGCTTAGGTCTAACCTAGGTAGACAGACGGTAATCCAATAAGTAAAATTGCAGATGCTGTAGTGTGAGGAATATAAGATTAAATGTCATGAGACAGAGGCATGGGAGGAGGGTAATTAAATAGGATAGTCAGCAAGGACTGACCTTTGACTGAAATGATGAGGAGGCAGCCACTCAAACACTTGGAAAAGAGCCTCCTCTCAAACCAAAAAGCAAGCTATGTAGGGGCTTAAGGAAATGTGTGGCAACTTTTTCTTTGCTTTGGCTTCACCCCAAGGCATGTGGGACCTTAATTCCCCAACCAGGGGTGGAACTCATCCCCCCTGCACTGGAAAGTGAAAGTGTATTGGAAAGCAGTCTTAACCACCGGCATGCTGGGGGTCCCATACATGGCAGCTTTTAATGTTTTGGTTACTAAGAATGCAGGCGCTCTCTCCAACAGCCGCCTCTCACCCCCGCCCCTCCCATGAGAACCCAGTGCTAAGTGTAGTGTAAGACTGGAATATTTTACTTAACTTTTAGAAGGTGAAAGATCTGGTAAGGAAATAAGCAGAAGTCAAGAAGGAAATGAAGCTGAATTGGAACCTAAAAGACCTGCTAAGAAGATCTTCTATCATTAAGGTGAATTCTAGGAAATTTAGTTTCATTGACTCAATAACGTTACTGACCAGCGAGGAATCCACCCTAAGCCATTCTTCTGTGCTTAGTGCAGCACTCTATTTATAACTAAATGTTTCCTGAAGTGAAATAGAAAACACCACTTTGCTCCCTGTATTTGTTTCTCAACAGAGATCCCATAGTAGATTTTCTTACGTTTGTGGTGAACTACTTGTAACCATGCATCAAGGCAATAAAAATAGTTTTCATGTGATTATGTCTTTGGAAGTCTGGCACAAAATGTGATTTCACTTAGAGAGTGTGGTATGACAGCTGTAAATCGCCACATTCCAGCTGAATGCTTCAATATTGTATGGCTGGCTTTTTCTGGCTCTGACTGCCTTTTCCATAGAGAAGCTGGCACTCAGACAAATCCCCGAGACACCCTCACAAAGAAATGCTGACAGATGTCTGTCTCTCAGAGGTCCTAACTGGGCAACTTTCCATCCAGACGTGCTGGGCATGAGCATGGGTGTCCGTGTCTGTTGGACTGTGGAAGAGTCCTCTCATTTCATCTTTCCAGCAGCCAAAAGGCTTGGAGAGCCCCTTGGAATGGGAGTTCTGCCTTGGAGCCAGCATGCTCAGGTAGAAAGGCACTGAGCCAGTTTAACAGGGCAAGGAGCCTTATTCAAGGAAGCCAGACGTAGTGCAGCAGGCTGGGGAATCAAACCTTTCTCCTCATTGTATGCCTGGGTCATGGAGGAAGTGCTTAATAAATAATCGGTCCTCCGGGTGGGATGAATGGGGAGATTGGGATTGACATATATATACACTACTAATACTATGTATAAAATAAATAACTAATGAGAATTGATGCTTTTGAGCTGTGGTGTTAGAGAAGACTCTTGAGAGTCCCTTGGATTGCAAGGAGATCAAATCAGTCAATCTTAAAGGAAATCAGTCCTGAATATTCATTGGAAGGACTGATGCTGAAGCTGAAACTGCAATACTTTGGCCACCTGATGCGAAGAGCTGCTTCACAGGAAAAGACCCTGATGCTGAGAAAGATTGAGAGTAAGAGAAGGGGTTGAGAGAGAATGAGATGGTTGGATGGCATCACCAACTCAATGGACATGAGTTTGAGCAAGCTCTGGGAGATTGAAGGACAGGGAAGCCTGGTGTGCTGCAGTCCGTGGGGTTGCAAAGAGTTGGACACCACTGAGTGACTGAACAACAAGTAGAACCTTTTGTACAGCACAGGGAACTCTATCCAATACTCTGTGGTGACCTAAATGGGAAGGGAATCTAAAAAGAGGAGATGTAAGTATTTGTATAGCTGATTCACTTTGCTGTACAGTAGAAACTAACACAACATTGTAGGGCAACTATACTCCAATAAACATTAATTCAAAGACAAAAAAATAACAATTGGTCCTGTTTAGGCAGTCTTCCTGAGGTATGTGTGATATATAGATGAATACTTAACTCAAGGAACTCACCCTAACTTGTTGAGGAAATAGCCTATAGCAGCCAACCCTTTTTTAGCCACTCCACCCCAGCTCCAAGACTGCTTACCACTCTTTCACTGACTTTTCAACTAGTTTTATCAAGTACTTCCTTCTATGCCAGGCTTTGTGCTCTGCTTAAGATATACAGAAATAAAAATACAGATTGTTCTAGGAATAATATTGTACACACAAAAATGTTTTAATGGTTATGTAGGGGTGGGTAGAATTAGAGGTATGGACAAAGACTTTTAATTTTCACTTTTTGAACTTTACTATTCGAACTTTTTCTAACAATTTTTGGGCAGTGATTTTTTTTTTTTTTTTTTGGTAACTAAACTAAAATCTGCTGAGCAACATTTTGTGTCAGGCATCCTTCAGAGCTTTGAGAAGACAGTGGTGAATGAAACAGAAAAACCCCTGTCCTCATGAAGCTTACATTCCACCTGGGGAGGCAATATAAAATTTAAAAATCTATACAAGTATGCTATTATAATATAATGATAATTGATGACATGGGAAAAACATGAAAAAAAAAAAAGGTTCATTTTTAGGGAATTCCCTGGTGGTCTAGTGGTTGAGAATCTTCCTGCCAATGCTGGGGACATGGATTCAATCCCTGGTCTGGGAAGACCCCACGTGCCACAGGGCAACTAAGCCTGTGCACCACAACTACTGAAGTCCTAGAGCCTGTGCTCTGCAGCAACAGAGGCCACCACAACGAGAAGCCCATGAACCACAAGGAAGACCAGCCCCTGCTTGCAGAAGCTAGAGACAGCCATGTGCAGCAACGAAGACTCAGTGCAGCCAAAAAAGTTCTTATTTTAAAAGTTATTCTATTCTGGTTTGTTCTGATAATCTTGATTCTGTAGAGACCAGCGTTCTTTACTGGCCTGGGCAAATAGCAGCACTAAGAGAAACGGGCCAGAGGGCCAAGCCTCAAAGCCTTGAACCATCTGGACTTTTGCCAGCACTCTCTCCACCCAGCACAAATGAAAAGGCAGTCTGAGCTCCCTGCATTCTTTTGGCACAAGAGAGATGTCAATCCAGAGTTGGACCTGGCTGGTTGCTCTTGACTGGAGCCCAGGCCTTTTCCCATTCAGTTCAGGGACAGAACTCATTGCCGTGCCAGTATATGAAGGTGCCAACCCTGCCTACCCCACATGCATAGCCTGCTACTTCCTTCCAGCCTTACCAGCTGTTTTTCACTGGCTTCTGGCCTGCCTTGTCTGACAGCTGTCTGAACACTCGGACTTAAAAATGATTCTAAATGTCTGAGTCCAGCCACTGCATTCCAGCCTATTTTTAGGATAACATCCTCCTTCTTTGGCTTCCTGAGAACTACTCTTCTTTTTCTGTTTCCAAACTGTTACCATTCCCAGTTCAGTTCCCTCATCTGGGAATGCAAAACTTAGGGGTTCTGTTCCTGCTCACAGACAAGAAGATGCTGTTTCCACCAAAAGTCCTTTAGTCAAAGAAGAGGTAAGACCTGATATTAAAGATACACAATAAAAATTGTAAGCACACTATCACTATAAACATCTAGACAGTCTTTTTGTTTTTATTTCAAATTGTGACAATAACATAAACCTATTGCAAATACTTTAGAAAATACAGTAAAAATAATTTACACTTTAATATTTTTATCTGTTCTTGGGCTCATATGTTTATTGTTGTTATTGGTTAATTATTCATGCATACAGGACAAAATTCAAAAGTAAAATCTCACTGTTCCCCTGCCACCCAGTTCTTCTCCCTGAAGAGAATTGTTTATAGTATCTTTTCACTCTCTCTTTTTTTTAGTGGAAACTTTGACATGCAAAGTTAGCCAGCTGGACTCAATTTAGATGATCCCAACTGTGTTGGCAATATCCAAAGTATCATAATCAGGAGCCAGTTGATCATATGCCTTCTTTTCCCCATCAGGCCTAATCAGGGTGTTTACCTTGGTCGTGTTAGTGTCATAGAACTGGTTCACAGCCGGTCTGATCTGGGGCTTGTCAGCCTTGACATTCACAGAGAATGCCAGTGTTTGTCTGCTGTTTTCTTCCTGGCTGACTTGGTAGGGGGGAATTTGATGGTGGCATAGCAGTCAAGTTTGTGTCTCCTAAGGGTACTCTTCCGAGCATATGTGGACTGCCTTCTGGGCCTTGTCAGCCTTGACACCCACAGAGAATGCCAGTGTTTGTCTGCTGTTTTCTTCCTGGCTGACTTGGCAGGGGGGAATTTGATGGCGGCATGGCAGTCAAGCTTGCGTCTCCTAGGGGTACTCTTCCGATCATATGTGGACTGCCTTCTGGGCCACAGCGTTTTGGGTTGTTGGAAGGTGGATGACTTTCAGATCTTTTTTCTGCGACTGTGGATCCCTTTCAGCACTGCTTTCTTGGTCTTCAAACGCTTTGCTTTGGCTTCAGTTTGGGTAGGGGCAGGGACTTCCCTCCCTACTTTAGGTGCCATCTTCATGAAAAGCCATAGTATTCTCTTGGAATCCTTTCTATTTCTGTAAAATCTGTAAAAATGTCCTACTTCAATAAACTTTTCTCAGCTCCAGTCTCCAGTGTTTATTAGGCCTCACTGTGAGTTGGGCACATAAACTTTGTTCTGTAATGATTCATTTTCTGATTTTAATACTTTGATTTTTCTTGCTTCGTATCTTACTTTAGCTAAATATTTGTGAATTTTGTTAGTTTTTTTCTTTTAGAAAACAAGCTCTTGGTTTTATTGGTTTTTCTCTATTGTTTTGCCATTCTGTATTGTATTAGTCTCCATTTTATTCTTTATCATTCCCTTCCTACTGCTGCTCAGTCGCTTCAGTCGTGTCCGACTCTGTACGACCCCATAGACAGCAGCCCACCAGGCTCCCCCGTCCCTGGGATTCTCCAGGCAGGAACACTGGAGTGGGTTGCCATTTCCTCCTCCAATGCATGAAAGTGAAAAGTGAAAGGGAAGTCGCTCTGTCTGTCCGACTCTTCCTACTGCTAGCTATTGTTTTAATTTGCTCCTTTTTCTAGCTCCTTAAGGTGTAAAGTTACTTTTACCAACATTTTGTTTCTTTACTATGGCTCTGTGTAGGCTCTCTCTAGCTGCAGTGAGCAGGGGCTACTCTTTAGTTGCACGGCTCGGTCTTATTTTGGTGACTTCTCTTGTTGAGGAGCACAGGTTCTAGGGCGCTTGGGCTTCAATAGTTAAAGTTCGTTGGCTCAGTAGTTGTGGCTCTAGAGAACAGGATCAGTAGTTGTGGCGAGGAGGCTTAGTTGCTCTGTGGCATGTAGCTTCTTCCTGGAGCAGAGATAGAGCCCATGCCCCTGCACTTGCAGGCAGATTCTTAACCACTGGACTTCCAGAGAAGTACCCAATTCCTTTGTCATGGTTTGATAGAGGAATGTGAAACTGGCTTTGGGTTTTGCTTAAGAGGCTTTTCCAGTGTCTCTTTGGGAGGGTGAATAGTGACTTGGAAAGTAATATGGGGTTTTCTGGGTGTTGGTACGATTTTGTCTCTTACAGACTCCCCTGTTGAGTTTGTGAATATTTAGCAAATTGCAAACTTAAATTATGCCCCACATTTCTTTATAATAAAAACCTCAGTTTCTTCCATATTCCAATATTAGTTTTAGATTCTCAAAAAAGCTCTTCAACTTTTATTAGATAAATATTTGGAATGCCTGCATAGAGGCTAGATCTGCAGGGCCTATAAGTCAAGATTAAATTCGAAAAAGGACTGTGTTTGCTCTAGAGATTAGGAGAGGGAAGAAAAAGGGAGGTGCTCATAATGAGAGGGAGGAACAATAATGTCTAAAAGAATTTACTGTCTCTCTATTTCTTTTCAAACAATTCAATAATGTCTACATTGTTCATTATTGTTTTGTGGAGTGGATTTTCCTTTGGGTGTGTGATAAAGTACTAAATCCTGGAGAAGGAAATGGCAAGCCACTGCAGTATTCTTCCTGAATAATTCCATAGACAGAGAAGCCTGGCAGGCTACAGTCCATGGGGTTGCAAAGAGTCAGACATGACTGAGTGACTATCACTCAAAGTGCTAAATTCTATTTTAAGTTTTCACGGGGGTAAAATCAGAGGCTTTCTTATAGGTTATACTAAGAAAGGTCTTTTTGCTCAGGATAATAAAAACATTTTTTCTATTTTATCTTTCTGTACTTTCATAGTTCTTATTAAATTTAAAGCTTTAATGTAATCTATAATTAATTTTGTATATAGTATGGGATAGGTGAATTGAAGAAACTAGGGAAAACCACTAGACAATTCAGGTATGACCTAAATCAAATTCCTTACAATTATACAGTGGAAGTGACAAATAGATTCAAGGGGTTAGATCTGATAGACAGAGTGCCTGAACTATGGACGGAGGAAAGTAGGGAAAACCACTAGACCATTCAGGTATGACCTAAATCAAATCCCTTATGATTATAAGTGAGAAATAGATTTAAGGGCCTAGATCTAATAGATAGAGTGCCTGATGAACTATGAGGTTCGTGACATTGTACAGGAGACAGGGATCAAGACCATCCCCATGGAAAAGAAATGCAAAAAAGCAAAATGGCTGTGTGGGGAGGTCTTACAAATAGCCGTGAAAAGAAGAGAAGTGAAAAGAAAAGGAGAAAAGGAAAAATATAAGCATATGAATGCAGAGTTCCAAATAATAGCAAGAAGAGATAAGAAAGCCTTCTTCAGTGATCAATGCAAAGAAATAGAGGAAAACTAATGGGAAAGACTAATTTTCTCTTCAAGAAAATTAGAGATACCAAGGTAATATTTCATGCAAAGACGGGCTCAATAAAGGATAGGAATGGTATAGACCTAACAGAAGCAGAAGATATTAAGAAGAGGTGGCAAGAATACACAGAAGAACTATACAAAAAGATCTTCATGACCCAGATAATCACGATGGTGTGATCACTCACCTAGAGCCAGACATCCTGGAATGTGAAGTCAAGTGGGCCTTAGAAAGCATTACTACGTACAAAGCTAGTGGAGGTGATGGAATTCCAGTTGTGCTATTTTAAATCCTGAAAGATGATGCTGTGAAAGTGCTGCACTCAATATGCCAGCAAATCTGGAAAACTCAGCAGTGGCCACAGGACTGGAAAAGATTAGTTTTCATTCCAATTCCAGAAAGGCAATGCCAAAGAATGCTCAAACTACCACACAGTTGCACTCATCTCACATGCTAGTAAGGTAATGCTCAAAATTCTCCAAGCCGGGCTTCAGCAATATGTGAATCATGAACTCCCTGATGTTCAAGCTGGTTTTCAAAAAGGAAGAGGAACCAGAGATCAAACTGCCAACATCCGCTGGATCATGGAAAAAGCAAGAGAGTTCCAGAAAAACATTTATTTCTGCTTTATTGACTATGCCAACGCCTTTGACTGTCTGGATCACAATAAACTGTGGAAAATTCTGAAAGAAATGGGAATACCAGATAACCTGACCTGCCTCTTGAGAAATCTGTATGCAGGACAGGAAGCAACAGTTAGAACTGGACATGGAACAACAGACTGGTTCCAAATAGGAAAAGGAGTACGTCAAGGCTGTATATTGTCACCCTACTTATTTAATTTATATGCAGAGTACATCATGAGAAACGCTGGACTGGAAGAAACACAAGCTAGAATCAAGATTGCTGGGAGAAATATCAATAACCTCAGATATGCAGATGACACCACCCTTATGGCAGAAAGTGAAGAGGAACCAAAAAGCCTCTTGATGAAAGTGAAAGGGGAGAGTGAAAAAGTTGGCTTAAAGCTCAACATTCAGAAAACGAAGATCATGGCATCCTGTCCCATCACTTCATGGGAAATAGATGGGGAAACAGTGTCAGACTTATTTTGGGGGCTCCAAAATCACTGCAGATGGTGACTGCAGCCATGAAATTAAAAGACGCTTACTCCTTGGAAGAAAAGTTATGACCAACCTAGATAGCATATTCAAAAGCAGAGACATTACTTTGCTGACTAAGGTCCATCTAGTCAAGGCTATGGTTTTTCCAATGGTCATGTATGGATGTGAGAGTTGGACTGTGAAGAAGGCTGAGCGCCGAAGAATTGATGCTTTTGAACTGTGGTGTTGGAAAAGACTCTTGAGAGTCCTTTGGACTGCAAGGAGATCCATCCTTCTGAAGATCAGCCCTGGGATTTCTTTGGAAGGAATGATGCTAATGCTGAAACGCCAGTACTTTGGCCACCTCATGCGAAGAGTTGACTCATTGGAAAAGACTCTGATGCTGGGAGGGATTGGGGCAGGAGGAGAAGGGGACGACCTAGGATGAGATGGCTGGATGGCATCACCGACTCGATGGACGTCAGTCTGAGTGAACTCCGGGAGTTGGTGATGGACAGGGAGGCCTGGTGTGCTGCGATTCATGGGGTCACAAAGAGTTGGACACGACTGAGCGACTGAACTGAACTGAACTGAATAGGAGGTAGTGATCAAGACCATCCCTAAGAAAAAGAAAGAAATGCAAAAAGGCCAAATAGTTGTCTGATTAGGCCTTACAAATAGCTGAGAAAAAAGAAGCTAAAGGCAAAGGAGAAAAGGAAAGATATATATATCCATTTGAATGCAGAGTTCCAAAGAATAGCAAGGAGAAATAAGAAAGCCTTTCTCAGCAGTCAATGCAAAGAAATAGAGGAATCCAGTAGAAAGGGAAAGACTGGAGATCTCTTCAAGGGATCTTGTCAAGGGAACATTTCATGCAAAGATGAGCACAATAAAGGACAGAAATGGAATGGCCCTAACAGAAGCAGAAGATATTAAGAAGAGGTGGCAAGAATACACAGAAGAACTATACAAAAAACATCTTCATGGCCTTGATAACCACGATGATGTGATCACTAACCTAGAGCCAGATATCCTGGAATGCAAAGTCAAGTGGGCCCTAGGAAGAATTACTATGAACAAAGCTAGTGGAGGTGATGGAATTCCAGTTGAGCTATTTTAAATCCTGAAAGATGATGCTGTGAAAGTGCTGCACTCAATATGCCAGCAAATCTGGAAAACTCAGCAGTGTCCACAGGACTGGAAAAGGTCAGTTTTCGTTCCAATCCCAAGAAAGGCAATGCCAAAGAATGCTCAAACTACCACACAATTGCACTCATCTCACATGCTAGCAAAGCAATGCTCAAAATTCTCTAAGCCAGGCTTCAGCAATAGGTGAACCTCGAACTTCCTGATGTTCAAGCTGGTTTTAGAAAAGGCAGGGGCACCAGAGATCAAATTGCCAACATCTGCAGGATCATCAAAAAAGTAAAAGAGTTCCAGAAAAAATATCTACTTTTGCTTTATTGAGTACGCCAAAGCCTTTGACTGTGTGGATCATAATAAACTGTGGAAAATTCCGAAAGAGATGGGAATACCAGACCACCTGACCTGCCTCCTGAGAAATCTATATGCAGATCAAAAAGCAATAGTTAGAACTGGACATGGAACAACAGACTGGTTCCAAATTGGGAAAAGAGTACCTCAAGGCTGTATATTGTCACCCTGCTTATTTAACTTATATGCAGAGTACATCATGAGAAATACCAGGCTGGATGAAGCATAAGCTGGAATCAAGATCACTGGAAGAAATATCAATAACCTCAGATATGCAGATGATACCACCCTTATGACAGAAAGTGAAGAACTAAAGAGACTCTTGATGAAAGTGAAAGAGGAGAGTGAAAAAATTGGCTTAAAACTCTACATTCAGAAAGCTAAGATCATGGCATCTGGTCCCATTATTTCATGGCAAATAGATGGTGAAACAGTGGAAATATACTTTATTTTTAGGGCTTCAAAATCATTGCAGATGGTGACTGTAGCCATGAAATTAAAAGACCCTTGCTCCTTGGAAGAAAAGCTATGACCAACATATTAAAAGCATATTAACCAGCATATTAAAAAGCAGAGATGTTACTTTCCCAACAAAGGTCCATCTGGTCAAAGTTATGGCTTTTGCAGTAGTCATGTATGGATGTGAGAGTTGGACTATAAAGAAAGCTGAGCACCAAAGAATTGATGCTTTTGAAGTGTGGTGTTGGAGAAGACTCTTTAGAGTCCCTTGGACTGCAAGGAGATCCAACCAGTCCAACTTACAGGAAATCAGTCCTGAATATTCATTGGAAGGACTGATGCTGAAGCTGAAACTCCAATCCTTCGGCCACCTGATGTAAAGAACTGGTCATTTGAAAAGACCCTGATGCTGGGAAAGACTGAAGGTGGGACGAGCAGGGGATGACAGAGGATGAGATGGTTGGATGGTATCACTGACTTGATGGACATGAATTTGAGTAAGCTCCAGGAGTTGGTGATGGACAGGGAAGCCTGGCATGCTGCAGTCCACCGGGTTGCAAAGAGTCAGATGTGCCTGAGCGACTGAGCTGAACTGATGTGATGGGTATCTGATTTTTAAAAATTGGTTAGATAATTATCTTAGAACATTTATTAAAGAATTCTTTTTTCTTCTAATTTAAAATTCCTCCTTTATTATATACAAATCTTTATGATTATGTGAATCTATTTGATCTCATGTATTTGCCTACATTCTTCCTGACCCTGACATGCCTGTTTTAATTACTTTATAATATCTTTTATATTTGCTGGTAGAGGTCTACCCCTTTAGTCTTCTTTTTTTCATTTATCCATTTAACTAACTATGCATATATATGTATATAAAAGTATTGCATGCTGCAGTTCATGGGGTCAAAAAGATTCTGAGACAACTAGGCAACTGAACAACAGTAAGTTATGTGTATTTGGAGTGGTTTCATGTGCCTCAAAGGCATTCACTGTACAAAAACATATTGAGAAAGGCATCGTGCTGGATCACCAAAGGGGTTTGTAGTCTATGTGGTAGACAATAAGTAAACAATTAGGGGATGTCCCTGGTGGTCCAGGGGTTAAGACTCCTCAATTCCAATATAGGGGGTATGGGTTCAATCCCTGGTTGGTAAACTAAGATCGTACATGTTGTGCTGTGTGCAACCCCACAAGAGTGAAGTGAAGTGAAGTCGTTCAGTCGTGTCCGACTCTTTGCCACCCCGTGGACTGTAACCTGTCCATGGGATTCTCTGTCCATGGGATTCTCCAGGCAAGAATACTGGAGTGGGTTGCCATTTCCTTCTCCAGGGGATTTCCCAACCCAGGGATTGAACCCAGTTTTCCTGCCTTGTAGGCAAACGTTTTAACCTCTGAGCCACCAGGGAAGCCCAGGGTAAACAAATATAATTAGATAATTACTAAAATAGAGTCAGTCCAGGGAGGGACTCCCTGTCATGGCTGGTAGCTAACTTTAGGAGAACTCTTCAAAGATAGCAGTAATTGATCACAGGAAAACACTGGGGAGAAGATGTTTAAAGGCAGGACAACTATTGCAAGGGCACAGCAGCACAAATGGGCATGGCATGTTCAGGGTACTACATGTGGTTTGGAAAGGCTTCTTTTTAAAAAGTTTATTTTATTCATTTATTTTTGGCTGCACCAAATCTTTGTTGCTTCTTGTGTGCTTTCTCTAGTTTCAGTGAGTGGGGGCTACTCTCTAGATGCGGCTCCCAGGCTTCTCATTGTGGTGGCTTCTCTTGTTGCAGAGCATGGGCTCTAATTGCCTCACAGCATGTGGGATCTTCCTGGACCGGGAACCGAACTGCGTCCCTGCATTGGCAGGTGGATTCTTAACCACTGAACCACCAGGGAAATCCCCCAGAATGGTTCCTTTTATTCATTTATTTGTTTATTCATGTTGGATTCATGGTCAGCTATTTAAGCTTGTGTCAGAGCATGAAGGGCTTCGAGATGGTCTCTTAGACACCACCCTAGCGGTAATATGGAAAATTGCTTAAAGGAGAGTACGAAGAGAGATAATGAGATCTGAATGAGGAAGGTAAGGAAGAGGAGATGGAGGGTGTGACTAGACCAGTGTTTGGATGGAGAGTAAAAAACAAGTGGAATTCACATTCATTCATTATTCATTTAACAAGTTGAAATTAGTGGAATTCACGTTCATTCATTATTCATTTAACAAGTTGAAATTAGTGAATGTTAAATGAGAGTTCTTGAGTTAAATGAGTGAACTCTTAGAGTTGGTGATGGACAGGGAGGCCTGGCGTGCTGCAGTCCACGGGGTCCCAAAGAGTCGGAGATGACTGAGCGACTGAACTGAACTGAAATGAGAGTTCTTAGGTTTCCGACTTGAGCAAAATAGGAACTGATGGTGTCATCCCCCAAGATCATGAATACAGGAAGTGTTTAAAGTTTGGAAGGATAAAGTATTTTTGTTGGGTCTTTGTTGTGGCTCACAGGGTCCCTAGTTGTGGTATCCAGGCTCCAGAGCTAGTTGTGGCTCATGAGTTTAGTTGACCCTTGGCATGTGGGATCTTGGGGCTTCCCAGGTGGTGCAGTGGTAAAGAATCCACCTGCCAATATAAGAGACACAGGAGATGAAGATTCAATCCCTGAGTCATTAAGATCCTCTGGAGTAGGAAATGGCAATCCATCTCAGTACTTTTGCCTGGAAAATTCCATGGACAGAGGAGTCTGGCGGGCTATAGTACAGACTGAGCAACTTAGAACACACACACACACACACACACACACACACACACACATACATGGGGGAATCTTAGCTCCCTGACCAGTGATCGAACCTACATCCCCTGCATGGGAGGGCAGATTCTTAATGACAGGACACCAGGGCAGTCCCTGGAAGAATAAAGTTGATTTCGGATTCGGATATTTGAGTTTGAGGTGCTTGTGGTATACCCTGATATAAATGTCCAATAAGTATTATCTGTGTAATTCTGGTGTTTGAAATAAAAATTTATCATCTATATATCTATATGTGGTTGTCGAAGTCATGGGCAAGATTGCCTGGAAAAAGTCTGTAGACTGAGAAGAAAGTGGATATCTAGGGGAGATACCAGCATTTAAGGTAAAGTAAAAAAAAAAAATTTCCTTCAAAAAGAGTTTACTAAGTGGTCAGAGAATTGTCATGGAAACCACGAAGGAGGGAACAGTTAATGTATTAAGCAATGGAGAGAGGTAGCAAATGACTAAAAACTGAATCCAGTGAAAAGCTCACTAGTGAATACAAGGAGAGAAATTTCAGGTGAGAAAAGATGTAGAAGTCAAGAAGCAAGGAAGTACAGCTAGGCAGTATCCAAAACAAAATTCAGCATCTTTCTCTCCAATGTGACTCCTCTTCCTGCAACCTTAGACACAGATATTCCCCTCAGACTCCTAAGCCAAAAATTCCCTAAACACCTAACCCCTTCACTCTCATTTATTATCCTTGTCTAATTATGGCATTACTCCCCTAATTTGACTTCCTTAATTAATACTTCTAATATTCCAGAAGGATAAATCCAAGACATCATGATAATCTATGGGTTGTGGTATTAGAGATGCTTTTTATATTTTTCTGTCTGATAATTTGCTTTTTCAGTATTCTTCTGGAATAACTGGTATGTATTTACTCACATAATTAAGTAAAAGTTTTAAAATAATTTTTCTCACATATCTTAAATCTGACATCATCTCTTTGTTTCTAGTCTGCTACCAGGGGTCTAGCCAGATTTATTACAATAACTTCTTACCTTCTCTTCCTGCAGGTAGTGTGGCAGTCCTCTAATTCTGTCACTGGGCAGTCGGAATAAGCTTCGTAAATACAAATCTTAATACATTTCTCTCCAGTTAAAAGTTCTTCAATGCCTTCAGATATCTCTGAGAATTAACTTCAAACTTCTAGCACTCTGTGATAATGCCCTTGTCTTATCTCATTTTTTTCCCATTCTCCTATTCTTTCTTGAAGCTCCCATTCAAAGATAAGCAGTAAAAACTGGTTTCTCCTCCTTTCCTTTGTGAATTCCCTCTCATGCTTTAAACCAGTTTAAAAATCATTCTTCCTAGACCTTCACTGCAGCTCCATTCTAATTCAGACACTCCTCTCTTCTCCAATCTAGGCACCTCTCAATCAGTGTTATCTCACAGTATTAATAAGCCTGTTCATCTTTTCCTAACTTGTTGGCTATTTAATTTTCCTTCTGTGAATTTACTACTTACACCTTTTGTTCACTTTTCTGAGTTGTACTTTTCTTATTGATTTGTGGTAATTCTTATTTATGTTGCAAATATTTTTTCTCAGTCTATTCCTAGGTTTTAAAGTTTATTGTTTGGTATTAAAAAATTTTTTTAGGGAATTCCCCGGTGGCTAGTTTTCATTCCAATTCCAAAGAAAGGCAATGCGAAAGAATGTTCAAACTACCGCACAACTGTCTTCATCTCACATGCTAGCAAAGTAATGCTCAAAATTCTCCAAGCCAGACTTCAACAGTATGTGAACCATGAACTTCCAGATGTTCAAGCTGGAAGTTGAAAAAGCAATAGAGTTCCAGAAAAACATCTACTTCTGCTTTATTGACTATGCCAAAGCCTTTGACTGTGTGGTGGTGGTTTAGTCGATAAATCGTGTCTGACTTTTGCAACCCCATGGACTGTAGTCTGCCAGGCTCCTCTGTCCATGGGATTTTGATTGCCATTTTCTTCTCCAGGGGATCTTTCTGACCCAGGAATAGAACCTGGTTCTCCTGCATCGCATGCAGATTCTTTACCGACTGAGCTATGAGGGAAGCCCTCATAACTGACTGTGTGAATCACAACAAACTGGAAAATTCTTCAAGAGTTGGGAATAACAGACCACCGTATCTGCCTCCTGAGAAATCTGTATGCAGGTTAAGAAGCAAGTTATAACTGGACATGAAACAACAGACTGGTTCCAAATCGGGAAAGGAGTACCTCAAGTCTGTATATTGCCACCCTGCTTATTTAACTTATAAGCAGAGTACATCATGGGAAACGCTGGGCTGGATGAAGCACAAGCTGGAATCAAGATCACTGGAAGAAATATCAATAACCTCAGATATGCAGATGACACCACCCTTATGGCAAAAAGTGAAGAACTAAAGAGCCTCTTGATGAAAGTGAAAGAGGAGAGTGAAAAGTTGGCTTAAAACTCTACATTCAGAAAGCTAAGATCATGGCATCTGTTCTCATCACTTCATGGCAAATAGATGGGGAAACAATGGAAACAGTGACAGACTTTATTTTCTTGGGCTCCAAAATCACTGCAGATGGTGACTGCAGCCATGAAGTTAAAAGACCCTTGCTCCTTGGAAGAAAAGCTATGACCAACCTAGACAGCATATTAAAAGCAGGGACATTACTTTCCCAACAAAGGTCCACCTGGTCAAAGTTATGGCTTTTCCAGTCGTCATGCATGGATGTGAGAATTAGACTATAAAGAAAGAGTGCTGAAGAATTAATGCTTTTGAACTGTGGTGTTGGAGAAGACTCTTTAGAGTCCCATGGACTGCAAGGAGATCCAACCAGTCCATCCTAAAGGAAATCAGTCCTGAATATTCATTGGAAGGACTGATGCTGAAGCTGAAACTCCAATACTTTGGCCACCTGATGCGAATAACTGACTCACTGGGAAAGATCTTGGTGCTGGCAAAGATTGAAGACAGGAAGAGAAGGGGAAAACAGAGGATGAGATGGTTGGATAGCATCACTGACTCAATGGATATGAGTTTGAGTGAGCTCCAGGAGTTGGTGATGGACAGGGAAGCCTGGCATGCTGCAGTCCATGGGGTTGCAAAGAGTCAGACATGACTGAGAGGCTGAAGTGAACTGAACTGAACTGGTGGCTAGTGGTCATGATTCTGGGCTTTCATTGCCATGGCCTAGGTTCAATCCCTGGTCAGGGGTCTGAGATCCCACAAGTTGTGGCTAAAAAAATTTTTTTTTTTTTTTTAGTAAAATATATCAAGTGTTTTAAAATGGTTTTGCATCTTGCTCAAGAAGACCTCTATACTAAAGATATAAATTTCTTATTTATACTTCTTCTTGATATTTGTTTTGCTTTTTTATACTTACCTCTTGGCATTTGTTTCTAAAGAAGCATTATCCACATTATTAGTCTCTTTGTAGTTTTCTATGGTTGAAAATCTACAGAATTCCAAGGTTGTCCAGTGGTTACAACTCTATGCTTTCATGCTGAGTGCCCAAGATTAAATCCTTGGTCAGAGAACTAAGATCCCAGAACTATAAAATAATAATAGAATAGGGAACTATTATTATGATTATATAATAGGAACTATTTACCCAGTGCTGCCAAAAAGAAAATCTATTTAATATATTTATTGAATGCCCACTCAGGTGTTGGCACTGTCAGGTGCTGGGGCATACAAATGGACAAGAAGGCAAGGCCCCTTATCTTAATGGAGCTTACATTCTAGACGTAGAGGCAGACAGTAAACAAATAATCTAAATAAATATTGCTTTTAATAATGAAGTGAAGTGAAATCGCTCAGTGGTGTCCAACTCTTTGTGACCCGATGGACTGTAGCCCACCAGGCTCCTTGGTTCATGGGATTTTCCAGGCATGAATACTGGAGTGGGTTGCCATTTCTTTCTCCAGGGGATCTTCCCGACCCAGGGATCGAACCCAGGTCTCCCACATTGTAGGCAGATGCTTTACTGTCTGACCTACCAGGGAAGCCCATGAATCAATTGAATGGGAAGCTGCTGAAATCATTTACCTCAGAATGGGACTCAAACCCAGCCAAAATCCTACTTGGGACTTGAACCCATGTGGCTGGGACTTGAACAGCCAAAACCCATTTTGGGACTTTGTGTTTAGTTGCTCAGTCATGTCCGACTCTTTTCAACTAGCTGGCCAGGCTCTTCTGTCCATGGGGATTCTCCAGACAAGAATACTGGAATGGGTTGCCATGCCCTCCTCCAGGGGATCTTCCCAACCCAGGGACTGAACCAAGGTCTCCTGAATTGCAGGCGGATTTTTTTACTGTCTGAACCAAGGAAGCCCTTTGGGACTCTAAACCAGCCAAAATCCACAGTCTTCCAACTGAGACCACAGATCTGGTTTCAACATCTAACAAAGCTCAGGTTTCTGATGTCTCATCATAGAAAGAATTCAGTGAGAGACAAAGTGATAGGTAAGAGGTGGATCCTTCAGAGAGAAACACACTCCACAGAAGAGCAAGGGCCATCTCAAAGGGTGAGTGCAGCAGCCTCAGAGTTTGTGGTTAGCTTTTTTGGGTTAGGTAATTTCACATCCTAATGAGTGGAAGTATTATTCCAACTATTTGGGAAAATGAGTGGGGATTTCCAGGGATTGGGCCACTGCCCACCTTTTGATCTTTGATGGTTGACCTTGGAACTGTCATAGTACCTCTGGGTGTTGATTGAGGCTCAAGAGCTAGTCAAAGGTGACTTGTCTGACATCGTGGACCCATTTGAGTCTAATCAGTTTATGTCCTTTTCTCAGGCTATGTCATCCTTTCAAAGGTTGTGCCCTGCCCCCTTCCCTCCTGCTTTCACTACCTCTTAACAGAGGTCATTGAAGGTCTTAATATAAGTAGGCAGAGGATGTGTACAAAAAGTTCCACTGAGTGGATCACCTATTGGTTTTCAGACTGCTTCTGCATTTACTATCATACTAAAAATAATTCTATCAGGAATAACTCCCTCTGTATGTTTATTCCCACAGAATAGTTTCTTAGCAATTGAATTAAAGGATATAAAGAATCAGTATTTTTACACACATTGTCAAGTTGCTTTCAAGAGGACATTCCAATACACTCACCAGTAAATGAATACTGCTCTGGGAGGTAAGAGTGGAAAATATAACCATCAGAAAAAAAAAAAAAAGTACTTTTAGGGTCAGGAAAAGGAAAAGATAAATGAGCCATCCTGGATTTACAAGTGACGGGTGACAGGTCAATGACGTGGGAAAGCATTTGCTTGGGAACAGGATTCAAAACCCATTTCCTTTTTTTTTTTGGCCCGGCAGTGGGGCATGTGGGGCATGTGGGATCTTAGTTCCAGATAAGGGATCCAATCATGCCCCCTGCAGTGAGAGCACGGAGTCTCAACCACTGGACCTCCAGGGCCCCTAAACCCATTTCTGCCACCCTGTGACCTTCACAGGTTATAGCTGCCAGCTGAGTCTTAATTTCCTGAAATTCGGTGGGTTCGGCTTTGCCTTTATGTTTTCCAACATCTCCAGACAAAGCACTGTCTAGCTACTCCAGATTCAAGACAGGTTGTCTAATTGGTACAAACTGGAATCAACATCTGCCGTGAAACTCCAACTAATCACTCCTGGCCACTTCCGGCTGCCGGGACAAAGGGATTTAAGTGTCTGGGACCGCACTTCCGGATAATTAGAGATGTGCGTTACAAGCCTGAGTCCGCGAGTCACATCGGCTGATGCCGGTGCCATGACTGCGCATGCTCCGCGCTCTCACAAAGCAGGGTAGGGCTGCAAAAGGGGCGGGCGAGCACCCTGACTTGTCTCGCGGTTACTGGGCGGGCGCGAGCGCGCGAGCCTTGGGGGCGGGGCGGGGCGGAGCCCTAGCCCGAGTAGGCGCTGCGGACCTCAGCTTAGCGTCACTGCTCGCCGAGCTGAGGTCGTCTCAGGTGAGGTGGTCGACCCGGAAGTGGCTGTGCTGTGGCCCCTGGGTGTTGTAAGGATCGTGCAGCGGAGTTAAGAGGGAGCGGCCTCACCCCGCTTCCCTCCACCTACCTTGAAACAACCATGACGAAAGGCAGAGCGGTCGAAAGATCGCAAACGGCGGCACTCCATTCGACCCCTCCGGGGACAAGGCAGCGGGGACGCGGGGTCCCTCGACTCCGGGCAGCAGAGACCACCTGAAAGGTGAGTAGACCTAGGAACCAGCGCGGGGCCTGGCCCAGAGGCGGAGGTGTGCCGGGAGGGGTTTCGGAGGAGAAAGGACCCCAGCGGGTACCGGGGTTCTGCGGGTGAAAAGGGGGCATCCAGGAGCGAGAGCAGAGATATTGGAAGACCTCGGCTACGGCCACTGCCCACCTTGTCCCCACTGTCCATAAGGCCAGACACCTAAATGGGGTGCGCTCCTAAATGGTTTTTTTTTTTTCCAGTTGAATTCAACTGAAAAAAGGAATGAAACGCTGGCTTGTTGATGCTCAGGGAGATTGTAATGTTGATAATATTAAAGCCAGGCAGAACTGGAAGGAACGTTAGCATTCGTTGCTTTATTTTCTATAGATGAGGAAACTGAGGTCCAGAGTGCATATATAACTTATACAAAGTCACAAAGCCAGATTAGTGAAGTAATGGCTAAAAGCAAAGAGTTAACTATTAATACGGCCAGATGCCACTTCCAGGTGGCAAGAACACTTGAGTTTGAGTTCCTCCTCTACCACTTATGACTTTGGACTTGTTATCCTTTAAAAGTTCATTATCTGAGCTGTACAGTGGGGGATGATGATAATAGTAATAATATCTACTTACAGTTGGTGCGTGGATTAAAGAAAATAATTCATGTAAAGGATTTAGAGTGATGTTTGGCTTATTTGAAGAGAAGGCTGAATAAATGTTAGTAGTTACTATTATAGCTAAGATCTCTTATTCTTAAGGTTTTTGGGGGTTTTTTGCACTATTCCATCTTGGAATTTCTCAGGGCTTTAAATATTATTTTAAGGAAAAAGTATACCCAGAAACTAAATACTTTGATGCCATCTGAGCTAGAAAGCAGTTGAAGTGATTAAACTCTTTAAATGCTTTTAAAGCCCATTAACTTGGAGCTGTTGTTTAGTCGCTAAGTGACTCTTTTGCAACCCCATGAACTGTAGTTCACCAGGGTCCTCTGTCCAGTAAACTTGGAGTGATTGTAGCAAATGGATGTCTCCATTTAGTTGTTTTTTAGTTGTCTCAGTTAAGTGTCTACAGCTCACACCGATGTATTCCACCACCAGAGATGGATAAAGAGAGGATCTTTTAAGAGTGTCAAATCCCATGGACTGAGGAGCCTGGTAGGCTGCAGTCCATGGGTTTGCTGAGGGTTGGACATAACTGAGCTGACTTCACTTTCACTTTTCACTTTCATACATTGGAGAAGGAAATGGCAACCCACTCCAGTGTTCTTGCCTGGAGAATCCCAGGGATGAGGAGCCTGGTGGGCTGCTGTCTTTGAGATCACATAGTCAGACACGACTGAAGTGAGTAGCAGCAGCAGCAACATTGTTAACTGTAATCAACAATAAAGTATCGCACAGTTTGATGGAGATAATGTTTAACATTCAGCTGAATTTTTTGAATCCAATTTAAAATATATGAAAAATTTAGAAAGTGTCTTGCAGAAAATTGTATTTTACTTTAAAATATTTTAAGATGCTTCCAGTCTGATTTGGGTCTTTCAGCTTTATATATTTGGATATTTTTCCACTTCATAGACATAAATAACTTTCAAAACCCAGAAATGAATTGTTGTCAGAGTATAAATATACCGTAAGTGACAGGAATCTTCTTTTGAAGATGCTGTGATTGAGAGTGACAGTAATCCAAGGGTTTTTTGAAAAAGTATTTACCAGATAAGTCATCCCTAAAGATTATAATTTGGTTTGGAATAGCAATCATTGCTTTATTACTTTTTTTTTTAACTTAAAGCTGTTCGGAAAATAAAAATAAGACCTTGAAACCTCAAAGCGCTTTTACAATTGTTTATCTTATTTCACACATCCACCACAGTTATTTCTGTGATGCTGTCAAGAAACTACAAATCTGCAGGAAGACAGAGGGTAGAGATGTGAAGGTATGCCTTCATAGAGAAGTAGGGTTTGGATTAGTAGACCTGAGAGGGATTCTGGGCAGAGGAGACATTAGGCTTGAAAGTTAGTGTGAACCATTCATGTGTGTTTATAAAGAGATAAAATTGTCAGGAGTGGACTAGTTCTATTGGGTGGTAGTAGGAGATAATGTTGGCTGTGGTCAAAATAATGTTAGTATAAAGGGCTTTAAGTCCTAGGCAAAGGATGTTTTTCTGATCTGTCTGCTTATTAATGATTCTCAGGTTTTTCTTTTCCTCTGCCTTTTTCTTTTTAATTGGTGTTAGGAATTCTGTCTTTGTGTACAAGATTTTGTGGACCCCTTACATGATAGGGTGTCAGTTCCTTGCTGGTGGTAATTAGCTGAGCTTCCCTTGTAGCTCAGCGGGTAATTAGCCTTCAATTAAAATAAATAAATTTAAATTAAAAAAAAAAGAATTTGCCTGCAATACAGGAGACCCTGGTTCGATTCCTGTGTTGGGAAGATCCCCTGGAGAAGGGATAGACAACCCACTCCAGTTATCTTGGGCTTCCCCTGGTGGCTCAGATGGTAAAGAATCCGTCTACAATGTGGGAGACGTGGGTTCGATCCCTGGAGGAAGGCATGGCTAATTAGCTGGTGATGTGACGTCAGTAGTAACCACTTAGCAACCGATTTTCCAAGTTATTATGAAAAATAATTTTTGTTAATTGTAGGTGGTAACTTGGTATTCAGAAAGGAAAAGTTTTGGAGGAAAAAAGCAGTAACTCTTAAATACATAGTAATTTGATATTTCTGTAAATTCCATGACACTTTAAATAAGTTTGTGTTTTTGTTAATTGATATATCTACATAACTTTGACGAATAGTAGTTGTCATTGTGTGTATGTTTAAAATATTTTAGGGACTTCTCTGGTGGTCCAGTGGTTATGACTCTGCCCTCCGAATTCAGGGGCACAGGTTCCATTCCTTGTTGGGGAACTAGGTCTCACATGCCACAACTAAGACCTGGAGTGGCCAAATTAAAAAAGAAATATTTTACACCTCACATGAAGTATTTGGTACATTTAGTGGATTCCTCATCTTGACTTGGGCTTCCCTTGTGGCTCAGCTGGTAAAAGAATCCACCTACAATGCCGGAGACCTGAGTTCGGTCCCTCGATTGGGAAGATCCCCTGAAGGGAAAGGCTACTCACTCCAGTATTCTGGCCTGGAGAATTCCATGTCACAAAGAGTCTGACAGGACTGAGTGACTTTCACTTTCACCTTGACTTTAGTCTGACATTTGAGTCTTATACACTGAAGACTACTGTGAGGATTTGAGCAGGGCAATAATACTGAAAGTCTGGTTCTTGCATGATTAGAAAAGGTGAGACACAAGAGGTAATAATACTTAAGAGGTTCTTGACCTACTCTTTGTGCAAGAATACATGGACCAAGCGTTTTATTTTCTTTTGTTTGCCCTGGCTGATCTTTTTACTAGCAAATCATCGAAGTTCCCCATTTTGATTTAAGATAACTCTTTTTTTTTTTTTTTCTCAAGTCGCTCAGTCGTGTCCGACTCTTTGCAACCCCGTGGACTATAACCTACTAGGCTTCTCTGTCCATGGGATTCTCCAGGCAAGAATACTGGAGTGGATTGCCATTTCCTTCTCCAGGGATCTTCCCGACCCAGGGATCAAATCCGGGTCTCCCGCATTGGAGGCAGACGCTTTAACCTCTGAGCCACCAGGGAAGCCCTAAGATAACTCTTAAGGCCACATTTTTCAATATATAGGTCATCCCTTTGTAAGCAGTGTGAAATGAATTTGATAGGTAATCATGAGCCATTTAAAAAAATTGAAGGAAAAATAGAGTTCTTTGCATGTAGTAGGCTAAGTATTCTTTTAATTTTATTTTTCAGTCATATAGTTTTGTGTGTATAGATCATGGTATAAAATACGTTGCTTATAGTGAAATGCAGCCAAAAATGTTTGAGAAACACTGTCCTGAAGTTGGTTTTACTGCTCTTAGAAGACAGTATTGTTTGAACTTGGATAATAAAGTCCTTCTCAGATGCCTGTTCTAGGTTCTGCCTTGCTAATGTGGTTCAACAAATATCCTTTGAGCATCTGCTGTGAGCTAAGTACTAGCTTAGAGGAAGAAGAAGGAAGCTCTGATTAACTAAGAGTAAAATTGGCAACTGGACATCAACCAAAGTATATTAATATGATGTGCTGATGTCAGACTCAACCCAAATATTATATATCAGGATTCTTTTATTTATAATCAGTAGAGTACACAATTGAAACCTTTGCTGAAAGGAAGTTTGTTGGTTCATATAACTAAAAAGTAGAGAGATTAAGTGGGATTCACCGGCTTTAGTCTGGAACCAGTGGCTCAGTAATAGCATCAGGATCAGATTCCTTTCATACCTTGTTTTGCTTACTTGATATCAACTTTACTTAAGGTTGATTTCTCTTGAAGGTCCAGGTAAAGCTAAATGCTTCCTTGGTAATTTTGAGCCTATTTTTCCTAGTATTACCAATAAAAGTCTAGTCACTCCGATTAGATTGCCTCAGATAAAATGCTTGTCCCTGAGCCTATCACTGTTGTCAGAGGGTAAGAGTAGCTTAATTGGCTCAGGCTGCTGTGTATTCAACACCTAAACGAGGAAGTAGGAATGAGGCTAAGTCAGTTCTCCCAAAGACATGGATCTCTGTGATGGGTCACTCATGATTTTTCTGTGTTTGTGCTCAGCCATCTTGGTATGGGAGTGAAAAAGTGAGCTTGAAACACTGATTTCAGGTTAGATTGTCTATAAGGAAAGGTAAGGATTCTAAATCAAAGGCGTTGGATACACAGGCTGGGCATAGAAGGAAGAGAAGCGAGGAGCCCAACAGAAGGGGAAAAATAGAGGTGCTAAGCTCATAAAGGAACAGATGTGATCAAAGAATGGCATGTTGAAGCTTAAAATGTTGAAGGTAGAGCAGTCTCAGGTGGTGTGAGAACTTTATCTCTGGAACTGGGTGGCTAAAGTTGAATAGAAATGAAAGTCTTAAGAATTTTGAGGCTGAGTAAATCTTCTAAATGGAGGTATCTTTTAGGATTATGAAGTTTACTTGAAGCTTGGTCTTAGTCTTTGCTGAATAGGGTGATAGCTTATGGTGAACAGTGTCCGGTTTGTGATCTCCGAAGAAGATTTAACCTTGGGACCAGGGACCAGTCTTAATCACTCAAGAGCTTTTGTGTAGCAGAGTTTTATTAAAGTATAAAAAGGGACAGAGAAAACTTCTGACATAGACATCAGAAGGAGGTCCAACCCTGCTAGTTTTAGCAAGCTGTTTTATGTCTGTTAGAAAGCTGTTAATCAGGTAAGACCTTGATGCTGGGAAAGATTGAGAGCAGGAGGAGAAGGAGATGACAGAGGATGAGATGGTTGAATGGCATCATCCACTTGATGGACATGGGTTTGGGTGGACTCCGGGAGTTGGTGATGGACAGGGAGGCCTGTGCTGTGGTTCATGGGGTCGCAAAGAGTCAAACATGACTGAGCGACTGAACTGAACTGAACTGAATCAAGTAAGAGAGACCTGAGGGGAGTTTCACCTACCCCTCTCCCAAAATGTGCATTTTTGAGATAGGATGGCAAGAGGTGTGTCATCCCCCAGCTGTAAAACAGTTGATATGAATACTGGTTTGTTGAGCTATTATCAGCCCAAGGTTTGAGAAAAGGAAATCAAGTTAGCCCTAAGTGGAACCATTTTGAAGAAAGGCAAATTCCAAAGCAAATACATAGTTTCATTAACATAGCTTAAGAAAAACATTTCCATGGAGAATGTTTCCCCCTGCTGCTTAAGGGAGAGAGAAAAAAATGTCTGACACTTGCAGCCTATTTCCTCCTTTTGGAGACCCCTTGTCTTCTTGCCTGTTATCTTCTTAAAGGAAGTGCCTGAAAGTGGTTGTTGATCATGAATGAGCATTGTGGGTTGAATGGTAGCAGATATGCAGGGCACAAACACCAGAGAATGAGCTTTCATACAAAATAGTTGGTGCTTAGTTTAAATTTATACTAGATGAAACTACCATTTTTTATTATTAATACATCATTTTAAAGAATTTTAAGCTCTTGAAATAAAATTTACTTCCAGCAGTGTTATAATGGATTCTTGTAACCATAAAAAAACTTTTGTTAGAGTCCCTGTAAATTGTGTCTTCAGGAGAGATGAGTCTTTTGCTTCCTCCATGGTAGAATCATGTAAGTCTAGAAAACACTGAATGTCGTGAACTAGAGTACTAGAAGAACAGTAGAGTGGTTCCTGAGATCTTATAGATATAATACTTTCTGCTCTTCAAAAGTATTGATATAAAAGTAATACGAAATAGAGAGCTACTACAGAGACATTACTTTGCCAACTAAGGTCCGTCTAGTCAAGGCTATGGTTTTTCCAGTGGTCATGTATAGATGTGAGAGTTGGACTGTGAAAAAGGCAGAGCGCTGAAGAATTGATTCTTTTGAACTGTGGTGTTGGAGAAGACTCTTGAGAGTCCCTTGGACTGCAAGGAGATCCAGCCAGTCCATTCTGAAGGAGATCAGCCCTGGGATTTCTTTGGAAGGAATGATGCTAAAGCTGACACTCCAGTTCTTTGGCCACCTCATGCGAAGAGTTGACTCATTGGAAAAGACTCTGATGCTGGGAGGGATTGGGGGCAGGAGGAGAAGGGGATGACCGAGGATGAGATGGCTGGATGGCATCACCAACTCGATGGATGTGAGTCTGAGTGAACTCCGGGAGTTGGTGATGGACAGGGAGGCCTGGTGTGCTGTGATTCATGGGGTCGCAAAGAGTCGGACACGACTGAGTGACTGAACTGAACTGAACAGGGGCATTAAAGTTAAGTTTTGGTTTTTCAGGATGAATATAAGCATATTTGAAGTTAGAGAAAAGTTCCTTGTTAGTGGGAAGAGTTGAAGATATTCAGTGAAGAGTTATTTCTGAGATCAAGATCTGGAAGTAAGTGTGCTGGCATTTAATGCAAAGATAAGGGGAAAGAGGCCAGGGGGAGATAATTCAAGAATAGATCTTGAAATGGAGATTGGTAAGCTGTGGAGGCAGCCTCGCTGGTTGAGAATAGGAGAAAGTAGAATTAAAGGCTTGAAGAGACTTGAAGTAGTCTTTTTAGAGGGTACTGTAAAATCGTTATTGTTTACCAGTGATAACTTTAATTGAAGATAGAAAAGCTTGAAGCCTATGAACTTGTCAGCCAAGAGAACACAGTGATCTTTCTCTCACAGTACCTTTGGCCTGGGAGGAGGTTGGCAAATAGATAATGGGATAATTGAGAATGGGAATTAGTATAATGGAAGATTTGGAGGTTAATGAATGTGTAGAGCACTGTTGTTGGAAGCTCTAAATGCTAAATAACATGTGTCTAATGCAACCAGAAGGAGGAGGCATTATAATTACGATTGCTACACATTTAGACGTTGAATCATCATTAAAACAAGGTTTATGACTTGCTTTTTGACTGTGCCACAAGGCTTGTGGGATCTTGGTTCCCTTACCAGGGATCAGACCCAGGCCCCGGCCTTGAAAGTGCAGAGTCCTAACCACTGGATTGCCAGGAAATTCCCAAGTTTATAACTTTAATCTAGGTTCAGAACTAAATGAATTGCCTACTAGCTTCTGGATTTATTAGAACTGTACTCAAAAAGAATTATTGAATTGTAATAGGCAACATTCCCTACTGGCAAGTTTCGTGTGAAAGAATGGAGAGCTTTAAAGTTGACTGTCACTTAATTTTATTGCATTATCAACTGTTTTCTTGTATTTACATTGTGTTAAGTACAGTGCTTGAAAAAGCATTTCATTATAGAGAGTGAAAAAATAGGTATTGAAGTTAAACCTGGAGGTTAATTTTGTTCAACAAATGTCTTATGTATTTGGTCATCCAACTATAAGGCAACAAGTAGCAATCAGAGAAATGTGTACTCAAGGAAGACTGAGGATAGTATTCTGTTCTTGTTGTTCAGTCATTAAGTCCTTCCCAACTCTTTGCCACCCCATGGACCACAGCTCGACAGGCTCCCCGTCCTATCTCCTGGAGTTTGCTCAGATTCATGTCCATTGAGTTGGTGATGTATCTAACCATCTCCTCATCTGCCACCCACTTCTGCTTTTGCCTTCAATCTGTCCCAGCATCAGGGTCTTTTCTAGTGAAATCAGGAGGCCAGAGTGTTCTGTAGTCCAGAACACCTTTCCCCCTTCAGACCCTTTACTTAAGACTGGTGAATTAATGATGGGGAGAAAAATATTATAGTTAAATTTTAGAGTTACTGTGAAAAATGTCTTGTATAATTTAAGGAGGACTGTCACCTATTGGATTCTTTACATATACTTTTAGCTCCAGGACAGGTTAGAGGACTGTAAACTTATCTTTTAATCAACTAAATTTCCACCTGTTCTGTGAATCTTGCCTTCCTCCAGTCCAGTAATCTTGCTTTCCTATAATCTCAAACCCCATTTGTCCTATTCCTTGGGAATCTAGCTAATGGTGTTACCAGCCTCTTAGCATAGATTGGCCAAACATTTTGTACAGTATAGATGCTCAATACAGATAGTCCTACGCAGCTCTACCTTTGTGTGCGTTCCTTGCATCATAGAGATCCTGAGGAGATGTTCCCAGAAAGGAGGGGAAATCAGCTATTTAGTCTTAGCTGTGATGCTTGTGTCCACAAGCATCTACAGGATGAAAAACAAAACAGAAACTAATGGTTTTAAAGATTTTAAAAGATGTCCATAATATTAAAATATTGATATTAGTCCTTTCTGTACTCTAGACCTGATTCTAGCAGGAAAGTAAGTGAAAAATGAGGGCTAGGGCAAGTTAATTTCCTATCTTTAAGAAGTAATAGGACTCTGGAAAAATTATTCAGACCATTTATGTTATCATGTCTTTGCTTTGATGTCAGCATATAGAAAACTATGTCCGCAAACTCAGTACCTATATATTACCCTTATTTCTTTTTAGTAGAGTACTTCTTTATTTTATAACATAAGAAACTAACCATTTTAGCCTTAAGAGTAGTTTATATTTCAGTAGGGTTCTTACTTAGAAACTAAAACTACATTTTTCATATAATTGGTTTTAGTGCACTGATAGTTTTGTAACTTTTGGCTAATTACTCTTTTTCCTTTTAGATTGAGTAGATCTGATTTATTAGGAATCCTCAAGGTATGCATTGAATTAGGTATCATAATCAGGGCAAAAAGTAATGGGAAATTACTTGTTTGTTATCATAAGATTCTGAAGAGACCTTTTCACTTTTGACCCACCTCAGATGTTTAAAGTCTTTGTTTAATTCTCTGTGTCGCAACAAAGCATGCATATAAATAGTAAGTGGGTTAATGAACTGGAGTGTTAAGAGGCAGGCATGACTGTTTTATTATTTATTGCCTCCCAGATAGCTGAAACAGTAAAGAATGTGCCTGCAGTGTGGGAGACCAGGGTTCGATCCCTGGGTCAGGAAGATCCCCTGGAGAAGGGCATGTCAACCCACTCCAGTATTCTTAACTGGAGAATCCCAGGCACATAGGAGCCTGGTGGGCTACAGTCCATGGCGTTGCAAAGAGTTGGACACGACTCAACGACTAACATGCACATGCACGTGACTGCTCTATTACTCTGTTACTCCATTTAAGACATCTTTTGTATTGTTTGATCATCCCTTTCTTTCCTGCAGTAAATTCTATAAGTATGATGTGAACAGATAAGTTTGTATCTGTGACTTGGTTTTTGAAGTAAAGTCCTTTTTGAGATTAACTTGAAACAAAGTTAAAATGATAGGGCCTAGTTGGGAGGTTGGGCTGATTAGTGATACATTTAGACTATAGAAAATTAGAAAAGATTAAGAAAAATTAACTTTAGTGTCCACATACTAGAACTCAGTAAACCTAATATTGTCTTTTAGAAAGCATACTTTAATGAACCAATAGGAATAATTTATATTTAGTATATTAAAGCACTAACCTAAGCGGTTTTTTTTTTTAGCAGAAATTATGAGTTGATTATAAATGGATGTTAAAGTGCTTTGGGAATATATTTAATACTTCACACTATTGCATTGCCTAAGACTTTTTAAAAAATAGTGCAGTTTCCTCTGGGCCTCTGTTACTTAGCAAAAATAGGAAGGATGGGCCAGATTTTTGCTTCTTTAATATACCATCACCTGGGCATTTTATTAGAATACAGCTTCTAATTTAGTAGGTCTGGGATGGTAGTCTGAGAATCTATATTTCTAACAAACTCATTGATAGTGCTTAGTCATGTAGTTCATCGAAAACACTGAATAGCAAGAGACTTCTATTGCTCTATGTTCAACACTGAATGTATTAAAATTCTAATAATTCAGATGTAACATATATAAAACTGCCATAATGAGCTAAGGGATAAAAAGCTGAGTATAAAAGTTAAAACTTTTTCCTTTCACAGGAACAGGAGTCAGTTTAAACTAACAGAAATAAAAAGCGAGGTTTTTCTCTAAGAATATGAGACAGTTGTCACTCTGATATCCAGGAGCAAGAAATGAATTCTCACCAGGCTTCAAGGGAAATGGAAAGTTAGAAATCAACAAGAAGGTTAACTTCCTCTCCTGTCTCTACTGTCTGGGTTTCTATTTGAATCTGTCCTCTTGGATTTTCTGGTACACGTCTTTGGCTTGCCATGTCTTTTGACTGTGTCCTTTTGCTGTTTGACATTTTGGCCTCAAGATCCACCACATCTTGACAATAGTCTATCTCTTTTTCTTATTTCATATTCTCAAGAGAAAATGTGGTCAATCAATAATGAATTGTTTCTCTTGGGTTGGCCAAAAGTTTGGGTTTCTCCATACCATCTTAAGAAAAACCCAAAAGATATTTTGGCCATCTCGATACTTGGGTCAGATGTCCAGTCGTGGGCCAGTCTGCGTGTTGGGTGGGTAGAGTGTTGGCATCAGTGGTAATAGGGCCAATGAGATTAACCCCTTTGAAGAGTAGGGAGACTTGAGGAAGATGCTAGGCCTCAGAGAAGGGAGCATTAGTGGAGTAGGCAGTGACACCTAATGCACCTTTATAAATGTTCCTAACCCTTATGGCAGAAAGTGAAGAAGAACTAAAATGCCTCTTGATGAAAGTGAAAGAGGAGAGTGAAAAAGTTGGTTTAAAGCTCCACATTCAGAAAACTAAGATCATGTCATCTGGTCCCATCACTTCGTGGCAAATAGATGGGGAAACAATGGAAACAGTGGCTCAGTTTATTTTTCTGGGCTCCAAAATCACTGCAGATGGTGATTGCAGCCATGAAATTAAAAGATGCTTACTCCTGGAAGGAAAGTTATGATCAACCTAGACAGCATATTCAAAAGCAGAGACATTACTTTCCCAACAAAGATCCGTCTAGTCAAGGCTATGGTTTTTCCAGTAGTCATGTATGGATGTGAGAGTTGGACTATAAAGAAAGCTGAGCGCTGAAGAATTGATGCTTTTGAACTGTGGTGTTGGAGAAGACTCTTAAGAGTCCCGTGGACTGCAAGGAGATCCAACCAGTCCATCCTAAAGGAAATTGGTACTGAATATTCATTGGAAGGACCGATGCTGAAGCTGAAACTTCAATACTTTGGCCACCTGATGCGAAGAGCTGACTCATTTGAAAAGACGCTGATGCTGGGAAGGATTGAGGGAGGAGGAGAAGGGGACAACAGAGGATAAGATGGTTGGGTGGCATCATCGAATCAATAGGCATAGGTGGGTGGACTCCGGGAGTTGGTGATGGACAGGGAGGCCTGGCGTGCTATGGTTCATGGGGTCACAAAGAGCTGGACACGACTGAGCCACTGAACTGAACTGAATTATAGTATATGTGTTTGTCTCTTAGTCCCCTGAATGTCTTCAGTATATACATGGGATTATGGTAAATGTAGGTAATACAAATTGAGCCACCCTCTCCTGCCTCTTCCCCAGTGAGGACATAAGGTATCTCCACCTCCTCACTATTGCTTGCTTGCAGTAAAAACACCCTGCTCATTCTTCCAGTACCCTGACTATATCATATGATCATCTTCCATAAGTTTTTTTTTTTAAGATAACACTAAGATTTCCTTATTGGAGAACACATATTGTCCCATTCTTGGACTCACAGACAGAGTCACCCAAAACATCTAGGGTTCAGCTCTGTTCTGAAACCCTTGATATAAACAAAAAGTGTAACATTCACCAGTTGCATTAGTCAATCTCCAGGTTCTTTCTTATGACAGTTGAAGTAACTGCTGCATTAGCTCATTTTTCCTATGAAGCCATTCTGCCTATGCTGTCAGCTCCCAATGCAGATACATAAAATTCCCAGTCAGTGATAGCATTTAGAGCAATGCCCTTTTTCCCCTTTAGCTTATCCACAAATCAGTGCTACAGATTCTGCTATTCTGTTTTTTCATGCTTTTAAAATGCATATATCAGTGAGAAGAACTACAGCCAGTTCATAAAATATCAAATATGGAAGTACTTAAAATTTTATGTTACAGTGTTTTGGGCAAAAGTGTAAACAGTTTCTCGGGAGGAAAATCTTTCAGGAAATTATTTACTGGCTTGGAATACTCTCTTTCTTTATGTTTATCTTAATTACAACTTTTTTTCCCCTTTCAGAGAAAGCCTGTGCTGAAGCTGGCTCAGCAAGAATGTCACTTCTTATACTGGTGTCCATTTTCTTGTCTGCAGCTTTTGTTATGTTTTTGGTATATAAAAATTTTCCTCAGCTTAGTGAGTAAGTATACTAAAAAAAAAAAAAAAAAAATATATATATAAAATGTCTATAAGGCATTAAAGTGGATTGAAAGTTTAACTAATTTTAAGCAACAAAACTGTCATAATGATTATATATCAGTTCTCATGGTTTGTGGCAAGTTCATATTGACACTGTCTTTAAATACTTCTTTCCAAATATGTCTCTTGATTTTCTGTGCCTAGTTTTTCTAGCTCTTCTCCTCTAAGGCATTTTTCTAATGGCTTTCAAGCAATTTTGGAAAATAAACCACATTAATTTATTGTTTTTTTTTTTTAATGCTAGTAGTGACCAAGTAAATTTATCTTGCAGTCTAGAATAGAAACTGACCTGCAGTTTGAGAAATACTAATGTTCTTTTTCTCTGCTTTTTCCCTTTTTCCACTCTTGTTTTCTCTTTTCCTGCTTTTCCTTATGATCAGTTTCTGTCTGCCTCTATTCAGTCCATTTACTTCCCTACCGCATCTCTGTCTCCTGGCTCTTTTTCTGTTCCCTGTTTTATAGAAATGATAAGGCTTGAATAAGTACTTTTTGCTGTGAAATGCACCTTGTAAAAAGACTTGTCTGTTTGTATACAGCCACAGTTCCTTAGCAAAACCTTGGAAGAGAGATGTATTTCAGAATTTAGAGCTTTTCTATTTTGGAAAGATAACATGGAAGAAATACTGTATATTATGTAGTATCCCCAGCAGGGTCTGGGGCAGTACCCCATAGTAAAATACATAGAAAAACTTGTATCATAAAAGACTATAAATAACTTTATATGGATGTGGATCAATTTTTGCTGACAAGCTACAAAGGACTTTTGGTTTTCAGTGCTTTTTGAATTTCAAGTAAAAGATTATAGACCTGAGGCATATTTTATGAGGGTGAAATATCTCTGGGTTATTTAACCACAATAATAACACCCTTGGGTAATCATAGATTATGTGAGAGACTACTAAAATGTAAATAGTTAGACTTTCAACCAGGGCCAGCTTGGTGTGGTAATGGCTAACTGTGAAATGTGATTTCACGTTATCAATAAGTTCCTATTTCCTCTTAATTTCTTTCATTAACACTTCTTATATTTGAAATTTGATAGTTGAACATGTTTATTTTTAATACTTTTAATTTCTTACATGAATGAAAATGCCTTTGGAAGGATAGCATGTCATTTCATTAATACTAGTATCATTCAGTTTTAGATCCTTTCTCATTTTTATCAAAGGAGTAAGAAATAAAGAACTGACTGAAAGAGGGAAAGAATATAGAGTGTAGTTTAACATTGTTTGCTTCCAATCTGTTCTAATAATTATAACACTTTTATATAATAATGTGCTGTTATAAATCTTCTATATTCGCTTATTATTTCTGTGTGTGTATATGTATGAGATGTATGCAAGTCCCCATAAAGTTTAGCTTTTAAACTTATAGAGAAAAACCCTTTTTAGTTTACCTGCTATTTTTATAGGACTTTTGAGAGCTTCCTATCATTGTTCTGCAGGATTAAATATTTTCATGTAAACAAATGGGCACAATATATGTTAAACACAAAGGTGATTATTTGGGGCTTCTATAAATAGAACATTCAGTTCCAAACAGGGCACCAAATGTAAAGTGAAATTAATAGAAAGTAACAAGTGTTTAAGTTTTTATCTGAACTTTAAGCTGGGGTACTTAAAGAAGAGATATGAACTATAAATTTATTGAAATTTATATTTAATTTTGGTTGTAATTAATTATTTACTGTAGCTTATCATGAGAATTACCCAAAATGATGTTTAGTATGTTTTAAATATGCTAACGTCAGTGGTTCATTTCTTAGTTCAAAATTTACTCCAGTGTTTGAGCAAATGCTTTTAACCTTTAATTTGGGTCATCCTGAATTTTCATATGAATTATATGTCTCATAAAACTATACTAAAGCATTAAAAAGCAAATGATATATAGACTTTGAAGTTGAATTTTGTGAATTTTTACTTAGCATATTACAGATCAAGGCATCAAAATCATTTTGGATAAAACTTCATGTTTTGAACCTGACTTTGATATGGATTATCTTGGCAAATTTCTATTTAAAATTTTTTCACTTTAATTTTATTTCTTTAGAGAAGAAAGAGTGAATATGAAGGTTCCCAGAGATATGGATGATGCCAAGGCTCTAGGAAAAGTTTTATCCAAATATAAGGACACCTTTTATGTACAAGTACTTGTAGCTTATTTTGCTACATATATTTTGTATCCTTTTAACTGAAAAATGTTTTTAGTTTTGTTTAAGAAAAAGGTTTTGAAAGATCTGCTGCTCAGTTATAACTTTTTCCTTTTAAAAATTGCTAACATAGTATAACATTAAAATATTGAAAAAGGAGAATGAAAAAATTCTCATTTTAATCCTGTCTGTTCAACTCAGTTGTCATTTCTGAATATTTACCTGTTTTTCTGTTTTCTGCTTATTTCACTTATCATAAACATTTTTCTTTCCTTTGTATTATTTATTTAAATACTTAGTCACTTTATTTGGGATTACTAGTTAATTGATGGTCTTAATTTAAATAATTTTGAATTAATAGTTACCATAATTTTTAAAAATTCTCTTAGATTTGAAGTTATAGTTTATATTTAATTTTTGCTTTTGTAGATAATATGCTATGAATCATTTGTTCATGATTTTTTTCTTCCATTTAATGGTTCTCTTTGTAAAAAAAATCCTAACAGGATATTTAGTCATGTAAAAGATACGATTTTTTTTTTTTACAGTTCTCGGTATGTCTTCCTTTGTTTTATATAGAAATATGTATTATAATTTAACTAGGCGGGAAAATAGCTGTATTCTTTCTCATATTTTCAAACTACCTGTGCATCTGGTGATTAACCTTCCAATTTGTGGATGTTAGTTTCTGATTTTTTTATCTTTTATTCTAGTCCCATGTATTTTCCCTATCTTCTCGGGTAATGAAAGACATTAACTCTTGATGTTTGCTTTCCATTTCATCACTTATTTGTGAAAACCAGAGTGTTAGGCTTGTAGGTTATTTTACATTTATAAACTTTAGCCATAAAACTAAATATTTTCCCCAAAGAATAAACAAATTTGATTCATCCCTTTCATTTGGCTTTTATAAGGTTTTTATGAACAAGACATATAGTTTCTATTTACTTTGGAAAATCATCTTTTCTGTCCAGTTTGCCCCCTAGCTTTGGGAAGGATTCATGGCTGAAGGATAAAAGGATAAAAGGGATCCCCACCCATATGGCAAGTCAGCCAGATAGCATAAGTGAATCTTGATCATCTGTGGGAGAACAAATGTTATAGCCTAGTTGTCTTTAATATTCATATGCAAATTAGTAGAGAAGAATAAAGTGCCTTGTGGAAAGTAAATTGAAAATATAGGAATAAGTTTGTTACTAAAATACATTTGATAAAAATAAACCATTGGTTAATATTGTCAGTTCAGGTTTTATAGTTAACTATTTCCTTAATAATTGTAATGATTCTACATTGTTTTAGATTTTTTTATAGGATAATGTGTTAATTCCATATTTTCTTATAATTTTCTATTTATTTTACACTTTGGAATCTTAAGCTCTGGGTGTTAAAAGATACTTTTTTAAATTCAGTATACAAGAGAAGACTTATTTTAGGGTATATAAGGCATATAATTAATAGTACAGTGGTGATTAATAGAAGTATAATGTGAGCCACATGCAGTTTAAAAATTTTTCAGTTAGCACATTAGAAAAAGTAACAATTAAAAAAAATTTATTATAATGATATTGGCATATTCTTTTTTGGCCAGACAGCATGTGGGAATCTTAATTTCCTAACCAAAGATAAAATCTGTGTCTCCTGCATTGGAAGCATAGTGTCTTAATCATTGGACCCCAGAGAAGTCCCCAATAAAATAATCTTAATATATTTTATTTGAACTGAAACGTCAAAAGTATCATTTCAAAATGTAACCACATAAAAATTATTAATATTTCACATTTTTTTTGTACCAAGTCTTTGAAATGTGTGTATTTCACACTCATAACACATCTCAGTTCAGACCAGGCACACTTTAATGTCTCGTCTCCACAGCACATGTGCCTAGTAGCCATTGTATTCAGCAGTGCAGCACTAGCTCTTTCATTGAATTACCTAATTCAAACTCATATATTCGTTACTTTTTATGTTATAATCACTAATTTAACTTAGATTTCATCGACTTAGCCAGTTGTTTTTTTTTTACGTACTAATTATATGCTAAGTACAGTCTAGTTTAAGTGTTCAAAAGCAGAAACAACTGTTTCCATCTGGAATAATGAGAATTATGGGTAGAGATATAGTACAGTCATTCTAGACACAGCAAGTCTAGAGCAGGGCTGATAAGCACAGGGCATGGTAAGGAAGTGATCAGTAGTCCAGTTTTGTTGGTATATAGGAAGGGGAGGATTTGCGAAATAAGTTTAGAAAGATAGGCTAGACATTGCACTCAGATTGTTGAGGACTTTGCGTACTAGACTAAGGAATTTAGAATATTTGGCATTGGGTAGTCATTGAGGACTTTTGAGCTGTGGATAACAATAGAAAGGATATCTTTAAAAACTAATACCTATGTATTACCTATGGGGGAGACAGAGAGATGAAACAGTGATGGAAGTGGAACTTCCCCAAGTGTACTTCATTGTGTAAAGTTGACTTTAGAACCAAATGAATAATTTCACACAGGTATAAAACCAACTAAATCAAAATGAAAAAAGAAACAAGAATCTTAAAAATCTAAAGTACCCTTACACCCATTAAGATGGCTACTAATCAAAAAAACAAACAAAAAATCCCGGGAAGTTACAAGTGTTGTTGAGGATATGAAGAAATTGAAACCCCTGTGCACTGTTGATGGGAGTGTAAAACAGTGTGAAAAACTGTCCTATGAAAGCTACTATGAAAAACAATGTGATGTTACCTCAAAAATTAAAAACAAGATTCAGCAGTCCCATTTCTGAGTATATACCTGAAAAATTGAAAGCAGAGTCTCAAGAGATATTTGATGAAAAGTGGGCTTCCCTGGTGGCTCAGATGGTAAAGAATCCACCTGCAGTGTGGGAGACCTGGGTTCAATCCCTGGGTTGGGAAGATCCCCTGGAGGTGGGCATGGCAACCCACTCCAGTATTCTTGCTTGGAGATTCCCCATAGACAGAGGAGCCTGGCGGGCTGCAGTCCATGGGGTTGCAAAGAGTCAGACACAACTGAGTGACTAGGCATACACATAAGAGTAGCCCAATTCATAGAGACTGAAAGTAAAAGGATGGTTGTCAAGGGGGTGAGGGAGGAAGGAATGAGGAATGTTACTTCGTGGGTATAGAGTTTCAGTTTTGCAGGATGAGTTCTGGAGATTGCGTTCACACTGTGAAAGTACTTAATGCTGCTGAACCATACATTAAAAATGGTTAAGATGGTAAATTTTATGTTCAATATATTTTAACAAAATAAAAAAATACTCTAAAGCAAAATGAAATAAATTTAATAATATATTGAGTTGATATGAATTTGGCTATCAAGAGGAATTAGTTATTTCCTTGAAAAACTAATTTGGTTATGTGTCCCTTCTGGGATAAATCTTAAGGACAAAAAAATTTGAAAGAAATCTTAAACTCTTTTCAGTTGTATTGTTCTGAAATTTTAAAATATGTAACACTAATGATTTCCTGCATTGCAGGCGAATTCTTTAGTGTCTGAGCCACCAGGAAAGCCCATATATATGCACACATACCTATATATTTGTGTATATATATATATTAATACGTATGGAAATAGCTAATTTTGCTATGGTATTAACCAAGATTTTTCAGTGTTAGAGAAAAAAAATACACAATCTATACAGAGCTGGGAAATTAAGGTCAAATTATATCGCTGTGCAGAGAAAATGGCTTTGTTACTACAAGATAAATGACAGAGGAACAATATATATAAATACACATATGTATAGCTGAGTCGCTCTACTGTGCAGCAGAAACTAATGCAGCATTGTAAATGAACTGCATGCATGCGTGCTCAGTCGCTTAATCGTGTCCAACTCTGAGACCCCATGCACTGTAACCTGTCCATTGGATGTCCAAGCAAGAATACTGCAGTGGGTTGCCGCTTCCTCCAGGGGATCTTATAGACCCAGGGATCAAACCCATGTTTCCTATATTGGCATGCAAATTTTTTACTACTGAGCCACTGGGGAAACCCCTGTAAATCAAGTGTATGCCAACAAAAATTAATCTTTAAAAATGATACAGGAAAATATTAAACCACCCTAAGGAATACAATAGGCAAAATTCAAAAAGTGGTAAATTCTACAAATGACCTAATTTCTTTAATAAATAAATTGCAAGAGGGAAAAAAATCTGTATTTATTTGCTAATAATGAGCAAATACCATGTGTGGACCCCTTTCATTCCTGATTTGAACAAACCAGCTGTCAAAAAAAAGGCATGTGGGAATTGTGAACACACTAAATAGCTACTTAGACCAATTGGAAGTTATAGTTAATTTATGACAATGGTATTATCGTTATGTTAAGAAATCCTTATCTTCTAAAGGTATTAAAGTAGTTGTAATGGTATGTCTGGGATTTGCTTCAATCTAATTGCACGTAAGGGATACAGAGAAAGCAAGATTGAAAGTGAAGTGTCTGGGATTTGCTTCAGTCTAATTGTGTATAAGGAATACAGAGAAAGCAAGATTGGTTGTATGTTAATTGTTAAAACTGTGTATGGGTATATAGGGCATCATAGTACTAGTTTCTCATCTTTCGTATGTGTTTGAGACTGTCCGTTAAAGGATTCTAAAGAGCCCTGAAATACATAAGTGTAATTTTTAAACTTTTTAGTGGAGGTATCTAATAGACAGCTGGGAAATTTGAGAGTGGTAAGAGGATTCAACATTATAGATACATATGACCATATACTTTGAAGCCATGTGCGCGTCCATATACGTGGAAATAACTGAATTTATCAGAAGTGAGGAGATTGGCTAACAATCTCCATTTGAGAGTGAGGAGAACAAAAAGCTAGAGAAGGAATGATTTGTAGTATCGAAAAATACAGTTCACTGGAGGTGAGTTTTACATTAAAGGATATCTAATCTTATGCTGCTGCTGCTGCTGCTGCCGCCAAGTCGCTTCAGTCGTGTCTGACTCTGTGCAACCCCATAGACCTGGGATTTTCCAGGCAAGAGTACTGGAGTGGGGTGCCATTGCCTTCACTAAATCTTATGCAGGAATTACTAAACAAATTCTTACTGAGAAAAAGTCATTACTTTCAGCCAGAAGGAGGTTTCAGTAGAGTGGTGGATGGGTAACCCAGGTGGCAAGGGCCATGGAGAGAATCTAAGGCAGTGAAGATGAGAGAGGCAATAGCTGACTAGGATACCTTGCTCAAGGAAAAAGCCCAGGTTTTCTTTAGTTTATAGGCATCTGAGTGGTTTTATGCCGGAGGAATCTGTCAAAGAGCAAGAAGTTAAAGATAAAGAACCCAGGAAGAAGGAGATTGAAACAAAAGCAAGAGTAAAGTGCAAACTAGAGGGAACGAACAGGTTGAGTGAAGATGTAGATTTTAAAGTACAGAGATGTTGAAGGAATTCACTCTTTCTGACTTGTAAGTAAATCATGTTATGGTTGAATCAGAGGTCCAGGCCCAAACTAGGAACCAGAGAAGTAGAAAAAAGATCTTATTTAAAAATAAGATTTGTTTGTGACTTTTCTATCTTTTGTAACCCTTGTCCTTTTTGTAATGAGTAGTAAGTTGAGGTAAATGTCCACACATTGAATTAGGCATAGTAAATCTGTGTACCTGTGTGTTTACAGAAATCATGTTTCCTAAAAGTATTTGAGAGTAAAAATCCAATGTATTTAGAGAAGTATATTATTTACAAGGTTACTGAAGACCTTTTCTGTTCTCTTTTTCTTTTTTTCTGTGTCCCTGTTCCCCTAAAGTGCCTAGTTCTCTGGTACACATTCAGTGTTTGTCTTGGTTTTCTCTTAGTAACGCACTCTAATTAGCATTGATTTCTGATAATATTAGTAAATTGTAAGCTTCAAGTTACAGGTATTACAACTGAGTAATCATGTATATTTTAAACTTTGGGTGTAATTTCACTTAATTTTTTAATATTGAAATATGGATATAATCTTATTAATATATAACTTCTGCATTGATGCTTTTTTCCTGGATTGTTGGATTTGTGGTTTAAAAATAATTTAATTATGTTTTAATCCTTAACTAAGAAGTTAACAGCTTGCAAACATTTGCTATTCCGGGCTCTATATTTCTCAGTATACTCTCAGGGTTTCTTTATCCCTTTCCACTAGCCTTATTTCTTGTTTGTTTGGTAAGTATTTAAAATGAAATTGGGAGGTAGAAAAAAATAACTTTAAATAGAATGATTGGAATGATGATGGCATTCTAGTCTCTGGAAGCATAAACTTAATTGGTTTTAAGAGGTATTTAATGTTAATAATATATGTCCCTTCATAAGATGTTATAGTTTGTCTCTTTTCTAGAAGAGGCATATCACAGACTTAATTTCATTTATAGGCTCTGTTCTAGCCTTTGCTTCCAGTACTGCTGTGTAATTCAAACAGTCTAAGAATGTTGTTAGTGGGCACAAGGAGTTAAATCCCAAGGCGGGGTGGTGTTTTCGAGCATAGCAATTGAAAACATATTGGCTCTTGAGGTTTTATTCATAGGCTAATGGCTAATGTGAACTATTTGGATATAGTCTCTAAGTTTAATCACAAGTTCCAGTTTGTTTTAGCTGGTCTCATTTTAGTTATAATTTGGTGAGAGAAAGGACTGGATTAGATGGGTTCTTGCTCTCTGTATAAGAGGTGTTATGCAAAGTAACCTCCCTGTACGCCCAAAGAAAGAAACTAGTTTGAGTTTTGCCTTAGATGGATATATCCATGTGAGTAAGATGGAAAAGTACAAAATGGTTATGAGTTTTTATTATTTTCTAGTGTTCTGGACTCGGTGCCTCATTCTGCTATATGCTCTCCTATTTAGTTGGGAGGCCAGTTGTATATAAATACCTAACAGAGAAAGCAGTAAAATGGTCACAGCAGGTAAACATGTATTTTTAAATTATTTGATGTAATTCTTTGGCTACTTGGGAGGTCAGTGTATAATATCTACATAAATGACTCAGACTCGGGGCTTTGATAAAAATCTTTTGGCCAAAATAAAATTAAGTGGTAGGCAAATAATGAATGTTAAGAATTTCAAATATGAAGTTTTTGTGTCTATAACAGTAAATTCTTTATTCCTAGTAAGTTTAGTCAAAGCAGAAAAATCAAAGTGTCAATGTTAAAGCATCCATGTATTTAAACACCTCACTTATGTTGATGCAGGATGCTGTCAGTGGGTCTCTGAAAAGCTTATATCCGCCAACTCCTTTAATGCATTTCACCAGTGGAAAGAACTGTTATCTTCTGTTAGGATCTCTGCAAAGACTACCACTGATAAATATTGATATAAACACTACTACACAGGAAAGTCTAACATAGTGTTTCTAAGAAAAAAGCAGAAGAAACAGATTATTAAATCAGAGAAAATTTAGATATTTACCTCTTTGTTTTATAGGTTAAGAAATTAAGAGAAATAAAGCATTTTGCCCAAAATCAAAATCATTATTTATATAGCAAGATCTAGGAAGTATAAACTGCATTCATTGGTTTTATTTAATCAGCTGAATGTTTCCGTTTGCTTATTTAATCTCCTTTATCAATGATGAATGAATTCACTCATGTGAAGTAAATTGTAATAACAGATTATCTGAATTTTTTAAAAAGTGGAGGCCTTAGGAAGTTAAAGGCATTAAAAAGTTGACCATTGGATATCTTATATATAGTTATAAATTTAATTTTGCCTTTTTAGGTTTAAAATGTTGTTGAGCCATATTACCTAGGCTGATGTAGAACCGTCTTTAATAGTGTAACATTATAATGTAAGCACAATCATAAAAACTTTCATCTGATATTATAATGAACATTTGATGAGTAGTTCATTGTCATTTTCAAATTCCTTTTTGATAATTTCTGTTGGGTAAATGCTGAGCTATCAGGGATGAGAATTTGAAATAAAAAAATAAAATTAATTAAAAAAAGAAGTTGAAATAAGGTATTTTTATAATAAGCAGTTTATTTTCAGGATTGGGTTTGTCTTCATCCTAATTTGTTTCTTTCTTGTCACAGGTTGAACGTCACAGAGAACATCTCATTAACTACATTATATTTTTGAGAATAACACCATTTCTGCCTAATTGGTTTATTAATATTACATCTCCTGTGATAAATGTGCCCTTGAAAGTTTTCTTTATTGGCACTTTTCTAGGTAAGGCCAAGGCCTCTTGTTCTTCTGATCCCATAAGTGTAATATTATTTTACAAAATCCAAAAGTACCCCACTACGATTTTTTTCCCACTTTTATGGAGAACCCGCTAAGACTTTTATCTTTGTCTATGAATTCATGCATGTTACAGAACTCATTGTGTACATGTTTAGCCGTGTCCAACTGGGGTAGGTTTATATAACTGGTGGTCACAGAGCCTGGTCTATGTAAATTGATGTTCAGAAATGTTTGTTGGATTGTGTTGATTTAAATCTTTTTTGTTACTTTTTAAAAATAAGAGCACTGTCTGCTGGATATTCTTTTTAGTCATACAAGATTATGCAGGACTTCTTAACTCCATTCTCTCCCTCGGTGGAGAGAAAAAAATGAAAGTGCCTCTTTTGAGTACTTTCTCCTTTGTCTTCTAATCAGGTACTTAAATAATGACCTTTAATTTTCAATAAAGAATTGATCCTATCTTTCTTTTATTCACATAGTACTCATTATGGGAATTACCAAAAGTATAGGGGAAATAAGAATCAACAAAAGATTCTTGCTTTCGAGGAGCTAACACCTAATTTTAAAATTAATCAGTGGATGTAAAAGAATCATTTATATGTTTTGTGAATTCTGGTAGTTCTTTTACTAAGAATATTATGTGTTTCTTTTATTTTATTTATTTATTTTATGCGTTTCTTTTTTAAGTTGAATTGTTTAGATAACAACAAAATGAGCAGATTCCTCAAGTGTCGAGTGTGTATTACATTAAACCTTTAAGTTAATACTTAATTTTTTATTGCTACTTTTAGAAGAATTCATAGACAAAGCTGAAAGTCTTAGCAGGTTCCCCATAAAAGTGGCAAAAATATCTTAGTGAGGGTACTTTTGGATTTTGTAAAATAATATTACATTTATGGGATCAGAAGAGAGAGTTTTTGTACTGTCTCTTTATTTTACAGATGAAATACCTAGAGATAAAATTAACTTCAGCTTTGGCTAACGTAATTTTTCCAGTTCTGATTTTTAATAAAATATGGTTGTTTCACCATTCGTTTGTATAAAGTACCTGTTTACTCATATATTTTGAGTATCTTTCTGAGTATTTCCTACCACTCATTTTTATATTAAATGTACTTTGTCAAGAGTGAATGAAAATTGACTCAATCTTATTTTCAACAATGGAGGTTTTTTCCCAGATTTTAAAATTATAATTCTTAGATACATCCTTGAAACCAGATCTTTGCTTATATACATTAGTATCTCGTAAAGTTGAAATTGGCAGATCATAACACATTCTTTTTTTAAGGCTGTTGATAAATTTTGTAAAATTATTTTCTGGAAACTTTGCTTGGGTTTTTAATTCAATATCCTTAAGAGGTGATTATGAAAAATTGAATTCTTTATATGGAAATAAACTTGAGGGGCTTTAAATTAAATTAAAAGTTTAAAACATGTAAGTCACTGTATTCTTACAAGAAATTTTATACACACAGAATTTTAATTTTTAATGAGAATTGATTGTTTTTTTAATGTATGTTTTTACTTTTCCTTGTAGGTGTTGCACCTCCCTCTTTTGTAGCAATTAAGGCAGGAACAACACTATACCAGCTTACAACAGCAGGGGAAGCTGTTTCCTGGAACTCAGTATTTGTTCTAATGATTTTGGCTCTTCTTTCTATTCTGCCAGCCATCTTCCAGAAAAAACTAAAGCAGAAATTTGAGTGAATAATCCTCTGGGTTTTAATTTAACCATCATCATCATCATCTCAGGATTGGCAGGTTTATGTGTTACAATCACCTCTTCAGTAATTGGAACAGGAGTTTGTAAAATAAAATTTCTTATCAGATGGTTAAAATAATGCATTTAAGTGGCAAAGGAGAGAAGAAAGTATAAATGGAAATTGGTATACTATGAAAAGTGCTATCAGTAGTCACGATAGACATCTCCTAAATTACTATCCCAAGACTATAGGTATTAAACATAGCCAGATAGTAGGAAATTCTTGATCCAGCTGATTAATTCAGTTTAATATATTTCATGAGCTTGCCGTAAATAGTTACCCTTGACTCGATAATTTAATATTTTTCTCTGTTCAGTACTACAGCTAAAATAGGAAAAGCAAATACAAAGTTTAAAGACAAAGATATAGTATTGCTATTCTGACTAATGTCAAGCCTTTTTTGAGAGCATAAACTTGAAAACTAAAGCTCAAAAGAGATTTACATTTTCTTCCTTTTTTTACCTTTGAGATAATAGACTTGTTTAGAAGTTGCATCTTCAGTGGACTATTGAATTTGGAAAAGATATGAAGTTATGTCTATTTGGTGAACTTTATTTTTATCTTCTGTTCTAGATTATCATGGATTAGTCTGACATTTAAAATTCTGACGAGTCTGTTTTCATCTTTTTCTAGTTTTCAAAATATTTACACTGTGCATATACAAAATTCCAATTACATGATAATTGTATCATATTGGTGTTGATAATTTATATTCAGATAATATTTTATTACATGGTTCCCCTTTACTATCTCAAAGGGGATCAAAAAAGCAAACATTCAAAGTATGCAGTTTTTAGATGTTAGATTAATTATATTACTTAATATTTTGAAACAGAAGCAGTGGCAGTATAACACTTAAGTGGTTGAACATAGTTTATTTGTTCCAATAACTGTAAAATTTATCACATTTATTTATTAATCTGGTCATTAAAGTATGTGTTATATAATTATCCTTTTTATGCATGATACATAAGAATGCCTTGTTTCATTTCTCTATTGCTGGCTTTATTGTTTGGGGCTGCTTTTGATTAATGCAGTTTCCCTATTGAGGGTTTTTACTTTTTATATCTCAAAGTAAAATTAAATTCTCATATGGCAACTACTATATTTAAATAGTCCTGGAAAAACCAAACAGCTTTTTGCTGCTTGCTTAATGGTAATACCCTCGATTCTTTGATTCTAAGACATGAAGTACTCTGTCAGTTTTACCTTCACCCAAGACTGTCATGTTGAAAAGTACTTTAGCTGTAGAAGAAATCCTTGTATGTTTTTATTGTGACAGGTATGATCAGCCTCAGAGCCTGTTTCTACTGTATAATGTGGACTGATTATTTTTTCTATCACAGTATTAACAAATGGATTTATTGTAAATACAAAGAAAATATATTCATTAATATACTATTCTTATGTCACCTGGCCTTTTGTGTGAAATTATTCATTGTTATTTCTAGCAAGGTTTTCTTCCTTTCTTATTGACCAGAGACTGATAAAGCTTTCGTTATTTTTACAAACAAACTTAAAACATAGCCTTTTTGGACAAAGCTCACCAAATATTACTGTATAAAATGTAATTGAGTAAATTTTTATCAGACTTTTAAAAATAAAAGTAAGAGTATAGACTCAGGAGCAGCCTATTTACTCCATTATGTATATATACTTACTCTATTCTCAGAGTATTTTCCTTATTCTTTTCATTGATCTTTTCCCTTTCCTAATTGTTTTTTCTGTTAGGAAACTGTTAGGTGGGGTATATTTTCTTCTCCCAAGAGAATATCCAGTCTTTCCACCTTCATCATCATTGACTGTCAAGAAAGAGCCTTCTGCAGGCTGTACCCTAAATGCAGTTGATGGCCGGTATTCATGGATTCACAGACTTGGCCTGATGCAAGATGTAGATTCAAGCTTCACCCACATCTTGAAGACAGTTGCATAGTAACAAGCACCAGAGTGCATGAACAGTGAGGAGACCAGCAAACCAACTAGGGAAGCTGACTTAGTGAGACTGCTCCTTCTTAGTTAATGGTCTCTGTCTGGAAGTCTATTAACTTTGAGTGTAATATTTCTAAGGTATTTAATAAATGTAAATTAAAATGTAAGAAGAATAAATTGTACTGAAAAAACTCAAATACAGCACTTGGGATTTATTTCATGGAAGTATTTATATTAGTATAATATTCTTTTGAAATTCTGATGCACATTTTCACCTCTAAGAACAAAGAAAAAAAATTTAAACCTTTAATTTTTATAGTTGGCTTTGGAGAAACTTAAAGCATTTAAATTTTAAATTGAAGAGGTAAGTACAAGTAAACATTTATATACGTGGTATATGTAATGATATCTCTATAAAGCCATCTTTTAAAGTTCTCTTTGGCTTTTTGAAAATGAGTAGAATAAGTCAAAAGGGCTGAAACTTCCTGGTATTTAAATAATTGTTCACTGATTGTAGTTTAGTTGTTTGAAGGTGGGTCTTATTGCAGTTTCAATGCTCTATTCTGATTTTTGCCTTTTCCCTTTTTTTCTTCCTTTCCTGGGAAAAATTTGCTAAGCTTGTTGACTTAAAAGGATGTTGTTTAAGCTCTAGGCCTCATTTTTCTCATCTGGAATAAGTGAACTCCAGGTTCTTTACAACTCAGACATGATAGGATTTTTCTGAAATTAATGCGATATGTTAATAGGCCCTTCTAACTAAAAATGCTAAATTAAGCAATCCTTTGTATAGCTTGTTTTATAGCTGACAGTGTGCTTTCACATCATCACATTTTGATAAAGTAACCATTTCATTTGTAATGAAATACTTGCAAAAGCTATTCCCATTTGGTTACTAGTGGTATAAAACAGGGTAAAATAGTAATTGTTAAAGGAACTAAAAGGACTCTTCATCCTAGCAAAGACTTGGTATTAAAAAGAGAAACCATAATCTCAAGTTTGATGACCACTTCGAGTTAGCATTGATGATACTTTGAGAATAAAATGTGGGAGAACTCACTGAACCTCCTATATTACATTTGGGGGGCTTTAAAGTTCAATATCATCTAGCATTTGAAGATATGCCAAGTGGGCACTCATAATTATGACTGAACTGTTAGATAAGGAGTGCTGGGGAGTAGAAATTGATCCAGTGTTAGCCTCTGATAGCTCTGGAATGCCACCTGAAAGTCTAATGGAATTTTGAAAACGACTATTGAGGTCAATATTGTAAAACTGGAAGCTGAGAGAGGGAAATACACTATATTTTGAATGGAAAACCGCTCACATTATAGCATTGTCTCTAGAGTGAATCTGTGAAAATCTTCATCACAAAATCATAGTGTGGAAGATGGCCTTTTGCCCAGCATCACCTGAAGAAAATTGATTCTTTCCTAGAAACCTATCTTTTCTGGAAAGCTAACAGGCCCAAGGCAGACATGAATGTGCTGAGTTAAGACCCCTACCTTACTTTCACCTTTGAGACAGGGTTTCCTGGTGACTGGTTGAGCACTCCAGGGCCTGCACTGGAATTCATGTTAGAACAGCAGTCAAAGTTTGTGTGTAATTGTATGTGCCAACTTGTTTGCCCTGGGTACTCCTGGTTCTCAGGCCTTCAAACTATACCACCGACTTTCCTGAGTCTACAACTTGCAGACAACAGATCATAGGATTTCTTGGTCTCCATAATCACATGACCCAATACTTTATACATGTCTCCTACTGGTTCTGTTACTTTGTAGAGTCCTAATTCAAGGTTATAGGCTAGTGTTAAAAAAGAGAGTGAAAGTCGCTCAGTTGTGTGTGACTGCGACCCCATGGACTCTATAGTCCATGGAGTTCTCCAAGCCAGAATACTGGGGTTGGTAGCCTTTGCCTTCTCCAGGGGATCTTCCCAACCCAGGGATCTAACCCAGGTCTCCTGCATTGGAGGCAGATTCTTTACTAGCTGAGCCACGAGCGAAGTCCAAGAATACTGGAGTGGGTAGCCTGTCTCTTCTCCAGTGGATCTTCCCAACCCAGAAATTGAACTGGGGTCTTTTGCATTGCAGGCAGATTCTTATAGCAACTGAACTATGAGGCTACGTGCCCACTCTTGAGACATTTTGGGAAGAAATAGTGACAGGTATTGCAGAGAAAATTGGAATTCCTGATGGAATTTGGAAATGATGAAACAATAGTGATTGGTAGAAAAACAATTAGAATTATACATGGTCATCAAGAATTACATGTGGTCTCAAAGGTGCACATGTCTATGTCAAGGTAGTGGTAAGTGGTAAGTAAGATATTTGGTAATGTGGGTAATTGTCAGAATTTATGTCTATAGTTTATGGCTACACAAAAATAGGAAAAATCTCTACCTGTATGTAAGACTTGGGAGACTGCCTTGAGTCATGTGATAAAGGTGCTATAAATACATTTTGGGACATCAGGCCTACCTGGAGTCAAACATTATAGGATCCATTTTTAGTGACATTTAAGTGTGGAAACTAACATTCAACCTGAGGCCTGGAAGACACTTGAATCATCTTTCTTAAGTCTTAAGTTTGGGTGGAGAAGCAGGATGTCACACTCATCTTTATATAACAATTCTAGCCAGCTTTGTTGGAAAGAGAGGAATCATTTCAAATCTGAGCTGGAATTGAGTTTACAGACCTGGTGAGTAAAGTTCTGGGCAGTGGGAATAAATACATTTCCTTATCTGTTAGTCATGTTCAGTTCAGTTCAGTTGCTCAGTCGTGTCTGACTGCAACCAAATGGGCTGCAGCACTCCAGGCTTCCCTATCACCAACTCCCAGAACTTGTTCAAACTCATGTCCATCGAGTCGGTGATGCCATCCAACCATCTCATCCTCTGTCATCCCCTTCTCCTGCCTTCAATCTTTCCCAGAATCTGGGTCTTTTCCAATGAGTCCGTTCTTCACATCAGGTGGCCAAAGTATTGGAGTTTCAGCATCGATCTTTCCAATGAATATTTAGGACTAATTTCCGTTAGGATTGAATGGCTTGATCTTGCAGTCAAAGGGACTCTGAAGAGTCTTTTTCCAACACCACTGTTCAAAAGCATCAATTCTTTGGTGCTGCGCTTTCTTTATGGTCCAGCTCTCATATCGGTACATGACTACTGGAAAAACCATAGCTTTGACTAGATGGACCTTTGTCAGCAAAATAATGTCTGCTTTTTAATATGCTGTCTAGGTTGGTCATCGCTTTTCTTCCAAGTAGCAAGTGCCTTATAATTTTATGGCTGCAGTCATCATCTACAGTGATTTTGGAGCCCCCAAAATAGTCTCATTATTTCCATTGTCTCCCCCATCTATTTGCCGTGAAGTGATGGGACCAGTTGCCATGATCTTAGTTTTTGAATGTTGAGTTTTAAACTAGTTTTTCACTTTTCTATCACTTTCATCATGAGGCTCTTCAGTTCCTCTTCACTTCTGAGATTATTTATATTTCTCCTGGCAATCTTGAGTGCAGGTTGTGCTTCATCCAGCCTGGCATTTTGCATGGTGCATATAAGTTAAATAAGCAGGGTGACAATACACAACCTTGATGTACTCCTTTCCCTATTTGGAACCAATCTGTTGTTCTGTGTCCACTTCTAACTGTTGCTTCTTGACCTGCATATAGATTTCTCACCAGGCAGGTAAGATGGTCTGATATTTCCCTCTCTTGAGGAATTTTCCAGTTTGTTGTAATCTACATAGTCAAACGATGGTTTGTGATCTACACAGTCACACAATGGTGTGATCACTCACCTAGAGCTAGACATCCTGGAATTTGAAGTCAAGTGGGCCTTAGGAAGCATCACTACGAACAAAGCTAGTGGAGGTGATGGAATTCCAGATGAGCTATTTCAGATCCGTGAAAGTGCTGCACTCAATATGCCAGCAAATTTGGAAAACTCAGCAGTGGCCACAGGACTGGAAAAGGTCAGTTTTCATTCCAATCCCAAAGAAGTGCAATGCTAGAGAATGTTCAAGCTACTGCACAATTGCACTCATCTCACATGCTAGCAAAGTGATATTCAAAATTCTCCAATCCAGGCTTCAGCAGTATGTGAACCAAGAACTTCCAGATGTTCAAGCTGGATTTAGAAAAGGCAAAGGAACTAGAGATAATTGCCACCATCTGTTGGATCATTGAAAAAGCAAGAGAATTCCGGTAAAACATCTGCTGAATTGATTACACCAAAGCATTTGTAGATCACAATAAACTGGGAAATTCTTCAAGAGATGGGAATATCAGACCACTTTACCTGCCTCCTGAGAAATCTGTATGCAGGTCAAGAAGCAACAATTAGAACTGGAAATGGAACAGACTGATTCCAAATTGGGAAAAGACTATGTCAAGGCTGTATATTGTTACCCTGCTTATTTAACTTAATGCAGAGTACATCATGCAAAATGCCAGGCTGGTATGAAGCACAAGCTGGAATCAAGATTTCCAGAAGAAATATTAAGCTCAGAAAAGCAGATGACACCACCCTTATGGCAGAAAGTGAAGAGGAACTGAAGAGCCTCTTGATGAAAGTGAAAGATGAGTGAAAGATGTGGCTTAAAACTCAATGTTAAAAAAACTAAGATCATGGCAACCAGTCCCATTCTTCATGGCAAATAGATGGGGAGACAATGGAAACAGTTTAATTTTCTTCATTTTCTTGGACTCCAGGATCACTGCAGATGGTGACTGTAGCCATGAAATTAAAAGACACTTGCTTCTTGGAAGAAAAGCTATGACCAACATAGACAGCATTTTAAAAAGCAGAGACATTACTTTGCCAGCAAAGGTCCATCTAGTCTAAACTATGGTTTTTCCAGTAGTCATGTATGGATGTGAGAGTTGGACCATAAAGAAAACTGGGCGCCAAAGAATTGATGCTTTTGCACTGTTGTGTCAGAGAAGACTCTTGAGAGTCCCTTGGGCAGCAAGGAGATCCAACCAGTCAATCCTGAAGGAAATCAGTCCTGAATACTCATTGGAAGGATTGGTGCTGAAGCTAAAGCTCTAATACTTTGGCCACCTGAGGCGAAAAATGGACTCATTGGAAAAGACCCTGATGCTGGGAAAGGAAGGCAGGAGGAGAAGGAGATGACAGAGGATGAGATGATTGGATGGCATCACTGAGTTGATGGACATGAGTTTGTGCAAGATCTGGGAGTTGGTGATGAACAGGAAGCTTGGCATGGTGCAGTCCACTGGGTCACAAAGGGTTGGACATGAGTGAGCAACTGAGCTGAACATAGTCAAAGGCTTTGGCATAATCAAAGCAGAAGTAGATGTTTTTCTGGAATTTTCTTGCCTTTTCAGTGATCCAGTGGATGTTGGCTATTTGATCTCTAGTTCTGCCTTTTCTAAATCCAGCTTGAGCATCTGGAAGCTCGGTTCACATACTATTGAAGCCTGGCTTGGAGAATTTTGAGGATTACTTTGCTAGCATGTGAGATGAATGCAATTGTGCAGTAGTTTGAACATTCCTTTCTTTGGTATTGGAATGAATACTGGCCTTTTCCAGTCCTGTGGTCATTGCTGAGTTTTCCAAATTTTCTGACATATTGAGTGCAGCACTTTAACAGCATCATCTTTTAGGATTTGAAATAGCTTTTAGGATTGGAATATCATGTAATCGAACAACTGAGCTCCTAGGCCTTTATCCCAGAGAAACACAGACTGTTCACAAAGAAACTTGGATGTGAATATTTATAATAGCATTTTTCATAATAACCCTAACTAGAAGCAATGCAAATGTCCTTTAATGGGTGAACCATTAAACTGTGTCCCATCTATACCATGGAACACTCGGCAATAAAGAATGAGTTATTGATTCATGAATCACCTGAATTAATCTCCAGAGAGCTATACTCAGTGAAAAAAAGCCACTCACAATATAATAGATATGATACATCTCTGTAACATCCTAGAAATGACAAAATTATAGACATGGATAGATACTAGTGGTTGCCAAAGACTAAGGAAAGGGTAGATGTAGGACAGAAATGGGTGTGGCTATAAAAGGATCACATTAGAAATTGCTGTAGCATGAAAGTGTTCTATATCTTGATGGTAACAATGTTGATATTCTGGTTGTGATATTGCTTTGCAAGGTACTGCCTTTGGAGGGAACTGGGTAAAAAGTAAATGAAATCTCTCCATATTATTTTTTAAGTGAAAGTTGCTCAGTTGTGTTCGACTCTTTGCGACCCCATGGACTGTAGCTGGCTGGGCTCCTCTGTCCATGGAATTCTCCAGGCAAGAATACTGGAGTAGGTTGCCGTTCCCTTCTTCAGGGGATCTTCCCAACCCAGGAGCAAACCCAGGTCTACCTCATTGCAGGCAGATTCTTTACCATCTGAGCCACCAGGGAAGCCCTATTATTTTTTAAAGAAACATATAAATCTACAATTATCTCAGAAAAAAATGCTTAATTAAAAACAAACAAAATTCAGTACATTATTAAAAAACCAAAACCAAAATGATGGAACTTTCATGGTGGTCCAGTGCTTAGGATTCCTTGCTTTCACTGCCAAGGGCTGAGGTTCAATCCCTGGTCCACAAACTAAGATCCCATAAGCCACACAGCTTGGCCAAAAAAAAAAAATAAATAACCTAGCAAGCAAATTACATAAATGTATTGGAAACAGAAAAAAAGCCCAAAACAAAAAACAAGAAAGAATAACAGTACAAATTAATAAAGAACAAAAAGGCAATGGAGATGATTAACAAAATAAAAATTAGTACTTTGAAGATTAAGTTACACGTTTGACAAGACTGATCAAAGCAAAAAAGGAAAATGTGCAAATAAAATATAGACAAGAAAAAATGGCTATATGTACAACAGAAAATTTTTATATTTCTGAATTAAACATATATTGAAAAATCTAGATGAAATGGATAGATTCTTGGAAAAACTTCCAAAATATACAAGGGGGATTTCCCTTGTGGTCCAGTGGTCTAAGAATTGCCTTTCAATGTGTGAGACATGGGTTCGATCTCTGGTTGGGGAACTTAGAGCCCGCATGTGCCATGGGGCAACTAAGGTGGCATGAACCTCAACTAAAAAAACAGTGCCACAACTGGCAGAATAAAAAACAGAAAACCATACAGACCAAAATGTGTTAAAAGAAATTGCAAAGAGAATCAGACACATAGCTCTCAAAACCCAGGTGTTACAGACCAAAATGTATTAAAAGAAATTGCAAAGAGAATCAGACACATAGCTCTTCAAACCCAGGTGTTTGTCAGGTAAATTCTAACAAATTTTGAAGGAACAGTTTATTCCTATCTTATACAAGCTTTTCTAGAGGGTAGAAAAAGATAGAAAACCTTCCAGTTCAATGTGCAAGCCTTTTATAATTTTGATTCCCAAACCTGGTGAGACTAATTCAGGTAAAACAAAATTATAGACATTTTTTTATGAATACAGATGCAAAAATTCTAAATATTGTATATCTAAATCCAGCTCTTATATTTAAAAAATACATCAAGAATGAATAGAATTTATTCTCAGAATATAGTGATAGTTCAACATAGGAAAAATTTATCAGGATAATTTGCTATATTAAGAGGAGAAAACTATATATTATCTTGATAGCTGCAGAAAAATTTTTAATAAAGTTCAGTATCTATATATGATAAAAATTATAACTTTTATAATTATAAATCAGTAATAAAAGATTATTTCTTTAATTTGATAAATTGTTTACCAAAACCTTATAACAAATGCTATTCTTTTTTTTAAGATTTTTTTTTTTTTGATGTGGACCATCTTTAAAGACTTTATTGAATTTGTCACAATATTGCTTCAGTTTTATGCTTTGGTTTTGTCCTCAAAGCATGTGGAATCTTAGCTCCCCACCAGGGATCAAACTTACACCTCCTGAATTGGAGAGCAAAGTCCTAACCACTGGACTACCAGGGAAGTCCTCCAAATGTCAACCTTAATAGAAAATTTTAGATGCATTCTCTTTAAGACGGAGCCAAAATAAAGATTCCCACTGTGATTGCTACAATTTGATGTGGTACTGAAGGTCTTGGCCTAATGCTATAAGGAAAAACTAAGAATTATTAGGTATAAAGAAGGGAAAGATATAACTGTCATTATTTGGAATTGCTACAATCATTGACTTTAAAACAGCAGAATAAATAAAACAATTGAAACTAAAAAGAGGCTTTAGCTGGCTTGTCAGACATAAGTAAATGGCGTACTGGTTAATAGAATCTACCCTGTTAAAAGATTATCTCTGGACTCTCAGCCTTAAACCACAAGACAGCCTCCTCCAGGAGGAAATTTTGTACAGCTGCTAAAGGAATAAATGTTCTCAAATGTAGTTAGGTCTATTTACTCTTAACCTACCATGAGTATTTTGAGGACAGGAACTTTGCTGTTGAGAGGGAAAGTTGATGAAGTCCCAATCAACTTGTATTCCTTCAAGAATGGAGATATAAACTTTCAGTTGGAAAATAAATGAGTCATCTGCCAGGAGGAAATATATAGCATGGGGAACACAGTCAATAATATTGTAAAAATGTTGTATATGGCAAAAAATAATTAGACTGATCACACTGGTCATTTTGCAATGTATAGAAATATTGAATCACTATGTTGTACACCTGGAACTAACATAGTATTGTAGGTCAATTACACTTCAGTTAAAAAAAAAAACCATGATCAAATGGATGTGGAGGCCAGGAAGTTTGCCAAATTCCTTTTAGCAGCATCCTGTTCCTAAACATAATTAGATAAAGTTGTGGGAAAAAGTTGCATTGAAGTCTCACTCAGCTATAGTGTCTCTATTCCAGATCCCAAATCCAGCTCAAATGCCATCAGACAAGACAGAAATCATCAAAGCATAACAAAAATGTGATGCTATCTCTGAGGGTGGCATTATGGGTCATTTTATTTTCTTCCTTATACTCTTACGTATGAATTACTTGTATAATAAAAAATGGCATAAAAAGACAAAAAAGAAATGAAAACAGAGTCATCGATATGGAGATAAAAACAGGTGGTTGCCTAAGGGGAGCAGGGCTTGTAGAGGCAAAATAGTGGAAGGGAATTAACAGATACAAACCTCCCATTATAAAATATAAGCCACAGGGATGTAACACATAGCATAAGGAATATGGTCAATAATATTTTAATAACTATGTTTGGGGAAACATAGGTACTAAACTTATCATGCTGATTATTTCATATTGCACACAAATGTCAAATCACTGTGTAGTACACCTGAAACTTACATAGTATTGTACATCAGCTATATTTCAATGAAAAAGAAGACAAAATGCAGAACTCCTTTTTCAAAAAGCAGGAAAGAAATAGTGCTATTAAAAGTACTAAAATGTAGAGGTTTTTCCTTCCTTCCAGGATCTTCTTGATGTGTCCTGGAGTTTTTATTTAACATTGGTCTAAGCAAAGAAAAATTAAAATAGTAAATTATTAGCTTTAATTTTATATCGTGCAGTGGCAGTTTTAAATGCAAATATCAGGGTTTTACTGCATGTAGAATTGGCGAAATTATATAGTTCTGCTTTGAAATTCATATATGCATATGCATTTTATTCTTACATGAGTAGTGGAAATACTGCAAAAGGTAACTCAACTGATTTTATTTCACTTCTTGATGAGCACATGTTCTACCAACATTCTTTGACTTACTGATAAATGAGAAAGGCCTGAAAGGAAAGAACTATGGCTTGCCCTGTTTTTCCCCTTCCTTTTATGTCACCAGTTTTGGCAAGTCATTGGTTACTATAAGGAAGTCACATAAATAAGAATATGCTAGAGTTCTTCCATTGTCTGCATTTTTATCTTGTTCTAAGTATTGTTTTATTTTCTTAACTAATAAAAACTAGGCTTTGAATATAAATAAAATTCTTATTTTTCCAAGTGAAAATGCTGATGCTAGCTAAAGTTGATAATTTAAGAAAGCAGTACTAGTAGATTACTTAGAATTATGGTAGCAACCACCAGAGGAAATAGCAATCAGGAGGACTAGGAATGAGATGGTAGACTTTTCCTTATGTAGAACTAGGCAGTAGAGTCTCTTAAGATGATGGGCTTACATACAGTATGATATATAAAGTACGTCAAGATTTTAAATGCCTTCAAGAGCTTAGTAAATCATCTTAAGTAAAGCCAGGCACATAAAACAAAATCCAAGAGCCAATTGTATACATTAGTTGGATACCCAGGTAACTGAAAATTGTTTGTTTGTTTATTTTTAAACAATTGTTGTTTAAAACAGTTGTTTTTAAACAAACAACTTTTATCCTCAAGTGGAAAGTTCAGTTCAGTTCAGTCACTCAGTCGTGTCTGACTCTTTGCGACCCCATGAACTGCAGCACACCAGGCCTCCCTATCTGTCACCAGCTCCTGGAGTCCACTCAAACCCATGTCCATTGAGTCGGTGATGCCATCCAACCATCTCATCCTTTGTCGTCCCCTTCTCCTCCTGCCCTTAATCTTTCCCAGCATCGGGGTCTTTTCCAATGAGTCAGCTCTTTGGATCAGGTGGCCAAAGTATTGGAGTTTCAGCTTCAACATCAGTCCTTCCAAAGTGGAAAGTAGCCAAGTTCAAATGAGTTAAGAGATAAGTTAAAAGGAATACAACTTTATTAAAAGTAAATAAATGTAACATATAACATGTACAGATGGCACATGGTGGCAAATTTGTTTGCAGATAGTATTCCAAAGTTCTCAAGTTGCACCTTTGCTACAGCCTTGGCTCAATCTTGAACTAGTGCAGAATTAGCTGTGCTGATCTTAGCATGCTCAGATGTAGCATACTTGTTCTTGATAGTCATGTGCTTTGTAAGCCCATGATTCACCATGACCGTATTTTTGCCAGGTGTTGCATAACAAGAAGGGATTCTTCAGTGTATGACAGGTAATGCTGTAGAGGTGGTGTCCATTCACTATTATCAAGAATTTTCAGTGCTAAGCAAAAAGCTCCTGCTGAAATCTGAGGAGGAAAGTACACCATATTGTAGTCCAGCATAGTTAGTTCCATCGGATATTTGGCCAGAGTATGTAGCTCAATATTAACCTCTCCAATCTTAGATGCTCTCTGAAGGAAATCCAGGGGTAGAGGGTGACCCTGACTGAAATTTACAGCTCTTAGAATCTTCATTTCTATCTGTCTGATTTGGAACTTGGTGTAAGTGTTGTCAGTCACAAAGGCAAAGTCACCGATTTCTGGAGGGTACGTTTCCTCATATTTGCTTGCAACAAACATGGCAGTGAGTCCAACCAGCTGCAGCATCTTCTTGGGCACACAGTTATCCTGCATGAACCGATCAATTTTGGAACAGTCATGTACATGTTCTCCTGCAGTAACCTGAATTTCATTTGAACATGCACTAGCCAGTCAATTAGGATGTCTCTCCTGTTTCCGGTGACTTCACGACCCATTGGGTATTTTGGTTTGACTGCTTGCTCTTCCCTCAAATTATCTCAGATAAACATAGATATCTTTTACATATTCACTACAGAGTTTTGGATCCACTCCGTCTTCTGCATCCACATCACTCACTGCAAGAATTACATCCAAGAAAGCCTGACACAGATATTCTTCTGCAGGCGCACAGCCAGATGTTGCCATGGGGCTTGGAGAGGGAGTATCGACCAAAATGGGCTCAGGGGAAAGTTTCTCTTCCTTAACAGGCTCTGGTTCTGTCTCTGGCCCCAGCTGGGGCTCCGGCACAGGTACAAGAGCCTTTTCCAGAGGTTTTGCTACTTTTTTAGCAGTAACTTTTCCTGCAGCTAAAGTTTTTGCTTCCTTTTTCAGGGGCAGTTTGGCCTGCAGGGCTGTTCACTGATTTTGTTACGGATGATGGATGTTTCCAAGAGCTGTGGGCCTCAGCCCAGGCTTAGTGGTTGCAACAGTAGCCATAGGCAAGGGCTTTGCCCCTGCCATACTGATCTTCGGCTTATTTTCAGCATTAGTCTTTGTGTTCCTGGTGATCTGAAGCACCATGGCTTCTTCTGCATTGGGCAGAAGCTCAGTGAGGAGAAGGAGAGCACTGGAGCCCCAGACCAGCCTGGAACTTGATGGTTGCACCACAGGCCAACCCATTGTCTGCATTTTAAAAGATTTTTTGTATTTTGGGCTATGGTGTGTCTTCACTGTTACACACAGGCTTTCACTAGTTGCAGTGTGCAGGCTTCTCATTGCAGTGGTTTCTCTAGTTGGGGGAAGGATTCTAGGCACGAGGGCTTCAGTGGTTGCAGTAGGTGGACTCAGTAGTTGGTGGCACATGGGCTTAGCAGCTCCTCAGCATGTGGGATCTTCCTAGACCAGGGATGGAACCTGTGTCCCTTGCATTGCAAGGGAGATTCTTAACCACTGGGCCATCAGAGAAGCCCGGCATTTCTTAGAATGCCATTGGCTTCTCTCTGTGTTAGAAGCAAGTTCTGGTTTGAACAGAAAGCACACCCTGTCGAGATAGTCAGCGCCCCTGCTTATGCATACTGGCTTTGAGTCTTGTGAATTAAGGGGCATAATAGGTCCATCGGAATTCACTACCTGTGTAGTACTGCAGAGGTTGTACAGGAATGAGACAGCAAGGAACACCATCTGCTCATAAAGTTACTAAGAATTTTAAGGCAATTCCCTGGTGGTCCAGTGACTTGGCACACTCACTTCTAGGACCCGATTCCATCCCTGGTCTTGGAATTAAGATCCAGCAAGCCCTTTGGAACAACCAAAAAAATAATAAATAAACATTTAATGCTGGCAACAACCCAGCATTAAATCAAGTTCTCAGTACAGAGTCCTGTGCATAGGACATACATACACCCATGGAGGTGGCCCTGGGTATAACAGAAGGTGGTAAGAATAGCTGTAGACTCCAATTACCATATCTAGTATAGTGCATTTATAAACAGGTGAGCAAGGAATGTGGATGGAAGGCGAGGGGGAAGACAGAGCAGAGGAACTGAAAGAAGCCAAGAGAGACACAGAGAGAGAAAAAGAGAGAGAAACTGGTGTTGACTTCCTAGTTCTGTGAGGCCCAGTTCTACTTCGTGTGTCCCGCTGTTTACCAGCACTACATTGGGCAAGGCAGAGAAAATGGAGCCCCACTGGCAGTTCATGCTGTGATTTGGGGTGAACTAGAAAAAGATGCCCCTTTCTTAAGATACTTTACTGCCATCTGTTGGGAAACTGTCATAATAACTATGTGAATGAATAGTGACCACAATGAATGGTATCTTTTGGGCAGAGCCCAGCCTGTGTACTTGTGAATGGCAGCCTTGCCTGTTACCCTCAGGGTCGTCAGGAGTCAGAGGCGCAAATGGGGATAACTTACAACCTGAGCTTAGCAAACTTAGTGGGTAGCAGGCAGCAGTTGAGACAACAGGCCAAGGGGATAGCCCAGGCACACCTCTGAGTAGCAGCTTCAGAGACATTCAGTTGAGAATCAAAACCAGTTCTTCACTTTATATCGCCTTGCCCCAGGAGCTTAGGATAATTATCTTGGTGAGGGCTTTTGGCCAATTCCAACATTTGACAAAGTCTAGTGGAGGAGAATAATATATTTATCTAGGAGAAGCCTGTGCAGGCTAAAAACCCCACCAAGCTTCCTTTTCTTTTGCTTCTGGCTAGACTTACATTAACTTGTTGCAGTCTACATATCTTGTGTTAATTAAAAGGTCTGAAATAAGATTAATGTATCTTTTATTAATAAAAAATGGGAAAACTATGCAGTTTGTTTCAGAGATATCTTTCTAATTATAGGGTATCTGAGGTGGGAAAGCAATAAAAGGACTCTGAAAGTTGCAGCTATTAGAAACTGTACTTCTCTATAAAACTGGGTAATCCAAAGACTTGAAAGAATGAGAAGTCTGCCGAGGTCACTTCATCCGAGCACAATGCATAGTGGGGATTCTAACCCGAGTTTCCTGGTTCCTGAGTGTCGTTCACTGAGTGTTTCCAGTCCCCAGGAGTGGCATCTGCATCTTTCTTCCTCCTCCTCCTCTTCCTGAAATTTCATGAACTTTTATTCAGGCTCAGAAAAACCCAAACCATTTCTTTAACATTTGCTAAAATCTATTGAACATTGTGAGTGTATTGCATTGAATAGCAATTGTTAATAATTCTTTTGCAAGCTCCACAGTTACCAGCAACCCAATAGTATCTCTTCTTTGTCCACAGAGTACATTAAACTGTACTCTTAAAAGAGAACATCTTGGGAATTTCCTGGCTGTCCAGTGGTTAGGACTCAGCCCTTCCGCTGCAAGGGGCATGGGTTCGATCCCTGGTTGGGGAACTAAGATCTGGTATACTGTGTGGCACAGCCAAAAAAAAAAAGGAACATTTTCTTATGTGTGAATAAAAACAAAGAGGTCCCCAAATATAAACTAGGACATAATTCTGTGAGGTTTTTTAGAAATTCAGTTTGATTATAGTTAATATTTGATGTGTTAAAAGTCTTGTGCTGTTTAAGTCTGTCAATTCATTATTATAAATTTAATCATTTCAATGATTAAATTTCTTTAATTTTTATATGTAATTACTCTTACATGTTTTTTTGTCTGCCATACTAAAGACAAATTGACATAAACTAGCAAACTGATAGTGTGACACTGGTTTTGTTCATAGCTGAAAAAATACTAAATTATTCAATTGTCAATTGTACAGACTTTTTCCTATTTTTAAATTAAGGTATGATTTACAGTAAAATTCACTTTTTGGTGTACAGTTCTGTAAGTTTTGACAAACATACACAATTACGTAACCACCATCACAATTAAGATATATAACAGTTCATCACTTCCCCTCCAAAAATCTTTGCAAGCTCAGCCACAGTTAAATATATCTTCCTCTTGGGATCTGGTCCAAAGGCCTTTCACTTCCCCTCAGCAGACCATCTGGCCTTTCTCAGAAAGCTCTTGGCTCTCGAGTTGATGGGAATACGAAGGGGCTGTGTTCACAGCCTAAGGGATGCAGCACATATAAGGTCATCCACCCAGACTCTCAGGCTTCCCTGGTGGCTCAGATGGTAAAGAATCTGCCTGCAGTGCAGGAGACCCAGGTTTGACCTCTGGGTCAGGAAGATCCCCTGGAGTAAGGAATGGCTATCCACTCCAGTATTCTTGCCTGGAGTATTCCATGGGCTGAGGAGACACATGGGCTAAAGTCTATGGGATCTCAGTCAGACACGATTGAATGACTAACACTTAGACTTTCCCCCAAGCTCTCAAAAGACTCTCAACCTAGGAGAACAGAAAGGAAGAGGGGAGAGAAGGGACCACCAGTGAGTCACTCCTAGGTTTCTCAAGAGCCTCTGCTTATCTGATCTAGCAACTCGCTCAGCCTTCTCAGATTACACAACACACACCCACACGTGCACACACTCACACACGACACACACATACAATTATTAACGCATGCAAATATGAAGACACATCTAAAATATTTAAGTGCCTATATATACATGACCAACTCTGTATACAAATGTTCACTCACATGTAAATAAACAGACACATACATAGATAAACACGATCATAGATAGACGCACATGATCATGCACAGCTTCTGGGAATGTTGCACCATCGTGAACATTATCGGCAATTTGCTCTTCCTGTTGCTCAACTTTATACCTCCTCAGGCCATGGGGCAGGAGATGTTGCTTGCTGCTGACTCTTTGGGGCTTCTTGGTTGCTGTGACTTATGGTGGCTAAATGTGATGTCTGATTTTCAACCAATTTAGAGCTCTTGCATCAACAAGTGATATGAGGAGCCTGATGCTGGTTATGAATGAGGTACTGGGGGCTGGTGGAACAGCAGGGCATAGATCGGTGTACAGAGGGACCTGACTGCCTGAGATGTTGTGAGTGTGTCACTCTATACCCAGCATTTTCTTGTGTTAAGAAAGCCTGTATTGGGATTTCCCTCAGAGATGGGCTCAATAAAGGACAGAATGGTATGGACCTAACAGAAGCAGAAGATATTAAGAAGAGGTGGCAAGAATACATGGAAGAACTGTACAAAAAGATCTTCACCACCCAGATAATCATGATGATGTGATCACTAATGTAGAGCCAGACATCTTGGAATGTGAAGTCAAGTGGGCCTTAGAAAGCATCACTACGAACAAAGCTAGTGGAGGTGATGGAATTCCAGTTGAGCTATTTCAAATTCTGAAAGATGATGCTATGAAAGTGCTGCACTCAATATGCCAGCAAATCTGGAAAACTCAGCAGTGGCCACAGGACTGGAAAAGATTAGTTTTCATTCCAATTCCAGAAAGGCAATGCCAAAGAATGCTCAAACTACCACACAGTTGCACTCATCTCACATGCTAGTAAGGTAATGCTCAAAATTCTCCAAGTCAGGCTTCAGCAATATGTGAACCGTGAACTCCCTGATGTTCAAGCTGGTTTTCAAAAAGGAAGAGGAACCAGAGATCAAACTGCCAACATCCGCTGGATCATGGAAAAAGCAAGAGAGTTCCAGAAAAACATCTATTTCTGCTTTATTGACTATGTCAAAGCCTTTGACTGTGTGGATCACAATAAACTGTGGAAAATTCTGAAAGACATGGGAATACCAGACCACCTGACCTGCCTCTTGAGAAATCTGTATGCAGGTCAGGAAGCAACAGTTAGAAATGGACGTGGAACAACAGACTGGTTCCAAATAGGAAAAGGAGTACGTCAAGGTTGAGAAATCTGTATGCAGGTCAGGAAGCAACAGTTAGAAATGGACGTGGAACAACAGACTGGTTCCAAATAGGAAAAGGAGTACGTCAAGGCTGTATATTGTCACCCTGCTTATTTAATTTATATGCAGAGTACATCATGAGAATGCTGGACTGAAAGAAACACAAGCTGGAATCAAGATTGCTGGGAGAAATATCAATAACCTCAGATATGCAGATGACACCACCCTTATGGCAGAAAGTGAAGAGTAGCTAAAAGCCTATTGATGAAAGTGAAAGACGAGAGTGAAAAAGTTGGCTTAAAGCTCAACATTCAGAAAACGAAGATCATGGCATCCGGTCCCATCACTTCATGGGAAATAAATGGGGAAACAGTGGAAACAGTGTCAGACTTTATTTTTTTGGGCTCCAAAAATCACTGCAGATGGTGATTACAGCCATGAAATTAGAAGACACTTATTCCTTGGAAGAAAAGTTATGACCAACCTAGATAGTATATTCAAAAGCAGAGACATTACTTTGCCGACTGAGGTCCATCTAGTCAAGGCTATGGTTTTTCCTGTGGTCATGTATGAATGTGAGAGTTGGACTGTGAAGAAGGCCGAGCGCCAAAGAATTGATGCTTTTGAACTGTGGTGTTGGAGAAGACTCTTGAGAGTCCCTTGGACTGCAAGGAGATCCAACCAATCGATTCTGAAGGAGATCAACCCTGGGATTTCTTTGGAAGGAATGATGCTAAAGATGAAACTCCAGTACTTTGGCTGCCTCATGTGAAGAGCTGACTCATTGGAAAAGTCTCTGATGCTGGGAGGGATTGGGGGCAGGAGGAGAAGGGAACGACCGAGGATGAGATGGCTGGATGGCATCACTGACTCGATGGACGTGAGTCTGAGTGAACTCTGGGAGATGGTGATGGACAGGGAGGGCTGGCGTGCTATTCATGGGGTCGCAAAGAGTCAGACACGACTGAGCGACTGAACGGAACTGAACTGGTGGTCCAGGTACTAAGACGCTGAGCTCCCAACACAGGAGGTCCAGGTTCGACCTCTGTTCTAGGGAACTAGACCCCGCATGCCGTGACTGACAGTTCACAGACCACAGCTAAAGACCTGATAGGCCACAATGAAAATCGAAGGTCCTGCGTGCTGCAACTGAAAGCCAGCATAGCCAAATAAATAATTTTTTTTAAAGGAAGAAAGCCTGTATTATGAAGCTTGCATTTTTCTGTATAATCAGTGGGATTCATTTCAGTTTGTACATGGTGAACTCTTCATTGAACATTGGAGAGGAGGGGTTTTGAGCACCTGTGAGTTCACCCACAGGCCTTTCTTGAATGCTGTACTGTGAACTGGGAGTGGGCAGGTTCAAGCTACCCCTTAAGCCCAACCCACTGATCTCCCTACTCTCATCTCATTTAAGGGATCAGCTCACTCCCCTCAGGGAGTGAACAAGGGCCCCTGTTACCTTGTACTGCAGCAGGAGTCCCCATAAAGCCTTGCTTGAATGTCTCATCTGGTTTCTTATCAACTTCTATCGGTAAAAGGGTCCAGGGGTCTGTTACCCTGGGTGGGTAACAGAGGAGGAGCCACAAATGAGTGATTAACTCTGGGCTTTCCAAATGAGGATTGGTTATGGGTACTTCATCCCAAGTGGGGTGACTGCTGGGAAAGTAGTAAGTAGTAAATCTTGACTGGAGATAGACAGTGTGAAAGGGGGATGTTGGAAGAATAATAAGGTGGATGGGTTGAGCCTGGATCATACAAAGCCTTAGCAGTCACATTGTAAAGAGTTTGTGCCCTACCAAGGATTCTGACTGGCCAAGTGTAGCGTGACCAGAGCCATGTGTCTGGAGGATTAATCTTGCTGTATGAGTAGAGGGCAGTGGAGGAAGGGGATAGCATTTTTAAAGTTTTAATATTGTCTATTTTTGAGTAAATAATGCATTCTTATGGTTCAAAAGTCAAAAGTATGAAACAATGTATAATGAAATATTTCCCCTCTATTCTTGATCCCTGTCAGTTTCCATTTCTAGAACAATACATTTTAACAAAATTATTTATTCTTCCAAAAACAGTATATGCATATACAAGAAAGAATAAAATACGTATTTCTTTCATCCTTTTTACACAGATGATAGCACAATACACGCACTTTCTTTTTATGTGTATCACTTTAATTCACACAACAAACATATGAGACAAATAATATTATTGTCTTCCTTTTATAGATGAAAAAATTAAGGCTCAGAGAGGTTAAGAAATTTACCTAAAATTACAGATTTCATAAATGGTAAAGTTGAAATTTGATCCTTGGGTGTCTGACTTCAGAGATCTGTTTAGAGCTCTGCTCAGAGCTCTTCTTTAATAAGTCAGTTTGCTTCTTCTACATTTTATTTATTTTTTTAAGAAGAGTTGATGTAAAAACTATGAAACTTATAAGTGTACAATATAGTGATTCACAATTTTTAATGTTCTTATGTCATTAAATATTAGCTGTATTATCCTTGTAGTGTATTTTCTACCTAATATTTTATGTCTTTTAATCCTCTACCTGTATATTGTTTTCTTCCACATTTTAATTGTATCTTTAGCTCATATCTACTTTTTCATTTTTAAAAACCAGTGTCCAAGGAATAAGTTCAGAATAACTGAGGAATTGTGCGTTACTTTGAAATTATTTTATTTATTTGTTTTTGGCTGTGCTAGGCCTCCGTTGCTTTGCTCAGGCTTTCTATAGTTTCAGCGAGCAGGGGCTACTCTGTGTTGAGCGCACAGGCTTTTCACTGTGGTGGCTTCTCTCGTTGCGGAGCACAGGCTGTAGATGTAGGGGCTCAGTAGCTGTAGCTTGGCTGCTCTAGGGGCTTAGTTGCTCTGCAGCAGGTGGAATTTTCTTGTACTAGAGACTGAACCTGTGTTTCACGCATTGGCAGGCAGATTCCTATCCACTGTACCACCACAGAAGTCTACCTTGAACTTTTATTTTATTTTTACTGTGTAATTTTTTTCTTAATTTGAGAAATTGTGATAAAATACACATAAAGTTATCATTTAAATCATGTTTAAGTGTAGAGGCATTAAGTACATTCATAATGTTGTGCCACCATCATCATCATCCATGACTCTTTTCATTGTGCAAAATAGATACTCTATGCCAATTAAGCAAAAAGTCCTCATTCCTCCCCCCTGCCTCAGCCCCTGACAACCACCATTCTGTTTCTGTCTCTATGACTTTGACTCTTCCAGGTACTTAAATACTGGAATCACACAGTGCTTGTCTTTTTGTGACTGGCTTATTTCACTTAGCATGATGTCCTCAAGCCTCACTTGTGTCGTAGCATAGGTAAAATTTCCTTCCTTTTTCTAGCTGAATAATATTCCACTGTATCTATATACCACATTTTCCTGATCTAGTCACCTACTGATGGACACTTATGTTGCTTCCATGTTTTAACTATTATACACACAGTTTTGCACGTTGCTTTTTACCTTAGCGAAGCAACTTGTATTTTTTTCTGCATCAGTATCTAACGAGTCTCCTTTATTTCTTATCTTTTATCCTTTTCTTCTTGTTTTGTTTTACAGGTGCATATTTCAGTATTTGTACAAGCTGTACAAGCTGTTTCTTTAACCTGTTCCCTAAAACTGGATATTAAGATTGTTTCTAGTTGGTTTTGTTTGTTTTGTTTTGTCTTGTTTTGCTCTTACAAACAATACTGCAATGCAAATATATATAATTTTGCAGTTAGTGTTGATCCAAGATATACCAATGACCTCATTCCTGCTTTTGAAGGAAGGTTTGTGTCTGTAAGCGGACCTGTGTGGACCATTCCTAGGGGCTCACGTCTCTGCTCTTGAGCTGATCTATTGGGATCACATCCTTCCTCCCTCTCTTTACTTTGGTGCTTCTATGTAAGGTTCAAACTTGCAAGATTAGTCCTACTATTCCTACATTTCTCTAGGAAAGAACTGACACTCATGGGGGTTATAATGCAAGTAACCCTGTGCGTTTCAAACTGATATTTTAAAAGTGTTTATTGACTATGTATTAAGCAAAGGGAAATAAACTGACCTATTAATAAAATTATCTACTTTTTTCTTTGTATTAAAATAATGGATTTATTATCATAGCTATCATTATATTTTATATGGTATGAATTTGTGTTTTTCCTCAGTTTTTCCATTATTGATCTCATTATCCAGAAATACTAACTAAACGTGCGGGTAACTTATAAGATATAGTTACAAAGTGTTGGGTTGGTCAAAATATTCACTCAGATTTTCCCAATAGATGTTATTGAAAAACTCAAGTGAACTTTTGGCTAACCCAATATTTTTCAAACTATGCTTAGTGATTTTCTAGAATTCATGTAACCAAGATGTTTTACACTTTCAGAAACCTGTTCTTTCTCCAGCTTCCTTGGATAACTTTCTGAACCAAAAAGGGTTAAAAGTAGACAACTTGCTACGCTTTCAGTTCCGTTCAGTCGCTCAGTCGTGTCCGATTCTTTGCGACCCCATGAATTGCAGCACGCCAGGCCTCCCTGTCCATCACCAACTACCGGAGTTCACCCAGAGTCACGTCCATTGAGTCAGTGATGCCATCCAGCCATCTTATCCTCTGTTGTCCCCTTCTCCTCCTGCCTCCCTTTGTTAAAATTTTCAAAAGCAATAGACTTGTCCAATGAATATGATGTGGTATGTGTGCATATGTGTGTGTCTGTGTGTTTGTGGGCATGTGGTAAAAGTGTGAGGAGGGAGGGAAAGAGAGAGAGAGAGAGGGATGAGTGTGAAGTTTTTGAACTGAATTGAAAGCATGAAGTTGCCAATTACTGAGATAAGGAAAACATATGGAAGGGGCATCGTATTATGGGAGTAAATTAGAAACTTGATTTGGAATATGTTAACTTTGAGATGTCTCTCTAGATTTATATGATTAGAAGTCAGTTGGATATATAAATCTTGAGTTCAGGACAAGTTCTAGACAGAGTTAATGTATAGACAGAGTTAATGTATATAAAATGCTTAAAATGACACCTTTTGTTGTTCAGTGGCCTAGCCATATCCAACTCTTTGCAACCCCATGGACTGCAGCATGCCAAGCTCCTCTGACCCTCACTATTTCCTGGCGTTTGCTCAAACTCATGTCTATTGATGATATCAATATTGATACATTCAATAGTATCAATGATGCTATCTAACTGTCTCATCTTCTGCCACCCCCTTCCCCTTATGCCTTCATCTTTCTCAGTATAAAGGTCTCTTCCAATGAATTGGCTCTTCGTGTCAGATGGCCAAAGTATTGGACCTTCAGCTTCAGCATCAGTCCTTCCAGTGAATATTCAGGGTGGATTTCCTTTAGGATTGGCTAGTTTTCTCTCCTTGATATCCAAAGGACTCTCAAGAGTCTTCTCCAACAGCGCAATTCCAAAGCATCAGTTCTTCGGTGCTCAGTCTTCTTTATGATCCAACTCTCACATTTATACATGACTACTGGGAAAACTATAGCTTTGACTATACCTTTGTTGGCAAAGTGATGTCTCTGCTTTTTAATACACCGTTTAGATTTGTCATAGCTTCCTTCCAAAGAGCAAGTGTCTTTTAATTTCATGGCTGCAGTCACCATCCACAGTGATTTTGGAAAGTGAAAGTGTAGTCACTCAGCTGTGTCTTACTCTTTGCTACCCCATGGACAAGAGTCCACTAGGCTTCTCATAGTATTCTCCAGGCAAGAATACTGGAGTGGGTTGCCATTCCTTTCTCCAGGGGATCTTCCTAACCCAGAGACTGAACCCAGGCCTCCCGCATTGAAGGCAGATTCTTTACCATCTGAGCCACCAGGGAAGCACAAGCAAAAGTGATTTTGGAGCCCAAGAAAATAAAGTCTATTACTGTTTCAATTGTTTCTCCATCTATTTGCCATTAAATGATGGGACTGGATGCCATGATCTTAGTTTTCTGAATGTTGACTTTTAAGCCAGCTTTTTCATTCTGCTCTTTCACCTTCATCAAGAGGGTTTTACTTCCTCTTCACTTTATGCCATTAGAGTGGTATCATCTGCATATTTGAGATTGTTGATATTTCTCCTGGCAATCTTGATTCCAGGTTGTGAGTCATCAGCTCAGCATTTCGAATGAGGTACTCCGCATTTAAGTTGAATAAAGAGTGACAATATATATAGCCTTGATGTATTCCTTTCGCAAATTGGAACCAGTCTGTTGTTCCATGTCCAGTTCTCACTGTTGCTTCTTTACCTGCATACAGATTTCTCAGGAGGCAGGTAAGGTGGTCTGGTATCCACATCTCTTTAAGAATTTTCCACAGTTTATTGTGATCCACATTGTGGATCTCCAGGGATTTTTCATTTTATTCAGAAACAAAGGTAAAATGTTTACAATGTGCCTACAAGGCTCTCTGTAATCTGTTTCCCCCACCCCAATGTCTTCTACTTGAGTGATGGTAATGCTAGTTGGTATAGCAAAAACAACACACTACCAGTGACTTAACCCAACTGAAGTCTGTTTTCTGTTCACCAAACAGTCCTGGGGGGTATTCTTAGTTCTCGAGGCTTTCCTCCACATAGTTGATTCAGAGACCCGTTTCTCTGTCTTCTGTTTTGCCATTCCTTAGAACCTCTGAATTCTCTACTTCCAGCTGGTGGAAGGCAAACAAGAGAGATAGAAAAAGCCTCATTTGTTTCTTAAAATTTTAATTAATTAATTAATCTCATTTGCTTCTTTTTAAACTTTTTTTTTGGACATATAGTTGATTAACCATGTTCTGCCAATGTCTGCTATACAGCAAAGTGACTCAGTTATACACCATGTAGACATTCTTTTTAAAAATATTATTATTCTTTTTACTATCACAAGTTGGAATCAAGATTGCCGGGAGAAATATCAATAACCTCAGATAGGCAGATGACACCATCCTTATGGCAGAAAGTGAAGAGCAAATAAAATCCTCTTGATGAAAGTGAAAGAGGAGAATGAAAAAGCTGGCTTAAAGCTCAACATTCAGAAAACTAAGATCATGGCATCTGGTCGCATCACTTCATGGCAAATAGATGGGGAAACAGTGGAAACAGTATCAGTTTTGGGGGGTTCCAAAATCACTGCAGATGGTGATTGCAGCCATGAAATTAAAAGACGCTTACTCCTTAGAAGAAAAGTTATGACCAACCTAGACAGCGTATTAAAAGCAGAGATGTTACTTTGCCAACAAAGGTTCGTCTAGTCAAGGCTATGGTTTTTCCAGTGGTCATGTATAGATGTGAGAGTTGGACTATGGAGAAAGCTGAGTGCCGAAGAACTGATGTTTTTGAACTGTGGTGTTGGAGAAGACTCTTGAGAGTCCCTTGGACTGCAAGGAGAACCAACCAATCCATCCTAAAGGAGATTAGTCCTGGTTGTTCTTTGGAAGGACTGATGCTGAATCTGAAACTCCAGTACTTTGGCCACTTCATGCGAAGAGTTGACTCATTGGAAAAGATTCTGATGCTGGGAGGATTGGGGGCAGGAGGAGAAGGGGACAACAGAGGATGAGATGGCTGGATGGCATCACTGACTCGATGGACATGAGTTTGAGTGAACTCTGGGAGTTGGTGATGGACAGGGAGGCCTGGCGTGCTGTTATTCATGAGGTTGCAAAGAGTTGGACAGGACTGAGCAACTGAACTGAACTGAAGCACATTTTCTCTCACTCTTCCCACCTCCAACACTCCCTAGCTACCCTAGCTTTCTTATTGCTCCTTGACCACTCCAGGCAAACTTTGCCTCATGCCCTTTCCTGTATTTGTGCTGTTCTTGGTCGCTCAGTCATGTCCGACTCTTGGTGACGCTATACTGTAGCCCCCCATGCTCCTCTGTCCATTAGGATTCTCCAGGCAAGAATACTGGAATGGGTTGCCATGCCCTTCTCCAGGGGATCTTCCCAACCCAGGGATCGAACCCAGGTCTCCTGCATTGTAGAATGCTTTCCCATCTGAGTCACCAGAGAAGCCCAGGAGTATTTCCTGTATTTACCTTCCCTCAGATGTCGATTTGCTCTCTCTCAGAACCTCAGTGCTGAAATGGATGCCCCAAGTTGCTGCTTATTAAGGGTATGTTATGGGGACTTCCCTGGTGGCCCAGTGGTTAAGAATCCATCTTGTGATTCAGGGGACATGGGTCAGATCCCTGATCAGGGAACTAAGATCTCACATACCACAGAGCAACTAAGCCTGAGCCACAACTACTGAGCCTATGTATGAAGATCCTGTACGCCATGACTAAGACCCAGTGCAGCCAAATACATAAACAAATATTAAAAAGAAACCTTGGTTCAACAAAAGAGAATATTATGTTCCAGATATTTAAATTCCTTTCTTCATTCATTAAAAAATTAAGAATCTTGAAAGGAATCTTGTGGGGGGTAAGAATGATTATTCCCATTTCAGAGAAGTTAACTGATGTACCTCTGCTCACATAACTAGCAAGAGTGGAAGTGAGGATTTAATCTAAAACAAGAGCACGCAGCTCTGTTGTTTTCCTCTGAATCTGGAGGAAGCAATCACTCTGCCAAACATATTTCCTACTGGAAGGAGATCACTTTACAGTTGAATATTCTGAGCCTCTGAGCAGTTACATTTCCCAGGGAAAATTAATACAGTCTTTTGTTTCTAACTTGTTTTATGAGGTCAGTTAGTGTGAGAGGTGTCCTAGCACCTGATCACCCTGGACACATTGGATAAAAGTTTCTAGACTTCAAACTGAGAATAATCAAGCCCTTTTAAAGTCTCTTCTTCCACATGACTCCCAGAGTGATCATTCTAAGATGTAAATCAGATCTTGTCACTCCTCAGCTTAAACTCCTCCAGTTTACCATTCCTCTGACACAGGGTAAATTCTGTAGCCTGGCATTTGAAGCCTTTCCTGCTTTGTCCCTCTTCTTTCTCCCTGGTTTCATCTTTTAATTCTGTCTTCCAGAGAAATAAAATCCATCTTCTTGCTCCTATGTAACTATTTTAACCTGTCACTCCCTATGTGTTGTTGCACATGTTGTCTGAAACATCTTTCCCTCCCTGTTTCACTTCAGATATTTCTTTCCATCCTTTGGAACTCAGGTTGGATTATATCTCCTCCTGGAAGCCTTCCCTGACCATCACCCATCCTGGAAAGATGCCGCTTTTCCATGCATTGTAACCATTCAGCTCTCTGAGCCTCCTCTCCTGTCTCTGTGTCCCCAGAATGCAAGACAGGGTGAGGCACCACCCTCAATGCACTTTGTAAAGCTACCTTTTCTGCACTTTTTTTCTTACTGGTTCAGGCAGGTTACATACAAAGAGGATCAGGTGCCATGGTTCCAAGTGATGTTGGCTGTGACCTCTAAGTCACCCTCCCCACGGGAACCAATCCTTGAGAGAGGTGCCCAGGAGAGAACTCAGGGTGAGCCTCTGGGGAAGCCAGCTGCCTTCTCAGGCCTTTAGCAGCAGCCTGTCAGAACAGACCCTGGCACACCTCTTGTTGGAATAATAATATAATCTCTAATATTTATTGAGTGCCTTCTACTTCCAGACACTATTCTGATCACTTAACCCGTATGAGCATTCATTTTATGTAATCACAAGAAAGATGACTGCTGGCACCTGGAAACTGTCCAAGGTCACACAGTAAATGATAAAGTCAGATTTCAGATCTGAGCACTGTTTCTAGAGCCTACTAGAAGTAACCACTATACACATTGCCTTCTTGATTTCTGATCTCCAGTTTTCTGCTTAGATTCTGTGGGAAATCAAATCGGAGGGTCCCAATCCAAGTACCAGGAAGCAAGTTTCCCTCCTGGTCCCCCACTTCTCTCAGGAGAACTCGCTTAGGGATGGAACTGAGAATTGTCAGAAGCAGAAGCTCGCAGTGACGGGCCTCTGGAGGGTCTAAGAGAGAGAAGCGCACAACCATGTACAAGGGAAAAGGCCTGCTTGGAGTGGGGGTGAGAGGACAGGGACTGATCACAACTCAGGATTCAACTCCAGGCTTTGTCTTTCAGAGTTTACGTAACCATGGCGAAAGGCCTCGCTTCTTTCTGAGCCTTAGTTTCCCCATTTATAAGCCAAGTGTAAATATAGAGCGGGCTGATTCACCTCTGGCGAAAGAAGAGACATCCCCAGCTCTACTAGAGAAAAAGCCAGCCACGGACGTCAGGGGGCGGGGCTGAGGAGAAGACTATCTGCGGTTTACGCCAGTGGGCTTCCCAGAGTTAGGATGAGCTGGGTTTCCTAGCTCAGTCTTAAGACCTATTCCCGAGACAGAGCCAGGCTAGGGAGGAGGTCGTCGGACCTTTAGTGGGAGGCGGGGGGTGGGGGGCGGAGCATGGGCCAGGGGCCAGGCTCTGAAGGATGCGTCCACTCATCCCGCACCTCCGCAGCCCTTCCCAACCTAATCGCAGCCCCGAGGGGGTGGTGGATGCGGGCGATCCAGCAATTGCCTGCCGCGCTGCGGCGACCGCCTGGGAAGCTGCGGCCCGCCAGGCCAGAAGAGCATCACGTCATCCTTTCGGCGAGGAGCCCGCCCCCTCCCCAACGGCGCCTGCGCAGGCGCGGCGGGAGGGAGCCGCGGTGGGGGTTCTCCTCAGCGCTTTCCGCCCTTCTCCGCGCTCGCTCCGGCCGCGGCGCTCTCGGCTGGCGACAGCGGCCGCGAAGCGGAGGGGAAGGAGTCCAGGATGCGGCGCGGGGCGGCCCGGTGCCCCCTGCCCCGTCACGGCAGCCGCGGCGGCCGCGGGGACCGGGCCAAGGCCGGGGGCGGCGGCCGGAGCCGCGATAGCGGCGGCGGCGGCGGGAGGGGCGGCCTGAGGGCGGGCGGGCGCCCGGGTGCGGGGGCTCGACGCTCCGCACGGCCCGGCCCGGCTCTGCCCCGGCGCCATGAGCGGCGGCGGCGGCGGCGGAGGGGCTCGGCGCCCAGTCGCTTCGCCGACTACTTTGTCATCTGCGGGCTGGACACCGAGACCGGGCTGGAGCCGGACGAGCTGTCGGGTGAGTGCGCGCTGAGTCCGGGGCCGCTTCCCCGCGCCGCGGCCGCAGGGGACCCTCGAAAAGTCCTCCCCACCCTGGCTTTGTCCCGGGAGGCGGGCGAGGGGCGAGCGCGGGGAAGGGGGCGTCGGGCTGAGGACGGGAAACGGGCAGAAGGGCTCTGAGGCATAACGGGTCCGAACGGTCCCAGCTCCCCGCCACGCTTGTGGCCAGGTCCTCCCGGATGAGGAGGGAAGGATTGTGTTCTCAGTTCGGTGAAGGTTGACTGACTTAGTGTAAAATAAAAGGGAAGCTTGTTCTCGAACACCCGTTAGGGAGGGAAGAAGGCATCCCACTCCTGGTGAAAGAAAGTTCCACCCAGACTTAAAAAAAAAAAAAAGGGGGGGGGACAAAAACTTGGTGAGTTTTATTTGGCCTCCTCCCAAGAAACCTGTGATCGTAGTTCCTCAAACATTTCTAACCCAGCCCTGGGCTAGGCCCCTGAGTTGATGGGACGTGAAGTAATAAAGTGAACTTGGGCCACACCAAGGAGGGCGAGAACTCCCTTCGTTCGGGAAAGGGTTCGTAACCCGGGGCCGTGCCGTTTTTTTTTTTTTTTTAATTGAAGATAATTTATGCCCTTTATGAGACCAGCGTCATTGGTGAATAAAAGGGCAGCAGCCTAGTTGAAGAGCCTGGGTTGCGTAGTGATGCTTCTCAAGTCATCTTTCAAAGGGAAGTGGTGAGGAAGTGAAGATAAGGCCCAGATCAGATCTGGCACTAATTACACATGAGTGTCAGAATTGTAAAATCCCTTGAATTCTACTGCACCGGTGTCAGAGTTGTAAAGTCCCCGCGAATTCCACTGCACCATTGGTTTTGGAAAAGTTTTCGTCTGGAGTGTCCAGTTTGCAGGTTTTATGTAGGTGGAGGTTTGTTGTGTCATCTTGCTTTAGATGAGAGAGATTGCTTTTACTGTTCTGTCATTATGTGTTTACTGTAGAGTTTTTCTCCTGAAAGCGAATATCCTGTTGACTAATTTTCCTTTGCTTCAGAGATGACAGGACAAGTTTTGTGTGTCCACCCCCCAACCAGAAAAATTTCAGTGTTTCTTATGAAAAAAATTAGATGCATGCATCAAAATGGACTGTCTTTTTTAAAAATGATAAATCGATGACCTTTAACAAGGTCAGAGCAAATACACTACTTCCTCAAATTAATAGCAGGTGGAGAAAAAAATCATGAAGCAGTAATACAATTAATACTTCGTCTGTTGTTGGGGTAGTTTTAAGTTCTCTTTTTTAGGTCTTTGAATTCCTGTAATCTGATGCTAATTTTTCATCTGTTTCCTGTTTGTTAAATTTATGATTTTGAGATATAGTTGTTGGAATTCAGTTCATGGTACTGGAGCTGGAAGGATCTTAGAGAAGAAAATGAGCCCAACGAAAGACAGTAAATTGCCTCACTTTAATCCAGTGCCCCTCTTGTGCCAGAAACTGCATTTCATTGCATGGCTGGGATTTTAGAAAACACTAACATGTTGACAGAAAGACTTAAAATGACACAGCTCTCCTCAGTAAAAGAAACTTTAAATTGGTGAAATAAACCAGTGTTATTTTTATGCTGTGCTTTTGAGTGTCTATTTGATTTTCAAAAATAAAACGATTTGCAGATGATAAAGCTATGAGTCGAATTGGGAATGATTTGACTTGTTAGTGAGAACATGGGTTTTGGGGTAAACATTCTCACTCTGCTATTGACTATCTCTGTGACTGGAGGCCAAGTTATATAACTGCTGGGGTCCTCATCTTTAAAAAAGAGAATTTAAATAAAAAGTGTCTTATCAAGTAGACTCTCAAAAGTGTTAGTTCTCTTTTAGTGAATATCTGTTAATTATCTGGCTTTTCAGGAAGCTAAAATTATATCCTTGTGAAAGCTTATTGAGAGAATAAAGAGGGGGATGAGATGTATAAAATGTGTAAAGAGGGGTATTTTTCTTTTTAAATATGGTTGCAGTAGTGGAATGCCAAGACTGTTTATTCAGTAGGTGGCCTTTTGCTAGAATAAGCCCTGATTGAAGGATTTATTTTTTTTCTTCATTTCATTTCTGGTAGGTTGATAGGGGAATCTGGACCCCAGAGGGAATCTTTAAGGAAAACAAAACAATACGAATAGCTCTATGCAGGTCAGTGTTGAAGCTCTCCAGGGTGCATTTTCTCTCTGCCTTATAGCTCCCAAACTGATGATGTCATAGTAAATGAAACTACAGGAAATTGTGAGTTGCACCCAGATTCCCTAGGGAGGTACTGAGGAGTCTATGTTCTCTTCAAACAAGTTATATACCTCAGATAAATTCTATACTCTTAGTTAGTGAATCCAGAACAAACAGATAAAAAATGCTGTGTTCTTCTAGCTTTATGGAGAAAGATTATAAGATTCCTTCTTTTCTGTTTGCAGCAATAACCATAGAAATTGCACTGTTGAAAAACACTTTGATCATTTAATTTTATATGAAGTTTCTCCCTGTCACCTCTTCCCCTTTCTTGTAGACTTAAGCATTTAGGCAAGTCATGTAGTTACTTGTTGTGCAGGAACTGAAGAAGATATGAAAATTTATTTTGTTTCTCTTTGAGTTAGTTGAGGAATTACTTCGGGCAGAAGGAAAGAAAGGTAATCTGTTGGTGAAGCACAGGTCTAGCCAACTGGAAGAAATAGTATCTGCTTGTTTGAGTTTTGAGTTTGTCAAGGAGATAAGCAATTCTGGAAGGAACGTTTTTGATTTTGATTTTACCAAAGATTGACCCATTTTATTGGCCCGTTGTAAGTGGGGGAGGCAGATGGTTGTAGATTCCAGTCTCTCTACCTCTTTGATAGATGGATGTTCTGGACATCTTCATTTTTGCTTTTTCTTCCTATGATCACCACAAGGTGACTGCAGCAGCAGGTTTACCAGGATATGGGACTCTTGAGTTAATTTTCCCTATCTCTGTCAATATGCTTATAACCTATTTCTTACTTCAGAATCTTTATATTCCTTTTCACTGACCTGCACCCAGTATTGAAATATAAGTATCCTAGGTTCATGAATCCGCTACTCCAGTTTCTTAGGCTCTGAGTAGTGGGTTTTGTCAAGAATTAAAGAGAGGACTTGGGAACATAGATGGGAAACTAGCCACTGTCCTGTATGAATCTACTTAGAACACAGTACCCAGAAATCATCTTTTAATATCATTAAAAGAGAAAAAATGGCTCACTGTCCAGGAAAGCCAGAGGACTGGACAGATCTTACTGCTCCTTAGCTATACTGGGCAGTGAAGTTAGAACAACAGAATCATGGAATGTCAAACATGGAAGCACTTTTTTTTTTTTTTTAAATATGTATTTATTTGGCTGCATCAGGTCTTAGTTGTAGCATGCAGGATCATCATTGCATCATGCTTGAGATTTTTGTTGCCATGCTGTGCAGACTGTCTAGTTGTGGCACGTGCTGTGCAGACTCTCTAGTTGTGGCACGTGGGCTCAGTAGTTGTGGTGCGTGGGCTTAGTTGCTCCAAGGCATGCGGGACTTTAGTATTGCATGGCGAATATGTAACCACTGGACCACCAGAGAAGTCCTTGGAAGCACTCTTAGACATTATAGAACCTGATTTTTACTGATGAGGAAACTGAGGTCCTGAGAAAGTTGGGGAGTATTTATCTCACTTGCTACATTTTATCCTTTTTCTTAGAGTGATGTTTTGTATGCTTTGCAGAAATTTGATGGGTGGTAGGGAGACAGTAAAACGTTTGGCAGGAGCAGACATACCATTGTTTTTTCTAGGGCAGGTTTCTGTTTCATGTTAACCAAGGATACAGTGTGTGATTAACAAGAGAGAGATTTTTTTTTTTTAGTTTTTCTTTTGATATAACTTCACACCAAACGTTGTCATTCAGTACCACGAACTTTAGTGCATCCTTTTTCTGGACTCAGTGTTAACATTTTGCTCCATTTGCCTTATCACTTAGTATGCATCACCTTTCTCTTTCTGATATATAAAAATGTCTTTATTGAGATATGCCTTTTATTTAAAATACACAATTCTGTGTTTTTAGCATATTCACAGAATTGTACAATCATTACTACAATCAATTTTAGAATATTTTCATCACTTGCCCTTCAAACCTATATCTGTTAGCCGTTACTACCTGTATCCTTCCAACTCCCTAACACCCTAGCTGTAAACACCCACTATTCTGTTTTTTTGGGGGAGGGATCCTTTTATTTTCTTATCATCAAATCAGTACTAGTTCACATCATTATTCACATCCATAGTATAAGAAAAATGTAATCTCTTCATGCAGAAATAGTAGTTAACATTTTAATATAGATTCTTCTAGACCTTTTATTAAAATGAAAGGTACTCTTATTACTGTAATTATAATTTTGTAAAAACAAGTGCTGATGAGTTTGAGAAAGAAGAGAGTTTGAGGGCAGTAGGTTGTTTGGGAACCACTAATCTATCTTTGATCTTTATAAATTTATCAATTTTGGACATTTCATACAAATGGAATCATATAATATATGGTCTTTTCTGACTGGCTTCTTTGACTTAGCATGTTTTCAAGGCTCATCTGTGTTGTGATATGTATCCGTACATTGTTTCTTTTTATGGCAGAATGATATTGTATAGATATGCCACCTTTTGCTTATCGTAAGTTGATGTACATTTGGGTTATTTATATACTTTTTATTTATTACAGATAATGGTATTGTGAACATTTGTGTATGTATATTTTCATTTCTGTTAGGTATATGCCTAGGGAGTGGAATGGCTGGGTTAATGGCCAGTGTTTAACCTTTTTGAGAAATTGCAGACTGTTTTCTGAAACAGCTGCACTATTTTACATTCCCACTAGTGGTGTTTGAGGGTTACACTCTCTGTATCTTCACCAGCACTTACTATCTTTTTGATCATGGGTGGCCTAGGGGGTGTGAAGTGGTATTGCAGTGTGGTTTTGATTTGCATATTCCTGGATGACTCAGAAGGATATTTTACTTAAAAGGAAAAAAAAGCTTATCTCTTCTCAGAGATGGAGTATAAAAGTTTGATGAGCCAGTTTCAAACAGATAGTCAGTTTAAACTAACCTTAGATTTTATTTTCCTCTACCAGCCTGGTCAGTTCTGGGCAGATTCTCTCAGATTCTCTTTATAAAATGGTCATTTAATAAAGGCATCTTCTCTGAAGCTCAGACTCTTAGCTGAAGGAAAACTCAAATCCTGATGGCTTACCTCAGGCATTTGTGGATACTTTCAGAGGTCAGGGTAGGAGTTCTTAAGTTAGGTCATGTGTTTCCTTTTACAAGGTAGAGCAAATAAGAAGTCAGAAGGAGAGACTAACACAGAGAAAACAATTACAGAGCAGCCCCAAGGCAGTTTAAATTATATGCTAAATTTATTTATTTATTATTTATTATTTTATTTTATTTTATATATTTTTTTTTTTTTAATTTTGTTTTTACTTTATTCTACTTTACAATACTGTATTGGTTTTGCCATGATTTGGGAGAATGGCATTGAAACATGTATACTATCATGTAAGAAATGAAGCGTCAGTCTATATGCTAAATTTAGTTGGAGAGACTGTGTTCTTAACATAAGAGCACCTACTTCACACACCCTTAGGTAGGGGGATCACACTGAAGGTAAGTGGATTTCACTTCAATAACACTAGGGCTCTGCTCCCCTTTTCTTAGGAGGAAATCCTGGTTAACAGTGTCTGGTATTTAAACCAAATTCTTAGAATCTGTTTAGCTCTTCCTTCCTTCTGTAGTAGATTATTAAGTTTTTTCTAGCCTTGGTCCTCCTTCGGTAATGCCCATTTCCAGTCCTGTATCCTTTTATAAGTCTAGGCCTATATCCTTTTGTATATCCTTGTTTTTTTTTGGCTGACTGGTAGAAGATGGACTTGACTCAGCTCCTCAATTCCTATTGCCATCCTTGGATTTGAATTATTGTTAGGTAGTCTTAGAGGTCTCTCAGGAACCTGGGTACACAGGAGGGGACCTATACTTGATATGTTTTAGGTTACTGCTGGATAGGCATAGGACCTAGTAAAGAGAGAAAGCCTTGCCTTTTGGAAGCTGGTGTCTTCTTGTGGAGTTCATTGATAACACACAGGCTATCGTTACTAAAATTTTAGATTTAGTTCTCAAAAGTTTTAAGGTGAGGCAGATACTGGTTAAATGTCTGTATTCCAGATGTTTTGTGATGACTGATTTTAGTTTGGAGTATGTAGAACCCTGGATGTTGGAGTCCTGTCATGGTGGAAAATGAGGGCATGCGCTGGCCCTCAAACTATTTTCAGTGTGCTTCCTAGGAGTTGTCTATGGCTCCAGGAAGTTAGATGGGAGTGGCTATTGTTTAGACCATCAAGTTTTCAAATATTACACTTAGGATAATTGATTGATCCTCATCCATGGGATCTATCATAGTTTCCTGTTAAAGAAAACCAGGTTAGTAATTTGTTTGTTTTGTTCATTAGTGTGATGGGTATTTCAGGTCAAAACTTTGCTAGGCCATCTGTGATGTACTCAATGGACTGACCTAGCTGCATTAATCTAAAATGTTTTCATGGAGTGCTGAGGGGCCTTGAGCAAGGAGAGGATGTGTGGAGGTTCCTCTTATTAAGCTTCATCCCTCTGTGAGTGTGAGTCCAATTCCTTGTTTTCTAAACTACTCCTAGTTGGCAAAACATAATATGAGTATGAATTCGTTTATCTTGGTCATAGAATCAAAAACTGTCAGAGCCAGATCTAAGATAGTCCAGCTCCCACTTTTAACATATGGTAATGATTAATATTTATAAATGACATAATAGTTTTTAAACACTTTTTAATGTTTTTAGCCCCATTTGAGAATATATTTTTTGGTCCACTGTTCCCCAGCAATTTAGAAAGAACTGTTAGAATCCAGGTCTTGTGTCTGCTTCTCACCATTGATGAGATTACTCCTTTTTTTTTTTTTTTTTGCCGTGCCAAGTGGCTTGCAGGATCTTACCTGGGTTTTGACCAGGAATCAAACCTCCCCCTTGGCAGTGAAAGTACAGGGTCCTAACCAATGGACCACCAAGGAATTCCTGAGATTATTATTTTGAAATGATTAATTTGTCAATACTTAAGAAATGACTTAAGTATTAATACCAGACCACCTTACCTGCTTCCTGAGAAATCTGTATGCAGGTCAAGAAGCAACAGTTAGAACTGTGCATGGAACAACAGACTGGTTCCATATTGGTAAAGGAGTATGTCAAGGCTGTATATTGTTACCCTGCTTACTTAACTTATATGCGGAGTATATCATGCAAAATGCTGGGCTGGATGAAGCACAAGATGGAATAAAAATTGAAATACCAATAACCTCAGATGCACAGTTGACACCACCCTTATGGCAGAAAGCGAAGAACTAGAGCCTTTTCACTTGATGAAAGTGAAAGAGGAGAGTGAAAAAGTTGGCTTAAAACTCGACATTCAGAAAACTAAGATCATAGTATCTGGTCCCATCACTTCATGGCAAATAGATGGGGAAACAATGGAAACAGTGACAGACTTTATTTTCTTGGACTCCAAAATCACTGCAGATGCCATGAAATTAAAAGACGCTTGCTCCTTGGAAGAAAAGCTATGACCAACCTGGACAGCATATTAAAAGCAGAGACATTACTTTGCCAAGAAAAGTCTGTCTAGTCAAAGCTATGGTTTTTCCAATAGTCATGTATGGATGTGAGAATTGGACTATAAAGCAAGGTGCTGCTGCTGCTGCTGCTAAGCTGCTTCAGTCGTGTCCGACTCTGTGCGACCCCATAGACGGCAGCCCACCAGGCGCCCCCGTCCCTAGGATTCTCCAGGCAAGAACACTGGAGTGGGTTGCCATTTCCTCCTCCGATGCATTAAAGTGAAAAGTGAAAGTGAAGTAGTTCAGTCGTGTCCGACTGTTAGCGACCCCATGGACTGAAGCCTGTCAGGCTCCTCTATCCATGGGATTTTCCAGGCAAAGAGTACTGGAGTGGGGTGCCATTGGAGTCCCTGAGAATTGATGCTTTTGAACTGTGGTGTTGGAGAAGACTTTTGAGAGTCCCTTGGACTACAAGGAAACCCAACCAGTCCATCCTAAAGGAAGTTGGTCCTGAATATTCATTGGAAGGACTGGTGCTGAAGCTGAAACTCCAATACTTTGGCCACCTGGTGCGAAAAGCTGACTTATTTGAAAAGGCCCTGATGCTGGGAAAGATTGAAGGCAGGAGGAGAAGGGGATGACGGAGGATGAGATGGTTGGATGGTATCACCGACTCGATGGACATGAGTTTGAGCAAGCTCCAGGAGTTGGTGATGGACAGGGAGGCCTGGCGTGCTGCAGTCCATGCCGTCACAAAGAGTTGGACACAACTGAGTGAGCTGAACTGACTGAAGCAATAACTTAATCATTGACTGGCAGAACTGTTGGGTGGCCTGTTTGATTCAGTCCCCAAACCACGATGCAGTAGAGGAGCTCTGTTAGGAGAGGAGTCAGGTCACTTGTTTTTGAATTGTTGAGGCTGGTTGGTATTTTTATATATATATTTTCCTATCTCCTCATTCTTATCAGTTATGGAAATTTTTTTTTTTTAAGACCAAATAGTTACTGGGGCTTTGTTTCTAAGAAGCTCTCTTTTGTAAGTGTTTCTTGATGTTTTATGCTTTTTGTCTGAAGTCAGTTTTCTTTGAAAGGAAAAAAAAAAAGGTTTGCATTTGCTAACCTCAGAAATCCCTCCCTGTAACCTGCAGTTTGCATCTTTTTCTGGTTGTCGTTGGGTGCTGTCTGTGACTTCTTTTTTAAAAAAATAATTTTGTTTATTTTTGGTTGTGCTGGGTCTTTGTGGCTGCGAGGGCTTTTCTTGAGTTGCGGCAAGTTGGAGGCTACTCTAGTTGCAGTTCATGGGCTTCTCATTGCAGTGGCTTCTATTGTTGAGGATCTCGGGCTCTAGGGTATGCGGGCTTCAGTAGTTGTGGCACGTGGACTCCATAGTTGTGGCTCCCGGGCTCTAGAGCACAGGCTCAATAGTTGCAGTGCAGGGGTTTAGCTGGTCTCCACAGCATGTGGGATCTTCCCGGATCTTGGTTCAATCCCGTGTCCTCTGCATTGGCAGGCAGATTCTTTACCACTGAACCATGAGGGAAGCCCTGGACTTCAGATTTACCATATTCTTTATAATGAAAAGATATGGAAAGGAGCTAAGAAACTTAGGATTTTTAAAGTCAGAAAGACAGAAGAGAATGATTTAGAAGTAACAGACATAAACCACATGGATAAACCCAATTTACAACAACTTAGATTCATTAAAAAAAATACATTAGAATTACTTTTCCAGAAATGTCAGAAGAATTCCTTTCTCAGTTGTGTCATCTCTGGTGTCCTTTTCCCCTTGTTTTTTGTAGTTGTAAAATAGCTTTTTAACAGTGTCATGGAGATAGGTATTAATTATTGCTATACTGTTGAAGAAAACCAAGGGTTTTATTTTGAGTATGTTAGATGTCTCTTTTCTTCTTTCCCCAGTCTTCATTTGACAATGACCATTACATTAAAAGTTCTTCCTGATTATAAAGACCTATGATCTTTATACAAGTTAAAGCATTACAGAACCACGTTATAACTTCACTTGTCCTAGAGTCAGGTAGACAAGTTTCTTAGCTTTGCTAGAAGACTATGCTTTATCTAGTTGGTGTTTGATAAATATTTGTATTAATTATGAAAAGACAAAGTCTACTTATTCGGGCTTTCAAAGAATTGTATGTAACCATGCTTTTTTTTCCTGATATAAGGCATAGTATTTAACTTTTTAAAACTTAAATGACTTCCACAGCTTTTCCAAGTGCTGAGTAATAAAGAATGTGGAGGTTTGTAGAAGAGTAGGAATGACTTTTTTCCCATACTCAAAAAGCTAAGGGTCAATGGCAGATTTGGAGTTAAAATGGTGATAGGAGAGGTATTTTGTATTGCTGCTGCTGCTAAGTCGCTTCAGTCGTGTCCGACCCTGTGTGACCCCATAGATGACAGCCCACCAGGCTCCCCCGTCCCTGGGATTCTCCAGGCAAGAACACTGGAGTGGGTTGCCATTTCCTTTTCCAGTGCATGGAAGTGAAAAGTGAAAGTGAAGTCGCTCAGTTGTGTCCGACTCCTAGTGACCCCATGGACTGCAGCCTTCCAGGCTCCTCCGTCCATGGGATTTTCCAGGCAAGAGTACTGGAGTGGATTGCCATTGCCTTCTCCCTGACATTGCTTTAGGTAAAGATAATCAGCAGAGTTTTATTCAGTTATGCTAGTGAGATCTGTTCTTCACAGTTACCTTAGCTAGGCTCCGATTGAAAATAAGCCTGAAGTAACCACATTGAGGCAAAAGGGAACCAACTTTCTCTCTAAGGAGAAATTTTTTGCTTAATTTTATAAGCAGATGCCTTTTGAGGAAAACGTTGATGGTTAAGCCAATACAGATTTTGGCCATGATTTTAGCATGATATCCTCACTTTGCACTAATCTTGCCTTTTGCTATGTGGATTTTCCTCCCTTGTGTTGTGTGGTGGATTTGAAAAATAGATTCTTTCTCTCTCCCTCTTTTTTTTATTACTTGCATTTAGCTTAAAATTATTCATATTCTTAAACATTTAATTAGAATAGTTGTCATTTCTAGTTGTAGAAAATAAGGAATTTAGCAGTTTTGTTTGCTGTTTTTATTCACCCTTTTCATAAATTTCAGTTCAGTTCAGTCGCTCAGTCATGTCCGACTCCTAGCGACCCCATGGACTGCAGCCTAACAGGCTCCTCCATCCATGGGATTTGCTAGGCAAGAGTACTGGAGTGGGGTGCCATTGCCTTCTCCAATTTTGTATTGCGCTGTGAGTATTTCATAATTTTTAATAGATAGAGCTAAATTTTATAATAGTTTGGATGAACTTTTTTTTTAAGTGAATCCATATAGTTTTAGTTATTTAACCAGTCCTCAAATCCCTTATGATTATACAGTGGAAGTGAGAAATAGATTTAAGGGCCTAAATCTGATAGATAGAGTGCCTGATGAACTATGGAATGAGGTTCGTGACATTGTATGGGAGACAGGGATCAAGACCATCCCTATGGAAAAGAAATGCAAAAAGCAAAATGGCTGTCTGGGGAGGCCTTACAAATAGCTGTGAAAAGAAGAGAGGCGAAAAGCAAAGGAGAAAAGGAAAGATATAAGCATCTGAATGCAGAGTTCCAAAGAATAGCAAGAAGAGATAAGAAAGCCTTCTTCAGCGATCACTGCAAAGAAATAGAGGAAAATAACAGAATGGGAAAGACTAGAGATCTCTTCAAGAAAATTAGAGATACCAAGGGAACATTTCATGCAGTGATGGGCTTGATAAAGGACAGAAATGGTCTGGACCTAACAGAAGCAGAAGATATTAAGAAGAGGTGGCAAGAATACACGGAAGAACTGTATAAAAAGATCTTCAAGACCCAGATAATCATGATGATGTGATCACTAATCTAGAGCCAGACATCTTGGAATGTGAAGTCAAGTGGGCCTCAAAAAGCATCACTACGAACAAAGCTAGTGGAGGTGATGGAATTCCAGTTGAGGTGTTTCAAATCCTGAAAGATGATGCTGTGAAAGTGCTGCACTCAGTATGCCAGCAAATTTGGAAAACTCAGCAGTGGCCACAGGACTGGAAAAGGTCAGTTTTCATTCCAATCCCAAAGAAAGGCAATGTCAAAGAATGTTCAAACTACCGCACAATTGCACTAATCTCACATGCTAGTAAAGTAATGCTCAAAATTCTCCAAGCCAGGCTTCAGCAATACGTGAAACGTGAACTTCCTGATGTTCAAGCTGGTTTTAGAAAAGGCAGAGGAACTAGAGATCAAATTGCCAACATCCGCTGGATCATGGAAAAAGCAAGAGAGTTCCAGAAAAACATCTATTTCTGCTTTACTGACTATGCCAACGCCTTTGACTGTGTGGATCACAATAAACTGTGGAAAATTCTGAAAGACATGGGAATGCCAGACCACCTGACCTGCCTTTTGAGAAATCTGTATGCAGGTCAGGAAACAACAGTTAGAACTGGACATGGAACAACAGACTGGTTCCAAATAGGGAAAGGAATATGTCAAGGGTGTATATTGTCACCCTGCTTATTTAACTTATATGCAGAGTACATCATGAGAAACGCTGGGCTGGAAGAAACCCAAGCTGGAATCAAGATTGCAGGGAGAAATATCAATAACCTCAGATATGCAGATGACACCACCCTTATGGCAGAAGGTGAAGAGGAGCTAAAGGGCCTCTTGATGAAGGTGAAAGAGGAGAGTGAAAAAGTTGGCTTAAAGCTCAGCATTCAGAAAACGAAGATCATGGCATCCGGTCCCATCACTTCATGGGAAATAGATGGGGAAACAGTGGAAACAGTGTCAGACTTTATTTTTTGGGCTCCAAAATCACTGCAGACGGTGACTGCAGCCATGAAATTGAAAGACACTTACTCCTTGGAAGGAAAGTTATGACCAACCTAGATAGCATATTCAAAAGCAGAGACATTACTTTGCTGACTGAGGTCTGTCTAGTCAAGGCTATGGTTTTTCCTGTGGTCATGTATTGATGTGAGAGTTGGACTGTGAAGAAGGCTGAGCACCAAAGAATTGATGCTTTTGAACTGTGGTGTTGGAGAAGACTCTTGAGAGTCCCTTGGACTGCAAGGAGATCCAACCAGTCCATTCTGGAGGAGATCAACCCTGAGATTTCTTTGGAAGGAATGATGCTAAAGCTGAAACTTCAGTACTTGGCCACCTCATGCAAAGAGTTGACTCATTGGAAAAGTCTCTGATGCTGGGAGGGATTGGGGGCAGGAGGAGAAAGGGACGACCGAGGATGAGATGGCTGGATGGCATCACGGACTCGATGGACATGAGTCTGAGTGAACTCCGAGAGATGGTGATGGACAGGGAGGCCTGGCATGCTGCGATTCATGGGATCGCAAAGAGTCGGACACGACTGAGCGACTGAACTGAACTGATTGACAAGTTGACTTAGGATCACAGTCTCTTGTTGGGAAAAATAAAACAAAAACCTAGAATTATCGCCTGCTAAACTAACCAGTTGTGCTTAATTCTGAGATTCTGTATGTTCAAATGGTTTTTAATCCTTTTCTTTGCTAAATAATTATCTACTGTTCATCCTTTACACCCACTGTGAAACACATTCTTTTTGGTGCAGTTTTATTGTTTGAAAAGTTGGTATTTAAGCATTTGTAGTTTTATCTTCTAAAAGAATGTTTAGTGTTTTGTGGAGGATTGTTGATACTGCTGGTCTAACTCTGTTGGTTGCTTGGTTGGTAGTGAATGTGATGAATTTAATGAGGCTGGGGTCATTGAGTCAATCTTCCTAAGGACCAGTTAACTTTGTTCTACCCATTTTTATGCTACTCTCTGCTGGTCATCCCACTCACAAGTACACTAGGTCATGGGGAACACAGTCAAGGAAATGAGGCTAGAGTAAGCTGGTCCATGCCTAATAATTAACAGACATTATTTATTGAATAGATTTCATTGCTAGGTACCACAAGACATTATCCTCACTTTATAGTTTACGAAAGCACTGGTAACTACTGAGGCCACACTTCAGAGCCTAGGAGCCTCAACTACTGAGCCAGTGTGCCACAATTGCAGGAGCTGGTACGCCTACAGCTCTGGGTCTGCTACAAGAGAAGTCACTGGAGTTAGAATCTCCTGCACCACAACTAGAGAACCCCATGTGCAGCAATGAAGACCCAGTGCAGCCAAAAATAGCTAACTAAATAAATAAACAAGTGTGTTTAAAAATGAAGTGAAAGTAAAAGTGAGAGATACTGCCAAATCGACTCCCTCAAAAGTTTAGACTCTTTGCGCTCAGTCACTCAGTCATGTCAGACTCTTTGTGACCCTACAGTTTTTAAGATGCTACCCAATTTTTCTCTACATCTGTAATGGAATATTGGCTGCTTTTCTACAGTGTTTTCAATCTTCTTGGAAGAAAATGTCTGTTTTAATCTAAATTTAATTATTTGTGAGGCTGAGCATCTTTTCATATAGTTCATGTACACTTGTATATTTCTTCAACGAATTACTTGTTTAGTCCTTTGTTCATGATTTCTGTTGTGTTGTTTATCTTTTTCTCATTGACTTGCATAAACTGTCTTTTGGAATATGTTGAATGTTAGGAAATATTTCAAAAACACTTGAAGTGAAAAAATATATGGACACTAATATAGATTTATAAAATTGAGATCATAAGAGAAAATATGTATCCTGCTTTTTAAATTTACTATTATATGTTGATCATTTTTCCATATTTTTAAATGTGTCTTGAATATTTTTCCATGTCATTAAATATTCTCCATAAACATGATTTTAATTATTATTTGTTTTTAACAAATAAATGAAATTGTTACTTGGTTTTATTTTTAATTTGTTATCCAGAGTATGAGTGAACTGTATAATTTTTAATGATTAACTTGCACTTCGGTAGTTTGTTTATACTCTTTTATGATAAGTAATTTTACAACATATATACTTTATATAAATCTGTATCTGTTGCTCTAGTATATATAACAGTAAGACAGGTATTAAGTTAGATAAACCTTTAAGCACATTTCTTATGTATGATGAATTTCTTCTTGGAAGTGCTGTGCCAGTTTATGCTCACTTCTAGTGTGCTATCATTTCACCATATATATATAAATTATATATATATATTATTTTCAGAGGGGTTAGTAGATTACTTTCACTTTTCACTTTCATGCATTGGAGAAGGAAATGGCAACCCACTCCAGTGTTCTTGCCTGGAGAATCCCAGGGACAGGGGAGCCTCACAGAGTCGGACACGACTGAAACGACTTAGCAGCAGCAGCAGCAGTAGCAGTAACATGTAACATGTAACATAAAATTTATTGTTTTAGCCATTAAAAATGTATAGTTTGGTGGCATTTAGTACACTTCACAGTATTGTGCACAATACTGTGTATCATCATTATGTAAGTGCTTAACAGGTTCATCGCCACAATAGGAAACCTCCATCCATCGAACAGTAGTCATTCCCTATTCCTCCCTCCCCCAAGCCCCTGCCAACTTCTGACCTGCTTTCTGTTTCTTTGGGTTTGCCTATTCTGGATATTTTTTGCCTTTTCATACTTCAGGAAAGTTAGAGATACCAAGGGAACATTTCATACAAGGATGGGCACAGTAAAGGACAGAGCAGCAAGGACCTAACAGAAGCAGAAGATATTAAGAAGAGGTGGCAAGAATACATAGAAGAACTATACAAAAAAGGTCTTAATGTCCCAGATAACCATGATAGTGTGTTCACTCACCTAGAACCAAATATCCTGGAGTATAGGAAGTATTACTCCAATCAAAGCTAGTGGAGGTAATGGAATTCCAGCTGAGTTATTTCAAATCCTAAAAGATGATACTGTGAAAGTGCTGCACTCAATATGTCAGTAAATTTGGAAAACTCACCAGTGGCCACAGGACTGGAAAATGTCCATTTTCATAACAGTCCCAAAGATGGTTAGTGCTAAAGAATGTTCAAACTAGTGTACAATTGTGCTCATTTCAAGTGCTAGCAAGTTAATGCTCAAAATCCTTCAAGCTAGGCTTCAACAGTATGTGAACTGAGAACTTCCAGATTTAGAAAAGGCAGAAGAACCAGAGACAAAATTGCCAACATCCACTGGATCATAGAAAAAGAAAAAGAATTCCAGAAAAACTTCTACTTCTGCTTCATTGACTATGCTAAAGCCTTTGACCTGTGTGGATCACAACATACTGTGGAAAATTCTTAAAGAGATGGGAATACCACAGCACCTTACCTGCCTCCTGAGAAACCTGTATGCAGTTCAAGAAGCAACAGTTAGAATTGAACATGGAACAACAGACTGGTTCAAAATTGGGAAAGGAGTACGGCAAGGCTGTATATTGTCACCATGCTTATTTAACTTATAAGCAGAGTACATCATGAGAAATTCCAGGCTGGCTGCCCCAGAAGCTGGAATCAAAATTTCTGGGAGAAATATCAGTAATCTCAGAAATGCAGATGACACTACCTTTATGCAGAAAGTGAAGAGGAACCAAAGAGCCTTTTTATGAAGGTTTCTGAAAGAGGAGAGTGAAAAAGCTGGCTAAAACTCAACATTCAAAAAACTAAGATCATGGCATCCAGTCATATCACTTCATGGCAAATAGATGGGGAAACAGTGGAAACAGTGACAGACTTTATTTTCTTGGACTCCAAAATCACTGCAGATGGTGATTGCAGGCATGAAATTAAAAGATGCTTGCTCCTTGGAAGAAAGTTATGACGAACCTGGACAGCATGTTAAAAAGCAGAAACATTGCTTTGCCAACAAAAGTCCGTCTGGTCAAAGCTATAGTTTTCCCAGTAGTCATGTATGGATGTGAGAATTGGACTATAAAGAAGAATAAACTATAAAGCTGAAGAATTCTTCAGTTGAGTGCTGAAGAATTGATGCTTTTGAAGTGTGGTGTTGGAAAAGACTCTTGAGAGTCCCTTTGACTGCAAGGAAATCCAACCAGTCCATCCTAAAGGAAATCAGTCCTGAATATTCATTGGAAGGACTAATTCTGAAGCTGAAACTCCTATATTTTGGCCACCTGATGTGAAGAACTTAAAGGTGAAGATAATTCTCTTCTCTTATTGAGGGTAACCTGACAGGAGGCTCACAGATTCTTAAATCTGTTCACCCGTGGAAAAAGACTGTTGGGTGCTTCCTGATAAGCTGTGGTTTTAAGTTTGGATTTAGGGACATATTAGTGTTCTGAGTGCAGCCATGTTTCCTTCTCTGAGTTCTGCTTCGGTACTCATTCTGTGAAGCTGATACATGCTGTCACTTTCATTCAGTAGAGGCTTCCTTTTGGTGAAGCATTTGAAAATTTCCAGGGCATTTTTGTCTGTGTCTTGTTTCCATGGTTAAAGATTTAGATGTGATTTTTGCATGTTTAGGACTTCCTGGTGGCTCAGACAGTAGAGAATCTGCCTGCAGTGCAGGAGATCTGGGTTCCATACCTGGTTTGGGAAGATCTCCTGGAGAAGGGAATGGCTACCGACTCCAGTATTCTTGCCTGGAGAATCCCATGGACAGAAGACCTGGGGGGCTACAGTCCATGGGGTGGCAAAGAGGTGGCCATGACTGAGCAACTTTCACTTTCACATAAGGATTTATTATTATTTTTTTGCCTCTGTGCTCCATACAAGAATATGGTCATAAGGAATGTTTCCCATATTCTTTACACATATTTACACACTCAGTCCTCTCAGTAAACCTGTGAAATAAGTATCATTATCTATATGATACAGATGACAAAACTGAGATTTATAGGAGAGAGACCTTGGCCAGATTAGTTAAAATTCAACAAGACATGGAACTAGTATTTGAATTTAGATTTGCCTGTCATTAAAATCCTGTTTGTTCCACTATGTATTATAACGCAGTACCTTCTTTAGCTTCCTCTGGATGAGAGGCCCATTCAGATCTGTGAGGCCTGTCTGCTTTGGAGAAAGAGATACAAGTTTATTCAAATTGTGTTCATGAATTCCAGGAGGGATTGGTTTTGAATGATAAATTTTTGTGTCTCTGTAGCACTTAGCCTAGAGCTGGATGCCACACAGTGGGAAGGAACTCAGTGAAGATTGAGAAATTGCTTAAGCATGGAATAATGTGTCATATAATAGGCAAGTGTGAGGTAGACAGTGTCTCTGTCCCATGGTGGCTGAGTGGAGAAAACATCATTCTGTGCCTATGTTTATAGTTTAGATTTTTTGAGAGGGTGTGAGTATGATGCTAGGTTTTGAATGAATAGTTTTGATTAAATGCCCTGCACATTTAGTAAATATCTGTTGGTTTATATGTTGACGGATTATGGGGATATTTTCACCTTGAGAGACAACTAAAATTTTTGGCTTGACACATTTTCTTCCCTGTCTGTGGCAGCAGTATATTCATTTTCAGAATTTTTCTTTAGCCTGATTTTGTAATACATCGACTAGTTTGGTGTTGGCTGCTGTGGTAAGAACTGTGCTATAATTAGCATTTCTGCTTCCTCTAACAGTTTTATGGATTTGCTTTGAAGAATCATTAAAAAAAAAAGTTTTATTGTGATAAATATTTCTTCAGGAAGGATGTTTATACAGGGTGATATTCTAAATGTGAAATCCCAAATAACCACATTTGAAAAAAATACCTCCACAAGATTGAAATGGCCTCAGAAGCCCTCCCCCAGTGCCCACTGTCAGGGTAAATTATCAGTAGATTGGCAAGGATAGAACTGAATTGCTAAGAGGAGACTGAAACCTGAGATCATTAAGCATTTACATAGAAGCATTTAATTCCTCTGAATAAATTCTAGTCTCATGGCCCAGACAAATTACACCTTAGTGTTCTGAAAGAGTTTTGGGATGATTATAATGATGGTTAGTCACTGTCAGTAATCTTTAAGGAATCATAGAATTACCACAGCAGACATATTTTCAGTCTGAGAAAAAGGTAAGAGCTTGGCATATTCCTAGTCAAAATCTCGGATGGTTTATTAAGGATGTAGTATGAGGATTTAGAAAAGAAAGCTGTGATTACTAGGAGCCAACATGGACCCACTAGGAATGTGTTGGTGACTTAATAACCACCTTTTCTTTATTAAGGGAGTAGACTTCTAGAGGAGGGGAATACCGTCAGCTATCATTTTTTGATTCAAGAATGTTTTGAAGGGAATGATTAGAACATAGTTGGGGTTAAGAGATTTGAATTGTGTGGTGAAATAGGAGGTTCCCGGGTGATTCAGTGGTTAGAGCTCTGTGCTTTTACTGTCATGGCCCTGTGTTGAGTCTCTGGTCAGGGAACTAAGATCTTGCAAGCAGCTGAGGGGCAGAACCTAAGGAGGGGGCAAAGAAATAGGTGATGCAGAAATACGGTGTGATAGAAGGGAGGACTTCATAGCAACACAAAAATGCAAGGCTTGTAGTTGTCTGTAAATTGGATTTATGGCAAAAATGTGGTTTGGTTGACAAAAAGTTTTGGTTTTAGCTAGCATTAATAGCTACTGTTGAAAGAGTGAGTGGATAGTGTTGTTTTAAACGATGTTGCTGCTGCTCCTGCTAAGTTGCTTCAGTGGAGTCCGACTCTGTGAGACCCCATAGACGGTAGCCCACCAGGCTCTGCCGTCCCTGGGATTCTCCAGGCAAGAACACTGGAGTGGGCTGCCCTTTCCTTCTCCAATGCATGAAAGTGAAAAGTGAAAGTGAAGTCGCTTAGTCGTGTCTGACTCTTAGCGACCCCATGTACTGCAGCCCACCAGGCTCCCCGTCCATGGGATTTTCCAGGCAAGAGTACTGGAGTGGGGTGCCATTGCCTTCTCCGTTAAACGATGTTAGACCACATCTATCTAGATAGATTTTAGTTCTAGGAGCTTGGATGGAAAGGGACCTGAAAATATGGTATGAACTACTTTCAAAGGAGCAGATTTGTTTTTTGACTAGTTAATAGCTCTGACAATAGCTTCCACAGAAGAACTTGGAGAAATGGCAACATTGTTGGAATACCGTAGATTTTCATAGCATTCATTTGAAAAATGTAAATTTTGGCTAATCTGGCAAAGAAAAGTATGAAGGTCATTCTAGGCAGAGAATAGCATCTACAAAAGAATGAAGGCATGAGAAAGCATGCCACACTTGAGGAACAAATGAGTTAGTACAGATGCTGTGTAAAGAGGGAGAGGTGGGCTATAGGAGGTGAAAGTGGGGAAATTGGCAGGTGTTGTATGTGAAGGTGGAGAAACTGGAATCCAGGAAGATAAAAGTGATTTGCATAAGTCTTGATTGTTTATTGAACCAGGCCTAGAATTCCAGGCTTTCTTGTGTCCTTTCTGGAGTTCACTCCATCTTTCTTTTCTTTAGGTATGTTGTTCTACATTTAGTTTAAAATGGCCAGGGCATGCCCTATGTTTATGAAAGGATTCTAAATAATCATGTAAGATTATCTTTTACATTCTTTAAAAAGCTAAAAGAACTTAAGTAGCTGTGATCTATAAGCAGTATAACTTTCCCAGTTATCAGTGCCAGATGTTATGGTTTTAACTTTTAGAGACCAGCAGCCTATATTCTGGGTCATGCTAGAATCAAGAACTCTTTCTACTTTCCCATGCTTTTTGTTTAAAAGAGGATTCTTCCTTTGCCTAGTTCAAATGATATATGCTTGGATTAACAGTTGCAGCTATAATGATCAGTTACAGCTGTGCAAAGTAAAAGATAAGTTTATTAAGACCTTGTGGCAACTTTGCTTGTGACTGCTGTGGTTGTAACTTGTTGTTCCACTGCAGACAGGGGTGAATTTCACATGGGAAGCAAGTTCCTGAGGCCTGTTTGTTCCTTAGTCATAGTTCTATCCAGGGTTGATGTCCAGTCTGTATACTATATGTGAATATGTATATGGCCAACATTTGTCCTGACTGATTGGTGCCCACATTGTATTGATTGTTAACTTTAAGAATCATGTCTAACTCTCACCATCCATCTTTCCTCATTTTATGCCAGATCAAAAGTTTCTCTAATTTGTTTGTGGTTTATTCATACAGAGAAATTGCTACCTTTTCTTCTCAGGCTCTTAAACAATTTTATTTAAAAAATTCCTGGAGAGACTTATCTGATGGTCCATTGGTTAAGAATCTGCCTTCTTAACCACTTAACCAGTCTGCAAGGGGACACAGATTCAATCCCTGATCTAGGAGCTAAAAGTCCCACATGCCCTGGAGATAGCATGTGATCTGGAGTTGCAGATCTGACACTGCAATACTGTGCGCTGCAGCGAAGAACCCGTGTGCCATAACTAAGACCTGATGCAGCCAAATAAATTAATAATTGAAAAAAATTCCTGGAAACAAAATTTTTAAATTATGAAGACCACTATTTTCCTTTAGGTCCACTTAGTGATTGGAAAGCTAGTTTCAAACATTTATGTGACAGTTAAGGAAATCTGAACACTGATTAGATATTTAGCTTTAAGTATTCTTTTGGTCAAATTTTTTTAGGTGTATTAATAGAATTGTGGTTATGTTAAAAGAAAAGTCTTATTTTTAGAGACACATGGTGAAATATTGTAGATATGTCTAGATTTGCTTTAAAATAATTTGGTATGAGGGTGTACAGATATAAAGTAAGATTGGACATGCATTGATATTTGTTGAAACTGGGTGATGGATACAGGATAATTCATTGTACTTTTATAATAAAAAGTTAGAAAAAGTTTATTTTTAACCCCCGAATTTATAAAATTATAACTGGATTAAAAAGCTTCCAAAGATATATTATTGGCAATTATAACTTCTGATTGCTTTGAAATAATTAGAAGTACAACTTGGGGTTAATATGGGCATACCTCATTTATGTGCTTCTCTTTATTGGGCTTCACAGATATTTCATTTTTACAAAGTCAGGATTTATGGCAACCCTGCATCAAACCAGTCTGTCAGCACCATTTTTCCAACTGTATTTGCTCACTTCATATCGCTGTGTCACATTTTGGTAATTCTGGCAATATTTCAGACTTTTTTCATTATTATTATATTTGCTCTGGTGATCTGTGATTAGTGATCTTTGTCTTGCTGAAGGCTTCAATGATGGTTAGCAGTTTTAGCAGGGAAGTATTTTTAATTTAGATCTGCATATTAATTTTTTAGACGTAATACTGTTATACACTTAATAGACTGCTGCATAGTGTAAACATAACTTTCATATGCATTGGGAAACCAAAAAATTCGTGTGACTTACTCTTGCTTTATTGTGATAATCTGCTTTATTGAGGTGGTCTGGAACCAAATCCACAGTCTGTCTCAGGTTTATCTTTGTACATGCATGCTAAGTCGCTTCAGTCATGTCCGACTCTTTTTGACACTATGGACTGACTGTAGCCTGCCAGGCTACTCTGTCCATGGGATTTTCTAGCCAAGATGACTAGGGTGAGTTGCCATGCCCTCCTTCAGGGAATCGTCCGACCTAGGGATTGAACTCGTGTCTCTTAATGTGTCCTGCTCTGAAAGGTGGGTTCTTTACCACTAGTACTATCTGGGAAGCCCAGGTATGTCTGTACTTCCAGCCACAGGCAAAGAAATTTGACCTTTTGTTTATGTAATATTTAAAAATGTTTTAGTGTAGCTTTTTGAAATATTTAAAGTGGTGCTCCTATCATTACCGTTTCATTTATGGGCCTCTAGTTGGGAGCCGTTAACTCGAAAAAAATTTTTTTCTGTCTTTTGGTCATATCATGTGGCATGTCGGCTTTTCTTTCTCTGACCAGGATCATACCCTTGTCCCCCACAGTGGAAGGGCAGAATCTTAGCCACTGGATTGCTGGGGAAGCTCCTGGCTCTAAAAATTTTGATCAATCTTGTTTGTATTTAGACTTCTTAACGTAATTGTATTAATATTGTAATTAATAAGGGATTCTTTCTTTTCCTATGTATATTGCTTTAATGGTTAGATTGTATCCCTTTGCCTTAATGTATCTAACCCTTTTAAAAGCATTTGCTTTTTTTTCTTTTTCTTGCAGTTATAAATAGCTTTACCATGAGAAATAGCTTTTCTAAAAAATGCTCCTTGAGTGCTATTTTAGTGGGGGCTAGTTTTTTTCCTGGTGCCTTTTGGGTGGTATTTTAGTGGATTTAGCAGATCAAAGGATATATATATATATATTTTTTTTTTTTTTTTTACAGTTTTTGTGATGTCGTGCTACTTTGGTTGAGCTTCTTTCAAAGGTGTCACTTTGTGGTTGGAACCAGTTCAGTGTTTAAATCTTGACTGCTGAACCAAAATTTTAAGGCATTTAACAGTCTCGAAAAAATGATAAATTGGATCTATTCAAAAGAACTGAGCTTTCATTGGAAACAGGTGGAAGGATGGAAATGCATTAACTGTAAATCTTGAAGTCAGTTTATTAAGATACTGCTGTTTAGCTTAATTAGAGAGCTGTATAACAGAGGTGGCATTTGAATGAAGTATTGAAGGCTAGGACGACTTAAACTTGAGGATGTGAGTTGTTGTTTAGTCGCTAAGTTGTGTCCGACTCTTGCAACCCCATGGACCATAACCTGCCAGACTCCTCTGTCCATGGGATTTCCCAGGCAAGAATACTAGAGTGGGTTGCCATTTCCTTCTTCAGGGGATCTTCCTGACCCAGGGATCAAACCTGCATCTCCTTCATTGAAGGTGGATTCTTTACTGTTGAGCCATTAGGGAAGCCTGAGGATGGTGGGGATGGGTAAAAGGTGGGTGAACATGGAACTCCAGGGCATGTTTAGGTAATCTTGAGTCATACTATTTGGCTATAACATATGCTATTTAGAGTACAGTAATGGAAGCTAGGATTAAAGAGTTAGTTAGGGGAACAAGTAAAATAAATAAGAATGTGCCAGGTAGACTGTGAAAAAATAATAGTGGGAAAAAAGAAATGATGGTAATTGATTGTAATAGCTTGAAGACTATTGAGAGGGTAACAGGCAGGAAGGCCAGGGGTCTTCGTTAAGCCCTGGGGATCAAATCTATCCCAGTTTTTCAGGATACAGTTCAAAGGAGTGAGGCTGGAATTGTTAGCTCCCATCTGTAAGAGAGAAAAAAAGCTACCAGTGTCATCTTTCTACCGGAGGCGTCCCTCCCTGCTCTAGATGGGGGTGTAGACAGACTGTACACCAAAGTTTTTCTTTCCTGGTTGGACTTAGTCTGTCCCTTACCGACGCAGGCGTCATACACGTCCCTCCTGGTTCTACCACCGAGATGGGGTGGGGATGCACCAGGGGTAGACCTGATGGCATCCCTGACTGATGTCCAGCTCTTCACCATTAAAACCTTGCTTGCCTCTGATGTCACCCGGGTGCAATCAGAGTAACCTTCCGGAATGTCTCCCAAGCTGAGACCGCTGGGGGAAACATTTGTCACCTGAGTGCCTGTGCACGAACCCGGAGTATATTCCTGACCACGATAAGACTGATACCAACATAAAACTGAGATGTTCCTTCCAAGCGTCACCACACCAGTATAAGAGCCTCCTCTGGTCCACTAAGAGCCAGTGTTACCAAAGGAAAAAAACCATTGTAGTTCCAATCTGAGTAATCTTTAACTTCAGAGATGTTCTTGGAGGTAGAACTCCATCTAGCTTCTAAACTTACGATTCCTAGCGAGGCTAGGCACTTCCTGACTACCAATCCAAGTTTGGGACCTAAGTCACAGTACACAGTAACAGCATAGATCACAAGTCCCTTGAAAGTCTATGATCCAATAGATTAGGTTAATACTTCTGATTCCCAAGGAGTTATGAAATGGTCAAAGAGACCAAAAAGTTTGACCAAGAAAGGAGAGTTCTGTCCACACGCTTTGCCCATTTCTGGTCGGTCCCCAAAGGAGACATTGGGTGCCTCTTGGCATAGGCAGGTTGGTATAAACTCCCAACATAAGCCGTATGAGATCACTGCGGAACCGCAGAGCAGAGCTCCTCACTTGCTTTGTGCAGGGCGTTTCATTCATTCACACAAGCACACTGTAGAGTTAGTAAAGTGCAGCAGAAAACGTGTTTTCTAGGAGAAGAAGAAACTAGACTCCAAGCATTCTTACCTTGTCCTGAAGGATCCCAGATGAGCCCCCAGGACAAAAGGTTGTTGTTGACCCATGAAAAGACACCGGGATTCTTGGCCTCTGGAGGAGAAGAATTCAATCTGGGGCCAGAGACGAGGCTTGATTGCTCAGAGCTTTTGTGTAATAAAGTTTTATTAAAGTATAAAGGAGATAGGGAAAGCTTCTGACATAGGCCTCAGAAGGGGGCAGAAAGAGTGCCCCCCAGCTAGTCTTCAGCTGGATATTATATAGTCACTAGCAGTCTGTTATATAGTCACTAGCAGTCTGTTAGGAGAAGACAGTGGCACCCCACTCCAGTACTCTTGCCTGGAAAATCCCGTGGACGGAGGAGCCTGGTGGGCTGCAGTCCATGTGGTCGTCAAGAGTTGGACACGAGTGAGTGACTTCACTTTCACTTTTCACTTTCATGCATTGGAGAAGGAAATGGCAACCCACTCCAGTGTTCTTGCCTGGTAAATCCCAGGGACGGAGGAGCCTGGTGGGCTGCCGTCTGTGGGATTGCACAGAGTCCGACACAACTGAAGCGATTTAGCAGCAGCAGTAGCAGCAGTCTGTTAGTGAAAGGAATGTTGTAAAACTCAGAATGGCCCCAGGCCCCTCATCCATAAGATGTATTTTGGGATAACCTTGGCACCAGATGATTCATCCTGGCACCAGACGATTCATCCTGGACCAGTAAACGATTGACTTGAATCTTGTAGAAGGGCAGATTACCATACAAATAATTTCGTTTACATAGATTAGGGAACAATGTCTGAGTATAACATAATGGTTTGTCAAGTAAGTTCTGAGCCATTAGGCAGAACGGACTTGAAGACAGAGTTTGGGGTAAATGCATAGTATATTAACATAGCTTAAGACAAACATTTCCATAAGAAAAATATATTGGCTAACTCAAGTTTTGAGAATAGTTAACTTCTCGTGAAACCAAGTGTCATTATGGCAACACAGTATTTTAAGAGAAACCTCCTTTTAAATTTGTATAGAGAAGGGAAAAAATATTGCTAGTTTGTTTCCTCCTGCCGCTTAAGAGAGAGAAAATGTCGGACACTTGCAGCCTAGTTCCTCCCTTTGGAGACCCCTGGCCTTCCTGCCGGTTACCTTCTCAATATCAGCTGCCACTATTGCTTCTATAAATAATTCTTGCAGGAAAATTAGTACTCTGTTAGTCATTCTGCTAGGGTCCTCATTTTAGCAGACTTGTGATTTTCTAGGAAAAGTAGAGTCAGTGTTTGTAGGGTTGTTGATATAAGTGGAACTGATTCATTTTCATAGTCTGTTCAGATAAGAGACTATGAGAGATACAGAAGACAGTGGACGTTGAGAAGTTGGAGAGGGAAAAAAATGAAATAACGTTGGCTTCTTGGGCTCTTTCTAAGAAGCTTTTCATCTAAAGCTTCAGCAGCAGTGGTGGCTTTTAGTCTTGGTTTTCTTCCGAGGACTGTTAGAAGGCCCTAGTCTTATGTGTTCATGTTACTCTAACTAAACTTAGTTACTGGCAGGTTGGGCCCCCAGTTTAACCTCATTTATTACTCTCTCTGGATCTCTAGTGCCAAGAGAAGACTCTGAGGGGCCATCTTTGTCATAACCGCAACTTGAAGATTGATGGTGCTTGGAGCAGTGAAAGGATCCAGGAGACTTGGGTTGCTTTAGTTGGGGAGGAACCCCCTTATGACCTGTGGGTTGAGGATACTGCTTTGTATCACAGTGTCAAACTTGAGGTTTTAATGGCTTTTAACCTTCTGATGAAGATTACTTACTCTTAACATCGAGATGTACTTTGTAACAACAGCTCTGAATTCTAAAGTTTTAAGAGACATCCGCTCTCATGCAGTAGGTGTAAAGAACATTGGATGGGATGTCTGGAGGGGTTTCTAACCCCATTTTGCCTTATACTCATTGGTGACTTACTATCTCTGAGCCAGTTTCCTTATCTGTAAAAGCCCTCTGAGGGTTGTGGTGAAGCTTAATGAAGTAATATACAATATGAAAATGTTTTCAGTGGATTTCAGGTGGTATATATGTTTTTCCTTTTTCTTCTTCAAGGTTTCTCATTCCGTATCTTGCAAAGCAAATAGGAAATATGCAGAATGTGTAGATAATTATGAAAAAAATTTGGGTTCATGTAATTGACCTTTTGAAGAGGAGTGCTTTTCACTTATAAAGATTTATAGAAAACTCTGTCTTTACTGCAAAATTCAGGCTTAAGAAAGTAGGGAAAGAAGAAAGTAGGGAAAACCACTAGGCCATTCAGAATACTAGATGTAAATCAAATTCCTTATGGTTGTACAGTGGAGGTGATGAATAGATTCAAGGGATTAGATATGGTAGATAGAGTGCCTGAAGAACTATGGACAGTGGTTCATAACATTTGTAAAGGAAGCAGTGACCAAAATCATCCCCAAGAAAAAGAAATGCAAGAAGGCAAAGTGGTTGTCTGAGGAGGCTTTACAAATAGCTGAGGAAAGTGAAAAGCAAGGGAGAAAGGTAAAGATATACTCAGCTGAATGCTGAATTCCAGAGAATAGCAAGGAGAGATAAGAAGGCCTTCTTCAATGAACAATGCAAAGAAGTAGAGGAAAACAATAGACTGGGAAAGACTAGAGATTTCTTCAAGAAAATTTGAAATATCAAGGGAACATTTCATGCAAGGATGGGCACAATAAAGGATAGAAACAGTAAGGACCTAACAGAGGCAGAAGAGATTAAGAAGAGGTGACAAGAACACAGGAAAACTATACAAAAAGGTCTTAACGACCTGGATAACCACAATGGTGTGGTCACTCACATAGAGCCAGATATTGTGGAGTGTGAAGTGGGCTTTAGGAAGCATTACTATGAACAAAGTTAGTGGAGGTCATGGAATTCCAGCTGTTTCAAATTCTAAAAGATGATGCTGTTAAAGTACTACACTCACTGTTAGCGAATTTGGAAAACTCAACAGTGGCCACAGGACTGGAAAAGAAGGACAATGCCAAAGAAGGACATTGCCAAAGAAGGACATTGCCGGGGAAGGACAATGCCAAAGAATATTCAGACTGCTGTACAGTTGCACTCATTTCGAATGCTAGTAAGGTTATGCTCAAAACACTTCAAGCTAGACTTCAGCAGTATGTGACACAGAGAAGTTCCAGATGTACAAAATGGGCTTAGAAAAGGCAGAGGAGGGTCAGGATGGGGAACACGTGTACACCCATGGCTGATCCATGTGAATGTATGGCAAAACCACCACAATACTGTAAAGTAATTAGCCTCCAATTAAAATAAAAAGAAAAAAAAAGGAGGGGAGCAGAGGCACCAGAGACTTAAATTGCCAACATTTGGTGGATCATAGAGAAAGCAAGGGAATTCCAGAAAACCATCTATTTCTGCTTCATTGACTGGGCTAAAAGCCTTTGACTGTGTGGATCACGACAAACAGTGGAAAATTCTTAAAGAGATGGGAATACCTGAACATATTACCTGTCTCCTGAGAATCCTGTATGTAGATCAAGAAGCAACAGTTAGAACCAAACTTCGATGCAGAGTACATCATGAGAAATTCCGGGCTGGATGAATCACAGCTGGAATCAAGATTGTCAGGAGAGAAATATCAACAACTTCAGATATGCAGATGATACCACCCTAATGGCAGAAAGTGAAGAGGAAGTAAAGAGCCTCTTAATGAAGGTGATATAGGAGAGTAAAAAGCTGGCTTAAAACTCAACATTCAAAAAAACTAAGATCATGGCATCCAATCCCATCACTTCATGACAAATAGAAGGGGAAAAAGTAGAAGCAGTGACAGATTTTATTTTCTTGGGTTTCAAAATTACTGTGGATGGTGACTGCAGTCATAAAATCAAAAGACGCTTGCACCTTGGTGGGAAGGCTATGACAAGAACCTAGACAGCATATTAAAAACCAGAGACATCATCTTGCCAACAAAAGTCTGTATAGGCAAAGCTATGGTTTTACCAGGGGTCATGTTCAGATGTAAGAATTGAATTGTAAAGATGGCTGAACACCGAAGAATTGATGATTTCAAATTGTGGTGATGGAGAAGATTCTTGAGAGTTCCTGGGAATGCAGGGGAGATCAGACCAGTCAATCTTAAAGGAAATCAACCCTAAATATTCACTGGAAGGACTGATGCTGAAGCTGAAGCTCCAGTACTTGGCCAGATTTGAAGAGCTAACTCATTGGGAAAAGACCCTGCTGCTGAGAAAGATCGAAGGCAAAAGGAGAAGGGGACAACAGAAGATGAGATGGCTGGATGGCATCACTGACTTAGCGGACACGAATTTGACCAGCCCTGGGAGATAATGAAGGACAGGGAAGCCTGATATGCTGTAGTTCATGCTTTACTCACTTGTGGTAATCTGGGAAGGGAGAACCATACTGAATTTAGTTGGAAACTGAACCTAATTGGAAACTGAATTTAGAGTCTTGGTAGAGTTTTCACTATAAGGTAGTATTGGGTCATGAATTTCAAATACTTTTTCCTCCTAAGAGGCATTTTAGTAACAAGGCAGGAAGTGATGTTTCTTCTCCCTTTTGCTGTCAGTGAGTAATATAGCTGTGCAAGTCCCTTTTTGTAGGTGATAAGCTTCCCTGGTGGCTCAGTGGTAAAGCGTCTGCCTGCAATGTGGGAGACCCGGGTTCGATTCCTGGGTTGGGAAGATCCCCTGGAGAAGGAAATGGCAATCCACTCCAGCACTCTTGCCTGGAAAATCCCATGGACAGAGGAGCCTGATAGGCTACAGTTCATGGGTTCGCAAAGAGTCGGACATGACTGAGTGACTTTACTTTCACTCCCCTCTTCTTTTGTAGGTGATAAGTCAGGACTCCTACAATTGTTTTGGCTTTGAGTTAAATTTTAAGTTTTATTCATTTCAGTTTTCAAATACTGTGTTAATATTGTGGAACTATTTTAATACATGTTTCTTTGGTTTAAAAGAAATCACTTCATTGGAAATAGATGGGGAAACAGTGGAAACAGTGTCAGACTTTATTTTTGGGGCTCCAAAATCACTGCAGATGGTGATTGCAGCCATGAAATTAAAAGACACTTACTCCTTGGAAAAAAGTTATGACCAACCTAGATATTCAAAAGCAGAGACATTACTTTGCCAACAAAGGTCCGTCTAGTCAAGGCTATGGTTTTTCCAGTGGTCATGTATGGATGTGAGAGTTGGACTGTCAAGAAAGCTGAGCGCCGAACAATTGATGCTTTTGAACTGTGGTGTTGGAGAAGATTCTTGAGAGTCCTTTGGACTGCAAGGAGATCCCACCAGTCCATTCTAAAGGAGATCAGTCCTGGGTGTTCTTTGGAAGAATTGATGCTAAAGCTGAAATTCCAATACTTTGGCCACCTCATGCGAAGAGTTGACTCATTGGAAAAGACTCTGATGTTGGGAGGGATTGGGGCAGGAGGTGAAGGGGAAGACCGAGGATGAGATGGCTGGATGGCATCACTGACTCGATTTGGGTAAACTCAGGGAGTTGGTGATAGACAGGGAGTCCTGGCTTGCTGCGATTCATGGGGTCACAAAGAGTTGGACATGACTGAGCAACTGAACTGAACATGATATATTAGTCTTCTAATATTCACCCTTAAATTGGTATATGTAAATAGGAAGAGTTTCTCTTTGTTTTAAAAAATTTTTTATTTACTTAGCTGTGCTGGGTCTTAGTAGTGGAATGTGGGATCTGGTTCCCTGACCAGGGATGGAACCCAGGCCCCCTGCCTTGGGAGCACGGAGTCTTAATCACTGAACCACCAGGGGAATCCTGAGTTTTTATTTTAATCCTGTACTTTAATATTATTAAGACATGTAAGTTTTGCAATATAGAAATTAGAAATAAGTTCGTTATTATAAATCCAAGTTGAAAAGAATCTCTTACCAACTGGAGAGAAATGTGCTATTATGCATATTTTTTTTTACTATAATCTCTTTATCTTGGGATCATATGTGCTCAAAGTAGGAAATTTAGAAAGTAGATAAAAGCGTAAAGAAAAATAGCAATCACCCATAGTCCAGCCTTTTCAAAGTAACTTGAAAGTGAAAGTCTCTCAGTTGTATCCGACACTTTTGACCCCATGGACTATAAAGTCCATGGAATTCTCCAGATCAGAATACTGGAGTGGGTAGTCTTTCCCTTCTCCAGGGGATCTTCCCAAACCAGGGACTGAACCCAGGTCTCCTGCATTGCAGGTGGATTCTTTACCAGCTGAGCCACAAGGAGAGTCCAGAAGTAACTTAGGCATGTTTAATATTTTGTGTATTTCTTTCCGTAATTGTTTCTGTGTTGAATTACTTAAAAATACATTGTAATTCACCTCAGTGTTCACAGCAGCATTATTTACAGTAGCCAAGACATGGAAGCAACCTAAGTGTCTCTTGAGAAGTGAATGGACAAAGAAGATGTGGCATATATACACAATGGAATAATACTCAGCCATAAAAAGAATGAATTAATGCCATTTGCAGCAACATGGTCAGAAAACTAAGATCATGGCACCTGGTTCCATCACTGCATGGCAAATAGATGGGGAAACAATGGAAACAGTGACAGACTTGGGCTCCAAAATCACTGCAGATGGTGATTGGAGCCATGAAATTAAAAGATGCTTGCTCCTTGGAAGAAAAGCTATGACCAACCTAGACAGCATATTAAAAAGCAGAGACATTACTTTGACTACATAGGTCCGTCTAGTCAAAGCTATTGTTTTTCCAGTGGTCATGTATGGATGTGAGAGTTGGACTATAAAGAAAGCTGAGCACTGAAAAATTGATGCTTTTGAACTGTGGTGTTGGAGAAGACTCTTGGGAGTGCCTTGAACAGCAAGGAGATCCATCTAGTCCATCCTGAAGGAAATCAGTCCTGAATATTCATTGGAAGGACTGATGCTGAAGCTAAAGCTCCAATACTTTGGCCACCCGATGTGAAGAACTGACTCATTGGAAAAAAGACCCTGATGCTGGGAAAGACTGAAGGCGGGAGGAGAAGGGGAGGACAGAGGATGTGGTGGTTGGATGGCACCACTGACTTGATGGACGTGAGTTTGAACAAGCTCCAGGGATGGTGAAGGACAAGGAAGCCTGGCGTGCTGCAGTTCATGGGGTCGCAAAGAGTCAGACACAACTGAGTGACTGAACTGAATTGAACTGCAGCAACATGGATAGACGTAGAGACGATCATACTAAGTAAAGTAAGTCAGACAGGGAAAGACAAATATCAAACATTATATATCATTTATATGTGGAATCTAAAAAACATTCAAATGAACTTATTTACAAAATAGAAATGGCCTCCTAGACATAGAAAACAAACTTATGGTTACCAAAGGGGAAAATGTGGGGGAGGGATAAATTGGGGATTTGGGGTTAATAGATACACACTACTATATATAAAATAGATAAACAGCAAGAGCATGCTGTATAGCACAGGGAGTAGTATTCAATGTCTTGTAGTAACCTATGATGGCAAAGAATCTGAAGAATACACAGACATATGCACACACACACATATAAACAGTCACTTTGGTGTGTACCTGAAATGTAAATTAACTATGTGTGCTTAGTCGCTCAGTCGTGTCCAACCCTCTGCGACGCCACGGACTGCAGCCCACCAGGCTCCCCTGTCCATGGGGATTCTCTAAGTGAAAACACTGGAGTATGTTGCCATGCCTACACTTCAATAAAAAATAAAGTAAGCAAACTATAATTTTTTGCAATTTATGGGAAAGTTATATCATAGGTACTTAAGAACATCTATTTCTTTGCTTTTATGTTCTTTTTCTGATTTAAATTTTTTATATGATTTTTCTTATCATATGTCATTTTATTTTTTGAGATTGGTGGGACAGAAATCACAAAGTTAAATAAAATACCACTATCTTCAGAATGTCTTAAGCTCTGTAGTCAGGTACCAAGTTTCATCTGAAGTGACATTCACAAGGCTTCTTGAGTGCTTTAACTCTGCCTTGGTTTCCTTTATTTCTACATGATCATAATTAATTAGGAAAACTATATTAATCTTTATTACTCTCTGTTGAAGAAGACTCTTGAGAGTCCCTTGGACTGCAAGGAGATCCAACCGGTCCATTCTGAAGGAGATCAGCCCTGGGATTTCTTTGGAAGGAATGATGCTAAAGCTGAAACTCCAGAACTTTGGCCACCTGATGCTGACTCATTGGAAAAGACCCTGATGCTGGGAGAGATTGGGGGCAGGAGGAGAAGGGGAAGACCGAGGATGAGATGGCTGGATGGCATCACTGACACAGTGGACATGGGTTTGGGTGGACTCCGGGAGTTGGTGACAGACAGGGAGTCCTGGCGTGCTGCGGTTCATGGGGTCGCAAAGAGTTGGACACCACTGAGCGACTGAACTGAACTGAACTCTCTGTATTTCTTCTCTTTGAGATTTGCAGCATCTGAAAGATTCTTTTTGTTACAGGAGTTTGTTGTGGTTTGTCTCTTGAGTGAGACCTGTGATGAATACTTTAACTTAAGGTAGTTGTTGGTTCCCAGATCCCTTTGAGAATCTGATACAAACTATGGATCCTTGCTTTAGCTTTGGCAATCTGTTTCATTTGAAATCTTGGCTTGCATATTGCACAAATAATATTAATACCTTGAAGTGAAGTGAAGTCACTCAGTCGTGTCCGACTCTTTGCAACCCCATGGACTGTAGCCTACCAGGATTCTCTGTCCATGGGATTTTCCAGGCAAGAATACTGGAGTGGGTTGCCATTTCCTCCTCTGGGGGATCTTCCTGACCCAGGGGTCGAACCCAGGTCTCCTGCAATGCAAGCAGATGCTTTATCGTTTGAGCCACCAGGGAAGCCCCATTAATACCTTAGATTGTCCTTTTACTTTATCGTGAAGTTATACTTGTGACACTTTTCTGTGATAGATTCAGTTTCCTGTATTTCATATATACATCTTTCTTGGTTAATTTAGTTTTGGCAGAGAACCTTTTAAATTTCCACAAAGCTTGCTGTTGTCTCTCTCTTTTTTTTAAGCAACTTTATTGAGATATAATTTACATACCATGAAGTTCATATCCCCCAATGTAGGCAACTACAAATCTACTTTCTGTCTTTGTATATTTACTTATTCTGGACATTTTGTTTAAATGGAATATAATTTTTAAAATCTTTAAAATAAACATTATTTTAGAATAGATTTAAATTTACAGAAAAGTTATAAAGATAGTACAGGAAGTTCCTATATGCCTCACATGCAATTGCCCCCTAATAGTAATATTATTACATTCAGTTGTCACAGTGAGCCAGTATTGACACATTATTAATTAAAGTGTGGATCTGTTTTCATCCACTTTGCTAGATCTTTGAAGTGCACTTTCAAATTTGGGAATTCATGGCAAGATTTTGTTGAATTTTTTTTTTAATCTTCCCCTTAATTTTCTCTTTATGGGATTCTGTTATTTGGATACGACTTCCTGAACTGACTAGATACTTTATTCATATTTTCTTAGTTTTTGCATAACTCTCCTTCTGTTCCAGTATTCCTGTTCAGAATACCACATTATAAATAGGAGCTATGTTTGCTTAGGCTTCTTTTAGCTAAATCGTACAACTGGCTTATTTTCTTTTTGATGACTTCAGCAGTTTAAAAAATACTGGTCAACTGTTTTGTAGAATGTCCCTCAATTAGGGTGTATGTGATATTTTTCTTCTTGATTAGACTGGGATTATGGTGTTTTGAGAGAAAGATTACAGAGTTATGTATATCAGGAGTACACACATATTCTGAACATGACTTATCATTGTTGACATTTATCTTGATCTCCGGGTAGCATTTATCAGATTTTCCCAATGTTTATCAGGTTTGTCACATTTGGTAGTGTTTGTCAGATTTTTCCTATGAGCAGCCCATACTTAAGGAGTGGGGAGTTATTTTCCACCTCTTTGGGAGCAGAGTGTTTATTTACATAAATTATTTGGAATTTTTCTGCACATGTGATTTGTCTATTCTCCCTCTATTTAATGACTTATTTATATTAGTATCACTCATCACTCATGGATATTGATTTTATTCCTTGGGTTATAATTCAACTCTTTATTATTACTATTATTATTGGCCATGCTGAGCAGCTGGCAGGATTCTGGTTCCCAGACCAGGGATCAAACCCTGGCCCTCAGCACTGAAAGCTTGGTGTCCTAATTATTAGCACGCCAGGAATTTCCCTCAGCTTATTTATTTTGTTGTTCGAATTATTCTAGCTTTGGCCCTTGGAAGATGGTTCAGTGGGCTCTTGTGTCTGATGTGCCTGAATCATTGTGGGACTTTTTGAATACTTCCTTACTTTTGGCACTATAAGATGTTCCAGGCTCCTTCTTTGTATTTCCTGCTCAGTTAAAGAACCAGCTGTTTCTCTAAGTAGTCTTAAGTCATTTTGTTGGAGAATAAATACAAAATATTTATTTTTTATTAGAAACCAAGAAACCAATATTAGAAACCAAGATCTCGTTATTAGTTGTGCTCATTGTTACTGGGGTACTCTTGCCTCCAAGCCTGATCAATAGTATTTTTGAAACTTCTTTTTCTGTATAGTTTTCTGTTTCCTCAGAGTTGCATTAATTGATCGATTGGGTGTGCTGTGCTTAGTGGCTCAGTCATGTCTGACTCTTTGCCACCCATGGACTCTGTAGCTTGCCAGGCTTCTCTGTCCGTGGGGATTCTCTGGGCAAGAATACTGGCGTGGGTTGCTATGCCCTCCTCCAGGGAATCTTCCCAACCCAGGATCAAACCCAGGTCTTCTGCATTCCGGGTGGATTCTTTACCATCTGAGCCACGAGGGAAGCCCTTGATGTCTTTCTTTAATTGTAGTCTTTCCCCAAATGCCTCATGATCTCTGGCTATGCATTCACATCTAAGAATAATGCACCAGGAAGCTGATTGGGAAGCTCTGTGTTCGTAGGTGGGGTTTGGTTACTGAGAGGTTAACTACAGAATTGATTTGGCTACATAGATTTTTTTCCTGGGCCACCAGTATCTCTGGGTCTTTTTTCTTGTGCTAGTCAGGTTCACGTAAAGGCTCCTCAGATCTCCGCCTTGAAGTCATAATCCTTGCTGCCAGTTTTCTTGAGAGCCAAGGGTTTCTTGAAGAGAGGCCAAGGGAAGAGCTCTGGGGGTCTCAATGTTCAGTATGTAAATTTTCTATTTCCCTATTTTTATTTCTAAAAATAGTTTTATTTATTCGTTTATTTTTGGCTATGCTGGTTCATTGCTGCACAGGCTTTCTCTGGTTGTGGAGAGCAGGGGCTACTTTCTAGTTGTGGTGTGTGGGTTTCTCACGTGGTGGTTTCTCTTGTTGCCAAGCACGGGCTCTAGAGCATGTGGGCTTCAGTAGTTGTGGCATGTGCACTCAGTATTTGAAGCTTCTAGGCTCTAGAGCACAGGCTCAGTAGTTATGGTGCATGGGTTTACCTGACAAGTGGCATGTAAACAGTCCATGGCGTCGCAAAAGTCGGACACAACTGAGTGACTGAACTGAATTGTTAACTATGGTTCAGTTCAGTCTTTCAGTCGTGTCTGACTCCTTGCGACCCCGTGAATCGTTGCATGCCAGTCCTTCCTGTCCATCACCAACTCCCTGAGATTACCCAAACTCAGTGTCCATCGAGTCGGTGATGCCATCCAGCCATCTCATCCTCTGTCATCTCCTTCCCTTCCTGTCCCCAATCCCTCCCAGCATCAGAGTCTTTTCCAATTAGTCAACTCTTTGCATGAGGTGGCCAAGGTATTGGAGTTTCAACTTCAGCATCAGTCCCTCCAGTGAACAGCCAGGACTGATCTCCTGGTTGGATCTCCTTGCAGTCCAAGGGACTCTTCAAGAGTCTTCTCCAAGACCACAGTTCAAAAGCATCAATTGTTCGGGCGCTCAGCTTTCTTGACAGTCCAGCTCTCACATCCATACATGACCACTGGAAAAACCATGGCCTTGACTAGAAGGACCTTTGTTGGCAAAGTAATGTCTCTGCTTTTGAATATGCTGTCTAGGTCGGTCATAACTTTCCTTCCAAGGAGTTAAGAGTCTTTTAATTTCATGGCTGCAATCACCATCTGCAGTGATTTTGGAGCCCCAAAACAAAATCTGACACTGTTTCCCCATCTATTTCCCAAGAAGTGATGGGACCAGATGCCATGATCTTAGTTTTCTGAATGTTGAGCTTTAAGCCAACTTTTTCACTCTCCTCTTTACTTTCATCAAGAGGCTTTTTAGTTCCTCTTCACTTTCTGCCATAAGGGTGGTATCATCTGCATATCTGAGGTTTTTTATATATCTCACAGCAATCTTGATTCCAGCTTGTGCTTCTTCCAGCCCAGCGTTTTTCATGATGTACTCTCCATAGAAGTTAAATAAGCAGGGTGACAATATGCAGCCTTGACATACTCCTTTTCCTATTTGGAACCAGCCTGTTGTTCCATGTCCAGTTCTAACTGTTGCTTCCTGATCTGCACACAGGTTTCTCAAGAGACAGGTCAGGTGGTCTGATATTCCCGTCTCTTTCAGAATTTTCCACAGTTTATTGTGATCCACACAGTCAAAGGCTTTGGCATAGTCAGTAAAGCAGAAATAGTTGTTTTTCTGGAACTCTCTTTTTTTTTGATGAACCAGCGGATGTTGGCAATTTGATCTCTGGTTCCTCTGCCTTTTCTCAGTCCAGCTTGAACATCTGGAAGTTCACGGTTCATGTATTGCTGAAGCCTGCCTTGGAGAATTTTGAGCATTACTTTACTAGCATGTGAGATTAGTGCAATTGTGCAGTAGTTTGAGCATTCTTTGACATTGCCTTTCTTTGGGATTGGAATGAAAACTGACCTTTTCCAGTCCTGTGGCCACTGCTGAGTTTTCCAAATTTGCTGGCATATTGAGTGGAGCACTTTCACGGCATAATTTTTCAGGATTTGAAAATAGCTCAACTGGAATTCCATCACCTCCACTGGCTTTGTTCATAGTGATGCTTTCCAAGGCCCACTTGACTTCACATTCCAGGATACCTGGCTCTAGGTGAGTGATCACACTATTGTGATTATCTTGGTCATGAAGATCTTTTTTGTACAGTTCTTCCATGTATTCTTGCAACCCCTTCTTAACATCTTCTGCTTCTGTTAGGTCCATATGATTTCTGTCCTTTATTGAGCCCATCTTTGCATGAAATGTTCCCTTGGTATGTCTAATTTTCTTGAAGAGATCTCTAGTCTTTCCCATTCTGTTGTTTTCCTCTATTTTCTTGCATTGATCGCTGAGGAAGGCTTTCTTATCTCTGTGAATTACATCCCCAGGACTTAGCTTCTGACCACAATCACTCATTATGCACTCCCCACTCATTGTTTTATTTACTCATTGTAAGGGATAAACTTTCCTTTTTCTTCTTCGATGGAGGAGCCAGGTGGAGTGGGATGGAATGGGGTCCAGCTGGTTCTTTTCTTTTTAGTTGAGATATAATTCATGTAAGATAAATGTGCCATTCTGAAGTGTAGACGTTAGTGGTTTTTAGTGTATTCACTATGTTGTGCAACCATCACACTGTCTAGTTCCAGAACATTTCCATCATCCCCAAAAGAAACTACATAGCTATTAGCAGTCTGTCCCGTGGTACTACTTTTTGTTTCTATGAATATGCCTATTCTGGACATTTCATATACGTGAAATTGCACAACATGTGGCCTTTTGTGTCTGGCTTCTCTCACTTAGCATAATGTTTTCAAGGTTCATTTGTATTGCAGCATATAACAGTACTTCATTTATTTTTATAGCCAAATAATGTTCCATTGTGTAGTTATACAACGTTTTGTATTATCTGTTCATGAGTTGATGCCATCTGGTTCTTAAATAGACTTTCAATTAGTCCTTCTGTTTTTAGCCCCATCTTAATCCCTGCTTCCATAAGTACCTGATGCTACAAGTTCTGAGCTTTTGGAGATTATCTTCAGTTTTTCATTCTGTAGGTTTATGCTTCCCTACTTCTGCTGTTGTTTCTGTGGGATGTGCGGAAGAGAGAGGCAGCAAAGGAATAACCAATGCTCACAATTTGAGAGGTAGGATTTCTGTGCTTGGTCAGACCCAGTAGTCATTAAGTCATGGAACGATTGAGCTGGAAAAACCTTTACAGATCACCAATGAGTTCTCCACTTAAAAAAAAAAATCTTTCGGTTGAAGAAAGTAAGACCCACAAAACTCAGTAAATTGTTAAGGGTGGTACATACAACTGGTAGTCGAGGTAGGACCTTGACCCTCTTTCCTGCCTTCTACCCTACTTTCTTACACTCAATTTAGACTGCTTATTTTAAAATTTGGTATTGAGAGCATGGGAACCATTGCTCAGATTTGTCCTCTGCTACTTCTTTCTTAGAGATTCTAGTCCAGGGGTTTGCCTAAGCCTGGTCTTCTGGACAGCCCAGCTTTTAGAGAAGAGTACCCCAGTTATGCACATGTGTAGCCTCTGGGAGCCCTCACTCTGTTCAGAACAGTATTTGTATTTCCAGCTCACAGGACTGGGTTTGTTAGACTGGCCTAAAATACCATGAACTTGAGAGCTTTTTTTTCTTCCTCCACTAAACACCAGCAAATTACATATCTTAGTTCAATATGTTAGCTCAACAGTTGTGTCCCCTGCAGGGTATTCAGCTGGGCTGAAAGGGAGGCAGTGTCTGCACCTGATGCCTTGCTACCTAAATTCTGTCTTATCTGTGTTTTGGAGCAGTCCTCTTTAGATGGGTTCTCAAATCTCAGTCTCTTGTTAAAATTGGGTATGTGAGAAGTTCAGCCATTTTAAGAATACGAATTGGATGAATTGGACTAGGTGTGGTGCCCTGATGATATCAAGTAGGAGGCAAAGCATCAATAAAGGTAATGGCCATATGTACAAATCTAAAGTTACTCAGACAAAGAAAATACATTGAGAAAGAAAGTGAAGAAATTTGCCTCAGGGGAGCACATAGGGTTAACAGATGGTTTCTGTTGCTCTTTCTTTGAAAGCCTGGTAAACAGCTTTCCTGGGTTAATAGTGCCCTAGAAGAGGCCTGTGGCTTGTCCAGATGGGGTGCAGCTCACTATCTGCGTTCTGGATATTTGTGAGTATCTGTCTCCTGAGCACCACAGTCATCTGGTGATGGGAGGCCAAGGTACAGGCTGTCTCTTCAAGGAGTGGTGGTCTTCTTCACTTTATGCAGGAGCTGTGAATTTACCTCAACTTTGTGTGTACAAGAGAGAAAGAAGACAGCGATGAGAGCAGTGTTAAGATGGTTTTCTGTAGCTACCAAAACTCTGCTTGTTAGTCTGTGTCATTTTAAAGCTGTCTCTATTTAAAAAGTGCTGATAAAAAAAGAAAAAAAAAAAAAGTGCTGATAGTAATGAAGTTGTCATCTAAAAGTAATAACAAGTTAATTTAGTTAGAAATTTGCATTTCCTTCTCTTTCTACATTGTGCCCTGTTAGAGTTGACAGAAGGTAATCTCTGATTTGTGCATAAGTTCAGAAATTATCTAGAAGACAAGGAAAATTGAAATGCTGGGGCAGGAAGTGAACTGAAGATACAACAGTTGGTTTTCAACATGCACTGAAAACCTAAGTATACGTAGGTAGTAATACTATTCAGTTGGGCAATCGATTTCAGAAATGTTTATAATAGGAAAAATATAGTGAAATCTTAATGCAGGAAAGAAATTGATTATAGCATGAGTAGCACTGAATTAGTGACCAGTGTCACTAACAGTATCAGTTCTAGGACATCCCAGGTTGTCATTATGCAAAGGATAGCATAATCATCTGATTATATCCATTCCCAAGGGCTTCTCTGGTGGCTCAGTAGTAAAGAACCCACCTGCCAATGCAGGAGAATCAGGTTCAGTCCCTGGGTCAGAAAGATCCCCTGGAGAAGGAAATTGCAACCCACGCCAGTACTCTTGCCTGGGAAATCCCATGGACACAGGTGACTGAGCATGCTCACATGCGTGCATACATCTATTCCTAGGGAAAAAAATTTCATCACTCTTGCTGTAGATAATGTGAACTAGACCTTATAGGATTGGTGGTGGTGTGGTGAGAAGAGGCAGTTTATATGATGCTTCTGTCTTAGAGAGGGAGAACATAGATAGCTATCTTCTAAGAACTCTGTCCCAGGTTTAGCTTTGAACGCTGGATTTGTGTTGCCTGCAGCTTCGGCTTTAAAACCTTGACCAGTTATTTAAAACATTAAAACACTTTTTTTAAAATTAAAAACACACTTTTTAAATACATTAAACTTTTTATTTGAGGGAATTGTAGAATCAGTTATGCTGCTGAAAGAAATAATACAGGGAGATTATTTTCCTTTACCCAATGGTAACATCTTATAGAACTGTAGTATACTGTCACAACCAGTATATTAACATTGATACATGTTAATATCAAGATATTAACATCCTGATATAGTCAGGATACAGGATAGTTCTGTCACCACAAGAATTCTTGGAGTTGCGCTTTTATAGCCTCCCTCCACCCATCCCTGACTTCTGATCGTTTATTTCTGTGATGAATGAATGAATACCAGTATTGATCTGTTCATTTCTATAATTTTGTCATTACAAGAATGTCATATAAATGGAATCATGCAGTATATAACCTGTTCTCATTCTTGTAAGTGCACGTCTGCAGCGGTGAATTCTCTCAGCTTTGTTTTACGTGAAATGTGTTAATTTTTGCCTTCAGTTTTGAAAGATTTTTGTTTGTAAAATTCTAGATTGACAAGGCTTTTTTCTTTTAGTATATGTAGAATGTTTTCCATATAATCACTATTGTTTCTGATTTAAAGCAGTAGTAATTTCAATCATTTTTCTTCTTAATATAATATATTCTTTTCTTTGGCTCCATTCAAGATTTTCTCTTAAAATTTTTCTTTTTCAAGAGTTTAATTTCTTGGTGTTTATCCTGCTTGGAATTCTTGACTGAGCTTCTTGACTCTGTAAAGTTATAACTTTTACCAAATTTGGGAAATTTTTGATCATTATTTCTTCAAATATTCTTTTTAACCTCATTTGCTCTTCTTTCCTTTGGGGCTCCAATTATATGTATGTTAGACTTGCTGTCTCTCATATCTCTGGTTTCCCTCCCTTGACTCCCCCTTTTCTTTCTGATCTTTTTTCTTTCTATTTTACAGTTTGGTTACTTTGTGGTTGATTTGTTTTTCAGTTCTAACTCTTCTGCATCTCCATTCTACTTTTCCCATCCATTTAATTATAGTATCTATTTCTTTGCTGAGATTTACTGCTTTTCATTCATTGTGAACACCCCCTCTTTTAAATCCTTGACTGCTAATCCAAACATTTGGGTCAATGCAAAGTCAGTTTCTTTTGACTCTTCTCTTGAGAATGGGTCATGTTTCTTGTTTCTTTATATGCTAACCAATTTTAGGTTGTGTCCTTGACATTGTGTATGTATGTTATAGAGACTCTGAATTCTGTCACTTTCCTCCAGAGAACATTGAATTTTGTTCATTTCCCAGCAGTGAGCAGCAGCTTAAATATCAGTTCAGTTCTTTTAGCCCTAATTTAGCTGTGTGGGGTCTGTTCCATGCACCTATGGTTCAGGGATCAGTCAGAGACTTGAGCAGCATTTATACAGTTAGTGGTACCCCTCTCTGGCTCTTCTTGGAATTTCCCTCCCTCACTTCTCAGCTGTTGTGGTTGCCTTTAAAATCTGTTCTCTGGTTCTTCAAGCTAATAAGACTGGATTTTTATCTGAATTTTAGCCACCTCTCATGGCATAGACTCGGACCTGCCTAGCCAAAAGGGGACTTTTTTCCAGTGTTATTACCTTTTCCCTAGGGTTGACCCTCCATCTCCTTTCATAATCTGCCTGTTTTTGTTCTCTATGACCTTTGGATGGGCTTCCAAAGTGTCTCAGACTGTAGAGAATCTGCCTGTAGTGCAGGAGACCTGGATTTGGTCCCTGGATGGGAAGATGCTCTGGAGAAGGGAATGGCAACCCACTCCAGTATTCTTGCCTGGGAAATTGCATGGACAGAGAAGCCTGGTGGGCTATGGTCCATCGGGTTGCAAAGAGTCAGACAAGACTGAACTACTAACACACACACACACACACACACACCCCTTTGGGTAGTTGTTTTTTATATTTTGTCTGGAATTCATAGTTTATCTGCAAAACAGTTGGTGTCATAGGAGACTTGCTGCCATGGCTGGAAGTAGAACTTCCATCAAATGATATAAATTACTCTTTTGACAAAGTCAGTTTTTTGTTGTTATTTATTTTTTTAATTTTAGTTTCACCGATATTTATCTTATCCTCCCTATGTCCTCAAAGGGACCAGATATAAAAATGTTCTTAGCTTTTTAAAAGAAACACTTCAGATTTTATATAAAGCTCCTTTAGTGTTTCCCAACTCTGACTACTGATAGTTTAGAAATTGAGATACTTATTTTATTTGGTGTATCTAATCCAAGATGTAGGTATAACAGATGTATTCTATAAAGAGTTTCCCAGGAAATAATGGTTACTTTTATTTTGCTTGAATCTAAGCTAACACTATGATCTGAAGAAGTTAGGTGGTTCAGCATAAACCAGGTTGAGATTTAACTATATTGGGTCTTTCTCAGGTAGACCTACCTTTTCATATCCGCTCTACCACTTAAAAACACAAACATAATAAGTTTAATATAAATGTGGAGGTATTGATGAACATTTTCTGATGACCTGGACTTCAGACAAGTTTTGAGGTATTTTCTGTTTTAACTTGCTCACATGAAGCAATCAACATAGGCTTTTCATGGTAAGAATGGAGAAAATAATGTCCTAATTTGGGTCATTATCAACCTGGAAAGCAGTTATTTAGTAGTATGTATATTTCATTTTAGACTCTGTGAAAACCTGCTCATTTAGGTTAACTTGTAAGTGGTCAAAATATTTTCTGCCCAAATTAGAAATATTTGGAGCTGTGGTTTTAACTTTTTTGAGTCATGAAATCCGTTGAGATCTGATACAAATTGTGTTTTCTCCCCAGAAAAATGCAGACGTCTTCCTACAAAAATTTGTAAAGCATTGCAGAATTTAGGGGTTCCTTTGAAGCTTCTCAGCATCAGCATCCCTCATTCAGGGTTATTCAAATCAAGCTAGTACCAAGAAGCTAATAGCAATACAAATGTCAGTTTGTTTCTGGCTTGGCCAAAGCAGGACAAGTAAACAAAGAACCTATTAGAAGTCCTTGTAAGGCATGCAGGCTTTTAAAGAAAATCTGTTGTGATTTTATCTGAACTGTACTTTCCAGGGGGCAGATTCAGAAAGATAGATTGATACCTAGTTGACTAATTTTTCACTTGGTGTTAGAGATGTGCCTTAGTTTTGATGTTCAGACCTGCTGACATTCGTGTTGGGCAAATAATTAGTTATTGTTTATAGAACAATGGAACGGCTGTGGTTGTGATGTCATATTCCTGGTATTGTTTGAATTTCCAGAGGTCTAAATAACTGAGGATTTAAGAGACCTGTGACACGTGTAGGTTTGAGGAGATAGGGCTATCTAGATGTTCCTGAGGCAATATGTGTGTGTTGCTTATTCTCTGAAAAACTCAGCCCTCAGTAAATGAACAGCGATTAAGTTGTTTTTAATAAAAAGATCTTAGGTTTGTGATCTCCTTCCTCTATTACTTTATGACACTTCCTATGGTGTCTATAATGAACATGATTTGGTCTCAGGGGCCCTTATACCTGTTCTTTACACATCACCTTTCCCCTTGCAGTGAAAATACTATGCTTCTGCTACTGGTTCAGTCTAATACACAGCAGGACTTTTGTCTAAGAGGCACTGTCTGCTGTGCGTTTACTCAGAACCTGACTATTTAACAAGACTTCTTTACTCAGCTTGTTTAAAGAAGGAGCAGGAAGTGGAGAGGTGGTGGTGGGGACAGAGGATCTGAAGACCAGTTCTGTGATCACAGCTTTCCTTCTCCTCTTTGTCTACATTCCAGGTCAGCTCATCATGTTCACTTTTGGCTCCATTCTTCATCTCACTGCTTTGAAATTCTCCCCTAAATAGTCCCCTGTTTCATCTTTTGAATGCTCTTCAGGTCTTAGGGGGTACCTCATAGCCATCTGAGGAAAATGTCTTTCTCTGAAGGCTTTCATATAGGACATTGCTAACCGCCCTGACTCCTGTGTATGTTCAGATATTTAGTGGTTTTTACTGAGGGGATTTTTTAGCCTACTAAGAAAGAAATGAGAAAACTGACAATTAAAAGTAAAGAAGCTTATGAGGAAGAAATAGTTTTTCTTCTCTCAGAACTGGATGCAGTTTAAAAATACATTCTGAGAATGTCAGAATGTAGACAAGATCTTTGTCAGCTGCTTGCAGTTTAATTACTTTGTACAGTGAGTGCAGGCTTGCCTGGGTGGGCTCTTTGCACTCTGCAGGTGTTAGTGAAAGCTCTGAGACTTGCTTGACATAGCTGTAGGGCTTTGTTGCATTGCTTCCAATATCACCAGCTGCCTGCTGATTTTGCAAGTTTTCTTCAGTGAAGATTACCAAATGTATTTTGAGAAATGAAACTTGCTAGATATGAGTTTCAGAAAAATCAGTTTGAAAGAAGGGATTGGATGTGAGAGAAATTGAAATTGTAGAATTTGCTTTATTAACAGAAAGAAGGTTGGGCCTTGTCAGAAGTTGAAAATTATGAATAAGTGGGCTTATGATGACAGTGATGGACAGAACCTGACAGAAAATGGGTGTGAAAGTTTTAATTATAAAAGCAGTAACTTTCTGACTGGAATGATTATGGAATAGGTGCCTTAGAATTAATATAAACTTTTTTTTCCCAGAAGCTTTCAAGGTGCCTCTAGGCTGATTTAAAGTGAAGGACTATCTGACTTTAGGTTCATCCCAATCTTGTGCTGGTGAGAAGTGCATCTTCGTAAATAATCACCAGCCTTCTGGGGTTCTAAGCCAACTTAGAAAAACTTTAGTTGGAGCAGAGTTTATTCTGGCAACTGGAGCACATGAACAGGATCCTGTGCAAGTGTGCTCTGAATGGATAGATCACATAAGCTGGAGCCTTCCACCTAATAACCTCCCTGCAAAATGGTTATTTGTTTTTTGGGTTTTTTTTCCATAGGATGTTTCATATACATTTGATGGAACGGTTCTTGAGGATAGGTGGTTCATCTCTATCCTCCACAGTACCTAAGGCCCTTGTATAACACGATTACTCAGTAAATAGATATGTAATTCAGTTGAATTGTTCTTGGTCATGTTTCCCACATATTTTTCCATGATTACTAGTAAATTTATATGTTTGAAATATTTAGGTGCATTTAATTTGTCCCCTTCTCCCTCATTCCTTGGGAAAAACAATATTTGGTGGTATACTGTCAGAAAGCACTAGTGGCTTTATAGGACTTTACCATCTGTTGAGCTCTTTGTCCCATTAGACTATATTGTAATGTTTTTCAAACTGTGCATCGAGGCCATTAGTAGGATCTGCAGGTAGCATTTTGGTTTTACATGATATAGAGTAGAAATTATGGAAAGACATCTCATGTAGTAAGGGTAAGTATTTTTGGTGAAATTTTTGTTTTAAGTGAATTTATGTATACATATTATGTATGTGTTTATTGCTTCATGATGTAAACTTTGTTTCATACTGGAGTCATGGTCAAAAAAGTTTGAATAACATTGCTTTATTGTAATCCTGTGTTATTTTATTTATCATGTAGCATTATGCCAGTATATACAGGCTTCTAAAGCCAGGGATGGTGCCAGCTCTTTCATTTCAAGTACAACTGAAGGTAAAAACAAACTTAAAACACCCGTAGCATTCTGGTGGCTCTTATATAAGTCTCTCTGTCGGCATTTTGTACCCTTTGACATTCTAACTTTCTTATGCCTTTTTGACCAATAGATTTTTCATATTCCTATCCTTCTAGGTGGTGGGTTCTTTGATTCTTCCTCTTTTCTCCTTAATGTCCTTATTTCTGTCAACTCTTAATGTTTTTAGGAGGGGACGGAGGAAACAAAGGAGGAATTCAGAAATTTCAAATGATTCTCAACTGACAACTCATTTATCCTGAAAAATCCGCCTTGTATTTTTTCAGAGATCATAGAAATGCATACTTTATTTTTAATTTAAAATAATTTATGCTTCTGTCATGTTTTCAGTTGACTTTTACCAAAGTAAATGTTGCTTTTAGGGGAAAAAAAAACTCCGATATAATCCTTCATCTTTCCTTGTGTTTCTCCCCTCTTCTCCCAATAAGATTAACTATTGGATTTGTAGTAATGATTTCATTTTAAAGAAAAGCCAAGGTTATCTAGCAATGTCCAATATTAACCATGCTAAACTTTTCCAGCTTCTTTACTGATCTGTAATCTAATAACTATAATGTCTTTCCTGTTCTTAGATGGTTGACATACTAACCCTTTTGCCTTCATTTCTGTACCTTGCTGGACTGCCAAGCTCAGATATTCATAACCCTGTGTTTTGGGGACTTTGTGGAGATGATTTGCTTCGTTGTTTTTTCTTGCAGGAGAAAATTTTGAGCAGACACCATTGAGACGAACATTCAAGTCTAAGGTCCTTGCACGATATCCTGAGAATGTGGACTGGAATCCCTTTGACCAAGATGCAGTGGGAATGGTTAGTATTTGTTAGCTACAAGTGTGAGATAAGTAAGTTCAGACTATGGTAGCTGTGATTCCACCAAGGATCACTAACTTCTGAAGATGGGGTAATATGCGTGTTGTTCATGATTCTGCATTTTGATCACTGTATCAAATACTCAGCATATATCAGCTATACCAAAAGTCACAGTGTGCTTCTGTCAACAGTACTTAGTACTTAGTATTGGGTTAGTGAACTTTTTTTGTGAGATTGAGCTCTTAGTTGCTTATAGCATTGATACTGTATGTTGAGATTTAAAGCAGTTTCCTCTTAATTTGTACTGTGTATATCTGAGTAATATGGCAGAAATGAATCTTTTTGTTTTAGTATAATTTTTGCACCCAGCTGGTGCCAGTGGTAAAGAACCTGCCTGCTAGGGCAGGAGACCAAAGAAACATGGGTTCAATCCCTGGGTTGGGAAGATCCTCTGGAGGAGGAAATGGCAACACACTCCATTGTTCTCCCTGGAAAATCCCATGAACAAAGAAGCCTGGTGGGCTACAGTCCATGGAGTCACAAAGAGTCAGACACGACTGAAGTGACTTAGTACACAGATAAGGCAGCATTTTTAATCTCTAGAAGAATACTACCATGAATAACATTTATTGAGTGTTCAACTTATGCTAGGTACTGTGATAAGTACTTGACATAAATTAACTCATTTAATTCTCATAGTACCCCTTACCGGAGAAGGCAATGGCACCCCACTCCAGTACTCTTGCCTGGAAAATCCCATGGACAGAGGAGCCTGGTAGGCTGCAGTCCATGGGGTCGCTAAGAGTCGGACACGACTGAGTGACTTCACTTTCACTTTTCACTTTCATGCATTGGAGAAAGAAATGGCAACCCACTCTAGTGTCTTGCCTGGAGAATCCCAGGGATGGAGGAGCCTGGTGGGCTGCTATCTATGAGGTCGCACAGAGTTGGACATGACTGAAGTGACTTAGCAGTACCCTTTATGTGGGCTACCCTGGTGGCTCAGTGGTAAAGAACGCATGTACCAATGCAGGAGATGTGAGTTTGATCCCTGGGTTGGAAAGATCCCTGGAGAAGGAAATGGCAATCCACTCCAGTGTGCTTGCCTAGGAAATCCCATTGGATAGAGGAGCCTGGTGGGTTACAGTCCATGGGGTCGCAGTGAGTTGGACACCACCTAGTGACTAAACAGCAAAAAATGAAATCCTTAATGTAGATAATATTAAATAAACACAGATACACATATTTTATGGGTAAGGAAACTAAGATCCAGAGAGGTTAGGTAATGTGTTCAAGTCACATGGCTAAGCAGCTGTTTGAGTAAGCTTAAATACTAGTTCCAGAACTTTGCCCTTGACCACATCTTTGTACTTCATTATTTTTTAATAGCTTTGTGAGGATGATCTTGTTTGATGGACACAATGAGCCTGTGAAGTAGGCAGAGTAAACAGTATTATCTTCATTTTACAGGGGAGGAATCTGAGTCTAGAGAGCCTCAAGTGTTTTGACTCCTAGTCTGGTGCTTATTTCCTTTTAACATGGTATATTCTAGAAACATTTAGGCTTTGAGAAGTCAAGTTCAAGAATAATGGAAATACCATAATGTAGCTCCTTGTACGTGTTAACCCAGGCTCCTCAAAGTCCATTTGTATCACTAGGTTGGTGAAAAAGTAGAAAATAAAAACTGATTGATTCAGGTCACTTTGATTAGCTGTTCAGTTTCTTTATATAACCCATCTGCGTTAAAGTGAAAAAGTATATATCCTGATTATGTAATCTCTTTGCATTGTATGAAATGAACATCTCCCCCCTCCCCCATTTTTTTCCTCTGAAAAGAGAAGATTTTGTTGATGACAGAATCTTGTGAACTGGATAGAGTCTAAAACTTGATTTATTTTTAGGTATGAAGTTGCATCTATCTGGTTTTTAGATATGTTTCTAGCATTATCTCCTAATACATGCTGTCATGCTTGACCACCTACCTAAATTCTCCAAGCTTTCTTTAACCTCCTTTATGCACTTTTTTTTTTTGGTGCCCATAAAATACCCTTCTTTCTCTTGTCTACCTAATGAGTTCAGGCATAAGCTCATCTCTGAAGCCTTTTCTGATGAAGACTGAGACTGAGTTGTCTTGTGTTCTCTGGTACTTTGTGTATACTTCTATATAGCCTTGATAACTACATTGTAATTTTAGTTATATGTGTGTCTTAGAATGGGAGTTCTTCAGGGCAAATAGTTTGCTGTGTTGGACTTGATATTCCAGACACACAGCATAGTAGGTGCTCTTTAAGTGTTAATAAATAAGTAGTGATGGTGTTCTTAAAAGAGCAACAGCAGTGTGTTCTCACTCGTTATTTTCTTGCTGTCTTTTACAGCTATGCATGCCCAAAGGGCTGGCATTCAAGACCCAGGCTGATCCCAGGGAGCCTCAGTTCCATGCCTTTATTATCACTAGGGAGGATGGCTCTCGGACCTTTGGGTTTGCTCTCACGTTTTATGAGGAGGTGACTAGCAAGCAGATCTGCAGTGCAATGCAGACCCTCTACCACATGCATAATGCAGAGTATGATGTCCTCCACGCTCCACTTGCTGAGAGCCGAGACCTCAGTGGCATGGAGGATGGTGATGGCACCCTGGGACCAAGCTGCAGCGCTTCAACTCCTACGACATTAGCCGGGATACACTCTACGTCTCTAAGTGCATCTGCCTCATCACGCCCATGTCCTTCATGAAAGCATGTCGGAGTGTGCTGGAACAGCTTCACCAGGCAGTCACTTCGCCTCAGCCCCCTCCACTGCCCCTTGAGAGCTACATATACAACGTACTATATGAGGTGCCACTCCCACCTCCCGGCCGGTCCTTGAAGTTTTCTGGGGTCTATGGGCCAGTCGTCTGCCAGAGACCAAGTACCAATGAGCTTCCCTTGTTCGACTTTCCTGTCAAAGAGGTCTTTGAACTGCTTGGAGTGGAGAATGTGTTTCAGCTTTTACTTGTGCCCTTCTGGGAGTTTCAAATCCTGCTCTACTCACAGCGTAAGTCAGTACTTACTAGAGCTCTCTTCCTGCCTAGGGCCTCTCTTTTTCCAATTCAGGTAACAGTGGGGGTGACTGTAAAGGCCAAGGGCTGTTAGGGTTTGAGCAGAATCCAGATCTTTGCTTTCCATGACTTATCAGCTTTTGTAAATTCCAAGTATGTGAATTTTCAACCAATTGCAAAGAACAATACAAAATTCCCTATTTAGCATCAACTAAATTAACTTGTGGTGCTAGTGGTAAGAATGCACCTGCCAGGGCAGGAGACAGAAGTGATATGGGTTTGATCCCTGGGTTGGGAAGACCCCCTGGAGGAGGAAATGGCAACCCACTCCAGTATTCTTGCCTAGAGAATCCCATGGACAGAGGAGCCTGGCAGCCTATGGTCCATACAGTCCCAAAGAGTCAGATATGACTGAAGTGACTTAGTATGTACACATGCTGGATGGCAAACTAATGGAACATGAGAGGTCTACCATTTCTTATTGACTATCATCATGGCCTTTGCTGGACTCTGCAGTTTGGGAGGAGAACCCTGCCTCCTAAAGTCTGACTGATGCTGAAAAGAGGAGACAGGAGTTGATGTTTGTGGGACATACTTTCTACCAGTTTGTCCTATCACTCTGCAGAGTTGTTTCTGCCCCTTTCTTAGCCTGATGGTAGTGATGACCCTTCATATATTTGAAAAAAATATATTTGAGAAAATGAGCATGTGTTGCTTTTTTCTGTTGTTTGTTATAACTGAATTGTTTTTTTTTTTTTTTAATAAATGAGAGGTTAAGTGATTTTGAGCAGTGGATTTGGACAAAACAATAAAGTGGAGCAGAAGGAAAATATATTTATTAAGGGAGTGAATTAAGTAACATAAAATTCATTTATTCAGAACATATTTACTGAGAGTGTGTTGTGTGCCAGGCATTATTCTAGGGGCTAGAGATTCAGGGTGGACAAAATAGATAAATATTCCTGCTATAATAAAACTTAATTTTAGTGGGAAAGAGGTGATTTTTGCTTGCTTGGCGAAGATTAGGCCTCTCTGAGTGATCCATGTTAATGTTTGTGGGAAAAGTTTTCCAGGCAAAGAGCACAAAAATAGAAAGGTTGTGAGACAAAAATGTAGTTGGTATGTCCAGGAACAGTGAGGGTGCCTGATGGATATAATGGTGTGAGAGAGCAGGCGCTTAATAGCAGAGGGTGTTAGAGACTTAACAGGAGGCCAAATTGTAGAGTCCTGTAGGCCATTGTAAGGACTTTGTTACTCTGAGATATTTAGTCATTGGAGGTTTTAAGATTTTTGACTTTTTATTTTGAAATCATTCCCAGCTTATAGAAGAGTTGTAAGAAATTTTCAAAGAGCTCTTGTATACACTTCCACAATTCACCAATTGTTAACATTTGGGTGCATTGTTTTATCATTCCCTCTGTATCTCTGTATGTGTGTGAACATAAATGAACCATTGAAAGTCACTGTAGATTCCATGTTCCTTGACTCCTTAGTACTTCAGCTTTTATTTTGTAAGAACAAGAACATTTTTTAATCTAGCCATAATGTGATTAATAAATTTAGAAAATTTAACATTGACAAAATAATAATACTGTATTCAGGTTTTATTTACCATTGTCCAATAATGTCCTTTATGATAAATTTTTAAAGATTGAGGGATAGTTGATACACTATTATGTAAGTTTCAGGTGTACACCATAGTGATTCATGATTTTTAAGGGTTATATTCCAGTTGTAGTTGTTATAAAATATTGTCAGAGAATACAGACAATATTCCCTGTGTTCCCTGCACTGTACAATAAGTCCTTGTAGCTTATTTTATACATAATAGTTTTTACCCCTCGTTTGTTTGTTCTATCTATGAGTCTGTTTCTTTTTTTTATAACCTAGTTTAATTTCTTAGACTCCACATAAAAGTGAATGATAATTAAAAAAAAAATTCCTGGTTCAGAATTTTAGTCCACTAACATATGTAGTATGCATATTGCTTTTAGTAGTCAATTCTTCATGTCTCTTATGACTGACGTTTTTGTAGAGTACAGGCAAGGTATTTTGTAGAATGAACCTCCCTTTGGGTTTTTCTTCTGGTGTTTCCTTCTGGCTAGATTCAGGTTATACAGTTTTGGCTGTGATATCACAGAAGTGATGTAGTGGTTCTCTCAGTGCATTATATCAAGAGGCACATCATGTCTATTTTTATCACAGGAGGCACATGATGTTCGCTTGTCCCATTTTTGATATTGTTAATTTGATCACTTGGTTAAGATGATGTCTCCTGAGTTTCTTAACTGAACATTATCATTTTTTCCCTTTGTAATTAATAACTGATTTGTGAGGTGATACTTTGAAACACTGTAAATTTATTGTTGCTCTTCAAAGTTTTACCTAATAGCTTTAGCATCCTTTGATAATTCTAGTCTGAATTAGTTACCAGGCTGGTTGCTTTTTACTGTGAGGAAGAACATTTCATTCTCCCTTGTTTAGTATTGTACGGACTCATAGATTTTTACTTTATTCAGTAAGTTATATGGTCCATTACTATAATTAATTTTTTTTTGTTTTTTTGAGGTCAAATTGTCCCAGATCTGGTCCATGGCCAAAGTCTGAATAATGTTGGTTAGGAGACCATTGTAAAGTGAGACTCTGTGTTGTCTCTTCACTAAGGAGGTAACAGCAAAGTGGTGTGAAATGGTTGGATTCTGGATATGATTTGAAGTAACAGAGACTGTGTTGAATTGAATAGCATATACTCCATCTAAAATGGACAGCCAGTAGTTAGCTCCAGTTAATTCCTTTGGAAATCCTGGCCTGATGTTTCTAGATCTTCCAGTTTTTCACAAGGACCCTATGGGGTCGCACAGAGTCTGACACGACTGAAGCGACTTAGCAGCAGCAGCAGCAGCAGCAACAATGTTCTTTACAAACAAGCCTCTGTTGACTGAGTGTGGTTCCTGAGGCTTCACTTTGCAACTTGTTTTATATAATGATGTTTCAGACTCATCACTCTGGGTGATGTATAGCCTTGTGTAAGTCTTGTTGCTTCTTTAGTTACTGTTTCTTGACTGCTCAGTTGCTCAGTGGTGTCAGACTCTGCGGCTCCATGGACTGTAGCCCGCCAGGGTACTCTGTCCATGGGATTCTCTACGCAAGAATACTGGAGTGGGTTGCCATGCCCTCCTCTAGGGGATCTTCTTGACCTAGGGCTGGAACCCGTGTCTCCTGCATTGGCAGGCAGATTCTTTACCACTAGTGCCACCTGGGAAGCCCATGTTTCTTGACTAAAACTGGGTGAAACAGCTGACACTGAAAAACATGGGTTTGAATTACATGGATCCACTTATATGTGGATTTTTAAAAATAAATATGTACTATAAGAATGAACAGTCCATGGTTGTTTGAATCCTTGGATGTGGAACTGTGGATAGAGAGTGAAGTGAAGTGAAGTGAAGTGAAAGTCGCTCAGTTGTGTCTGACTCTTTGCAACCCCATGGACTGTAGAGTCCATGGGGTTCTCCAGACCAGAATGCTGAAGTGGATAGCTGTTCTCTTCTCCAGGGGATCTTCCCAGCCCAGGGACTGAACCCAGGTCTCCCTCATTGCAGGCAGCTTCTTTACCATCTGAGCCACCAGGGAAGCAGAGGGCCACCTGTAAACGTTTGAGATGATGATGAAGTTTCAGTCATCAGTTTTTAATTATTGCATTACTAGTTAAAAAAACACAAAAACTATTTCCAGGTCATGCTTAGCCAGGAACAACGTGTAAGTTGCTCCAGAGTTTTATTGGTGACCACACAGGATGCTTTGCTAAAACTTCTCTATCTAGTTGATGCATATCAGCTTCTGCTCACTTCCTACTCATTTGTCTTCATTTTCTGGAAAGCTTTTGTTACTTATAACTCCTTTAAGCTGGGATTGGCTTAAATGGTGGGCTGAATTTTTAGTGCATAAAGCTGTTTAACCCCTGTGAAAACTCACTCATTTGAAATCAACCGTTCCAGGAGGATATTACTCATATGGTTTTAAAATTTTTGTTCCTACTTTGTGCTTAAGTGTCTGAAACCATCATACCATTTGTAAATAGTAACTTGTTAAATTTTGATTTTAATAAATTTATTGTATTGACTTTGCTTATTTAAAAATAAAACTCCAAAAACAAAAAGAAAAACAAGTCTAGAAATTGCATCCTGAAGAAAAGTTAAGCTTTGAACATAAGCCTTCTCTTCCAAGCTATGCTCTCTGACCTAGAATAGGCTTTTGAGTAATGAAAATCAGTCTTCTGAGTCTTTGGTTTTTATCAAAGTGTTAAGGTGACACTTTCATACTGTTTCCATTCAGGCTAAGTTGTGAGGTTGGGGGCAGACTTAGCTAAGGGTAGAAAACCAGCTTCTGCTTGGTTGGCGGTTCTTTGGTCTTGATCTTGACAGCAAAGTTCACATCAGCTCTTTATAGAATGCAGACGCATGTAAGCGGTAAATGAGGTGTTTGGCATTCATGCTGAATAGAAACCAGACCACAGTTCCTTTTATTTTTGTTCTAGTTCTCTACCCTTTTTCCACTTAAGACAATCTGCTTAACCTTCTCATTTAGTATTTAGAACCAGGTGCCATTTATGATTTCTATTGTATTTCTATTAAATGTTATAATGAGTATGGACCTGTGTGTGTGTGGGGGTATATACTTCAGCATGTGATCCACTGAGGTTTCTGGGTTGTCTCTCTGATAACCATAAGGGAATCATGCTCTGAGCATACCCTTGCTGAAGTTTATACTGCTCTTTCTACATGTGGAATTGTATTAAAATTTTTAATTACTACTGGAGAAGCAGATGCCTTGCTTTTGACTGGTTTGTGTGTATGTGTTTATTTTTTTGACCTAGATTACCAGCGACTGATGACTGTGGCGGAGACAATTACAGCTCTCATGTTTCCTTTCCAGTGGCAGCATGTCTATGTTCCTATTCTCCCGGCTTCTCTCCTACATTTCTTAGATGCTCCTGTCCCATACTTGATGGGCTTGCATTCCAATGGCTTGGATGATCGGTCAAAACTGGAGCTGCCTCAAGAGGTAAGAGAAACGTGGAGCTTGGGTGCTGGTGCCTGTGGCCCTGATACAGGATTTGGGAGAGAAGGGCTTTGGGATGAGTCCAGGGTGGTATTGCCAAGTTTATTTTCTTTTGGAGAACATAAATAACTTTCCAGGAAAAAAGTAAAAATAACGAACATTTAGCTTAATTTATATCATTCTGGAAATTCTTATCACCTGACATACATTTATTGTAATCTCTGTGTTTATACTATTATGAACTGCCTTTTTCATGCACATTTTTTCAAACACAGGATTTTATGTGTTTTTAAGACATTTATTAGAAAATCTTATTATGTAAAATTTTAAATTTACATGGAAGAGGAGCATAGTGAATCTGTTTTTAATACTTAGCTTCAACAGTTATCATACATTTAAATTGTATTTTATTTCTATACTATTTCATATTATTTAAAGAAATTCCACATAATATAATTTTATAGCTACTTTTGTAGCCAGACTTATGTTAATAAATCATTGGTTTTCTTGTATAGGCCACAGTTGCTCTGTAAAAGTTGACTAGATCATAGTGATTCTTGTAGTACTGAGACATCTTTGAAAATTTTCCTTGCTCAAGATAATGAAGGCCTTGAGATAATGCGTTTCCTTTCTTGCTGTGAGAATGGTCTGTTGGTCATTTCTATTGTTTCAAATACTAAAATAACTGATTAAAAATAAGTTTTTATTTATTTAGTACTTCATTCTAAAATAAATTTAAAGTACCATTAGAAATAAGATTGTTCACTGTTTATTTTCCTAGAACTACAGGTAAAACTTGTCTACCTCTTTTGGTCATTTCATGGCTGGTATGAAACTAGCTGGGGGAATTGGGCCTGGGAAGAACACTTTGGAGTATTCACACAGTGGTCTCATCTCTCTACCAGTGATTTTTAGGGGAAGATTTTTATATATAACTGAGGAATATGAGTAAAAGGACCTCCAAAGAAGAGACCATTCTCATGGAATTGGGTCTGAGCAGCCTCATGTTGTTGGGCATGTCTAGGTAGCCACAGTGATGAACAATACTGATAATTAGATCATATCTGTAATATTTAAATTATATTCAGATGCATCTCTTTTTTTCTATCCTTTGGTTTTAGAATCAAAATGTCTTCTTTGTAGTTTTTGCTTTTCTTCCTCCTTTGCTTCTTTGATTCTATAGTGCTTTGTGCTTTTTGGGGTGGGGCAAGATGAATTAAGAAAGAAAAGATCTAAATGATGTCAGCTTAAAAAAATTCAGAAGTCTGCAAAAAGAACAAAGTTTATTTGGGGACTTAAAATTTGCAATTGGGGAGAATCAGATTTGGTAACCCTGAAAGAGTGTTCCAAGGAAGAGAAAGAGTCAGGGACTTATAAGGACAAAAAACCATGAAGTTGTTCAAAGTTGTCCTGTGAGAGTTGTGACTCGACCCTAACCTAAGTCAGAATATTTGTCCTTAAGAAATCGCAAGTTATTTTATGGTAGGGGTCCTATAAATATATAGACTGTCACGAATTGTTTAAGGGTAAGGGCCTTTAGTATCTTGAGTTTTTGGAGGTGTTCTAGGTGACTTCATCAGGCCAAAAGGGCTGACTCCATCCAGCCTGAGGCTACTTCCTTAGTGGCCTCCTGGCTCCATTGTAGAGATCTCTTTTAGCAGTACTCACTCCATTTTGACTTTCACAGTGATGGAGAAAACCATTGCATTTTGGGGTATTGGGTTTTTATATGTATTTATCTACTAATATGCTTAAAGAATAGATATCAAAGATTGGAGTGTGGAGAGCTTTTTGTTGTTGCTTTAAATGATTGCATATTTAATATTGACACTTCTTTCTGGTAAACTTAACTATAATTTTGTGAAAGTCAAATAAGAATAACAGTAGAAATGATTGAAGGTAGAAAGGCAAAGAGGCACGCATAATCTGATAAATAGGTCACTAGGCAAGAAGCCAGATTTCTGTTTTATTTTCATCTTTGGCATCAGCTGGCTATACACTTGTGGTCAAGTTCTATTTCCTGTAGGGTCTCTCAGTATCATTCTCTGTGGGCTTCGTGTATGTGGGTGTGTGGAAGCGACTGCTGGGAGACCAGCAGTTTTCTTAACAGGACTGTTTGAGAAACAGAATCTCACTCTGTTCTGGGATGTTGGAGCCTCCACTTTGCAACCGCCACTTTGTACTCTGCCTCTCCTGGTGGTCCTCTTGAGAAGGAGTGGTAGGTTGGAGAGTACCTATGTGTACTTTATTGGCAGTTCTAGGGTTTCAGAGTCCCACTTCAGCCAGCCAGTCCCTCTGAAGATCATGTGTTTGTGGGGATAGTTACACAGCTGGATATTTTCTACCTTAATTTTTAGCAGATGACCTCTGGGATATCTGAGTCTCTGTAGTCCCCTGGTAAACTTTAGGCTGGTAAAGAACGAGGGGGTTTCTCAAGGAGTAAAGCATCATCAAAGGTACACATAATGAATGGAGAGTGATAATATTTTTGAAAGATAATTTTAGGATGTCTCAGAGATGATACATTAATAGTTTCAAAGTCTAACAGTGGAGAGAAGTATAAAGTAAAAATTACCTCAGATTTTACCACCCAGAGATAACTAAGGCTGGGAAATTCACTTAGGCCTTTGCAAGTGGGCATCATTAGGGTATTGGGGTTGGGCACACTTGATGTATAAAGGGACTTTATCCAGAGGCATAAAGAGTATACATTCCCTAACCTCTCCAAGTCAGAATTCATCAGTTGCTGCCCCATCTTTGGGCATCAGAAGTCTGTGAAAAGCCCTTTGTTTCTTTTACAGCAACACATGAGCTCAGCTGGCCCTGAGCAAGTGAGAATGCTGTGCTGCTTTTGTGAAGCTTTCTTTGTCCTGTGCTTCTTTTCTGGGTTTCATTGTCTGAGCACAGGAAGGAGGCAGTTCCTCCACAACTGTGTCGGGGGGGGTGGGTGGTGGGTGGTGGGTGGGGGGTGGGGTGGGGGGTTCTTTCTTTCTGTCTTGGGTTGCTCTTTCTTTCCTTTTTCTCAGGATACTTTGTCAGTAGCTTTTCCCCAGTAATCTGTTGAGACTAACCAGTGAGGCTGTCTGTGATTTGGTGCTAGGAACTCAGGGCTGGGAAAGACCATTGTGACCTTTTGCAGGAAGGGATATGGGAAACTTCTGTGGTTTGGGATATCTATGTGATCACTGCCCAGAGTAGCTAAGTCTTCCTATGGCCTCTCCTGATGAGACAGAAGGTTAACAGAAGAAAACTGATCACTTGGGTTCAGTGCCTCTTCCAGGCTTCTTCTTGTCCCTCAAGCTGTTTGTAGGAGTTGGCCTCTTTTCAGATAAGGAAAGGGGTTTAAGGTAGATTTCAAGTTATTTCTGTTTGTCAGAGCCCTCTGTGTCCTGACAGGAAAGAGCATGAAGCTCTTATGTTAGTCTGGTAGCTGAATGGCCTTCTTTTCATTTTGCCTTCTTATCCCTACCGGCCTCAGCCCAACTCTGTGAAGAATGGCTGGTAGCGTTGTCTCAGAGGCTCCTGTCTTAACCTCCGAAGTGCGCCTGAGCTGCTTTCTTTTCTTCAGCCGCCTCTGCCCAGGAGTATCTGCAATATGTGGATATAGCATTTGGAGTTTATCAGATTCTTCACAGATGTTCTGTGTTTGGTCAAGAGCAGTGGGAGAAACGGCAGCCAAGCATTGTTGAGTAGATGTAGTTGTGTTTAGCTGCCTCGATGTTTCCTATTGAACAGACTGTTTTTTCCTCCCTCTAAAGAGAGGAGAACCAAGAGGATAAATAATTGCACTGTGTGCCTCTGCGGGGAGGGGTCACAGTGCTTTCTTCTGTTAGCCATATGGACAGGGCTTGTGAGGCAGATGATTTTTAAGACTAGATGATTTAATTCTGTCGTTACTGTATTTTTTAATTGCTTGATCCAAAGGCATTTATGATTTTAAAATCTTAAGGGAGTAAACGTAAAAGTAGGTGTTATTTTTAGGTGTTAAACATGTATTAGCTGTAACAAGGAAGGAAGGGTTCAAAGTTGTTTTCTAGTGGAGAAAGTCTGGAAAGTGGAACTTAAAGTGATTCTTCTAATTTTTGAATCTTGGTTATGGGAAAGTTCTCTTTAGTTATGGATTTGTTAATGAAGTAATTTATGCACTCAGCAAATGTGTATTGAACGAATGCATACATCGCACATGGACATGTTAAAACATGAAGTTTTCATAGATTGAAAGTCTGTGGAATAGTTAGATAAAGCTGGACTTACATATGGTCCTCCTGCCTCCTAGAATATAAGACTTACTGATACAGGGATAAATAGCAGAAACAGTGGAACAGCATTTTGATATATAATAATACATACCATGCCAAAGAAGTTTTTAGTAATGGAGCTGGAAAGATTGCTTGTCCATAGGAAAAAAGGATTCTTACCTTAATCAGATAACGAAGTCAACTTGAGATGGAATAAGCATTTAAATGTCAAAAGCAAAAATTTAAATCTTCTAGAAGAAAACGTTAATACAGTCTTGATCTCGGGTAGGGACTTTGTGAACAAGATAAAGAAAACACTTTCCATAAAATAAAAGGTTGACAAATTTGATTTTTTTAATTAAGAAAAAGACATTTTAAAATGAAAAGATATAAGCTAGAGAAGATATGTGTAGGACACATACAGCCTTTAAAGAGTTAGCATCAAGAGATTATAAATAACTTTTGCAAATCGTTAAGAAGATGAGCAACCCAATAGATAAATGGGCTAAACATATGAAGAGGGATTGCATAAAAAGTACACATTTCTTGTAATTAGGAAAGTGTAAATTAAATGTACCCACTCAAGTGGAAACAGTGGATACAGTATCTGACTTTATTTTCTTGTGCTCGAAATCACTGCAGTGGTGACTGCAGCCATGAAATTAAAAGATGCTCCTTGGAAGAAAAGCTATGACCAACCTAGACAGCATATTAGAAAGCAGAGACATTACCAACAAAGGTCCATCTAGTCAAAGCTATGGTTTTTCCAGTAGTCATGTATGGATATGAGAGTTGAACCGTAAAGAAAGCTGAGTGCAAAGGATGGATGTTTTTGAACTATGGTGCTAGAGAAGACTCGAGAGTCCCTTGGACTGCAAAGAGGTCAAACCCTAAAATCCTAAAGGAAGTCAGTCCTAAATATTCATGAAAGGACTGATGCTGAAGCTCCAATACTTTGGCCACCTGATGTTAAGAACTGACTTATTGGAAAAGACTGTGATGCTGGGAAAGATTGAAGGCAGGAGAAGAAGGGGACAACAGAAGATGGGGGGGGTTGGATGGCATCACTGACTTGATGGACATGAGTTTGAGCAAGCTCCGGGAGTTGATGATGGACAGGGAAGCCTGGTGTGCTGCAGTCCATAGGGTCGCAAATAGTTGGACACGACTGAGCGACTAAGCTGAACTCAAGTGGGTATATTAAGAAATCTGATAATACCAAGTTTTGGGAAATACTTGGATTATTAGTAGGATCACTGTAGATTGTTGGCAAAAATGTAAATTGTTATAACCACTTTGGAACGCAGCTAGGAGTTACCTTGTAAAATTGAATATTTGCATACCTTATGACATAGCAGTTTCACTCTTAGGATATAACCAAGAGAAAATCTTGCACATATGTCAAAGAAAACATGTATAAAAGTGTAAAAGCAATACACAGAAAGCTAGTTGAAAGCCTTTTGATGAGAAGATTGATAAATTGTTATATATACACACAGTGGAATATTGTATAAGAGTGAAAATGAATAATGGGTAGTTACATAAAACAAAATGGGGATTGTTAGTAACTTAATATTGAGTGAAGAAAAGTAGTACCACAAGACTACTTAAAGAACAGTGATCCTTTACAGAATTTAAAAACAAGCAAAAAATAAGGCATATATACATATGTGATAAATTTAAAAAGGCAAAAAGATAACAAACATAGAATTCAGGATAGTGATTACCTGGGGGTGAAACTGTGTAGGTTGGGGAGAAGTACATTGGTAGATAAAAATATTGGTAATTTCTAGTTTCTGGGTTGGACTGGTTAAAAAAATAATATCTTTAAGATTGTTCCCCAGAAAGTTGTCAACTCACATTCTCAGTAATAGTCTTTGTTTCCTAGTAACTTTGCCAACGTTGGACACTGTAAATCTTTTACCTTTTGCTAACCTAGTAGGTAAAATATATTTTGTTGGCATTTCTTTGTTTATTAGTGAAACTGAACATCTTTTCATATATTTGAAATTAACAGAAGCTTCTTCTGTTTGCCTTTCATAGCCATTTTCCAGCTGGGTGAATTAGCTTTATCTCAATAATTTCTTTGAATATTAATCTTTACATGTTATGTATGATAATTATTTCCCAGATTATTAAAAAGATTTTTAATGGTAGTATTTATACAAGGTTTTTAACCTTGTATAAAGTTTAAAGCTTCCCTCATAGCTCAGTTGGTAAAGAATCTGCCTGCAGTGCAGGAGACGTGAGTTTGATTCCTGGTTCGGAAAATCCCCTGGAGAAGGAAATGGCAACCCACTCCATTATTCCCTGGAGAATTCCATGGACAGAGGAGCCTTGTAGGCTACAGTCCATGGGGTCATAAGAGTCAGACATGACTTAGCAACTAAACCACCATCAGCACCACCACCATGAAAGTTTAAAAAGCCCAACTCTCTACCCTAAGGCTTAATAGTAATCATTTATATTTTCTTTTAATACTTTTGTGAATGTTTTCATATTTTTTTCACTTTTTGTTATGGAAAATGTTGAACATACGTAAAAATAGAGAGGCTAACATCCATCATTGCACAGTAATCATCAACTCATGGCCATTCTTCTTTCTGTATCCTCCACCCTTTCCCCATTTACCCTACTGGAGGAACCCTACTGGATTATTTTGAAGCAAATCTCATACAACATTATTATGTCATCATATATTTCATATGTGTCTCTAAAAGAAATTGTTTTTTTTGACATAAAGTGGCTTTATTTATATTTAAATCTTCAGTCTATCTCAAATTTGTTTTTGAGTATGGTATTATACTTTTAACATTTCTAAATGTCCATTTGTCCCCAAAACATTTAGTGAACGATCCATCCATAATAGACTGGTCTAATCAAGACTATTCTTTTCCAACAGATTATTGTTTTACATTTGTATTAGAATCCAGCAAGGCAGTTCAGTTCAGTTGCACAGTTGTGTCTGACTCTTTGTGACCCCATGGACTGCAGCATGCCAGGCCTCCCTGTCCATCACCAACTCTTGGAGCTTGCTCAAACTCATATCCATTGAGTCAGTGATGCCATTCAACTATCTCATCCTCTGTTGTCCCTTCTCCTCCTGCCTTCAATCATTCCTAGCATCAGGGTCTTTTCAAATGAGTCAGCTCTTCGCTTAGGTGGCCAAAGTACTGGAGCTTTAGCTTCAGCGTCAGTCCTTCCAGTGAATATTCAGGACTGATTTTCTTTAGGATCAACTGGTTGGATCTCCTTTTTGTCCAAGGGACTCTCAAGAGTCTTCTCCAACACCACAATTCAAAAGCATCAATTCTTTGGCTCTCAGCTTTCTTTATAGTCCAGCCTCACATCTGTGCATGACTACTGGAAAAACCAAAGCTTTGACTAGACGGACCTTTGTTGGCAAAGTAATGTCTCTGCTTTTGAATATGCTGTCTAGGTTGGTCATAACTTTTCTTCCAAAGAGCAAGCATCTTTTAATTTCATGGCTGCAGTCACCATCTGCAGTGATTTTGGAGCCCAAGAAAACAAAGTCTGTCACTGCTTCCCTTGTTTCCCTGTCTATTTGCCATGAAGTGATGGGATCAGATGCCATGATCTTAGTTTTCTGAATGTTGAGTTTGGACCAACTTTTTTCACTCTCCTCTTTCTCTTGAGAGGCTCTTTAGTTCTTCTTCACTTTTTGCCATAAGTGTGGCCTCAGAATTTTCTTGGCTATTTTTTTTTTTTATTTTTATAGGTAAGATTCAGTCAGTTCATCAAATATGCCCTTCAAAAAAGTAAAAATCTTTCTGGGATTTAAAACCATTTTACATTAAATTTATAAATGTGGGGATAATTAGCATCTTTTCATTATGGAATTTTCCTATTTAATAATATATAGTGTGTACTTGTGTGTATATTCATTTATTGAAATTTTATATTCTACTGATAATAACAGTGTCGATTGACATTTATTGTATACTAACACTGTCCTAAATCCTTGATGTTGGTTGTCTCTTTATCCTTGTTATAACAAATGCTTAATTAAGCACATAATGATACTCTGCAGTGAAGCAAATGACAATTGTCTTGGCAATTGGTTCATGGTTATAAGATAAATATACAAAGGTACTTGGCAACAGGTTCATGGTTATAAGATAAATACACAAAGATAGAAGACTTTTCTAAATTATAGCTGCATTACTCAAAAATTCCAACATGGTTGAGAACTATGAAATATTTAAGTTAAACTGAACAAGAAACATATAAGACCTCTCAGGAGACGAGTGGATGTCTTGGCAATTGGTTCATGGTTATAAGATAAATATACAAAGATAGAAGGCTTTTCTAATTTATAGCTGCATTACTTGAGAATTCCAACATGGTTGAGAACTATGAAATAGTTAAACTGAACAAGAAACGTATAAGACCTCTCAGGAGAAGAGTGGATGGTTAAGAGCTTGAGGGTACGACTGAAGTCAGGCTAGCTGGAGTTCAAATCCCGGCTGTGTGACTTTGGACAAGTTACTTAACCTCTCTGTGTCAGTTTGTCTGTAAAATAAGGATAACTATTGCCAGGTTGCTTTTTGTTTATCCAGATTACCTACCTCTCCAGCAGTGTATGAAAGTACTGTCTCTCTGTATCCTCTCAGAAGCAGTCTTAAAAACAGAAGAAAGCACAGAAAGCAAGACCAGCCATCAAATCTTACAAATCAGGAATGAGGCTCAGAAAGGAATACTGGCATGCTAAGGGCCATATAGGAAGATAGTGACAGAGTCAGATCTGGGACCCAGACTTTCTGACACTCTCCTAGTATTCTTTCTATTGTTGTAATAATTTGTGAGTTCAATAAATATTCTATGAGCATTTATTATGTGAGAATTTGGTGCTAGATGCTAAGCATCTATGTACTTATATAATCCTTATCACTAAGATAAGTATTTTTATCTTCATTTTATAACTGAGGAAACAGAGTTTCATAACTTTCCCAAGATTCCAAGACTGGAAAGCATCAGGGCAGGATTGGAACTCAAGTCAACCTCCTTCCACCCCATCTTTATGCCACACCTAATTTATGCTCATTGTAGATGTTTGCTCTTTCCTCTCTTCATAATTCCTCTAAATAAATCTGGAGTTGTTCACAGTCCTCCTCCTGTTTTGACTACCAGGCTAACCTCTGCTTTGTGGACATTGACAACCACTTCATTGAGTTACCAGAGGACTTGCCTCAGTTTCCCAATAAATTGGAGTTTGTCCAGGAAGTCTCTGAGATTCTCATGGCATTTGGCATTCCCCCTGAAGGAAACCTTCACTGTAGCGAGAGTGCTTCCAAGCTGAAGAGGCTCCGGGCCTCTGAGCTCGTCTCTGACAAGAGGAATGGAAACATTGCAGGCTCCCTTTACATTCCTATGAGTTCCTCAAGGAGAATGAAACTATCGCCCGCCTGCAGGCCTTGGTCAAGAGGACTGGGGTGAGCCTGGAGAAGGTAAGATGTTGTATATGGGTCTGAGCTAAGGTGATGACCTGGTCAAATAAAGTATAGGGTAAGAAGGTACCCAGTTCAGGGCAGTGCATACCTGTGAGTAGTGAAAGGATGCTGTGTGTGGAAGACCCTGGATTTGGCTCTGGCAAACATGATCCTATGTGAATGCTACTTGAATCTAAATCGGGTAGCTTTTCACTTGGACATCAAGAAGAAACTGCTGTCATTCTCTAAACACTGCAGTAGAGAGACTTAGAGGGATGATGGTGGCAGTTTGAGTTTGGGCCTCTTTCAGGTCCATTGGTATGTGAATGTCACAGCAACCTAGAGCACATAGAGCAGGAATTGTTGACTTAGAGGGCCTGAGTGTTTTGCTTAAGATTAAATGCCTCTATGTGGTTGACTTGAAGTTAGAACCTGGTCCTCTTGAATTCTAGTCCTCTGCTCTTCGGGATGTATTACCTTTCCATTGCCTGACTTTGATGAGACTGTCTGCTTTCCGTAGTTGTTTACTCATCTCTTCACCCTCTCCATTCTCACTGTTATATCACTTTCTTAAGTTACATATAAACAAAACAGGGTAATCATTTTGTTGGGCTTTTTTTTTTTTTTTAGTGCAGTGTGAAACATGTCATTTTCCTGGTTTGTTAGCAGCACAGATATTAAAAAGAAAAATAATGGCCAGTTAAAGAAGAGCAGAGAAATATTTAGAGAGATTTAAAAGGTTAAAACAGACCAGTAAGGAAAATGTTTAGGGAGAAAGGGAACGTTAATATGGGGGAGAAAAAGAGATGAAGGGCGAATGAGAGTCTGACCTTGGTGCTTTGCATTATCATTTTCTTGTTGCCTTCCCAAATTCCTTCTTTCCTGACCCTTGAGATAACTAGTGCCTTTTCTTCTATTGCTATTTATCTGCCTGTAATGAGTTTCTCTCCACTTTCATTGAGTTGCTGGATTTCTGCAAGTGGAACACCCTCCCTCATTTATCTCTTCTTCATGTCAGAATTCCTCACCCCCCCATTTTTTTCTCTTTGAAAGACTCTTGTGGGGAAAAAAGGATAAGTTGCCTTTCTTTGGGATAAAAAGAAAAACTTGGGTGTTCTCAACTGTTTTATTTTGTTGTAGCTGGAAGTGCGTGAAGACGCCACTAGCAATAAGGATCCCAAAGTTCAGTGTGATGAAGAAGAACTCAGGATTTACCAGCTAAACATTCAGATCCGGGAAGCTTTTTGCAAATCGTTTCACTCAGATGTTTGCAGATTATGAGGTGTTTGTCATTCAGCCCAGCCAGGATAAGGAATCCTGGTTTACCAACAGAGAGCAGATGCAAAATTTTGATAAAGTAAGTATTAATATAGTCCTGCTGGGGAAGTGTTAAGAAATGAGAACATTTAAAGATGTGACTGAAGATGAGTTTCTCTTCTATAAAATGTGCTGGAAACAAGTTCTCGGTCCTTCTGATGTTGGTAAAATGTTTGGTTGCTTTAGAGCAGAGTGCTGGTTATTGGCTATCAGGTGATTTACCTCCAGTCAGAGCTCTCTTAGGCAAAGATGCACATGCAGGTTGAACATTAGGATTCTGGGAATGTTGATTGCCACAGTAGGTTACCTGAGTAAGTTTAGGCCAATGTGTCTAAGTTTCAGGATATTTGAAATATATAAATTTTCTAAAATGATGAGGTTTTGCGCTTTGCTTTTTATAAAGACCTGGGAAGCTTCAGAGAACAATTAACCTACTAAATTTCATGGGTATGTAGGCTTGGTTGATTGAGGCTGACATGACCTCTTTCTTCTCGATGACTCTCTGTTTCCTCTTGGTCCCATCAGGCATCTTTTCTGTCAGATCAGCCTGAGCCCTACCTGCCTTTCCTCTCAAGATTCTTGGAGACTCAGATGTTTGCTTCTTTCATTGACAACAAAATCATGTGTCATGACGATGATGATAAAGATCCTGTGCTCCGAGTGTTTGACTCCCGAGTAGACAAGATCAGGCTGTTGAATGTTCGGACACCTACTCTGCGCACGTCCATGTACCAGAAGTGTACCACTGTGGAAGAAGCAAGTGAGGCCTCCTTGTTGCTAGCTTTCTAGCCTCTTGGATTATATCAGTAACGTTTCCTTATTCCTAAATATGCCAGCTTCTTTCTCTTGTTCTCTGCTTTTGCATAAGTTGTTTCCATTGCCTGCAATGCTTTCCTCTATCTTTTTGCCTGGCAGATTTTTTTCTTATCCTTTAACACTATGTCAGTTAAGAATGAATCCTGCTATAAGTACTAGATAATCTAATTAGCAGCACATTAAATAAATGGCGGTTATTCTCAAGTTATCAAGAAGGGCAGAACTGGTGGTGGTTCGGCTGCTCAGCATTGTAATCAGGAAATGAAATTCTGTCTTTTCACTCCAGTATTCTTAACATGTTGACTTTTTTTATATTCATGCTTATTGCCTCATTGTTACAAGAGACCATCTTTCTATGTTCAAATTCAGGGCAAAGGGGAAAGTTGATGCCAGCTGTATTGTCCCTTTTATATCAGAAAGCAAAAGCTTTCCCAGAAATTCCCAACAGCTTCTGTTGTCTCATAAAAGCATATTATGTGACTACCGTTAGTGCAAGGGAAGCTATGAAAGTGAGTATTGACCTGGTATAATGTTAGCCCAAACTGTATTGAGAGTCTGTTAGCAAGAAAGGAGTGAGTGAGTTATGGGTAAGTAAGCTGCCAACAGAAATCCAGCTGATGTTTCTCTTCCTCTGAAGCCTTCTCTGATGCTCTCAGGCTAAGTTGATTTCTTCGCTAAGCTCTGTAGTACCTTGTTCTTGCCTCCCCTTTATAATCTCTGTTCTGAGGTATCATTATCAGGGAGCAATTTAAGATCTGAGACTGTATTTACTCTTTGTCTTACTCCTAGTCCTCTAACATTGTACCTAGAACATATAGATATTAGAAGTTGTTTGCTACTTGCGTGGTGGAGTACACCTTTTTGTTCACAGAGATTCTGTCTGGACCAGTTTAGCTAGAGAATAGTCTCAGCCTGAGGTGTCAAATTAAGTAGTGTGCTCACTTCTGTGAGTGATATTCAGTGTCCTTGTAGCTTATTGGTATGTTTTGTTTGTTCATTTACTAAACGTAAATACTTCGTGCCCAGTGTATGGTAAGTGCTCACCAAGTATTTACTAAATGAATGAATGAATGTGCCAAGCATTTTTTTAGATTTTGAAGATACAAGTGGTGACTGGCTTCCTCAACCTTATGCTTGGCACCCTTCTGACTTTATCTTTCAGCTCATGCTCTAGGCCTTTCATTAAGATGATAGTCCTCTTGGCCAAGACTTGAGGACATGTTGCTCATGTAGGTGGAGTACTCTGACATAGTCATCTTTGCCTCCTAGAGCACATCCAGTTTCAGATTCCAGAACCCTGCCTAAAATTTTGGTCCTGGGGAGCAAAGTGATCTCCTAAACCATCACTTGAAAGCAGGACTTCCCAATCTTTTCATGTTGTGTTACACTTGAAATGACAATATTTATATATGGCTTTGAGAGCCCAGGTCTACCACTTAAGGCCAAGAAGCCTTGAATTTGGGCCTGCTTGGTCAGGATGCATGTCCTCTTCCCAGGAGACCCACATCCTGAAGTGTTCTCCAGGTCTACCCATTACAGCTGGTCCTCCACAGAGCAGGGATTGCATGCCCGCATACGTGTGGCCTTGGCACGGTGTGCAGAGCTGGCCTGCCTGGGTATGTGTTTCTGTAGCTAAGAGTGTCCAGAGCAGGAACCTGCTTTTGTAGATAGCTCTGTGGTGTCAGAGGGCTTCCCAGGTGGCGCTAGTGGTAAAGAGCCTGCCTGTTAATACAGGAGGCATAAAAGATGCAGGTTTGATCCCTGTGTCGGGAAGATCCCCTGGAGGAGGAAGTGGCAACCCACTCCAGTGTTCTTGCCTGGAGAATCCCATGGACAGAGGAGCCTGGCAAGCTATAGTCCATAGAGTCACAAAGAGTCGGACACAACTGAAGCGACTTAACGTAACATTGTGGGGCTAAAGGGAGGAGTCTGCTTATACTGGAGACTGAAATGAGAGGTTGTAGTGACTTGAGGCCTTGTTCTCCTGCCCAGAGGTTGAGGCAGTCAGTTCTCAGCCCATCTGTAATCCATTTGTTGAATCCACTAGTCTCATTCGTGGCCAGAACATGAATTCTTGTGGTCTTGTTAGAATGTGGGGTTTGGGATGTGGAAGGAGAGCTAACTAACCCTCATTTCTGTGACTCCTTTCAGAAAAATTAGTATCAAAGACCCTCCACGGAACTACACACTCTGTTCCCAGGAGTAATGCCATTGGTATATTCCTAAGATACATAATCCAATAATGCTTGTTCAGGGTTCTTCCTGCTGGCTTTGGATTTCTAGCCTAGAGTAGCTCAGCTACGTCATCTCATTCTGCATGGACATCTCAGTTTCTTGAATCAGTGTGACTGGAAAATGGTAAAAACAAAGCTAATGGCGACTTTTAGAGATTCTTTAAAACGTGACATTTAGAGGATTTTGGAAATTCTTTTAAAGAATGAAGTTCCACAAATTTTGGTATCTTGTGTTTTCCTTTTTATTTAGCTCAAAATACTTTATTTCCTTTTTGATTTCCTTTTTGACTCCTGGTTTATTTAGAAATGTGTTATTTAGTTTTAAGGTATTAATGATTGTTGTTGGTCACAGGACTTAACTTTGTCTGATTCAAGTTATTTCAGATTTATTGAGATTTGTTTTATGCTCCAGAATTTGATACATTTTTTAAAGTACTGGACTTTCCTTTTCATTCTTATCCAGAGAAAGCAATTGAGCTGCGACTGGCAAAAATTGATCATACTGCGGTTCACCCCCATTTACTTGACATGAAGATTGGACAAGGGAAGTATGAACCAGGCTTTTTCCCTAAGCTACAGTCTGACGTGCTTTCCACTGGGCCAGCCAGCAACAAGTGAGTCAACCCCAGGGATTCCCTGGTCCAGCTCCCAGGTCACAGTGGTAATAAGAGTATCTGGACCTAGACTGTCATTTCCAGAAGACCTTGACTTTTATAAAGCAAATGTGGAGAAGATACAAACTATCCAGGTTGTTCACTTGTTTAAACAAGGAAACAGGTGACAGAGCATCATCAGCCCCGCCTCCACTGTGCAAACTGGGATAGCTCCATGTATCAGGACCTGTAAAAGGCCAGACTGCAGCTGGGTTGAAATCATCTGCAAATCTCATAACTGGGCCCAGACAGCACCCAGCTAGCACTGTAAGTGGTGGAGTAGAGTAAGCAGTGGTTGAAGTAATTGGAGTCTGACCTGAAACTCAGTAACTTAGCAGAATTGTTTTTTCTTTGTTAACTTTTGGAGATAAGTTTATCGAAGGCCAGGCAGAGATGAGTGAAAATAGTTTTGGAACTGTAAGTGAAGTTTCTGTAGATGTTTCCAAGAGAGAGAACGTCTTGGTTCCCTGGAAAGATACCTCCTTATTGCCCAGTCACTGATCTTTAACCTGCCCTTATATCAAGGTTTCTGAGCTACCTCTGGTGACTTCTTGGTAGCTTCCCACTGGTCCCTAGATGTTTAAGTTTTCTTCTATAAGTTGACCTTACTTTCTAGCAGAATATTCTTAATTGTCTGCTTTGATTCTGTCAGGTGGACAAAAGGAATGCTCCTGCCCAGTGGAGGCGTAAAGACCGGCAGAAGCAGCACACAGAACACCTGCGTTTAGACAATGACCAGAGAGAGGTGAGACAACTTGAGAATGATAAGAAACGACCCTGTTACCATGCTGTACCCTCGTTGTCTTTACGTCCTTGCTCTCTGATCTGATTCAAACATCCTTCCCACAGGGAAGGGTTAATAATGAGTTAGTTCCTGATACCTGATATTGGCCTAGCTTGTGACAAATCTAGAATGTCCAGTGGTTCACAAGTGGCAGCAGCCACTAACCACATGCATCCTCTCCCTGAGCCAGACTTGCACTTGTGTTTAGTGATGCTCCCAGTACTTGGAAGAAAGCCTTTCACTGTTGTTTCAGTAGTCACTCATACATGATACTCACTCTCCCAGATGTAGGGAGAGTGGTAGGAGTGACAGGAACATCAGGAGGTAAGATTCTACAACTTGGAAAAATTACTTTGAAAATTCTTGAGGCTTTTGTGTGTGTCTGGTATGATAGAAGTTAATTTGTTAAAGTGAGATAGAAGAAAAGCTGAACTTGGGTTAATGCTGTGAATCTCTGAACCTGGGGAGGAGAAGCCTTTTTACCTATTTCTTTTCTTCATCTTAATTTAAAAGAGGTAATCTTGACTTTTTTCTCAGAGGAGCCAAGGGAATATTTTTATCAGATGCCTGGGGATTGAGGATTCTTCAACTGACCAGAGTCCTCATTGCTTATAAGCAGAGTTTCTCAGCACTGCTATAACTTGTTCCCTGTAAAGTTTCTAGTTATAAACCTCAAGTTGCAGACCCTGCCTTACTGAGTTGCAGTGAAGCTGTGAAAATGGAGCTTAAGCTCAGAAACCTATTTCAGCAACTTCTCTTTAAGAAAAGACCCTGTAGTTTGCATTTTATACAAAGTCAAGCATATTATTCAAAATAAAGCATATTATTTTCATATGTGTCTAGCACCTCAGTGGATGGGAAAATATTTTGCTTTTGCTGTTTTTTAAATGAATAAATTAAAATTGCAAAGTATGGTCATGAATTTTTAACTGCTGGTTTATAGGGTACTGTTGCACTTAGTGTTTTTGTGAGGATGGCATAATGGGTATAGGGTGTGGGTATTATTTTTAAAGTTCTCCTCTAGGTCTTCCACCTAACCTCCACAATATTTCTTTCAGCAGGGTTTATTGAGCATGTTTTCTTGGTCAAAATCACTATAGTAAACACTTTGAAATATAAAAATGACAAGGTGATAGCCTTGTCCTCAGGGAATGCCAGTTTATTAAGGGGCAACTGTCTTTAGTAGAAGAGTTTTTTGAAAGAGCTATATGGGGAGGCATGCCAGTGTTTGATTACTGATTAGAGAAAATAGAGTTCCATTCTGTCTGGGATAATCTTAAACAAGACTGCTTAGAGGAACTAGCATCTGTTTTAGTCTTGAGGATGATAGGATTGTTAGGAACAGAGATGAGCATTGCAAGTAGAGGATATGGCAGGACCCAAAGTGTGGTGGTGGATTATGTAAAGGAGACTGTGGGCAGAATATTTTGGAAGCAAGAGGTACTGGAGGTAGCTAGCAAGTTAGAGAGCAGATAGCAGTAGTGCAGGTGATAGTCATTGAAACCTAATCTTGAGGGTTGATTGTAGGGGCAGAAGGAGGGGCCAGAAACTAGAATGGACAGAATTGTACTTCTTAAATAAACATGGGCAAGAAAGAAGTTGGGTACAAATGTTGGTTGTGAAACTGGGGTACTGAGAAGGTGTCGCGTACAGTTTATTGCATTGATGTGGGTTCTGTGTTAAAACAGACAGCATGTGGGGAATCACCAGCAAATTACAGAAAAGCAGAAAAAGCAGTTGTTTTAAGTGTGCACACATGCAAGAGTACTTCATGCGAGATGCCGGACTGGGTGAATTACAAGCTGGAATCAAGATTGCCAGGAGAAATATCAGCAACCTCAGATATGTGAATGATAGTACTCTAATGGCAGAAAGTGAAAAGGAACTAAAGAGCTTCTTGATGAAAGTGAAAGAGGAGACTGAGAAAGCTGGCTTAAAACTCAACATTTAAAAACTAAGATCATGGCATCTGGTCCTATCACTTTATGGCAAATAGATGGGGAAAAAGTGGAAGCAGTGACAGATTTTATTTTCTTGGGCTCCCAAATCATTGCAGATGGTGACTGTAGCCATGAAATTAAAAGATGCTGACTCCTTGGAAGAAAAGCTATGACAAACCTAGATAGCATATTAAAAATCAGACACATCATTTTGCCAACAAAGGTCTGTCTAGTCAAAGCTGTGGTTTTTCCAGTAGTAGTGTATGAATGTGAGTGTTGGACCATAAGGAAGGCTGAGTGTTGAAAAATTGATGCTTTCAAATGGTGGTGCTGGAGCACACTCTTGAGAGTCCCTTGACAGCTAGGAGATCAGACCAGTCAATCCTAAAGGAAGTCAGCCCTGAATATTCATTGGAAGGACTCATGCTGAAGCTTCACTGCTTTGACCACTTGATGTGAAAAGTGGACTCATTGGAAAAGACCCTGATGCTGGGAAAGATTAAAGGTAAAAGGTAAAGGGAGTGGCAGATGATTAGCGTCACTGACTGAATGGATATGAATCTGAGCAAACTCCAGGAGATAGTGAAGAACAGGGGAGCTTGGCGTGCTGTAGTCCATGGGGTCACAAAAGTCTGAGACAACTTTACAACAGTTTAGCAAAGATGGATATCTGATATGAGCAGAGGGATTAAATTCCTCCCAACTTGGTGGGGAAAATGATTTTTCTCAATAGTACTCTGAGATTATAGTTGGTTTGTCCATGCATAGGAGTTTGCACACTCATATGTGTTGCAGCTGTGTGTTTTTTACCTTTTTATCATTAAAGCCAAGATAATTCCAGCACTCATGGAGTGTACCTCAGAAAAAGAATTAATTCACCCTGTTCTCTTAGTTTTCCCTAAGATACAAGTGTTGCTTTTCAAACTTTGTCCTGAGCCTGAGAATGAGGCAGTAAGATAGTGCAGGGTGGTAGTGCCCTCTTCAGGCACCCATCTGTACTGGTTGCCTGTGATTTGTATGCATGGGCACAAAGTCTTTGATTTTTCCTTTTGCTTTAGAAGTACATCCAGGAAGCCAGGAATATGGGCAGCACCATCCGCCAGCCCAAACTGTCCAACCTCTCCCCGTCAGTGATTGCCCAGACCAACTGGAAGTTTGTGGAAGGTCTGCTGAAGGAATGCCGCAATAAGGTGAGTTGTGGACTCTTCTGAATGTGTATTTTCCTTGGCAGCCAAGGCGAGACCAAGGCTTAGCTCTGACCATTCTTCTCTTGATTTTTAAAGTATTGTTAATATAATGAGATAGTACTAGTGTTCAGGTCCTGTTAACTTGGAATTAGATGTATTTGTTTTACATAAAATAACATTGATTGAGAGCAAGCATAGTTTGCTTGATAAAAATTTAGTATATATTCTTAAAAGCTGAGAGACAGTGGTAGTTTTTAATTTCAGACATCTTGTATAACTTACTTATAATCATTAGTTTTAATGTAGTTAAATTGTCAACAGATTCATTTTACACATATGCAAATATTTTTTGCCTAATTTACTGATAACACTGATCTCATGTGTCTAGAAACATAAGAATTCACTGAGTGCCTACTGTGTGTCAGACCAAAGTGTGTTATTCAGTTTGTTTGCTGATGGCATGTTTTTTGCCATTCTACAAGAATAGTAATTTTTTAAAGGTACTTTATTGAGGTGTAATAGATATATAAAAACACACGTTTATGTATACATCTTGATCATTTTTTTTTTTTAGCGGTATCTATAGGTGATTTAAAAATTAAAAAAATATTTTTTTTAATGGAGAATAATTGCTTTACAATATTGGTTTCTGCCATATAGCAACACATATTGGCCATAGGTATACATTTATCCATATGCATACACTGGTGATACCACTAGCACAATCAGGATGTCTGTCACTTCCAAAATTTCCTTATATTCTTTGCAATTTTTTGTGTGTGTGCTTATGCAGCATGAGATTTATCACCTTAACATATTTTAAATTGTACAACAGATCTGTTTAGTGTGGATGAATTTCACAGACATAAAGTTGAATGAAAAAGAAAATAAAATAAACTACATTGTTAATCATTTCCTTGCTTTTCTGTAGTTTTGTTGTATAAGTCAGGACACTGATCACTTCTAGAGTGGGAAGGTGATTGGAGAAGGCACGTAGGGTTCTTCAAAGGTATAGATGGGCATTATTGTTTTTCTTAACCTTAGGTCAAGTTAGTCTAATAGTATACACTCACATAACACATATATGTGTATGTATATGAGATATATTTCACAATAAAAATGTTAAAAATAGCAGCATTGGAAAAGAAATATGCCAAAGTGTTAAGAGTTGTTGCTTCTGCAAGGTAGAAAGTATGGGGTGATTTTTTTCCTGCTTAGATTTTTATATGTCATACATTATAACACAATTAAATCTTCCTTAAGAACTTGGATTCAATATTCAAGTAGCTTTAGATTCAAAGACTAGATCTGCTAGTACTTTACTGTGTGAATTTGGGCAAGTTACTTAAGTTCTCTGACTTCAATTTCATTATCAATAAATTGTGAAAAATAATATCTTCTTACAGAGCTATTTGGCTTAACTGAGATAATGTTATACTTAGTACAGTGCCTGGCACATAGTAATGAAACCTGCAATTATCGTTATACAGCATGGTTTTTGTTTTACAGTGAGCACATGAAAATTTTTTTACCTAAAAGTAAATTACTTCTCAACTTTTTATCCCCTTTGGCAGGTACTTCAGATATATTTCTAGGATTAAATGCTTTTAAAGATTTGTTTAAAAGGTCAGTTAGGCAATGAGAATCAGAGAATGTCTGAAATGAGCATGACCAAAGGGTTTTATTCAACTCTTTTCATCTCGTAAGTAAAAAAACTGAATCCTGAGTGATGAAATCACACGTCCACGGTCAGTGATTTCTGTGTTTTTATCTTCTTTAAAGAAGGCACTTTACTATATAACCTGACCGATATGGTGTAAAGTAAATACACTCTTTACCTGTGGGTCTTCCTCTCAGCCCAACAAATGTACCTGGCAGGTGGGCACAAGCCTGTCTAGTTGAATGTGACCTGGCTAATGTGGGTGTCTAATCTTACCGACTGATTTCTCATAGACCAAGAGGATGCTGGTGGAAAAGATGGGGCGAGAGGCTGTGGAACTAGGACATGGAGAAGTGAATATCACAGGGGTGGAAGAGAACACCTTGATTGCTAGTCTTTGTGACCTACTGGAAAGGATTTGGAGTCATGGGCTACAGGTGAAACAGGTAATGAAGTCTGGCCTCTCCCTTTTGAGGAGACTGTCTTCCTGTTTTTGCATACTAGTTTCCCCACTTTTCCAGCTGGCTGGCTTTGAGGAATGGCACGTGGTGCTTGTGGAGTGAGACTTGGAATTGATTTTTTTTTTTTTGGTACAGAAAATTGTACACCTAATAAGTGTGAATTTTATGGTAATATGAATTATGTCTCAAAATTTTTTTTTCAATTCAAATAGGATGATCCTGTACATAATATTTTGGAACTTGTTTTTCTTGCCTCAGAATGTCTTCTCCATGTTCTTAACTAATTTAGGTGATAGTATAAGAGCTGAGACTATAAATCAGATAGTCCTGGGTTTAATTCCTGCTTTCAGTCTGTGAAACTGAGCACGGTACCTAGCTTCTGTAACATTCTCTTTGCTCGTGTCCATGATGGAATTGTAAAAGAATACACCTCCATAGGACTCTTATGAAGATTTGAAAAGATAATTTGAGTGAAGCACTAAGTTCAGAGCCTATTATAACTGGGAAAGGTGAAGGTGAAGTCGCTCAGTCGTGTCTAACTCTTTGCCACCCCGTGGACTGTAGCCTACCAGGCTCCTCTGTCCATGGGATTCTCCAGGCAAGAACACTGGAGTGGGTTGCCATTTCCTTCTCCAGGGGATCTTCCTGACCCAGGGATCTAACCCAGGTCTCCCGCATTGGAGGCAGACGCTTTAACCTCTGGAGCCACCAGGGAAGCCCCTTATAACTGGGAGGTTGGGTTCTCTAAAAATGTTTGTGGTTATTCTTCTTCTAAAAGTTCAGTTTTAATTACTGTTTTCACTGTATAGATGTGCAGTACTTAAATCAATCCTTTATTATTGGTTATGTAAGTTATTTCTGATTTATCAGTATTAAGAACAGCACTGTGATTATAAGCTTTTAAAAATGTTAGTAATTGTGTATCACATCCCTAAAATGTTGAGAGTTTTGTAGTAGAGCAGCAACACTGCTGCTGCTGCTAAGTCGCTTCAGTCGTGTCCAACTCTTTGCGACCCCAGAGACGGCAGCCCACCATGCTCCCCTGTCCCTGGGATTCTCTAGGCAAGAACACTGGAGTGGGTTGCCATTTCCTTCTCCAAGGCATGAAAGTGAAAAGTGAAAGTGAAGTCTCTCAGTCCTGTTCGACTCTTCACGACCCCATGGACTGTAGCCTACCAGGCTCCTCCACCCATGGGATTTTCCAGGCAAGAGTACTGGAGTGGGTTGCCATTGCCTTCTCCCGAGCAGCAACACTGTAGGCATTGAAATCAGAAAGACTGGGTTTTTAATCCTAGCTCCTCTTGATAACTTTAAATGACTTGCAATTTCTGAGTCTCATCTTCCTTATCTATACTACAGAGTTAATAAAACCTAGCTTCAGGGTTGTTAAGTTTAGCAAGCCTGGCAATATAGTTGCGCCTTTCAGTTTTTAAGTAAAATATATGCTCCCCCCACCCTGTCCCCCAAACTTCTTATTCTCCATAAAAGTCTTTAGGGAGTTAGTTATTAAAAAATAGTAATACCATATCATCACAGGTGTCTTAAACTTGTCCTTTGAGGCTTTGCAACCATATCCTTTAGGAATTTCCACAGCCTGGGGAATTTTGTTTGGAGCCCATTTGCTCCCCATCTCAGTCTGGATAGACAGAGGCTACTTACTGGTGAGAAACCAGTACAGAATAGTGGGAACTTTTCAATTGAGCTTCCATTTTGTTCTGAGTTCTGATTTTGGAGCTCTAAATGTGAAGCACTGACAGTGTCACAGAGGAATTGAAGATCCGTGCCTTCTGGCAGGGACACATGTTCAGCTGGGATTGAAATACCTACAGCGTGTTCTCCTTAGGCCTCCATTTTGTTAACCTTCATTTAGACCGCTTTCTCTCCTGCTGAGAAATTCTTCAGTTATGTTTCAGTCCAGGGATTATAACCTGGCTCCCTGGTCCGCTCAATAATGTACCCAACTGTGACCAAATTCACTCTCAAAGAGTGATCATCTCAGTCCCCTCTGGGGGCACCTTGTTGAAAAACTACTTACCTGCTTAGAAAGTCAAAGAGAACACAAACCGAAGTTTTTGCTGCTAGTCTGTTTGTTCCCAGCTGCCTGCCTGAAAGGCTGTCAACAGCAGGTCCTCATAAGAACCTGTGTTAACCTTACCACTCTCTTTGGCTTCCGGTGACATTTTCCAAGGATATGGACTTCCTTTGTATATTTTTCTGAGGTTTGGTTTTTTCATACTGATTTAGTAACTGCTGCCATTTCAGGACTGATCAGTGAAAAGTGGTTGTTTCTCATCTTTCATGCGTGTGACATTCTTGGAGAATCTGGTGCTATATATTGTTTGGCCACATTCCCAAATGGGCGGTTGGGCTATATTGAATCTTGAGGTCCCAGTCAGCCCCTTTGCAATCACTGAGCGCCTGGGTGTCCTTCTGGCACTGTGGCTGGTGTTGCTTTTGCCTTTGGCCCTTTGGCATCATTACATGTGAGGACTCTGGTGACCAGCTTATTTCTGTGTCACATCCAGACAGTTGTGTTAAAGGAGGTTGCCTTCTTAGTCTGCCTAGATTTAGGGGATACAGTAATGAATAAGGCAGTCTCTGCTTTTTCAGGAGTTAATAATGGTTTTGGTAAATGGATGGATATTTGGGTTTCTAGAAGTTGAATTAACTAAATCAAAGACCATGAATATTTTGAGCTCTCATATTGTCTTCTACTTTATAGTATTAATAAACCAGTTTGTCACAGTATAAGAATTGTAAGTCTCATTGATTTTGTTGAACATCTGTTTTCTGAGACATTTGGTATTTCAGTGAATTTTAAAAATGGTCTTTTCTAGTTGTGTGATTTTAAAAAACTGCCATTAAGGTTGCTGGGTTTTAAGTTGGTTAAATCTTGTAGGAAATCCAAACCTACAGAAAGTTCATGTCAACAGCTTGCTGATCTGTAGATGGGGGATTTTTCCCATTCAAATGCTTGATTCCGCCCCCCTCCCCTTCACCCAAAATCAGGTCAGTTGGTGGATAAAAATAAAACAGATCCTCCATATTCTCATGGGAAAAATCTTGAGACTTAATTCCCCAAATTCATTCCCAAATGTAAAGTTTTCTTCAGAAAATACAGCTTCAGAAGTTAAATGCTCTCTTCCAGAAAGTCTCTGTATAGCATCATTCTTAACAGTAATGGTTCTAATATTAGCTGTACTTAAACTTGCATCACAATACTTATTAGTTATATGATCTTTTACAAGTTACTTAGTTGATTCTCAGTTTGTTCTTTTCTAAAGAAAATGAGGATAAAGGTACCTACATTGTAGGATTGTTGGAAGCATTAAATAAAATACTGTATTTTAAACTTTTAACATAGTGCTTGGTTCATAGAAAATATCAAGACATTGTAGTTTCTGTCATTATTACTCTTGTAAAATATAGAACTAAGTCACTTGTAAAATGACCATAATAAATCCCACTATTAAAATTATACTACATTTATATTATATCTGCTATGTGAGAATATTTATCATGAATCTGAAGTAAAATTTTTAATCCTGTAACAAGTTAACATAGAGACAAGGGTCTCTATGTACAGAACAATGACTAGACTAAGGATACAAAACAGTTGCTAGGTGGCCAGCTGGGCTCACTTACTTTATAGGCAAATTGCTCCCTTAACATCAGGCTTGAAAATGTTATTCAGATTTGTGTCTCGGTAAAACACAAAATGGAAAAGTAGGAAGTAAAGAAACACCTCGAGTAACAGGCACATTTGACCTTGGAGTACGGAATGAAGCAGGGCAAAGGCTAATAGAGTTTTGCCAAGAGAATGCACTGGTCATAGCAAACACCCTCTTCCAATAACACTAGAGAAGACTCTACACATGGACATCACCAGATGGTCAACACCGAAATCAGACTGATTATATTCTTTACAGCCAAAGATGGAGAAGCTCTATACAGTCAGCAAAAACAAGACCGGGAGCTGACTGTGGCTCAGATCGTGAACTCCTTATTGCCAAATTCAGACTTAAATTGAAGAAAGTAGGGAAAACCACTAGACCATTCAGGTATGACCCCAAATCAAATCCCTTACGATTATACAGTGGAAGTGACAAATAGATTTAAGGGACTTGATCTGATAGAGTGCCTGATGAACTATGGCTGAAGATTCGTGACACTGTACAGGAGAACAGGAAGCAGGACCATCCCCAAGAAAAAGAAATGCAAAAAGCAAAATGGTTGTCTGAGGAGGCCTTACAAATAGCTGTGACAAGAAGAGCAGTGAAAAGTAATGGAGAAAAGGAAAGATATACCCATTTGAACGCAGAGTTCCAAAGAATAGGAAGGAGAGAGACGAAAGCCTTCGTTAGTGATCAGTGCAAAGAAATAGAGGAAAACAACGGAATGGGAAAGACTAGAGATCTCTTCAAGAAAATTAGAGATACCAGGGGAACATTTCATGCAAAGATGGGCATAATAAAGGACAGAAATGGTATGGACCTAAAAGAAGCAGAAGATATTAAGAAGAGGTGGCAAGAATACACAGAAGAACTATACAAAAAGATATTCATGACCCAGATAATCACGATGGTGTGATCACTTACCTAGAGCCAGACATCCTGTAATGTGAAGTCAGGTTGGCCTTAGGAAGCATCACTATGAAAAAAAGCTAGTGGAGGTGATGGAATTCCAGTGGAGCTGTTTCAAATCCTAAAAGATGAAGCTGTGAAAGTGCTGCACTCAGTATGCCAGCAAATTTGAAAAACGCAGCAGTGTCCACAGGACTGGAAAAGGTCAGTTTTCATTCCAATCCCCAAAAAGGCAATGCCAAAGAATGCTCAAACTACCATACAATTGCAGTCATCTCACAGCCTAGTTATGAAATGCTCAAAATTCTCCAAGCCAGGCTTCAACAATATGTGAACTGTGAACTCCCAGATGTTCAAGCTGGTTTTAGAAAAGGCAGAGGAACCAGAGATCAAATTGCCAACATCCACTGGATCATCAAAAAAACAGAGAGTTCCAGAAAACAACTATTTTTGCTTTATTTGACTATGCCAAAGCTTTTGACCACAAACTGTGGAAAATTCTTCAGGAGATGGGAATAGCAGACCATCTGACCTGCTTCTTGAGAAACCTGTATGCAGGTCAGGAAGCAACAGTTAGAAATGGATATGGAACAACAGACTGGTTCCAAATAGGGAAAGGAATACATCAAGACTGTATATTGTCACCCTGTTTATTTAACTAATATGCGGAAGTACATCATGAGAAATGCTGGGCTGGAAGAAGCACAAGCTGAAATCAAGATTGCTGGGAGAAATATCAATAACCTCAGATATGCAGATGACACCACCCTTACAGCAGAAAGTGAAGAACTTAAAGAGCCTCTTGATGGAAGAGAAAGAGGAGAGTGAAAAAGTTGGCTTAAAGCTCAACATTCAGAAAACTAAGATCATAGCATCTTCATTGCAGATAGATGGGGAAACAGTGGAAACAGTGGCAGACATTATTCTTTTGGGCTCCAGAATCACTACAGATGGTGACTGCAGCCATGAAATTAAGAGAGACTTACTCCTTGGAAGGAAAGTGATGACCAACCTAGACAGCATACTAAAAAGCAGAGACACTACTTTGCCAACAAAGGTCTGTCTAGTCAAAGCTTTGGTTTTTCCAGTAGTCACGTATGGATGTGAGAGTTGGACTATAAAGAAAGCTGAGTGCCGAAGAATTGATACTTTTGAACTGTGATGGTGGAGAAGACTCTTGAGAGACCCTCGGACAGCAGGAAGATCAAATCGGTCAATCCTAAAAGAAATCAACCTTGAATATTCATTGGAAGGACTAATGCTGAAGCTGAGGCACCAATACTTTGGCCACCTGATGCAAAGAGCTGACTCATTGGAAAAGATCCTGATGCTGGGAAAGATTGAGGGCAGGAGGAGAGGGAGACAACAGAGGATGAGATGGTTGGATGGCATCACTGACTTGATGGACATTAGTTTGAGTAAACTCTGGGAGTTGGTGATGGACAGGGAGGCTTGGTGTGCTGTAGTTCACGGGTCACAAAGAGTCGGACACGACTAAGGGCTGAACTGAACTGAAAATGACAAACTACTACATGTCTCCAACAGTTTAAGCTGCAGCTTTTACATTTTCACAGCCAACGTTCTGCTGTGTTGACTGTAGTATATCTTAGATATGTAGTTAAGTACCAGCTGCCTCTTCTGCAGGCTTCTTCAAAATATCTTCCACAGTAAATTCTCATCTTTGTGATGATGTACTCTCCCTAGGCTGCAGAGGGCAGGAATGCTTTTAACTATTTTAGGAAATTTGGGAGCTCTTATAGAACCTTGTAGGCTGGGTATCTGTTCCTCTGCAAAAGCCATCATTCATGCACTACCCAAGCTGACCTTCAACCAACAGACCATTTAGAGATTGATAGGTTATTTGCTTTTTTCTTTCTTATCCACTGGTCCATTCTCAAGCTCTTTTTTGACCATGTCCTTCCTATTCCCAGTGGGGGACCATTTCTTTTTTTCTGTTCGCTTCCATTCTTTGTATTTCTCCTTAATTTTAGGTAGGGGATATATGCATCTGGGCATATATTGAGATGAAAAATAGGACAGATACTTTTAGCAAAAGCCCACATCTGTATGTTCAAATTATCTCTGACTTTGCTCACTAGATGACTTACCCTTAGAAATCTAAACTGATAAGATGTTTTTCCCTTGCATTGGTTCCAGGGGAAATCAGCCTTGTGGTCCCACCTGTTACATTATCAGGAAAACCGGCAGAGAAAGCTCACATCAGGAAGCCTCAGTACCTCAGGTAAGATGGTCTTAGCACCATTGGGCAAGCTCCCTCCACTCACTTTCCCATTCCCCACTGAAGTGACCCTCTTTAGCAGACTGTTCCATGTCAATGAAGCCTTCACTGTGTAGTGTTAAAGCCACAGGGCTCTCTGGATCACGGAGCATGCCAAGGCCGTGGGGTTTGCTTTTATTATGTGTTTCTATACACTTTTAATGAGTGAGATAGAAGATTTATATCAGCAAGAGGCCACCTTTAGAATAAATTTGGATTTTAGATGAATTTGGATTGATACTGATGTCCTGTGTTTGGAGCAAGTGTTTTCAGACTCTCTTGTTTTATTTCTGAGATGAGCGTTGAGATGATTTCCCATCAATTAAGAGAGCCTGTTTGTCAGTGTCCTGCCTTGGAACTTCTCAAAGTCCAGGCCTGGTGTGCATGATCCCTTGAAGTTGCTTTCTGTTTCTATTTAATAAAAATATCAAAGTTGGCAAGGACCCCAGAAATCATCTAGTCCAGTCTCCTTATTTTACAAGAGACAGAAACTGGGATCCAGAGAGGAATTGAATTTACTTAAGATCATACAGTGAATTGATACAAGAGGCCAGATCAGGAGTCAGGCCTCTCATCTCCTGGTCTGCTGTTCTTTATAACCTCGTGCAGTGTCTTTTCCAGGACTGTCTCCCTTCTTCCTTTTCTTCTTGGCAGCATCTCCTCTTCATACCATCCCTCATTCTCCTCTCTCTGCCAGGGAGTTTGTTTACTTTTCTTAAATGTTCTTGTCCTAATGGTAAAAATCAGTTTAAGTGGAGGTGAAAAGGTAGTCATGAACTCAGTGTTTATTGTCTTTGCCCTTGAAATAGTTGATCTCAACAAGCATTCACTGCATGTGGGGAAAATATCAATAGTTGGCAAAAAAACAGATTCAAAAGCTCCCTGAGTAACCTCATAAGGAGTTTTTGAGTCTACTTTCTGGGTATGAGAACAGAATCTTCTTAGCAAAGCCATGGAAGTTATTGCCAAGGGATAAAGTGTAGCCACAAAGTCTCAGCAGCTGGATGATGAGGATACTAATTTTAAACGTTGAGCCAGACATGGGGATATACAGGAATGTGTCTTGAAGTCCTAAGCATTCCTTACACATCTCCTTGGTCTTTCTGTAGTCCACTTTGAGGCAGGAGTAGGACATGAGTATAGCTCTGAGCGGAAGCACTGCTTCCAAGGATTATGATGAGAACATGTTGGATTAGGAGCCAGAGGATCTGTGTTCCTTCCATTTCCAACTTTGCTGCTTGCTGACTGGGGCCAAAGCAGCTCACCTCTGAATTTCAGTTTTCTCCTCTGTGATACTGTCCATGGCTATCTTATAAGTTGTTAGAAAATTAAGTGATACAATGTGCATAAAAGTATAAAATCTGGTATCTGATAGGTACTTAATGTTCATGAAATGATTGATTAAAGTGTTTTCAAAGTAACCAGCTTTTTTCTATAGAAATTTGTGATTTGAGATAAGAAGAGTACTTAGCTATTTTGGTAGTCAGATCTCTTTGGATTTAAGCAACTTTTTTTTTTTCCCTAGGAATATTTCTTGATTCAGAACGGAGGAAGTCTGATGCCAGCTCCGTCATGTCTCCCTTAAGAATCTCCCTCATTCAGGATATGAGGTCAGTCTGGGCTCATTTGTGATTAGCCACTCAAATTCTGTTTTCAGTTGCTGCTTAGGAGTCCACTTTAAATAGCAGTCTCAGTGACCTGGGCTTCTACAGCCTCTCATTTAACCAGGAAGCCTCCTCATTGGTCCTGTGTTTCATGATGCATTTGTAGAGCTGTACAAGCAGTTGTGTTTCCTTATATTTTTGGAGAATTATACCAGAGTGTTTCAAGGCCTAAGAGCTCTGGGGTTAGCCGTGCTTTTTGAAAGCTGTACTGTCTTCCTCACCAACCCCTAAATTATGGTGAGCCTGTCCTTCAAAGCTTCACGGAAGCTCAGGATTTTGAGAACAAGAGAGATGGAGTCTCTCAGGATGGGGTGGGACTGCCTCACCAGGCTTCCTTTGGCATTACAGGAGAGGTGTTGGTAGTGAGTTCATTTCCCACCCCACCCTCCACTTCGCTTCCCCATTTGTCCTTCAGGCACATCCAGAACATCGGAGAAATCAAGACTGATGTGGGAAAAGCCAGAGCGTGGGTGCGTCTGTCCATGGAAAAAAGTTACTTTCCAGACACCTGAAGCAGCTTCTCTCAGACCATGAGCTCACCAAGTAAGGCCATTCCACTTGGAGTACAACCAGCCCTTGGGAGTGGTGGGAGGGATTGGAAACCCATGGGAAAGGAGAGTATGTGGTGTATCATTACTGCTGAATTCAGCTAAACTCAAATTGCATGGGAAGGTTTTGCAGCCTTTCTTCTTTTTCTTTATTCCTTTCTGTGTAGAACACTATTGTGTACTACACTGCAAAATATGTTTTCTGTTTTCCTGTTGTTGAATAATAACTCTTTTGGCAGTGCTCAACACAGCATGCTTGTTTTAGAAGGAACATTCAGACATAAGCAGTCGACTGGGTGCTCTCTGAACTGAGTTCTGAAGGCCTGGATTCTTCAGACTAAGCCGCAACCACTACAGGAAGCACTGGTCCTCCCTTTTGGCTGTCGGTTCCTTTCATGGGGCCTCCTGTGGTCTATTCTGGCTCCTTCAGCTGCTGGTCAGCCAGTGAGCTCTTGTTGAGGTCTTCCTTGGATCAGTTCCCATAAAGAAGATGGGAGGACTTTTCTTGTTTGGGTGATTTTTGTGATGCGGCATTTCTTCTTCTCCTTCTTTATCTGTAGAAGATAATTCTATTATTATCTGTTATCTGTTCTTCCTATCTTCTCAACCTGCATCTCTCACCTCCCCAAATAGCTTTCTTGCAGAGGTAGTAAGAAGAATGGACTCCTCATTGAGTACCTCAGAGTTTTTGGGGGTCCTCCTCTCTTTGTGGCACTCAAATGACCTGCATACTTCCTGGGCATAGGATGTTTTATTGGTCTCTCTCTTGTCTTCAGGGGGAAAGGACTGGAGAATTAAAAAGAAACTTCTAATATATCCACTTACCTTTTTGTTCTCGCCTGAGCCTAGGGCTAGCCCAAAGTAGCTAAGTTCTCGCTTTTCCTCGCTCCTAGAACCACTAACCCTACAGTTCTCATCTCTTGATTTTATGTTTGCGTTCATTCTGTACCCAGGTTACTAGAGCAGGAGGGTGAAGAAGGCTGTCCCCCCTTCTCTGATTACCATCTCTCAGTCTTCTATATGTAATACTTTTGATTGTTTCATTATCAGCAAATCTATTGGGGATTTTTCTTTTTGGCATTTCCTTGGGCATCTTTTAATGGTATCCTTTATTATGTGACTTGCCTGTTGATGATAAAGCAGAGAAGCAGACCTTGATGATAAAGCAGAGAAGCAGAAATTTTGTATAAGTGAATTGATTAAAACTGTAGAATCTGTTTTTATTTAAAGTGAAACTGATTTTTAAAAGACTTTTTGTATGTTTAAACCACAGCAAGAGGCTAGTTTCAAAAGGTTGATAGGTTAGGGAGCTCATTTTGAGAGGTTATGAAATAGCAGTTCTTAAAGTGCTTCAATTTGATTCCCTTTAAGGATAAAAAGATATAGGAATAAAATTTGAAGATTGGTAGACAACTAAAAGAAAACAAGTGAACATTTAAGCCTGGAGTTTGGAAGGGAGTCAGTTGCATACCAGTGTCTAGAGGCCAGTTGTGTGTCCTGGAAAAATCTGTGACTGTGTGGGCACTGGGGTCTGACAGGACAGGATAAATTCCTGTGGGGTGGGATGGGCATTGTCTGTTAGGAGATGGCTGCAGGTTGGCAGGAGGACAGGGTACAGAGGTAGCTGAAAGGGGGCCCAGTCCAGGGACTTTATGATAGAGTCCAGGGCAGTAGATGGGTCTAGGGCCTGTAAACTTAAAGGTCTAGGCAGGAGCAGACAGGGCCCAGACCTTGGTGAGGAGGCTAATTTTTTTTTTATTTTTAAACTGTGGCCCTGTTAGAGGACGACAGCTTAGAATTCATCATTCATTTACTACATAGTAACTTCTCACATGATATTCTGACCCCTGTGCTACTTCAGTGACTAGAAAATGAGGAGAGTTTCGCTGCCACAGACTGCATTTTGGGTGGGGTATAGGGAGAGAGAAAGAGGTATTTCATCAAAACCTACCTACTCCTCCATCCTACCCCCTCTCATCTTTCTTGTCAGTTTGCTTACAGCTCCAGCCACTTTAGACCCCTCATACTTCGCAGGATGTGTTAAGCTCTTTCAGGACCTAGTCACAAGTTTTCTTTGCTGGAGTCTACCCAGACACCCCAGCGACCTGGTCCATTCTTCCCCAGGCACCCATAGCATTTGTTACAGTACTTGTTCATTCCTTTTTTTTTTTAAACCGCAGGTGGGGTGGGTTATCATTTTCATTATTTGTCTGCCACTTATTAAAATTTGCTTTCTTTGCAGCAAAAGAGAGATGTATAGAACGGACTTATGGACTCTGTGGGAGAGGGCGAGGGTGGGATGATTTGGGAGAATGGCATTGAAACATGTATAATAGCATATGTGAAATGAATCACTAGTCCAGGTTCGATGCATGATTCAGGATGCTCAGGGCTGGTGCACTGGGGTGACCCAGAGGGATGGTATGGGGGAAGGAGGTGGGAGGGGGTTCAGGATGGGGAACAAATGTACACCCGTGGTGGATTCATATTGATATATGGCAAAACCAATACAATATTGTAAAGTAATTAGCCTCCAATTAAATTTATATTTTAAAAAGTATAAATTAAAAAAAAAAGAAACTGATGTTAGAAAAGATGGAAGGTAAAAGGAGAAGGGGTGAGAGAGTCAATTCCTAGGCGGGTTGATAAGAAGTCCAGGGTACCAGAGGAGGAGAAAGGGATCTGTGGCTCTCAAAGCAGAGATGGGGTCTGAAATTCTCAGGGAGAAGGAAAGGACAAACATCTTTTTCCTTTTTTTTTTTTCTCTACATTTATTAGTCTTAGTTACATAAAACATTTTTTCCTTTAAGCCAGGAACTGATGATTACACAACAAACAATTCCATTTAAACTCCTCCTGGTAGCTTGGACAGTAAAGCATCTGCTTACAATGCGGGAGACCTGGGTTCGATCCCTGGATTGGGAAGATCCTCTGGAGAAGGAAATAGCAACCCACTCCAGTATTCATGCCTGGAAAATCCCATGCAAGGAGCCTGGTGGGTTACAGTCCATGGGATCGCAAGAGTCGGACACGACTGAGCAACTTCTCTTCTAAGATTTATATAACAACAGTGTATCCTGATTGAGGACAATTTCTCCTTCTTGAAACCTGGCTAATCCTGTTATCTTAAAATATAAATTATGGGAGTGGGTCTAGTAAGATCTTTACAATCTTGAGACATTCTTTTGATTTATAACTAATTTTAAGTTCCTTGCATAGACTAGCGAGGGGGCTTTCTCTGCCCCCTTCTGATAGCTATGTCAGAAGCTTTCTCTGTCCCTTTTTATACTTTAATAAAGCTCTGCTATACAAAAAATAAAATAAAATTTGCTTTCTTTGGAGGTGGAAACTATACACTTTTCCCTGTATGCATTTTCCCTACTTAGGTTCCTGGTTTTGAGTCCGTGCGACTCCTTGCTTAGCTTTACCTCCCACGTACACATTTCAGGTCCTTAGCTGCTGTTCCATCTGTCTCCTTATTTATTCCCACTCCCTTGGTTTCACTTTCATGCCACTTTCACCCTTCAGCTGTGCTGAATTTAAATTTCTTGAAGTTGGTCATGTCTTTCCTTTTATCTCTAAGAAAACTATTACTTGTAGGGCAGATTGCAATCTCTTTAGCCTGAATGTTTAGGCCTGCCTTCATTTTTACCCTAACCAGACTTTTCAGTCTCTTGCTAACTGTTTACTTCCCCGAGCCCTCAACTCTAGCTAAACTTGGCTTTTATACCCTGCCCTTCTCCTTCTGCAACTCCTGTCTGAATATGTACTGTCCTTCAGGCCCCTTCTGTTCTAGGACCATCAAAGCTTACGGCTCTTTCAATTTCCAGAGAGAACCTTTTAGAGCCTTTTATTTGGCAACTTGAGCAGGTTTATTCATCTAGACCGTATTTGAGGATAGGCTTCCCTCTCTGGCTCCTGGGTTGGTAAATTATCTGTGTGAAGAACTGTATAAACTGTCTAGGTAGAACCTCACAGGTCTGCTGAATCCCACACTTCTCTGGCATGGTGATGGCAGTCTGGGCAGGCAGGACAGGAACCTTGCTTTGTTCTCTGTGTGTTTCTATGTGCTGTGGTCCTCTGCATTGGGCTTTTGGTGTCCCTGATACTTGGGGGAAGATAGGCCCTCTGTGCCTGCATTGTCCAGCAGAGGAGTGAGCAATGGACGGATGGGGATGGGAGGAGGTTTGAAAAGAGGGTAAGAACATTCTCTGTACAGCTTTTCCTTACCTGTGACCTGGATCATTCCATTCCTTGCCTCTGACATGTTCAGAGCAGTGTTCTGACCTCTGGGTCTCAGGTCTGCTGAGGGTCTGAGACTAGCTCTAGTAGGAATGCTGACTACGACCTCTTGCCATTGCTACTTGCATGCCACACACTGGGATGATGCCCTGTAGAAGCCTTCAGGTTAAGAAAGAGGTCCAACAACCTCTGACACTTTATAGTAACATCAGCTCTTGGACACGAGTAGAGCTTGGCTTTTGTTGTTCCTCTGTAGGTTAAGCCGCTTTAGCGCTACCCCTCAGATGGAGTTGCTGGCTTTGTTCCTTATTTAGGTGGCTACAGAACTTTGAGGCTTGCCCTCAGGTTCTTTCCTTAGCCATCTCCCTCCGGAACTGAATACTTCTAGCCTCTTTCCCCGACTTTTGGCTGAGAGACTGATGTGTTACCTCCTCTCCGACAGAAAACTCTACAAGCGCTACGCCTTCCTGCGCTGTGACGACGAGAAGGAGCAGTTCCTCTATCACCTCCTCTCTTTCAATGCCGTCGATTACTTCTGCTTCACCAATGTCTTCACTACTATCCGTGAGTGGCCCTGTGCTCCCCACTAGCCTTCCTATTGCCAGTCTTCATGAGCCTGTCAGAGGCTAACTTACTGTCCCCTTTTTAAATAAAGAAGATGATCACTTGTCCTTTCTTCTGTGGGGAGAGAGGTCTTTACTAGCCCTCCTTGGAGGTTGTTTTTTTCTCTGAAGTTTCTTCTTCTTGTTTTGAACTAGGATGCTCATACTTTTGGCCATTGTGTTATCACTGTGGTCTTGGGCACAGCTCTGGGGGCCTAAGATGGAGTGGGGTGGGGATGGTGAAGTTCACTGCCTGCTCTGCACACCTGTAAAGAAATCTCCTTTTGTTTTGGGTTGAGAAAGTCATTCAGTATCAGAGAAAGTTTCAGACTGGCCCTCAGGGAAAAATAGCTCCTGAAGTAGCAGGAAGAACTCCAGACAGCTGTGGGAGGTTTGGGTCTGGACCCTGTTCTACCCCTAACTCACTATGGATCTGTGAGCAGTGTCTGCCCCTGCAATGGGCCTCCATCTCCCTATTTGCAGAGTGAGGAAAAGGGTTTGAAATGGTCTCAGAAAGGCCCAGGATGCTCTGTTAGGTAAACAGTTGCTGCAGTCCATAGGGTCGCAAAGAACTGGACATGACTGAGCAGCTGAACTGAAGTGAGTCTGAATTTGCCCATGGCTAGTTGTTTGGCTAGTGACTCAGCATTATGGACTCTTGCTTTCATATGACACTCATTCTCCTCCCCCAGGGAAGAGGGTCACAGGCTTTGGTGGAAGCAGCACTGGACTGGAATGTAGGAGGTCTGAGGGAAACTGTTTCGCTCTCGGTGCTTTAGGAAAGGACTGTGATGCCTGCCTGGCCTCTCTGGAGATTGTTACTAGAGTCCTTGAGATGACAGATAAAAAGTGCTCTGAAAAGCCATTTAGTACAGTGTTGAGTTGGCAATCATGTTTAAGGGACAGTTTTTCTTAGCTCTGAGCTCACAGATGGGCGTGGGTGTGGATGTTGGGTGATAACCCTGGGAGGAGTGAGACTGAGAAGATTGGCTAATACTCTAAACTGGCCTCAGGCCCTGCTGCTCCAGGCTCTGCAACAGGAGCTGTAGACATGCCAGCACACCTGGGGCAGGTCAGGGCCTTCTCAGGTACGGGAGGGATTCCTGATCTCCTCCAATGCCTTATGCCTTCTCCTAAACAGTGATTCCTTACCACATCCTGATCGTACCGAGCAAGAAGCTAGGGGGCTCTATGTTCACCGCCAACCCATGGATCTGCATCTCAGGAGAACTGGGTGAGACACAGATCCTGCAGATTCCCAGGAACCTGTTAGAGATGACCTTCGAGGTATGTGTTACCCAGGGTCCACATCCCCAGGCTCTGGGCATCTGAGTTTCAGCTGCTACTTTGGCACCTTCCTCCAGGGTTTTATAGAGGACTTGCTCTATACAGTATTATGTTTCAGCACAGCTGACCTGTCCCAGGATGACCAGAGGCCAGAGCCAAGGGTTGACCTGAGGAGAGGGAGCCTGTCCTGTGTAAATGGTCTCTGGCTGGAAGATACCCATTGGGACTTGCATATCTCTCTGTGCATGGTGTGTTGAGGAATTCTCCAGAGTTCTTTCAGTTGCTGAACCCAAGGATTCACAGAAACCTTACACTGCTCCGCCACTTCCAGAGCTTTCTGTTCCCAGGTTCCTCTAGGTTGTAGTATCTTTCTTTCTCAGCATCGTTCCTCATGAGAGTACTATACTGCCAGCTTTGGTGGCAGGTGGAGCTGTGAGCTCTGCCTCTACAGATAGTGGGGCGGCTTGCAGACAGCCAGTCAGATCTCTGCCTCTGAGCAGTGTGGCACTTTTCTCCTATTTTCTTGACCTTCCTATCATCTCTGTTTCCCTGTTCTTTTACAGTGCCAGAACTTGGGGAAACTCACTACTGTGCAGATAGGCCATGATAACTCTGGACTTTACGCCAAATGGTTGGTGGAGTATGTGATGGTTAGGAATGAGATCACCGGACATACCTACAAGTAAGTGTTCTTCAGCTCTGCCCTGAGACAGTGGGGTTGTACTACCAGGGGCTGTGTTTGATGCTTGGGTATGTGGGCTTCTCAGGGAAAAGTTTTAGGTGTGATAGGCTGAGGCTTCTTGTTGGAAGAGACAAAAAGGGTTTTCTAAGTGGAAGTGTCTGCTACCACTGTCCAGGCCACCCATCACTCAGGTGGCTTCCCTGATGCTTCACAGTGGGATGAGGAGCAGGGCCACGAGGGGTCCCAGGCCAATTTCAGAGCCTGTCGCCAGGGATTGGCTTTGTTGATGGCCTTTGTGGATCAGCAAAGGGAAAGACAGTGAAGGAGCTGACAGCTCTGACAGGCTATTGCCTGAACCTCAGGTTTCCATGTGGCCGCTGGTTGGGGAAGGGCATGGATGACGGGAGCCTGGAGCGGGTTCTGGTCGGGGAGCTGCTCACATCCCAGCCTGAGGTGGATGAGAGGCCGTGCCGGACCCCGCCCCTGCAGCAGTCTCCCAGCGTCATCCGGAGGCTCGTTACCATCTCACCCAACAACAGACCCAGTAAGTGGAAGGTGGGGCTGGGCCCTCACACTGCCCAGCCTGGAGAGTGGGCAGATTTCTGGGAGCCCTGATGAGGGAGCCCAGATCCATGCCTGCACAGCTGCTTCAGGAACTACCTCTGCAAAGCAGCATCAGGCGTTGCCACCCTCCTCTCATGAAGCAGTGCAGGGATTTGGCACTCCCGTTAAAGGACTGGGAGGAGAGGGGAAAGCTCCTGGAGCCAGGCCCAGGAGCTATTCTTATGTGACCCTATGGAGGAGAGGGGTCTACTTTCTGGCCTTTCCTGTTTTCACTGTCAAGTTCCTGGCTTCACTGTCAAGGCCTGGCACTCTTTTGGTTGCCAGAATTCCAGGGCAAAGAATAAATTTTACGAGCATCTGTTAGAGACTAGACTCCAAGGTATTAGATGTTGCTTTTTGTCCTAAGATGTTAGGAAGAGCTAGCTCTACAAAGTTGGGTGAGCCAAGAGCAGCTCAACTCTTCCCAGGGTCCAGGCTGCCCCACCTCTCCTGTGGGCCTTCCCTGTGTCCTGAGTCCTTTTGCTCTGTCAACCAACCACTGTTAACCTCTGAGATTGGATATCTGCTTGATTTTTAATCAGAGCTGAACACTGGGCAGATCCAAGAGTCCATCGGTGAGGCAGTCAATGGCATCGTGAAGCACTTCCATAAGCCTGAGAAAGAGGTGAGCCTCCCTACCCTCCAGTCCAGGGCCTTATATTGAATAAGAGAGAATAACTTTGTTCCATGCTCAAAGATGTACCTCAGTTAGAGATTCAGCATATTCCTTCCTCCAGGGACCTGTGCCTAGGGTTACCCTGTTTTCCTTACATTTTGACAACACAGCAGAGTCCAGTGAGCTGTGTGTATTTCTCTTGTCTTATGAATCTGTCTGTGTCTCTCTAACAGTGGCCACATTGGCTTTGTCCCCTACTGGGGACCCAGAACCATCATCTGTTCACTCAACAGCTTTTCACTGAGATTGGCTCTGAGTTGGGCCCTTCCAGGTGCTGGGAGACTAGACAAGGTCCCTGCCTGAGTGTTGCTGCCCTCCCAGGTTTGGGTGGTGGGCTTGGGGTGTAATGATTGCAGGGCCTCTTGACCAAGGCTAGCCTGGCACTCTCCCCTGTTTCCTTATATAGCGAGGTAGTCTGACGCTGTTGCTCTGTGGAGAATGCGGCCTTGTCTCGGCCCTGGAACAGGCTTTCCAGCATGGATTTAAGTCACCACGGCTCTTCAAAAATGTCTTCATTTGGGATTTTTTGGGTGAGTTGGGCTAGGATTTGAGGGTGGGAAAAGCATGCAGACATGAGGGGACCATCAGCCTAATGTGTGGGTGCTGACCACCAGGGTCTGAGATATAGAAACCAAGTCAAGTGAGTCTTAGGTTAGATCTGTTGTTTGGTGGCCCTGGCTTTTCTTAAAGGTAATGAGACTATACCCCTACCCCCACCCTACCCCACCGTTCATCCCTCATCTCCTGTGAACTGGATTAGAAAGACTCTTTCCAGGCATCTGTTATATATAATACGGGCTTAGTCATGAGCCCTCACACTTCCTGCTTGTAGGTCCAAGAGGCCAGTTGATAGCACTGGAGTCCAAGCCCTTTGTTAGACCCCACCTGGAGAAATTGATGCAAGAAGCTTCTTCCTCAAGAGTTTTGTTGAGAAAGGACCATCTTTATATCAAGGGTCACATTAAGGAATTTAGAACACAGAGCTAGGGAACAGAAGCATCATTTTGAACTGTGACCAGGGACATCAGAACACCCTTGTTCTCACTGAGTTACCTGCATTGACATGGAGGGGCCTGAGGTAGGACAGTCAGGGATAGGTTTGTTTTGAAAGCCTCTGTCACTGGCAACTTTTCTCCTCTTCACAGAAAAAGCACAAACCTATTATGAGACTTTGGAGCAGAATGAACTTGTCCCTGAGGAAAACTGGCATACGAGGGCCCGGAACTTCTGCCGATTTGTCACGGCAATCAACAATAATCCCCGGAACATTGGCAAGGATGGCAAGTTTCAGATGCTGGTGTGCTTGGGAGCCAGGTACTGCAGCCCCGTGGCCCGGCATGCAGGCAGCCAGCCTTGCAGGTCGTGCTGGAGGTGCTGGGGGTGGGGAGTATCCTGTGACCACATGCCCTTGGGTGGGTAAGGCCTTGTGGGCTTGGTGGACGCCCTTAATTTCCTGCATGTACCATGTGTGGGGAGGGGTGTGGGGATGAGAACGTGTGTCTAGTTGGGGAGGAAGGGCCACATTTTTATGGGAAGGAATAAAACTGCCCCCATGGTAAAATCTGAAGCAGAGTATATGTATCTAGTCACTCTTTCAACAAACATTTGAATGTGCTAGGTCTCATGGAAGGTGTGGGAATAAAGCTGAATAAAACATGGTTCCTACCGTTTAGAAGTTCACTTGTCCTGATTAAGTACAGTACAAAGCAGAAGCTTGGGAGAGTTTGATAAAGTACTTACTGATAAAGTTTGCTGAAAACGCAGAGGAGAAAGACCAGAGGAGGCTTTGAGGAAGAGGTGGCATTTGAGGTGAGCCTTAACAAAAGAACAGACGTCAGGAGGGGGCTTGAAGCAGATGAAACTAGCAGAGAGGCCCTAAACGAAGCAGAGGATGTGAGGTTAGGAATTAATAGAAGGTGGGATGGGCGGTAGTAGGATGGGGGCCTTGACTGAAATGATAGTCATTTGATTGCAGGGATGGCACACATCAGAGTGGACAAGATTGTTAGGGGTTATTCCAGGGGTCAGGTGAGACCACAAAGACCAGATAAACAGGGTGGTTTATTTAGGCCGTGGAAGGGAGGAGTTGGCATAGTGGTTAAAGACAGACCCTGGAACCAGAGTCTCCAGGTTCACATCGCACATCAGCCACTTTCTGGCGGTGTGCTCTTGAATAAACTGCTTATCTCCATCATCCAGTAGATGTTTTATCTCTACTGTGGGGATAATAATAGCACTGATAGCAACTCCCTCACATCATAGGGTTGTCATGAAGCTTGTCTCTTATAAAGGGGCCTGGCACACGCTAAGTGCTATTTGTGTGTCAGTTTGTTGTGTATTTTTGGTGGTGGTGGCTGTGGAGAGGAGTGAGGTTCTAGGAGATGGAGGATGTGATGCAGAGGGGACATAGTGTCTGGTTGACGGTGTGTCTGGAGGGAAGAGGAGGCAGCAGGGGAGGAGGAGCAGGCCTTGTGCGGATTACAGGGTGTGTTTGGATCAGCATTCCTGGGACTAGGTAGCCCCCAAGCAGATCCTGACTGTGCTCGTGCTCAGTCGTGTCTGACTTTGTGACCCTACGGACTAGCTGGTCAGGCTCCTCTGTCCATGGAATTTCCCAGGCAAGAATACTGGAATGGGTAGCCATTCCCTTCTCCAGGGATCTTCTGATCTTGGGATTGAACCCAAGTCTCCTGCATTGGCAGGCGGGTTCTTTACTACTGAACCACCTGGGAAGCCAGGTACCTCCCAGTAGGAGCCTTTTAAAGCCTTATAAGGCATCTTCACCAGGTGCTCTTAGGGGAGGGGGAAGAGGACTGTGGGGAGAGACCTGCTTCTCCTGATTCACACTTGGTTCAGGAGGTGATGGGGCAGGTTCCCCCTTGGGCTTTCGCTAACTGTCTCCTGTCCTTCTGACCCATTGGAACGGATCCTTTCCTGCCAGAGACCACCTCCTGCACCACTGGATCGCCCTGCTGGCCGACTGCCCCATCACTGCACACATGTATGAGGATGTGGCGCTGATCAAAGACCACACACTTGTCAATTCCTTGATCCGCGTGCTGCAGACGCTGCAGGAGTTCAACATCACGCTGGAGACGTCTCTGGTCAAGGGCATCGATATCTGACCTCCTAGCACCAGCCAGCAGCAGGACCCAGAGACTCGCCTGCAACTTCGCCCCTTTTTCTCAGAGGGACCTAAGCGAGTTGTGCAGGAGATGAGAGGAGATGTACACTCACTGTAAAAAGAAAAGTAGAGGATTTTTGGAATAAATAATCTATTTTAGAGTTTATTTGCTGATTTACTTTTTACACACTTTCATGTGAAAGAGTGATAGGGAGAGGGAGATGAGGTTGGTGCCGCTTATTTTGAAGCTGGTGCCCTCTCTCGCCGTGGCCACGCTGGAGCCTGCGGCCTCCCTGGACTGAGCCTGCGGTGCCACAGGGCGTTCTGCCTCCTCGCCCTGCCGCGTTAATGAGGCCATTCCACATCATTTTTAAACTAATGTTTTCTATATTAACATTATTATAGATATTTGGCTTTCATGGGCCACACAGGTGTGCTGAGCAGGAATCCCACACTCCAATCAAAGGGATTTTTAGTAGTGCCTCTGTAAGCACTGATGAGTCAGCCCTACGTCTTTTCTGTTTTGTCAGTATTATTTGGGAAGGTGACATGCCGGGATATATCATTGTGCGGAGAATCACGTTTCCTCTTGGCACACAGTTGCACAGAAGTAAATAAAGCATGTTTTAACAGGTTTTCCTTTTTTATATAAATGTATTATTTATTTAACCCTCCATTGTATGTTTTAAGTCTTTTTCTTTTCTTTTTTCTATTTTTTTTAAGGAAAGAAAAAGCTGTCCCAGTCTAACTGGCTATGTTATTACTGTTAAATTTATGTTGTTTTGCAACTTACAAACCAGCTGCAGTATGGCCCACTTAATAAAACACCTGAAACAAAACTGTGTGGGCCCCTGACTTTGGCATGGGGGCTGTGTGGAGTGGTGGTGGAGAGCACAGTTTGATCTGAGAGGAAGGGGCTGTAGCACTACCTGCCCCAGCAGGCCTGCCCAGAGGGGTGAGGGGCTTTGGTCTTGGATCCTATCCGCTGTGGTGCCAGGAGCTTCCATGGCTGTTTGGGAAGAATGCAGATAAGGGTTATTTTCCCACCTTCCAGAGGAGGAGGCTGAGGCAGGGGGAAAAAGACCTAAGTTGCAAAGATGGTCACTTGACAGACAAGATGGGCTATTTCTTAAGGGTAAGAGAGACCAGATATGGGAACACTGGACACATGAGATCCTGTCTGCCTTCGGGAAAGAAAGCTTTTTCCCAATGTGGCGGGTGATAGAGCTTTGTCAGGTTCCCAGAAATCAGCTTGTGTGTGGTGTGCTCAGTTACGTCTGACTCTTTGCAACCCCATGGAGTGTAGCCTACCAGGCTCCTCTGTCCAGAGGATTCTCCAGGGAAGAATACTGGAGTGGGTTGCCATTTCCTCCCCCAAGGGGTCTTCCTGACCCAGGGATCGAACCTGTATCTCCTTTGTCTCCTGCATTGCCAAGCGGGTTATTTACCTGCTGAGCCATCGGGGAGGCCCCGTAAGTCAGCTCGATTTGGTTTTATTTTTCAACCAAGCTGCTTTGGCAGGAAGCTCCAGAGGTGTAGCACAGTCAGTCACGTACAGCCCCTCAAGCCAATCAGTGTCCTCTTGTACGCTTCCCTGACTTGGCATGTTCTGTTCCTTCTGCCTGGTATGCCTACCCTCATGTCTGCTTGTGTGCTTTGTTCAGGGTTTACTTTAGGAATCACCTACTGACTCCTCCCTGGGCACTGTTAATCTCTTTCATTGTGCTCTGGTAGTTTCTTAGATGCTAGGACTTCCTTTCTGGGTTGGCATTGTCTGCTTTCACGTTGGGCCCACTTAGACTGAGCTTCTAGAGGGTGGAGAGGGTCTATGGTTCATCTCCCTCCCTGGTGACAGGCATTCTTCAGTTCAGTTCAGTTGATCAGTTGTGTCGACTCTTTGCGACCCCATGAATCGCAGCATGCCAGGCCTACCTGTCCATCACCAACTCCCAGAGTTCAGTCAGACTCACGTCTGTTGAGTCAGTGATGCCATCCAGCCATCTCATCCTCTGTCGTCCCTTTCTCCTCCTGCCTCCAATCCCTCCCAGCATCAGAGTCTTTTCCAATGAGTCAACTGTTTGCACAAGGTGGCCAAAGTACTGGAGTTTCAGCTTTAGCATCATTCCTTCCAAAGAAATCCCAGGGCTGATCTTTAGAATGGACAGGTTGGATCTCTTTGCAGCCCAAGGGACTCTCAAGAGTCTTCTCCAACACCACAGTTCAAAAGCATCAATTCCTCAGCACTCAGCTTTCTTTACAGTCCAACTCTCACATCCATACATGATTACTGGAAAAACCATAGCCTTGACTAGACAGACCTTTGTTGACAAAGTAATGTCTTTGCTTTTGAATATGCATCTAGATTGGTCTAACTTTCCTTCCAAGTAGTAAGCGTCTTTTAATTTCATGGCTGTAATCACCATCTGCAGTGATCTTGGAGCCCCCAAAATAATGTCTGACACTGTTTCCACTGTTTCCCCATCTATTTCCCATGAAGTGATGGGACCAGATGCCATTGTCTTAGTTTTCTGAATGTTGAGCTTTAACCCAACTTTTTCACTCTCCTCTTTCACTTTCATTAAGAAACTTTTTAGTTCCTCTTTACTTTCTGCCATAAGGGTGGTGTCATCTGCATATCTGAAGTGATTGATATTTCTCTTGGCAGTCTTGATTCCAGCTGGTGCTTCTTCCAGCCCAGCGTTTCTCATGATGTACCCTGCATATAAGTTAAATAAGCAGGGTGACAATATACAGCCTTGATTTACTCTTTTTCCTATTTGGAACCAGTCTGGTGTTCCATGTCCAGTTCTAACTGTTGCTTCCTGACTGCATATAGATTTCTCAAGAGACAGGTCAGGTGGTCTGGTATTCCCATCTCTTTCAGAATTTTTCAGTTTATTGTGATCCACACAGTCAAAGGCTTTGGCATAGTCAATAAAGGAGAAATAGATGTTTTTCTGGAACTCTTTTGCTTTTTCGATGATCCAGCAGTTGTTGGCAAGTTGATCTCTGGTTCCTCTGCCTTTTCTAAAACCAGCTTGAATATCTGGAAGTTCATGGTTGACGTATGGCTGAAGCCTCGCTGGAGAATTTTGAGCATTACTTTCCTAGCGTGTGAGATGAGTGCAATTGTGTGGTAGTTTGAGCATTCTTTGGCATTGCCTTTTTTTGTGATTGGAATGAAAACTGACCTTTTCCAGTCCTGTGGCCACTGCTGAGTTTTCCAAATTTGCTGGCATATTGAGTGCAGCACTTTCACGGCTCAACTGGAATTCCATCACCTCCACTAGCTTTGTTCATAGTGATGCTTTCTAAGGCCCACTTGACTTCCTATTCCAGGATGTCTGGCTCTAGGTGAGTGATCACACCACACCATCATGATTATCTTGGTCGTGAAGATCTTTTTGTACAGTTCTTCTGTGTATTCTTGCCACCTCTTCTTAATATCTTTTGCTTCTGTTAGGTCCGTATGATTTCTGTCCTTTATCGAGCCCATCTTTGCATGAAATGTTCCCTTGGTATGTCTAATTTTCTTGAGATTTCTAGTCTTTCCCATTCTGTTGTTTTCCTCTATTTCTTCGCCTTGGTCGCTGAGGAAGGCTTTCTTATCTCTCCTTCCTATTCTTTGGAACTCTGCATTCAGATGCTTATATCTTTCCTTTTCTCCTTGGCTTTTCATTTCTCTTCTTTTCACAGCTATTTGTAAGGCCTCCCCAGACAACCATTTTGCTTTTTTGCATTTCTTTTTCTTGGGGATGGTCTTGATCCCTATCTCCTGTACAATGTCACGAACCTCCATCCATAGTTCATCAGGCACTCTTATCTATCAGATCTAGGCCCTTAAATCTGTTTCTCACTTCCACTGTATAATCATAAGGGATTTGATTTAGGTCATACCTGAATGGTCTAGTGGTTTTCCCTACTTTCTTCAATTTAAGTCTGAATTTGGCAATAAGGAGTTCATGAGCCATAGTCAGCTCCCGGTCTTGTTTTTCCTGACTGTATAGAGCTTCTCCATCTTTGGCTGTAAAGAATATAATCAGTCTGATTTCGGTGTTGACCATCTGGTGATGTCCATGTGTAGAGTCTTCTCTTGTGTTGTTTGAAGAGGGTGTTTGCTAGGATCTGTGCATTTTCTTGGCAAAACTCTTTGCCCTGCATCATTTCGTATTTCAAGGCCAGATTTGCCTGTTACTCCAGGTGTTTCTTGACCTCCTACTTTTGCATTCCAGTCCCCTGTAATGAAAAGGACATCTTTTAGGGTGTTAGTTCTAAAAGGTCTTGTAGGTCTTCATAGAACCGTTCAGCTTCTGCAGCTTTACTGGTTGGGGCATAGACTTGGATTACTGTGATAGTGAATGGTTTGCCTTGGAAATGAACAGAGATCATTCTGTCGCTTTTGAGATTGCATCCAAGTACTGCATTTTGGACTCTTGTTGACCATGATGGCTACTCCTTTTCTTCTAAGGGATTCCTGCCCAGAGAGGTAGATATAATGGTCATGAGTTAAATTCACCCATTCCAGTCCATTTTAGTTTGCTGATTCCTAGAATGTCAATGTTCACTCTTGCCATCTCTTGTTTGACCACTTCCAATTTACCTTGATTCATGGACCTAACATTCCAGGTTCCTATGCAATATTGCTCTTTACAGCATCGGACCTTGCTTCTATCACCAGTCACATGCACAACTGGGTATTGTTTTTGCTTTGGCTCCATCCCTTCATTCTTTCTGGAGTTATTTCTCCACTGATCTCCAGTAGCATATTGGTCACCTACCGACCTGGGGAGTTCCTCTTTCAGTATCCTGTCATTTTGCCTTTTCATACTGTTCATGGGGTTCTCAAGGCAAGAATGCTGAAGTGGTTTGCCATTCCCTTCTCCAGTGGACCATTCCCTTCTCCAGTGGACCACATTCTGTGAGACCTCTCCACCATGACCCGCCTGTCTTGGGTGACCCCACAGGGCATGGCTTAGTTTCATTGAGTTAGACAAGGCTGTGGTCCTAGTGTGATTAGATTGACTAGTTTTCTGTGATTATGGTTTCAGTGTGTCTGATGCCTACCGTCTTACTTGGGTTTCTCTTACCTTGGGTGTGGGGTATCTCTTCACGGCTGCTCAGCAAAGCGCAGCTGCTGCTCCTTACCGTGGATGAGAGGTATCTCCTCACGGCCACGCCTCCTGACCTTGAACATGGAGTAGCTCCACTCGGCCCTCCTGTGCCTGTGCAGCCACCGCTCCTTGAATGTGGGGTTGCTCCTCTTGGCCGTCTCCCATGGCCTCGGGTCGGGGGTAGCTCCTCCCAGCCGCCACCCCTGACCCTCACCTTGGATGTGGGGTAGCTCCTCTGCTGTCGCAGCCTGGCACTCTCAGGTTCTTCCCTCTCTAGAGGATCTTCCCGACTGAGGGATCGAACCTGGGTCTCCCGCATTGTAGGTAGATGCTTTACCGTCTGAGCTACCAGGGAAGGCTAGGCAGTCTTAAGGTGAGGCTTTTTGAAGAGGTGAGGAAGCAACTGGAGGTTTCAGTGCAGCCGCAGTGCACCGTCCTGCCAGCAGGGGGTGTGAGCGGGTCGCGGAGTCCAGGTGTTTTTGGAAGCCAAGGTTTGGGAAGTGGGAGGGAAAGTGCCTCAGAGCATGTGTGTTGTGGGCGCTCGGCCAGAGATGACCTTAAGCCAAATGCTTTGCACACACACCTCTCCCTTTTCCTCACAACTCGCAAGGCAAATTTAGATTATTCTGTTTGTAAGTGAGGAAATTGAAGCTTGGAGAAGTTTAGTCACTTGCCCAAGGCCACACATCTCGTAAATCGTAGGCAGTTACCAGAACTGTTTACTCCAAGCTTGTGGCTTTGGAGCTGCTGCCTTACTGGATTCAGGTCTCTGCTCAGATGTCCTTAGAGAGACCTTCCCTGACCACTATAAAATACGACGTCACTTTTTATTCCCTGTTCTTTATTTTCCTTCCTAACACCTGTAACCTGCAAATACTAGTTATTTGCTAATTTTGAATGTAAGCTTTATGAGGAAGAACCCGATCGACTTTGTTCATGAAGTACTGACTGGCACCTGTTTTGTATCTAGTAGGTGTCTGTGGAATATGTGAATTCATTGGCAGTTGTTAACATCACAAACTGTGGGCCAAAGTCCTTTGGTTGAATCCTTGCTCTGCAGCTGGGACTGAGAAAGCAAGCAGTTTACTCACTGTTGATGAAATGGGAACGGTAATAGTGACTATATCATAGGCTTGTTGTGAGGACTGAATAACTCTGCATGCATACCTAGAACAGGTCAAGTGTATGTAAATACTGGTCGTAGTTATTACCGTATTGTATCAAGCCCTGTCCTGGTTCCTATGACCCAGACTCCCTGTCCTCAGAGAGCTCAGAGGCAAGTATTTCGGGGGAGTATGACATCAGGAGAGATCGGAGACTTTTCACTTTAATGCATTGTAGAAGGAAATGGCAACCCACTCCAGTGTTCTTGCCTGGAGAATCCCAGGGACGGCAGAGCCTGGTGGGCTGCCGTCTACGGGGTCGCACAGAGTCGGACACGACTGAAGCGACTTAGCAGCAGCACGACATCAAGAGAGATACTGCTTGCCATGACCATATCTGCTTAGGATGGAGGATTTTCAGATGAGTGGAGATTGCATGTAGAGCGAAGTGCATGGGCAAAGGCGTGGCGATGTGAATGTGCCCTCCCGACTGGGATGCTTGGGGAAGCCTAGTACTAGTGTTGAGTCAGACATGAAGAAGAGCAGATGTGTGAGCCCACAAAATGGGAGACAAAAGGCTGACAGATATCCCAGGCCTTGAATGTTGCTGTTGCTCAGTAGATGTGGACTGAATGAACGAACAAACACACGCTGCAGACACCAAAAACCAAAGCTATGCCATTTGTATGCGGCCCTCCTTGTGCACATGTACACCTGTGAAGAATGCTGCTGCTCCGAGCCCTCCTTGTCTGATTGTGGAATGGAAACCTGAGGTCAGAGCGTAACTATTGGGCTAAGACATGACAACTGCATGTCCCCAATGCAGCGTGCAGTCTGAACAGGTTACCTGGAGTATGTGCTCATAAGCACGTGTATGGTCTCACTCAGGACAGACTCACCCGTGACAGGACCACATCTCAGAGCAGCAAGAGGGGGCAGTATGGTATAGGTAACCTGGGAGTATCTCTCCTCTGCCTCCTTCCAGCTTGTGGGTGCTGATTACCTGAGCCAGTGCTCAAGCCAGTTGGAGATAATGGCCTTCCTGGATGTGGTGATGTGACTGACTTGCGAAACGGTCCAGTGGGTCTTGGCTATGTGTGATGGGTGCACGGCACCCTGCTCTTGGTTATGTGCTTAAGTGGAGGATGCTGGTGGCCTCAATAAGCCAAAAGCAGTGGAGAAACAACGCCCTTTCTAGCAGATGCTGCTGAGAAGGTGAGTGTGAATCACGTTTTACAAATCAGGGCTCTCCTGGAACTATCCAGCTCTCTGTCCCTTCTAACAGGTGATTGTGCTGTGTCTCACTTTCTACTGTATTTTGTTTTATAATCTTCTGCAAATCCTTTTTCGAATGACATAGTAGAAAAGAACAGACACGCTTGCTAGCTCAGTGTTTCAAGGACACTCAAGTCAACTGCCTCTCCAGCAGCTCCGGGAGGTCAAATGCATTCAGTTTGCTCAGCAAGCAGCCCTTCCTGCCTCGGCTTCTGCACCTGTGCTAAATGAGTGGTTCCCAGACTCTGACATTTCAGAGACTGGTCAATAAACAAGCAGATGAACTCAGTGAATTGTTAGAAAGCGAGCACCCTTATAACCACCACCAGGACAGGAATAGAGCTTTACCCACATTCCCAGGTTCCCCACTCCCCTCCTTCCAACTTCTTGACCTTCACCGAAACCACTTCCTTGAGTTTGTTTTATCACCCATGTGTGCATCCCTATACTCTATAGGGTAGTTTTACTATTTTTAAAAACAGAAACCCACTTTATTTATATTTTGGCCTCACCTCTCAGCTTATGGAATCTTAGTTCCCCAACTAGGGATTAAACCTGGGCCCCCGACAGTGAAATCGCCAGGTCCTAACCACTAGACCACCAGGGAACTCCGTTGTTTTACTGTTTGTTTTTGTTTTTAACTTGATGCATCTCTTTTAATCTGAAGAGTCCCCTCTATCACTGTCTTTTCCTTACGGTTTATCTGTTCAGGAACCTGGGCTGTTTGATCTATAGTTTGTCCACAGCCTGGATTTTGCTGGTTTTACACTGAGGGTGCAGTTCAGTTTGCTCTTTTATTCTCTGATTTTCCAGCAAATCAGCAGCTAGAGCCTCAGGTTGGATCCCTCTTGAGAAACCTGAGTACGTCAAGGCTGTATATTGTCACCTTGATTATTTAATTTATATGCAGAGTACATCATGAGAAACGGGGCTGGAAGAAGCACAAGCTGAAATCAAGATTGCTGGGAGAAATATCAATAACCTCCCTTATAGCAGAAAGTGAAGAAGAACTAAAGAGCCTCTCGATGAAAGTGAAAGAGGAGAGTGAAAAAGTTGGCTTAAAGCTGAACATTCAGAAAACTAAGATCATGGCATCTAGTCATATCACTTCTCGGCAAGTAGATGGGGAAACAGTGGAAATAGTGTCAGGCTTTATTTTGGGGGCTCCAAAATCACTGCAGATGGTGATTGCAGCCATGAAATTAAAAAGACGCTTACTCCTTGGAAGGAGTTATGACCAACCTAGACAGCATATTCAAAAGCAGAGACATTACTTTGTCAACAGAGGTCCGTCTAGTCAAGGCTATGGTTTTTCCAGTAGTCATGTATGGATGTGAGAGTTGGACTATAAAGAAAGCTGAGCACTGAAGAACTGATGCTTTTGAACTGTGGTGTTGGACAAGACCCTTGAGAGTCCCTTGGACTGCAAGGAGATCCAACCAGTCCATCCTAAGGAGATCAGTCCTGGGTGTTCATTGGAAGGACTGATGTTGAAGCTGAAACTCCAATACTTTGGCCACCTCATGCGAAGAGCTGAGTCATTTGAAAAGACCCTGATGCTGAGAAAGATTGAGGGCAGGAGGAAAAAGGGACGACAGAGGATGAGATGGTTGGATGGCATCACTGACTCAATGGACATGGGTTTGGGTGGACTCCGGGAGTTGGTGATGGACAGGGAGGCCTGGCGTGCTACAGTTCATGGGGTCACAAAGAGTCGGACGTGACTGAACTGAAGTGCACTGATGAGACTCTAGGCGTGTGCTCATTTACCAAGTGGTACACCATGTCTGGTGTTCACTTCTATTGGTGGTGGCAGCCACTGATGTTCAACACCTGCATCCAGTAACCAATGCACTGGAGGTTGCAATATATTCTAAGCTATTATTTTGTTTTCATTTGTTAGAGGGAGTAATTTTACAAGGAGATGCTACCCTCTCATCTATTTGATTTCTGAATAGAGTTTGTGTAGGAAAGGTAGAATAAATACTTAATTATTTCCTTTTATTTACTCAACTTTTAAGATAATAAACTGGACTGGCTCCCTGCTATCCTCAGAAGGTGGTTATTTAAAACAATTGTTACGAACTTAGAAATTAAAACCTACCTGATGGGTTTCATTTCGTGACAATTATTGTCTTTATTGTCTCATCTTGGCTGTTGGGAGTCCCTTCAAGCTGGCTCCTGAGTTGTTTGCCACGACTCTTGTGGTTGCTTTCTGGCATTTCCTAAGTTCCTCTTGTATGTTTTCTATCCTAAACTTGGAATCAGCTATTTCTCTAAGAAGCCCTGGGTTTCATGTGTGCTTTGCCCCTATGTATAAAGGCAGTCCTGCCACGCCCTGCTGTTCAGGCTCAGTTATCTCCACCAAGGTGGTGACTCTTTGTCTATGGGTCCTCAGACACATGGAATGCAAAGTGCCCTGGTGACAGCTGGGACCTGTAGTTCCATGGACTGGGACCTGTAGAATGTAGTTTTGTGTCCCTTGGAAAGCGTGTGCTCCCTTTGGAGGACAGTGCTTCCAACCCCACAGAACCCAGAACCACAGAAGCAGGAAGCACAGTGGCCCTCAATGGACTCTTGGAAGTGATGAAAAGTGTGGCCACTTCTTATGCCCTTTGGTTCCTGGAACCAGGTATTCTTCCATAGGGACAGAGCAGCACTTGAACTCTAATTTAATGCATATGCTGGATCCTGAAGGATGACATACCATTCTTGCAGATTGTTGCCTCAGATGCCTTCAGAAGGCTATTCCAGGGCTCCTTAGGGCTGGTATCTTCTGGATGGCACAATCAAAAACAACAACAACAACAACAACTATGAATGTGTATCTACCAGTCACCAGTAGATCCTAATGTCATGGGCCCACTTCCTAACTTCCTTCCCTGCACACTGGGTGTGCTGGTTGGATGCAATGGAATTCCATAACTGGGGATCAGGTACTCTCTAAGCTTCTGGATATTGGTGCTGACTGGCTCGGGGCAGGAAAGGCAAACTTATTTCAAGAGTAGATCTCTATCCCTGCAAGGATGAACTGCTGACCCTCCCTGGATGGAAGGGACCTGAGATAGTTGATTTGCCACCAAGGGATTTGTTGTTCTCCTCAAGGAATAATGCCATATCTGAGGCTCAGCACTTGTTTCTTTCACTGGCAGAAGGCAGCAGCAGCTAGATGAGCTTTGGTACTTGGGCATCTGTGCTGGTGGGCCTATGCATAGCCTCCATGTCTATCTTATGATAGACAACTCCATTCATCTGCTTTTTGTGCCAGTTCCAGGATGGCCAGTGACAAAGTGGCTGAGTCATTTAATCTACTTAGTTCAGTCCTCTTCTGTGATGGATGCTCTCTGGTGAGTGGTGATGAAATGACACCAAAATCTTCATACTGCCTGCCTCCTTCTAAATGTCCAATCACATGTCTCTACTCCAAACCTTCTTGTCCCCAATCTTCCAGACCCTTCCAGTCCCTTGACAAGCCTGCTATATTATTGACCACTGCTGAAGAATGTGTATCTAGCCTCCTGTATACACTTCTCCTTCCATTATCAGGGGCAGCTAATTGGGAAGACTATAGAGTCTGCTTGATCATTACCATTTGCAGCTTTGGCAAGATTTTCCCTTGCTTCCCACTGTCTTTCAAGGCAACTCCTGGATGTGACTATCACACAGCCCCTGTCCTTTTGACTTCCACCCACATACTAAGCCGACCCATCTGCAAACCAAATGAGGTTACCATTTCCATCTTACAATAAACTACTGCTGGCTGCACTTGACTTTGTCTTGGCCAGCTCGATGGAACCCAGTGTATAACAGAAGTTCATGACTTATTTTTCACTTGATGCTCATGGATAACCATTTCATCTAAACCAGGGCCCAGTCACATGCCAAGAGCTGCTTCTCAAAAGGTATGTAATTCTCTGCTGTAGATGACATGACTTTGCTCCAGACTCTCAGGGACCAACTTTATGATTCTTTTGCTGGGTTTTGCAATGAGCTCTAGATTGCTTTTTTTCCCATCATTGCCACTTCCAACAATATAGAGTGCTGGATCTCCCCTGCCTCCAAATGCTCAAAAGATTCTTTTTCTTTAAAGTTGAGTAATTTTACTAAAATACATCTTGGTGTTGGTTGCCCTAGGTAGTTGTCTCAGGTACATGGTGTGCACTTCCAATGTGAGGAGCCTTGGGTAGCTTTCCTTTCATTGTGACTGTAACACCCATCTTGGAGGAAACAAGCACTCTGACCCAGGTCATACCTTTAATGGTTTGAATCCAACTTAAAATTTTAGACACCATCGTGGCATCTTCTCTGCTGATCAGAATTCCTGTAGTTCCATATGGGCCTGCTGCCACTCTGCACACCGAAAGGTCTTGTTCACAGGTGGTCCAGTAGGTCAGCATAATCCAGTCTTCTAGCTTGACTGTTAAAACACCAAGAGTATTTTAACTCACTTTCCCAACAAATATTTATTAGATGTGTCAGCCACTGTTCGAGGCACTTAGGAAGAAATTGTGAGCAGATACTATATCAGTTCAGTTCAGTTCAGTCGCTCAGTTGTGTCGACTCTTTGCGACCCCATGAATTGCAGCACGCCAGGCCTCCCTGTCCATCACCAACTACCGGAGTTCACTCAGACTCATGTGCATTGAGTCAGTGATGCCATCCAGCCATCTCATCCTCTGTCGTCCCCTTCTCCTCCTGCCCCCAACCCCTCCCAGCATCAGAGTCTTTTCCAATGAGTCAACTCTTCGCATGAGGTGGCCAAAGTACTGGAGTTTCAGCTTCAGCATCATTCCCTCCAAAGAAATCCCAGGGCTGATCTCCTTCAGAATGGACTGGTTGGATCTCCTTGCATATATTATATCATTAAATACATTTCTTCAAAATCATCCAAGGTGAGGGAAGTGGGTGAGAGTATAGGGAAAATAAGGCTGCCATGAGTTTCTAACTGTTGAAACTGGGTGAGGAACATGGAGGTTCATTATACCAATGGGTGTCTCTACTTGTGTATGTTTGAAACTTCCCATAATAAAAAGATTTAAAAATACATATGGTTCTTGCCTTTAGGCAGTTTGCAATCTAATGAAGAGTTAGATACTAATTTTTAAAAATCACATAAATGTCAAGTGGCAATTCATAATTTCCTCGAAGATATCCAGTGCTATAAGAGCCTACATGAGAGGCCAGGAGGACTTCCCTGAGGTTGAAGGTCAAAGTTAACTAGGCAGATGGGCAAGGAGGAGAGAAACTTCTAGGGAGAAGGAGCAACCTCCTGCCAAATGTCTCCTTCTGTAGTGGGAAGGAGCACAGAGCATACCAGACCCAAAGGGGGTTTGCTCAGTTGAAGCAGAGGCGGTGGGGAACGTGGTGGGAATGAGGCTGAGTGACTGCTGGAGCCCAGCTGTGAGGGGCCTTCAAGACCACCTTGAGGGAGTTTTGTCTTTACCATTGGAAAGAATTGATGCTTTTGAACTGTGGTGTTGGAGAAAACTCAGAGTCCCTTGGACTGTAAGGAAATCAAACCCAGTCAACCCTAAAGGAAATCAGTCCTGAATACTCACTGGAAGGACTGATGCAGAAGCTGAGGTGCCAATACTTTGGCCACCTAATGCGAAGAACGGACTCATTGGAAAAGACCCTGATGCTGGGAAAAACTGAAGGCATGAGGAGAAGGGGACAACAGAGGATGAGATGGTTGGATGGCGTCACTGACTTGATGGACATGAGTTTGAGGAAGCTCTGGGAGTTGGTGATGGACAGAGAAGCCTGGTGTGCTGCAGTCCATGGGGTCACAAAGAGTTGGACGTGACTGAGATACTGAATGAACTGAACTGATTGGAGCTCTGAGAGGTAAGGGTTTCCTGGAGGTGGATGATGCATTCAGATCTGCATTCTGAGGAAGTGATGTAAACCTCCCACCTAGTGGCCAAAGGGGAGATAAGAGAGATAAGAGCAGCTTGAATTAATGGTGGTAGAATTAGAGGGAAAGGAAAGAGTTTTACAGTTGCCTCAAGAGGCAAGACTGACAGGACTTGGCCTCTGGCCGGTGAGGAGTTATCGGGGTTGTCTCTTAGGCATTAGGGGTGCATCATTTACACCCAGGCTTGTGCTGCTAGCCAGGCTAAAATGTGTGGGGTAACGGTGAGCACATCTGTGCTTCATTCACCCTGTGGGACACGATTTGTTTTGAGCTTCCTTTACTCGTACTGACTCTGCAGGAGGGGGACTGCCTGGGCACAACAGAATCTTTGAGCTTGAGGTTCCTTCCTGCCCTTTCCTTGACTCTGCTCTTTCCTCCGGGGTGGGGCAGTCCCTGAACACTTCTGTTTAGATTTGGGTCTCCAGTGATCTCAACTTCCGAAAGAGGTTTATTATAGGATCTGACCTTTAACTTGAGCTTCACAAGCTGGACAGTTCCAGCAATCTCGGAATTACGGGATTAATTGCTGAGAACCTGGTTTTGATAGCTCGAATGCTGACCCCAGAGCTAGTCCAAGGGTATCCCTGGACCAAATTGTTATTTCCTATCTTGGTTCAAACTCTTGATTCCTGATCTCCTGCTCTGCCTTAGTAAGTTCTGGCCTCGGGGGACAGGCAATACCACCCCTACCTCTAAAGGCAGCCATGGGCCAGGCAGCTCTTTGAATCATGATGCTTCACTTGTCAAAAATGTTAGTTACACCCGAGAACCATAACACAGAAGGCGGTAGGCTCAGGCTTTCCAGTAAAGAAACCTTTAGCCCAGATTGTGTAAGATTCTGTAAAAGCTTCCTGGTTTTATGGTTGTGCTTCATTATTTCGGCTTTGGTGTTTGGAGGCACCTCTGGCAAGAGCTGGAATTCTGTTACTCAGCAAGCTGTGTGATTTGCTAAGCTTAACCCTCTAGTATCATGAGAACACATGGGTTGATATACTTTTGTAGGAAAAAGTAATCATAAAATTGAATTAAAATTGGTGCCTGGTTTTATTTGCAGCAGATTCAATGTACTGAATTCACAGTTGTGGGTGATGCTCATGGATAATGCTTTACTTTGAATAAGGTTGCTGAACCCAAAAAGCAGGCTCTAATTTGGGAAACTGAAGAAGCTAGATTTTAGTCTTAGAATACTGTGGGTTCCACATACCCAGATAGTGTGCCTTCCTGCTCCTTGTATATAAAATAAGTAATTTAGCCTTGTGTTACTGCTGTGTGATAAAGAGAAAAGGATCTAGCAAATAAATGCCTTTTGGAAATAAGTCCATAGAATTAAGAAAGAAAATGCAATAAAAAGCATTCATATCAGAAATTGGAATTAAAAACTGTCTCTATTTGCAGATGACATGATCTTGTATACAGAAAATTCTAAGGAGTCTACTAAATCTATGAAAACTAATAAATGAGCTTAGCAAGGTTTCAGGATACAAGATCAATATAAAAATGAATTGTGTTTCTCTACAGGAGCAATAAACAAACTGAAAGTAAATTATTAAAGCAATTTATAACAGTATCAAACAGAATAAAATACTTAAGAATCTTTAACAAAAGATGTATATTCTGCAAAATACCAGACATCACTGAAGGAAATTAAAGGAGATGGAAATAAATAGAATATGTTCATGGGTCAGAAGACTTAATATTGTTAAGATGGCAATACTCCCTAACTGATCTATAGTTGAATGTGTGCAAGCCTGCTAAGTCATCTCAGTCATGTCTGACTGTGTGCCACCCTATGGACTGTAGCCCACCAGGCTCTTCTGTCCATGAGATTCTCCAGGCAAGAATCCTGGAGTGGGTTGTCTTGCCCTGTCCTCCTCCAGGGGCTCTTCTGACCCAGGGATTGAACCCGCGTCGCTTATGTCTGCTGCACTGGCAGGTGGGTTCTTTACCACTAGCGCCACCGGGGAAGCTCCACAGCTGAATTCAGTTCCTACCGAAATTCCACCTGACTCCACAGAAATTGATAAACTGATCCTAACTGAAAATTCATGTGGAAATTCAAGAGACCTAGAATAGCCAAAACAAGCTTGAAAAAGAAGAACTAAGTTGGAGGACTCATACCTCCTGATTTCAAAACTTATTACAAAGCTACAGTAATCAAGACTGTGGCACTGGCATAAAGATAGACGTATATAGATCAGTGGAATAGAACTGAATTCAGAGATAAATTCTCACATTTACAGTCAATTAAGTTTTGACATGGCTGCCAAAATAATTCAAAGGGGGAAAGAATAGAATTTTTCAACAAATGTTCTAGGATAACTGGATAGCCACATGCAGAATAAAGTTGGACCCCCTACCTAGCACCATATACAAAAATGAACCCAAATGGGCTTCAGGGAAGATAATGCTCATGTGTGGTTTCTCAGCTGGGCTGTTTCTTCTCTCCAAAGTTTTAGTCAAATAGGCATTGAGCACAGATCCCATCTGGTGCTTGTGCTGGCTCTGTTAACAGAGATAAATCACAACCAGGCTCTCCTCGGGGCAGCCACCCATACCTGCCCATATTGATGTCTTCCTCGAGGGCAGAGTCTGTAGACATGGTGACAAGAATGATGATGGTGATGATCGCTGACACTCTGAGGCACCATTCCAACCATTTTACAAGTATTACTCCTTTGATTCTTACAAATATTAACCCCATTTCATGGATGAGGATATTGAGGCAGAGATGGACTAACTTGCCACACAGCTGATAAATAGCAGGGCTTCTGAGACAGTGGGTGGGGAAAACTTGCAGGGGAAGGGCTGTACCTATGCCAGGACTCGGCTGATGATATCAATAGAGAGAAATGGGGCTGGCATCATAGTTGGCTGGGGCAAGGTGACCTTGACTACAGTGGCCACGGGTCTCCCTGGAATCCTGTTGCTGACCTGCCCAAACTGGATTCAGCAGCCCCATGGAACTCTGGGCCTGCCATGGCCTCCAAGTCCCACACTGCCATAATGAGCATCTCTTTAGCCTAGCACAGAGCAGGAGCTTCCGAGTAGTTGCTCGGGTCCAAGAACTTGACATTTCCACTTGCTCGTAGCCTGAACTCCTAACTTCCATGGTGCTTGTCCTGAAAATGTGATTACAAAAGCAATAGAGTTGTTATAGAAAATGCACAGCCATTACACGTGTAATGGAAAGACAAGCAGAAGAGCTGGTTCTGGCTTCTAATTCAGTCTAGAGGAGGGGACTTTTTAAAGGGTTCTTGATGGTCTTTAGGGTATGAAAGGTCAGGCTATTCCTGCTGGAAAAAGCACATTCCACAAGGGAGGCCTCATACTCTGTAAAGGAAAACAAAGGACTTGAAGAATTTAGTGGCTCGGTGAAAGGTGAGGACGCAAAGTGGGACCCTGGGGGCAGAGTGAGGGTATCCAGAGAGGGACCCAGCCTCCTGTGAGAGGCAGGAGTCAGAGAAGAATGTCCGGTGAGAACCCCTCAGAAGCAGGATCAGCCTGGACACACCAGGACACAGACACTCCTGCTGATTTTAAGTTGTCTACCACACCATGCAGAATGGTAGCCCCTCAGCAGTGCCTCGTGCAAGATATTCTTCAGAGAAATCAAGGAGAAGGGACAATGTTTCATATTTGTGTTAATTATGGACAGAGAAAGGAACAGCTGTGGAAAGTGAGATGCCAGGGAAACTGAGACTGGCAGGAAGAGGAAATGGGAGTAAACAGAACTTGTGGTTCTTGAGTTGCTCAGTTGTGTCTGACTCTTTTCCAGCTCCATGGACTGTAGCCCTCCAGGCTCTTCTGTCCACAGGATTTCTCAGGGAAGGGTACTGGAGGGGGTTGCCATTTCTTTCTCCAAGGGATCTTCTTGACCCAGGGATTGAACCCACGTCTTCTGCATTGGAAGGCAGATTCTTTACCACTAAACCACCAGGGAAACCCAAACAGGAGAACTAGGCATTTGGAAATTCACACCAGTGTGGAGGAGGGCATTGGAATTTGCACATATGTATACTTGCTTACATACATTTGCTATATACTTTCCTTAGTATAGAGGATGATGGTTTCAGCTATTTTTATTTAAATGTTAAAAGAAAGGATGATCCTGTGAGGCTGGAAGACTGCAGGATACAGAGATAAACAAGATAAACAAGTGGAGGAAAATAAAAATCCCTCTCTACCAGGTAAAGAGAATAACTCCAAACATTTTGGCACATATATTTCAGACTTTTTCTATGCACATGTGTAGTTCTGTTGTTCAGTTGCACAATCTCATCTGATTCTTTGCAACCTCATAGACTACAGCACTCCAGGCTTTACTGTCCTTCACTTCTCTTGGAGCTTGCTCAAACTCATGTCCATCGAGTTGGTGATGCCATCCAACCATCTCATCCTCTGTCATCCCCTTCTCCTCCTGCCTTCAATCTTTCCCAGCATCAGGGTCTTTTCCAATGAGTCAGGTCTTTGCATCAGGTGGCCAAAGTACTGGCGCCTCAGCTTCAGCATCAGTCCTTCCAATGAATATTTAAGCTTGATTTCCTTGTAGTTATGAATCTGATTTTAAAAGTTGATTTAATGTGCACATAATTTTGAAGTCTGCTTTTTTCCTCAACATAGTATTATGAACATCATTCTGTTTCAATAAATATTCATCTTGTATCTTTTCTAGGGGCTGGGTGATATCTTGTATGAAGATACTAGAGTTGACAATCAAGCCTTAAAGTTTTGATTTTAGTTGTATTTTTATGAAAGTTAGAAATTCTCATAGTTTGAAGAGTCAAATGATTCTATAAATCTTGCTATGAAAGATAGCAATCCCTTACACCTTCTCCCTCTTTGCCCAGGAGCAGAAGCAACCACTTTCACGTCCATCCTATTAAGCTAATTACTTTGGTATTTACTTCTGCACCTCTGAACAACAGCCTTGAATTGCTATTTGTTGATTTTTCATCTTAGGTATGATTTCTTCGCTTCTTGATATGGAAATTGAGAACTTATCTCACGTTCCTCCTATATTCCCAGGAGATGTCTCCCTACGTCCTCCTGATAAAATGCAATGGTAGTTTTGGCTAGATCGGTGTGTAGAGTTTACATTATTATGGTTATGTAAACACTGTTGATGGCTTCGTGCTGTAGTAAAATATGATGAATTGTCCTTTCCCCCATAGATTTTCTTTTCTCTGGATTGCCTTGTGTTGCAGGATGGTGTTTCCAGAGACAAAACCCTGAGATGGATCTCAGTGTAGGATATTTATTACCTACAAGAATACCCTGAGTATCAACACCTGTGGATAGAGGGCGAGCAGACAGAACTGAGGTTTTAGGGGAGAAAGAAGTCAGACTGCCATGCAGGCTGAGCACAGCCTTGACTGATGCCCTGGGAGCTCTGGAGCCAGAGGGTAACTTAGGAATAGTCCCTTCAGTGTTCATTTACATGCATTAGTCATTCAATTAACCCCTAACCCTTGGTCAGTTGGCACAATCTCCTCTCAATGCATTAGTGTGCACCAGATTTTCAATGTATTCCTATCTTCTCAAAGAAGTCTCTCCTGGACCCTTGCATCTACTCCAGGCTGCACTGGTACTCCAGGCTCCGCTGCACTGCACTCCAGCCCCTGCTCCTGGGGCTTTTGTCGCTCTGGGCTCTTGTTTCAACATCACTCTGGATTTCAGGGCAGCCCATTGTACAGAGGTTTCTGGTTCACTGTACTCCCTTGTATTGGATATTCTGTTTTCCTGTGTCCCATGCCTTCTTCTTTCTTAGTTTATTCTATTGTTTTAGTGGAGTATATCTTCCAGACACATCCACAAAAAGCAGAATAATGGGCTACATATATATTTTTGAGATCTTAAATACATGAAAATGTTGTTGTTCCTTCCTCACAGATTCCTAGTTTGGAAAAAGACTTCTAGCTTGGAAATACTTTTTTTTTTTCCCTCCAGTTTTAAATGCATTGCCTTGTGCCTTCTAGCTTCCAGCATTGCTACTAAGAAGTCCAAAACCACTCTGATGTCTGACCTTTTTCTGAGCCCTGTTTTTCCTTTCTGAGAACTTGTAGAATCTTTTCTGTTTCTGATGATAAACTTTGCCTCTGTGTGGGTATTTTCTTTCATCCATTGTAGGCACATGAGGGACCTCTTTCAATTTATTTGGAAATTCATGGGCTTCATTCCCAGGAAACTTTCTTAAATTCTTTTTCTTGGATATTTTCCTCTCCTTTTTCTGTTTCATTTTATATTTTTCCTGGAATGTCTATGATTAAGACACTGTATGTTCTGTACTTCATCTTACCACTCACTCATTTTTCCATCTTTTGGTTTTTTGCTTTTATTTTTGGAAAATTTCCTCAGTTTTATCATCTAGCACTTTTCTAGTAGAGTTTTAAAAGGAAGCCTGACACATAAACAGCAAAGTGTAAAAATCACAAGTGTGCGTTTAGCTCAGTGACTCATCAGAAACTGAAGACGCTTGCATAGCTCCAACCCAGGGGAAGAGTAGGTGATGACTATTTCCTGCAACTCTCCTGTGCATTTATCTCATCACCACTCACTTTCCTCCCCCAAACAATCATGATCCTAACTTCTAACACCATAAATCAATTTTGTTGTTTTCAAGCTTCAGCTTACATCAGAATCACCTGGAAGATTTGTTAAAAACAGATTTTTGGCACTCACTTTCAGAGTTTCTGATTCAGTAAGTCTATGTTGGAGTCTAAAAATTTTCATTTCTAACAAGTTACCAAGTGATGCTGATAGTGAGAACTACTGGCCTATTCCTTAACTGAAAACAAATGGAATCATACAGTGTTTCCTCTTTGCTGTATGGTTTCTTTTGTTCAAAATTAACTTTATCCTTTTTTAAAAACATGTAGCTGAAGTTCATTCATTTAAACTACTGAATAGTATGACTGTACCCTATAGTATGAAGTGCTTTATCCATTTTACTGTTGATGGTCATTTGTGCTATTACCATTGTTTGGTTACTATAATTAATGGCTCTACAAATATTCTTTTGGAGTATTTTGGTGAAAATGTGCACACATTTCTGTGGTGTATGTCCATGTAGGAGAGGAATTGCTGGTACACAGTATGGGTCAAGCTCTTTTCCAAAGCGGTTGTATAAGTTTTTACTGCCAACAGCGGGGTGTGAGTGCTCTCCGTGCTCTGCATTCTACACAACACTTGATGTCACCAATCTTTTTATTTCTAGCCATTCTAGTGCAGTGGTATCTCACTGTGGTTTATCTCATGCAAAATGGTTTTGCATTTTCATGATGACTGATATTGATTGTTTTTTCATAAGTGTATTGGTTACTTGGATATACTTTTGGATGAAGTACCCATTCAAGCTTCTTGCTGATGTTTCTCTTGATTTATCTTTTTCTTATTGACTTGTAGTGATTCTTTATACATTCTGGATATGACTTAATTGGTAATACATATTGCAATAATTTCTTCCATTCTATGATTTACCCTACTAATGGTGAATTTTTATAAATACAAACTTTTGAGTTTTGTGTATGTAGTGAGAGCACCTGCAATCTATTTTAAAAGCAAATTTCCAGTAAATTATACAGTATTATATAACTATAGTCATCACATTGTACACTAGATTTCTGGGCTTATTCATCCTACATCACTGTAACTTTGTACTCTTTGACCAACATCTCCCTATTTCTTCCACATCTCTGCCCTTGGTACCCACCATTCTACTCTGCTTCTATGTATTTACCCTTTTTAGATTCCACATATAAGTGAGATCACGCAGTGATTTTCTTTCCGTACCTGGTTTATTTCACTGTGTAATATCCTCCAGGTTCATCAACATTTCCATAAATGGCAGGATCTCTTCATTTTTAAGGCTGAATAATATAACATTGTATACATGTATATAGAAGACACAGAGCAAGACTATGAAGAAGTGGATGTAGGAAATGGATGAAGAGTTAGCAATAGCAAAGAAATCTACAGTTGAAAAATATAAATTGTAAACTGTGCTCTCACCATTTGGATGCTATGAAGAGGGAATGTGTGAAGAGAGAATGTGCTAATTTGTCAAAAACAATGAAGGCACACTCCTGGAGATGGGGTTGGGGTCCTTTTTCCAAAGCACACAGAGGCTTAGGGGAGAAGTAGATACCTAAATGAAAAGAATGAATGAAAGTCCACGCATTGTTAGGAAGAGATCATGGGTAATGGATGCTTGAAGGGCAACAAAAAATATCCACTACATTTTCCAATGACTTTAAGCCTTGAATATTCTTGGAGCCCCTGCAGCACAAACAGGTATTGGCAGGGAAATTAGTTCTAAATTTTGCAGGAACTAAACAACTCTGTGATGAATTTGTCTGTTTGGTAGTCAGCACTGACTTCCAAGTCCTTCTAGAATGCCTTTCTGCACTGTGTAAGCTGACAAGCTAAAAAACCTCATCATAAACAGCATTTCTAGGCTCCCTTGCATCTAGGATCCTGGATATGACTTATGTCCTGCCAGTGAAATGTACTTACATGAGATTGAAAAGTATGAGTGATTCAGAGGCTACTTTCCAACTGCTTCTGGTTTTGTTTGTTTGGCTTTGGTCATGAATAAGTCTGTGGAGATAAACCTGACAACCATTTCCCAGGTACTGAGAAGAAGTTGCTATGATGGCAACCTCCTCATCTTGATTCTTGAGAGTTTAATTAACTTGTTAAAAGTACGTAGACAAAAAGTGACAGAATTCAAGCTCAAGTGTCTGAATTCATAGCTATTTGGAGAGCTCTCAAAGTTTGCCACAGTTGCACGGTTGTTGCTTCCCTGGCGGGTTGGGTCTGGGTACTGATCCTGAAGACCCAGCCTAGACCTCACCCCATTCGCCGCTTCCAAACATGTTGTAAGTGCTTAGTGTTTTCTTACATACTTTCAGAGCTATTTCAGTTTCCTGCACTGAAACCTTCTCACTAACATAATAAGGGAAACACCCTATCTCCCCAAATTCCAGGTTTCCTAATTACAATCATGCTATGGGTATGGAATAATAGGCAAGTTTCTCCCAACAAGCAGGGGCAAGTTCCCGTGCTTTGGCATAGCTGTAGAAGAGCCCTGATAGAGGAAGTCAGGAAAAGGACACCAGCCAGGTGTGGCTTCCGTGGGTGGGTCCGACGGGTGTGTGGCGGGATGAGAATTGCTTGTGCTATGTGCTCACTCTGCCAGCATTTGTGCTCTTTGCTTCAAAAACCCTGTCACATCCACAGCTCGGTGTAACCCTACAGGGCAGGTATAATTACTTTCAGTTTACATATGGGGAAACTGAGGATCCGAGAGGTTAACAGGACCTGATCAAGATGCTTGGAGTTGTCTACACACTTGGCATATATACATTTACTGTTTTAAGTGTTCTTCTCCTAATTATAAAAGTAATGTATGTTCATTGTAGGAACTTTGTCGTCATCCCTTTGCTGTCATGGTAGCAGGGTGGAAGCAGGGGCTACTTTTTTCTACATGTGTATTTACATAATTGTAACGTCTTTGCTGCTTCTTTATATACGCTGCCCAGTTTTTGATATAAGATACATGAACTCTATATTCTCTTTTTTTCTCTTTTTAAAAATTTGAATGGCGTGAAAAATATTTCAGAAATGAGAAATAATTGACAAACTGGCTTGTGTTGACCTCTTAATAAATGAAAGGGCTGAGATAGTTATCTGCAGTAAAATTGCAAAATAGATGATTGAAAGGAATCACAGGTCACATCTTAACTTATTATCTTATTAATAGGCTCTATGAGCTAATTTAAAAGGATTATAACATCTCTCATATCAGTAATCTTATATGATGATTTTAATGACTCACCTGTGTGTGTGTGTGTGTGTGTGTGTGTGTGTGTGTGTGTGTGTGTGTGTGTGTGTATGTTTTGGTTGCCCATTCTCTTCCCACAGGCTTTAGGCAATAGTTTAAAATGTGGCCACAAGAATTTAGAAGATGTTATCTGTTGCCTGTCTAGCCTAAATTGGTCCAGGATGATAACTCATTATAATCAGGTGTCCACATTTCACAGGCAGCATAAGAAATGCACATATACTCTGTGGCTTAAAATGAACTACAAATAAGACTCCCATTGAAAAGTCCTATGATCTTCAAAAATGGCTGGGATCTGATTTCATTCAATTTTAAGTTACTTTTGTGGTCATGACAATAAAAACTACTTCTGCTCCAGTCTTCCTCTTCCTCCTCCTCCTTCTATTGCAATATATTAATAGTTACATGGTTCAACAACTAAAAAGTATAAAGACAATCACTGAAACTTCCCTTCTCTTCTTTACCTCTACCTACCCAGCCATCTTCCTAATTTCTTATATATCTTTCTATAAATTCTTTATGTATATACAAGAACAAAGAAATGTAGATTCTTGTTTTTCTTTCTGTTTTCCCACACAAAAGGTAAATATATATATACATTGTTCTGTAGTTTGTTTTTGTTTTTTTCATTTAAAAGAATATCTTGGAGATCTTTTCATATGCAAACATATAGAGTTTCCTCTTTCCTTTTATAGCTATGTTAATGTTTTATTTTATGTATGTCATATAATTTATATTTCTGCCTGGGATTTTTGGCCATTCAGTTGCTTTTAATCTTTTGCTGCTACCAACAGTGCTGTGATGAGTAGCTTTGTACATAATATCATTTCATACATGTGAGAATTAACATGTATTAAATGTTTCAGTTCAGTTCAGTTGCTCAGTCGTGTCTAACCCTTTGTGACCCCATGGACTGTAGCACACCAGGCCTGCCTATCACCAATTCCCAGAGTTTACTCAAACTCATGTCCATTGAGTTGGTAATGCCATCCAGCCATCTTGTCTTCCGTGGTCCCCTTCTCCTGCCTTCAATCTTTCCCAGCATCAGGGTCTTTTCAAATGAGTCAGTTCTTTGCATCAGGTGGCCAGAGTATTGGAGTTTCAGCTTCAGCATCAGTCCTTCCAATGAATATTCAGTACTGATTTCCTTTAGGATGGACTCATTGGATTTCCTTGCAGTACAAGTGACTCGCAAGAGTCTTCTCCAACACCACAGTTCGAAAGCATCAATTCTTCAGCGCTCAGCTTTCTTTATAATCCAACTCTCATATCTATACATGACTACTGGAAAAAACCATAGCTTTGACTAGACGGACCTTTGTTGGCAAAGTAGTGTCTCTACTTAAAAAGATGCTGTCTAGGTTGATTATAACTTTTCTTCCAAGGAGTAAGTGTCTTTTAATTTCATGGCTGCAGTCACCATTTGCAGTGATTTTGGAGCCCCTCAAAATAAAGTCAGCCACTGTTTCCACTGTTTCCCCATCTATTTGCCATGAAGTGATGGGACCAGAAGCCATGATCTTAGTTTTCTGAATGTTGAGCTTTAAGCCAACTTTTTCACTCTCCTCTTTCACTTTCATCGAGAGGCTCTTTAGTTCTTCTTCTCTTTCTGCCATAAGGGTGGTGTCATCTGCATTTCTGAGGTTATTGATATTTCTCCCGGCAATCTTGATTCTAGCTTGTGCCTCCTCCAGCCCAGCATTTCTCATGATGTGCTCTGCATATAAGTTACATAAGCAGGGTGACAAGATACAGCCTTGACATACTCCTTTTCCTATTTGGAACTAGTCTGTTGTTCCATGTCCAGTTTTAACTGTTACTTCCTGACCTGTATACTGATTTCTCAAGAGGCAGGTACAGAATGAAGAAGGTATACAGTACAGAATGAAGAAGGTCAAAGGCTAACAGAGTTTTGCCAAGAGAAGGCACTGGTCATAGCAAATACCCTCTTTCAACAACACAAGATAAGACTCTAAACATGGACATCACCAGATGGTCAATACTGAAATCAGATTGATTAAATGTTTATTTAATTTAAATAGATATTTTAAGACTGCTTTTTCTAGAACTTATGTCAGTGTATACCCTCATCACTAATATTTAAAGTTCCTGTTTCCCTAGACTTGCCATGAGAATGTTGTCAAACTTCGGATTTTTTTGTGTCATATGTTTAAGATTTATTTACATTTCTTTTAATTGGCCATTTTTTTGGTGTGTAACTGGTCTTTACTTATTGACACCTAGGGGCTCTTTACATATGAAAGAGATTACTCTTTTGTGATCTGATATGAAAACATTTCTCCCAATTTCTTATTTATTCTTTAACTTTACTTATAATGTTAAACATTAGAGTATTTTTTTTTTGTATGGTTGATCTTATTAATTGTTTATGGCTTCTGGGTTTGGGGTGACAAAAGACTTTCCTTACCATAAGATGAAAGGCATTTTCCCAGTTTTCTTTTAAAACTGTTGAGGTTTTTTGAAAGTTAACTTTTTTTTTTTGCCACATGTCTTGCAGTATCTCAGGTCCCCAACCAGGGATTGAACCCAGGCCATAGCAGTGAAAGCCCGGAATCCTAACCACTAGGCCACCAGAAACTCCCCAAAAGTTAAATTTTGTATTCTTTTGAAGTTAACTCAGTGAGGCATGAGGAATGGATTAAACTTTATTCTGTCTAAATGACTACTCATTTGTCCTAATACCATTTATTTAGTGGTCCATATTTTTTCCAATGACTTGAATGTTAGCTTATTACATTGTGTCTATGTGTGATTTTGTGACTATTTCTGGATGTCATGTTCTCCTCCATGAGCCTGTCTGTCCCTGTATAAGCCAGCATGACACTGTGCTGATGTTGAGGTTTGATAATGTCTTTTACTAGGACTAGCACTGCTGATCTTCCTCCCCTGCCATGGCTCTTCCTTTTCACACTTTTTATCACTGTTCTTGCTCCTTTCTTGTTCTATATAAACTTTAGAATCAACTTATATAATTTTTTAAAGCCTAATAGATCATATTAAAATTTTGAATTAAGTTATGGAAAAACTGACATTTTTATGATATTTCATATTCCTTTCCAACAGCATGTAATATTTCTACTTGTTCAAGTTTTCTTTTGGATAGTGTTTAGTCATGTTTAAAAATTTTTTTCTTTACATAGAACTTGAGTATTTCTTATTGTCTTTATTTCCAGGTATTTAATTTTTCGTTGTTGTTGCAATTGTGAATAGTCTTTTCTTCCATCACCTCCTTTATACTGAGAAAACTTGATTTCTACACATTAATTTTATTCCCTACTAGTTTATTGTATTCCCTTATTGCTTGTTAGTAGTTTTTCAGTTGATTTTCTTGAGTTTTTAAGATATCCAACAATATCACCTGTCATATTTCCTCTCTTCCAATTCTTATTCCTCTAATTTATGTTGTCTACTTGACTTGACCATTATATTCTGTAAACTGTAGTAAATTGAAATGATCATCTTTGTCTTGTTGCAGAGTTCCTTGGAAATGCTTCCAGTATGTCCCCATTAAATCTGATGTTGGCTTTTGAATTGGGATAGATTTTTTTCCTCATGTTTAAAAAGTATCTATTAATATGTCATTGATTTTTTTAAAATCAAGGATGTTTGTTGTTTAAAATCCCTTTACAATCTATGAAAATGATCATCTGATCTTCCTCCTCAAATCTACTTATAAGATTAATTATGTAAATAGATCTCATAATATTAAACCATCCTTGCATCCTGAAATGTATCCCACTTATTTATGACGCTGAATTTTGACTGCTAGTTTTTTGTTTATAGAGTTTTTTTATTGATGGTAATAAATAATACTGATCTATAGTTTTCTTTTTGTGTACAATATTATGAAACTTGGGTATTAATGATATACTTCCTTCATAGAAAGAATTGGACCTCTTTTTCTATGCTCTGGAACAATTAAAAAAAAATTGGAATAATTTGTTCTTTAAAAGAATGAATTCTTCATTAGAATTTTTTTCTGTCAAATTATCTGGTTGGTCCTGCCGCTTTCTTAAGAGGTAGGGTGCTCTTTGACAACTTCTCTTTTTCTCCCATACAAATTGGTTTCCATCATTTCTCTCTCTTCTGAAGCCAGTTTTGTGTGCATGGCTCTTCTGATGTTTAGAAATCTTGGATTTTCTTCTTATAAGTTGTCTTTATAATTACAGGATGTCTTTATAATAAGGGTGTCTTTTATGACATCCTTCATCCTCCATTTCTTTAGATAGTATCTGTGGCTTCCCTACTATGAAAATAGTAAAACTAGTTCATATCCTACCATACCGGCAGCTGAGCTGTGGCAGCTGCAAGAAAAGAGCAGGGTCTCTGTATGGGGCACCACTGAGACCCTGTCCATCCACAGAACATGTTCCTGTGGTGTCCACACAAGTATTAACTCCAGCCTGAGCACTGGGACAGGAATTGCCAACACTCAGGCAGTAAACTGTCAGTAAATTACGAAGGAAAAGCAGACACATGCACGTGGCAGTCACACATAGCAGGGAGTCAGAATTCTTTGAGGAGTTCAGAGTCTCTGATTTTTAAAACTACTGCAACATTGTGAGGCAAATGGTCACAAGCTTAGAAATAGAAATCAAATATAAAAATCATTTCATTAGATAAAACAGAACAATTTTTACATATGAGGCTTCTGCTCAACCAATTATTAACAAGGAAGACAATTTAAAAATTAATTTTCCTTATAATTAAATATATAGCAATGGATATATAAACATATATTTTGAATTGTACACACATCATGAAGCCACTTTTGGTTTCTTAAAAGACCCTCACAAATTACAGGAAATGTGAAAGAAAACAATAACTGCAAATTATAAGCTGGTTCTGCCCACGTGTTTGGTCTGTGGTACAACTAATGCAGGCAGGGGAGCATCAAAGGTTTTTAAATAAGAATTATCTTAGGGACTTCCCTGTGATCCAGTGGCTAAGACTGCTCCCAAAGCAGAGCCCTGGGTTCGATCCCCAGTTGGGGAACTAGATCCTGCATGCCACAACTAAGAATTCACGTGCCAAAACAAAATCCCACATACCACAGTGAAGATCAAAGATCCTGAGTACCAAAACTAAGACCCAGCAAAGCCAGACAAGTACATAGATAAATAAATAAATATTTTTTAAAAAGAATTATCATGTTTAGATTTTGACAGAAGTGTTGAGGATGAACACTCATTATGTCTTTTCTGTTGGATGGTAAGCTCTTTGAGGGCAGGGCTTGCCTCTCATTCATCACTGTATCTTCCATAGTGCCTAGCACAGCACCTGGTGCACATTCAGGCTGTGAGGGGCAGTGCTTAGGAAGGAGGATATCTTGGCACCGAGGCCTGTTCTGCCACCTCCTAGCAAACTACTGAACCTCTCTTCACTTCAGTTTCTCTATCTGTGGAATAAAGATAATGATGATATCTACTTCGTAGAGTTTCCATGAGGGTTAAATGAGCTGATGTATGTGAAGTAGTTAGTATCTGACATTTAGTATTCACTTAAATGTTAACTACTATCACTTAAAAAAATATTTATTTACTTTATTTACTTGGCTGTTCCAGGTCTTAGTTGTAGTATGTGGGATCCAGTTCCCCAACCAGGGATCAACCCCAGGCCCCCAGGCTTGGGAGTATGAGTCTTAGCCACTGGACCATTAGAGAAGTCCCAAATATTACCACTTTTAGGAAAAATTTATTGGAAGAATTTTTAATCCTCTGTAATTGAAAGAGAATGTTGGTGAAGTTTTTAGAGCCATTGAAGAAACAGAGTCCTGGTATTTAGACCAAGATAGCATCAACTTTGTGAATAAAACAATCATTTGCTACTTAGGCTCCCAAGAGGATTCAACCCTACCCAACTATCTTTCTCCCGTCTTACGCACAGGGTTACCTTCTACCCAGCCAAGTTTCCTAATGGAAGCTTATCTGGAACTGAATAGGAATATTTTTGCCTGTAAATAACAGAAAATCCACCTCAAAAACTTCAGTGAGCTACTGCTTCACATTCATTATGATGGCTATTGTTTAAAACAACACAAAACAGAAAGTAAGTTTTGGTGAGGATGTAGAGAAACTGGAATCCCTTGTGCATTGCTGGTGGGAATGTAAAATGGTTTAGCTGCTATGGTCACTAGTATTGTGGTTCCTAAAGAAATTAAAAATAGAAATATCATATGATCTAGCAACTCCACTTACAAATATCTACTCAAAATTATTGAAAGCAGGCACACAAATAGATATTTGTACACCCACATTCACCACTATATTATTAAAATAGCCCCAAAATAGAAGCAACCCAAGTGTTCATTGACAGATGAATGGATAAGCAAAGTGTGGTATACACATACAATGGAATACTATTCAGCCTTAGAATTTATGTTACATGAAATAAGACAGTCACTAACCCTGTATGATTTTGTTCATATGAGGTACTTCAGTTCATCTCAGTCATTCGGTCATGTCCGATTCTTTGCAACCCCATGGACTGCAGCATGCCAGGCCTCCCTGTCCATCACCAACTCTCGGAGTTTATTCAAACTCATGTCCATCGAGCTGGTGATGCCATCCAACCATCTCATCCTCTGTCATCCCCTTCTCCCACCTTCAATCTTTCCCAGCATCAGGGTCTTTTCAAATGAGTTAGTTCTTTGCATCAGGTGGCCAAAGTACTGGAGTTTTAGCTTCAACGTCAGTCCTTCCAATGAATATTCAGGACTGATTTCCTTTAGAATGGACTGGTTGGATCTCCTTGCAGTCCAAGGGACTCACCACAGTTCAAAAGCATCAGTTCTTCAGTGCTCAGCTTTCTTTATAGTCCAACTCTCACATCCATACATGACTACTGGAAAAATCATAGCCTTAACTAGATGAACCTTTGTTAACAAAGTAATGTCTCTTGCCTGGAGAAGTCCATGGACGGAGAAGCCTGGTGGGTTGTAGTCCATGGGGTCGCAAAGAGTCGGACACGACTAAGCGGCTTGATTTACTTTACTTCCCATACTTAGACCATACCACTGCTTCTCGCATAAGAACATTTAAGTACTTGACATTGTTAAGCTAAAGATACCTTATTTCTAAGCTTTCACTTGGAATGTTTATTTTAATGTGTTCTTTATTTTGCACTGGTTCTGCCTATGGTTACATGCTATATGTATGGCTGACTTGTAATGATTCTAGAACAGTGCTTCTTAAATGATCTGCGATGAAGAACCTTTAAAAGATTTCTTAAATCTTTTAAAAATTTCCAGTCCTTGGTGAGCCGGAACTTACACAAAAACACAATAAAAACATCAGACTACTAAAAAACAAACAAACAAAGTAATGTCTCTGCTTTTTAATATGCTGTCTAGGTTGGTTATAACTTTCTTTCCAAGGAGTAAGCGTCTTAATTTCTTGGCTGCAGTCACCATCTGCAGTGATATTGGAGCCCCCCAAAATAAAGTCTGCCATTGTTTCCACTGTGCCCCCATCTATTTGCTGTGAAGTGATGGGACTAGAAGCCATGATCTTAGTTTTCTGAATGTTGAGCTTTAAGCTAACTTTTTCACTCTCCTCTTTCACCTGCATCAAGAGACTCTTTAGTTCTTCGCTTTCTGCCATAAGGGTGGTGTCATCTGCATATCTGAGGTTACTGATATTTCTCCCTGCAATCTTGATTGGAGTAGTCAAATCCATAGAAACAGAAAGTAGAACGATGGTTTCCAGGAACTGGGGCTGGGTGGAGGAGTGAATGATTACTGTTGAACAAGTAGAGTGTCAGTTTTGCAAGATGAGAAAAGATCTGGATGGTAGTGATGGTTGCACAAAAGTGTAAATATACTCAATGCCATTAAACTGTGTACTTTAAAATGGTTCAAACTGTAAATGTTATATATTTTTACAATTTAAAAAATAAAGAATAACTTTAAAAACCAATTCAAACAATAAGGAAGGGGCTTACCTGGTGACTCCATCTGCCAATGCAGGAGACAAGGGTTTGACCCCTGATCCAGAGGATCCCACTTGCTGTGGAGCAACTAAGCCTGCATGCCACAACTACTGAGCCTGTGCTTTGGAGCCCAGGAGCCGCAACTACTGAGCCTACATGCTGCAACTACTGAGGCCAGAGTGCCCGAGAGCCCATGTTCTGCAAGAAGAGACGACACTGCAACGAGAAGCCAGTGCACCACAGCTAGAGTAGCCCTTCCTCTCCACAACTAGAGAAAGCCCGCACAGCAGCAAAGACCCAGCACAGCCAAAAATAAAGAAATACAACAACAACAGCAGTAAGGAAGTGTCCTGCACACATGCCTGGAGACCCGGAGGTGGAGTGTGCCTGTGGGTTGGCTTCAGAGTTCCTCTTGATTTGCTCTCTTTGGGTTGGTATCAAGATGGCTGCCACAGTCTCTCATTCACCACACCCATATCATAGCAAGAAAGAGGACTCTTCCATTCCAACCTTTCAAGCAAAGAGACTGAAATTGCTTCTGATTGGAACACCATCATGTGTTTATCCCTGAACCAATGATTTGTTGCGGGGGAATGGAATGAAAGTACTGATCTTCTTAAACCATCTCCTGAGCCTGAAGTTGGAGGTGGGGCAGCTTCCCTCCGAGGAAAAGGGGGCTGTCTGGGGCAGGGGAAAACATCTGTTGCGAGGGAAAAAGGATCAAATAGAGGTGGGTCCAGATCAAACATACTGGAAAGGTTTTTCAGGAGATATGAAAGCCATCCATGGAGGAGACGTGAATGTGTGTGTGAGAGATGATGGGTTTTCTTTTCTGCATTAGTTCTCAGGACCTGCTAACCTGTAGACTTTAGTACTTTCATCCATATCTCACTGCTGTCTGGAGGACATCTCAGCAAACATCTTTCCCCTGGGGGTACAGTATCATTTGTTAATCAAGACATTGCATTTTATTTATTGAGACCCATTTTGTGTCTTTTAGGCAAAGGGAGGAGTGTGAGCAAAAGAAAACATATATGGGATGGGAAATGGCAAACTCCTGATACAAGTAGTTCAGTGTCGCTGGAGCATAACTTGTGGGTAGGAGAGAAGTTGGAAGGGCAGAGGGTGTCAGGCAGACCACAAAGCTCTTTGGCTAGGCAGCTCTTGTTTTAACTTACTTTTTGAGGTAAAAGACATACAATAAGGTGCAAAGTATTTTAAGTGTAAGCCAGCGTCTCAGTGAATTTTTATGTATGTATACATCTATCACCCAGATCAAGATCTAAAACATTTCTAGTGTTCCAGAAAGTTCCTTCATGCTTCTTCCCAGTCAACACCCATTTCCAGAGGGAATTACTATCCTGGCCTCTATCACAATTCATTAGTTCTATCTGTTCTTAACCTTCACAGAAGTGGAACTGTACAATATGTACCCTTTTGTATTTGGCTTCTTTCACTTAATGTAAATAATCATGAGATGCCTCTGTGTCATTGAATGTGTTAGAGTTTCTTCATTTTATTGCCCTACAGTATTCCGTTGAATGAATATCTCACAATTTGTTTATGCATCCTTTATTTGATGGAGATTTGAGTTATTTCTAGTTTTGTGCTAGTATGAACATTCTTGTATGTGTTTTTTTGAGTAAACACTCATTTCTCTTGGGTATGTACCTAAAAGCAGGTAGTCATGTTTTGCTTGAGTAGATACTGCACAAATGGTTTTCAGAGTGATTGAATCAAGGGAGTTTGGACTTTAGCCTGAGAGAGACTGGGATGGGTGTGACAAAATTTACATTTTACTCCCACAGCCACTGTGAAGATGCACTGAAGGAAAGATTCTAAACAGGGAGATCAATAAAGAACCACAGACTAGGAACAACAGACCAAGTGAGGGATGATGAGGTCCTGAGCTCTGGAAGCTTGCATGAAGGAAGAGGATGGTTTTGAGAGATGATAAGAAGGTTGGGTTGACATGAGGGTTTGTATTTTGTATGTCGTGGGAAGAGAGAAGATGGACTCTGGTGTGACTGAAAGGTCTCTGACCTAGTGTTGGCAGAATGATGGTGCCTTTCTATCAAGTGCTATCAAGAGGAAGCACTTGATAAAGAGCAGGTTTGAGGAAGAAGATGAACTCCGTTTTGAATGTCTTGAACCTGAGGCACCTGTGGGTGATCAAGGTGCAGGTATCCAGTAGACAGCTGGAGGCAATGCGCAGAATTGAAGCTAAAGGGAGATTTCTATTATAGAAACAAGTGAATGAATGAACCATGGGGAGAGGGTGTTGAAAGGGGATCTTGAAAAGATGACTGAGAGGGTAATTCCTGGGAGGCTGGAAAATCAGGAGCTCACCTGCTGCCATGAAAACCCAAGGGAAGGAGAATTTCCAAAAGGAGCTTCCAAAAGCTGCTGAAGAGTCAAAAAGTGGGCATTGAAAGGTGTCCAGCGAATGCTGAGTTTACCTCAGCCGTATGCAGTTCAGAGGGGCACGCACAGTTTTTGCTTCCACAGTCTTCTTAGCGCCAGAAGCCCACACCAGTGAGACAAGGCTGGCTGGGTCTCTCTCCCCTCCGGTCTGGTTCACAGGCTCTTAGCCTGAGGGAGGTGAGAGGGAGGTACAGCCATAGTCCACGGACAGTGTGGGGACCTCAGTGAGACAATGGAGGGCAGACAGCAGCTACCTCAGGGCCCACCAAGTCCCCCTGATGTTGGAACACTGAAAACATTGACATTTGAGCACAAATTTCCCCTGAAGCCTTTCCCCTATGGAAATTCCCCAGTTGTAAACAATATTGACTTTAATCTGAAGCGTCAGAAAGGTTGCCCAGGCATCTGGGAGCCGACCAGCTGAAAGAACGTTTGTATGTAAGTTTGGGGAAACAAAATAGGATTCACAACATTTTTGGAGATCTGTGCCACTGGTAAACTTTTCCAGGAAACACGAGGGAAAACTGACTCTCTTAGGCAAAAAAGCACTGGGTCTTATAATTAATTTGTATTCTTACTGACATAAACTTGGGGAAATGGTGAAGGGAAAGAACAGCGTGTCTTATTTCTTACCAGGCACAAGGACTGGAGGAGGCTCCCATAGAGTTTAACGGGCAGCTTTATGTATTTATATGCTTTGACTGGAGCTAACGAGGTCTGTGCCACACAATGGGCAGTTTCTAGCTGGATTTTCAAAGATAACTTTGATCATTTCAAAAGCAATGAAGCCTGATGCAAACTGGAGAGAAAAAGAAGGCAGTAATTTATGGCTACCGTTAAGGACACAAAGACAAAGGCGGAGAGAATGTTTCACTAAGTGAAGATTTACAAATGTGTAAAAAACCACCCTTATGACTAGAAATAGCTGACTGAGTGTCTCTCAGCACCAAACAAAATGGGGGTGGGAGGGATGGAGGAAGGATAGAAGGGATGCAACCTGCTTGCCTTAGCTGGGGATGAAAAGGTCAAAAGAAAAACAACCACAGAAAAGTTATTTTCTCAGATTCTCCTTCGGACAGCAGCTCTAGGAAGTAGGAACGAAGACGTGAAGAGGCAGTCTCATCCTGGGAGTGGTGGGGATGGGCGGGGCAGAGGCAGTGGAGGAGAGGTGCTGAGCGGGGAGACAAGTTTTTGTGCCAGAGCTAGGTGGGGATTTTTGTGATGTATATTTTTTTCTGATTATCAAAGGAATGAATATATATACATATATACACACACACAGACATACACATATGTATGTCCGCATATATTCACGGGAGAAAATTTAATAAATACAGAGAAGCTCAAAGAACATTGAAATCCCTGAGTATGGTGTTTTGTTGCATCTGGGAATTGCCGCTACCTTTGCTCCTGGAGCCATGCTGATACCACTCATCATGAGCTCCAGTCTCCTGTGCCTAGGATTGTGTGGGAGGGCCCTGTGCAGTTGTGTTCTCTTGTAAGGATGTCTTGCTTGGAGGGCCAGGTGACAAGTACTGCCTTGTACATGCAGCTGGCCAGACCTGATGTTTATTAGCTCAGGTGGTCGTACATACCACTTGTGCCCCTGTTGGGCTGTCTCTTGTTCCTGGTGGCTCATCCTTGACCTTCTGGTCCTCCTTTCCCTTCACTTTAGGCTCCAAAAATACATTTGACCAGTTTTCAATGAAATGAACATTTTCTGTTATGATTCTGGGCCCAGCATTTTGCCAGAGAGGGACAGTCTCAGCAGTGTGTGTGTGTGTGTGTGTGTGTGTGTGTGTGTGTGTGCTGGGGGGCGGGGGACAAGTGGGCCACTGTCATCCGAGGACTTTGGGCCAGGGGATCAGAGAAGGCCTGGGTTGGGCAGAATGGACGTAGACAGAGTGTCTGCTGAGGTGAGCAGAGAAGCTGGGGTCCCACTCGCCAGTGAGCTCTTCTGAGGCTCCGAAGGACCCGAAATCACTTTCATTCCATCCACATTCCCTCGTAAGCGGAGAGAAGGTCAAGTCCCATAGGTGGCGTCGGGGTTTGGGGACTATAGGACTCTGAGATACACAAGACATTTTCCGGGTACCCTGTGTCCGAATATTTCAGGCCAAAAGTGCTGTTTGTTCTCACAAGAGGGACCGGGTCAAGTTGGAGGACACCGCGAACGGGCGGAGGGCGGTGGCGGTGCGGGAGCGGCGGGTTTGGGGCGCGGGGCCTGCGCGGGGACTCGGGGCCCGCCCCCGCCCCGCTGACAGCCGCCCTCCGGCCACTGCGGCCGCGCCCCCCCTCCGCCCGGGGAGGACCGTGTGAAAATGAGGCCGGGGCTCGGGGGCCGGGCGGGGCCGGGCCGGGGGTGTCAGAACGCGGCGGGCACGGCGCCCGCACACACCTCCCGGAGCCGCCGCCGCGCTCGCCACCCGCGCTCCCCTGCCTCTCCCCGCAGCCGCCGCGCGCCTGCCATGGGGGTCGCGGGCCGCGGCTGCCCTAGGGCTGCCCCGGCGCTGCTGCTGCTGCTGCTGCTGCTGCTGCTGCTGACGGCAGCCGTCCCGCCCGATCGGGGCCGCGCCGCGCGGGCCGCCGGAGGGTGAGTGTCCGCCCGCGGGAACGCACCTGGCACGCCGGGCGGGACGGGCGCCGGGAAGGGTCCGGGTCTCCTCGCGGGGGTGAGGGGCGCTCGGGAAGAGCGAGATCGCGGCTCGGATGCGGGGCTCCGCGTGGCCCCTGCTTCCCTGGGGCCCCCAGCCACCAGACAGGCCGAGGCGCCGTCACCGCGCGGGTTAGAGGCCGGGCCCTGAGTGCGCGGCCGGGCCTGGGACCCGGGGCTGATGACAGTTCCCGCTCCGGTCCGCGTGGAGCGTCTGCTGGTCAGACTCGCGCGGGCAGAGCTCGGGGAGCAGGGCTTGGGAGTCTCCTCTGCGGAGATGGGGAAACTAAGGGCTCCGGCCATGGTCCAGAGTGAGGTCGGGGCAGGGAAGTTCTCCGATGGGCTTCGGGAATGTTTCTATCCGTGGAACAGCTGCTGTTGGAGAATCGGGGAACCCCGTTCTGCACTAACTGGCCTTGCAATACTTTCAAAACTTTTGTTTTTAGTTCACATGCTAGAGGGATATCAGCCAAGCAAATACTTCTGCCCAGGCGGGTTTCCAGGTTGAGAGGGTGGGCAGCGGTGAGGGGCTGCGGGTGGGGGCACCACTCCCACTTTGCCTGGTTGGAGGGCTCAGAGTGCTGTGCTCAGAGCCCAGGGTGAGCTGTCCCCCATATCGCAAACCCTGAGAAAGCTGACAGACCTTGCTTGGTTTCTCAGATCATCTTTGCCAACTTGGTCTTTCCTTCAGTAGGCCTTTCCCATCGCCTGTTCATGTGCCAGGCACTGTGCGTGGCCTCAGGGACACAGACCCGGTCTGCAATCAACCGTCTAGATGGCAAGACAGGCAGGAAAGCAATGACAATGTGATATGCCAGCACATCCTGGGGAGGCATCTCACCTGCACTCTGGGGTCCTGGCATGCTCCCTAGGGGAGATGGGTCTGAGCTGTGTAGAGAGGGCATCCCAGTCAGAGTGAGCAGTCTGGACCTGGAAACAGGGACTTGGAAATCATATGTTAATCCCGGGACTTTCAAGATGGTGAGATATGAGGTAGAGTGGGCTGGTGGGAGATGATGCTAGAGAGGGACCAAGGCCAGGTCATCTAGGGAGACACCCTAGGAGCTGCTGTATTCTTTTGCAGACGTGGACGAGTGTGCCCAGGGGCTAGATGACTGCCACATCAATGCCCTGTGTGAGAATACACCCACCTCCTACAAGTGCTCCTGCAGGCCTGGCTACCGAGGGGAGGGCAGGCAGTGTGAGGGTAAGTGACCTGGTAACCAGTAGTGTGTGGGCCACCAGGGGAAGCCCACCACCTCCTCAGCGCTTGCAGTGGCCACTCATGTTGGTAGAAATGCTTCTACTCCCACGCTCCCACCCCAACCCTGGGTCACATCACCCATTCTCTGAAATGTATTTCAGATCCTTAAAAAACTGGGAACATGAGGTTTTCCCCAGAGCTGATCATACAGTTTCATCTGCCTCTGGCTCTGAAATGCCCTTTTGTCTAGCTTCTGCAAAGGAAAAGTGGAGCTTTAGTAGTGTCTTTTGGTCCCACTCAGTTTGGGGGCAGAAAGTGAACAGCTGTGTTGATCAGACAGCCATGCCTGCCAGGGCAGCGCTGATCCTTCACCTCCCTGGGGCAGCTTGTACTCTCTCTCTGGAGTCTGAGTGCCAGAGTTCCGCCCTCCCCTGAGGCTCTGGTGACTCCATCTTGTCCATGGCTTCGGGCGGTTTGGCGTTGTGACCTGCCAAGCTTTACAGCTGCACCAGGAGGCTGCTTCATTTGGAGCTGCAGGTTTGCCCCAGCGCTGGAAAAGTGTATGTGGAGGGATGTTTTAAGCCCTTGGAGCTCCAGATCTGGGAGCCTGAAGGCTGGACTCCACTATATTGTGTTCTGGACCACTGGGGATTAGCTCGTGTCAGGAATTCTGAAGTTGGGAACTGGCCGTAGAGTGGACTTTTGTAGGAGCAGGCTGCTCTGGGAAATGGAAGTTGTAGCATGTTGGAGCTGGCTGGGCTCTTCTGGGAGCTCTTAGCCAATCCTGTCTCCCATGATACTGATGAGGACATGGGGCTCAAGGGAATTGGGAAAGAGATTGTGGGCATGCTCTCACAATTAGCCTGCAGGTGAAAGAATGTTCGATAAAAGTCCAGCTCCATTGCTGGCTTCACATCTCTCCTGTTCACTCGGCTCCTCGTGTCCCTCTTTGGTTGAGTGTGAAATCCTATTATTTACAGTTTCTTTTGTGCATGAGGAACAAAACTCTCACTTCTCGCATCAGAGGAGATATGCTCCTGGTCAGGTTCATAGCAAGTGGGGTTGGTGGACTATCCATAAAGCCCTTCTCTTTCTTCAAGCTCATCTTTTCCTGGAGATAGACGGCCGTCTCTCTCTATCTGCCCTACATCATGGGAGGCCAAAAGACTGCCTCTCTCTGAAACATTTCTCTGTCACTTCCTCCATACCACATCCTCACTGTATTAAATATTCTATGTACAGTACTGGAATTCACATATGTTCATATACTGCTTGGGGATGAAAATGTTCACTTTTTCACTGTGACTTCCAATCACTGTATGCTTTCTGGGGGTAGAAACCATGCCATGGTTTCTTTTGAATAAAGTACATATTTAGTAAATGATATTGAATGACAAGTGGCAAGAGTTTGGTGATTCTTAGCTGTTGAGTTTTGCTTATCACAATTGAAATTGAATTACTAACAGTTTAGAGTGAAAAGTTTGCTGTTTAGTTTAAAAGAATTAGTGATTGGCATTGCTGCTTTTATACCTTTAAACCGGTTTTCAAAATAATTTGTGATTATTTTTATAAATACAAAACAATACAAAAATGTGTGAAATAGAAAAGTAAAGGCCCTCCTCTTCCTCTCTCCATAGGTGATCGTTGTTAACAGGGGGCATGTATTCTTTGTACTGTCATTTTCAACCCAAACCCTAGGAGGATCTGATCTTTTGAATACTTGTAGTATTTATAAACCTAGCAAGTAACGCTCTCCCTGTTTAGTTTGGATTTCTTGGCACGGGGATCCATAAGTGCAAACTTTCTTCCAAGAAGGGAAAGGAAAGAAAATGAGGATTGCAAAGACTCAAAGATACAGATATTCAAAGATGTGACTCCTTCATGGGTACTTTCTGGCTTATTAGTTTTTAAGCCTCTTGGGTCCCGTCTGTGGTATTTGTGATAATCACAAGACAACAACATTTGTGTTGTGATTATCACCAGAGTCACTTGGCCCTATTTAAGTTCAAGGATGGGAACTGGTTTGCTCAGAGTGAACAAAATTTTATCCTCCACAAATTCCTTCTGCCAAAATGTTGGAAAAATGAAAGTATAGGACCTGAGTAAGTATTTTTAAAATAACGTGATCCAGAAGTGATTTTAGGTGAAGGATGTTATATTCTAAATGATCTTTGCTTATATCCCAGACTTTGGAGAGGGGATGTTTCAGTGGTCAATATTCATTATATGGTCCTTATTTCTAAGTTTAAGAAACTGAATCATCTAGGGATGAATCTAGACTTGGCCTTTGTATTTTTTTTTAACTTTTTATTTTGAAATAATTTTAGACTTCAGAAAATTTGCAAAACTAGTGCAGAATTCTTTACATATGTCTACTACTTATTTTACCCTAGTGTTAGCAACTTACATAACTGCAGTAGAGTATTAAGGAAATTAACATTGGCACAATATTATTAACTATATAGACTAATTCAAATGTCACCAGTTTTTCCCTAATGTTCTATTTTTTCCCTTCCAGAATCCAGCTCAAAGTCCCACAGTACATTTAACTGTTGTCTCCTTGTCTCCTCTGGTCTGTGACAGTTCCTCAGTCTTTCCTGGTCTTTCTTGACAATGACACAAGGATGAGTACGGTTCTTTTATTGGTGTTATGTCTCCACATGATAAAAAGTGATATGGTAGGAGCAGACACAGTAAGAGAATGTCCTGTGTTTTCTTGTCCTGCATTTTTAATAATGCAAAAGTGAAACTTTTGGCAAAGGCTGCTACAGAAGTATTTTTGTGTGCTTTTCAGTGCATCACAGCTGGGGTACACGATGTCAACATGTCCCACTAAAGGCGATGTTAATCTTGATCACCTGGTTAAAAATGATATATTCTGTGTTTCTCCACTTCAAAGTTACTTCTCTTTTTCCGTTTCAACAGAGCTATATCTTGGGGCAGATACTTTCGGCCCATGCTAATATCCTGTTTGTTCTCACATTTTTGTCCACTGATTTTAGCGTCTCACTGTGGATCTTGCCTGCATCAGTTGTCACTGTAAAATGCACCTCTTGGCGGTTTTGTATTTCTCTTGTTCCTTGCACATCTAGTAATAGGGCTTCTCTAAGGAAGCTCTGTCCTCATTTCTCATTAACTTATGCGTTTATTTATGTGTTTGTGTATGTTATGCCAGTATGGACTCACAGGTATTTATTCAATTATATCGTGGTTTATTTGGGGCTCAAGTTCTTCCAACCTGAGCCATCGGGAGCTCCTTCACATGGTCTCCTATGTCCTATTGACATGCCCCCACCCTTTTTGAGAAACTCCTAATTTTCTGATACCACAAAATGCTCCAGCCTCAACCTGTATTTCCCCCTCCCTAACCCTGGAATCAACCACTTCTTCAAGGACCCCTGGCTTTCCTTTTATTGGGAAATGGTGTATGGAAACCAAGATCTGGATGCTTGATATTTTCATTGTTACTTGGATGTCATTCCTCCTAGGCCCTCTCAGTGGACAGAGCTAGGAAATATATGTATGTATACTAACCCACACATACACACTTATCAATTTTCATTCCTTTTATCTATGCATTTCTCTATACATTAAAAACAGTGAGTTACACGGATACTTCAGATTCCAAAGCAGTATCACAGGATTATTCTAACCTCCCTCTTGGCTTATTTGTAACTTCTTTCTCTAACAGTGAGAAGCCTGGCTCTCATTATTTGCAATATATGTATGTTTGTTCAATCCCAGTATACACATAATGTATATATAGAATTGCTACTCCCTAATCCTGTGGGTAAAACAGATATAATAATTAGGGTATGGTATTTATATACAACTGCTTTTGTTTTCAGCCTTACACTATCCAGTCAAGTTATTATTTTTGAATTTACTTAGCCTGGTACTTTTCTTCCCCATCCCCTTTGGTGTGGTTGTGTTACTCGTTTATAGTACATTTGGATTCATTTGTTCCTCTCTGTATTCCAGTTTTTCTCTCCCCTTAGTCCCCACTTCTGCCTCCTGCTTGATGTGTGTGTGTAAAACATCACCATGGTTCTGAGTCAAAGCTATACAAAAACCAGAGAAGTGTTACTCCCTCCTCCCGTTCCTATCCTGCTTACATTCCTCATTTCCAGCCCTTTTCCCACAAGCACGGGTCACCAATCTCTATGCTTTCTGGTTTCTCCTTCCTATGTTTCTTTTGTGCAGATAAGCAGCTGAATATGTATTGTCTTTTTAACTACTTCACTGAGTTATAATTTACATAGCATAAAATTCACCAGTTCAAGTAATGTACAAATCAGTGATTCTGAGTAAACTAGTTGAGGTGTACGATCACCACGTAATACAGTCTTCAAGCATTCTCCTCGTCTCAGTTTCAGCCCCATTCCAGTTAACCGCTAACCTGTTTTCCTGTTTCTGTAGTTTTGCCTTTGTGACCATTTCATCTAAATGGAATTATATAATACATGGTCTTTTGTGTTTGGCCTATTTCGCTTAGCATAATGTTTTTGAGGTTCATCCATGCTATATCCTGTAATGATATTTTATTCCTTTTTATTAACTAGTATTTCATGGATGTTTGGGTTGTTTCAGCTTTTAGACTATTATAAATAAATATGTTGCTGTGAATATTCACCTGCAAGTCTTTATGTACACGTGATTTGGCATTTCCCTTGGATATATATCTCAGAGTAGAATCTTTGGATTATGTGGTAAATTTGTGTTTAATTGTTTAAGAAACTGCCAAGGAACTTTCCAAAGTGTCTTATTACTATTATTATGCCATCTTATTACCATCAGCAATGTATGAGGATTCCCATTTCTCTGCGACCTTGCCAACATTTGTCATTGTCTTTCTTTTTAAAAATTAATTGATTTCTGGCTGTGCTGGGGCTTCTTTGCTTTGCGTGGGCTTTCTCTAGTTGCGGCAAGTGGGGGCTCTTTTCTAGTTTCGGGGCATGGGCTTCTTCTTGTGGTTGACTTCTCTTGTTGCTCAGCATAGGCTGTAGGCGCACAGGCTTCAGTAGTTGCAGAACAGGGGCTCAGTAGTTGTAGCACATGTTCCCCTATGGCATGTGGGATCTTCCCAAGCCAGGGGTCAAACCCATGTCCCCTGCATCGGCAGGCAGATTCTTATCCACGACACCACCAGAGACGTCCCTGTCTGTCTTTTTTATTATAACTGTCTAGGGAGTGTGGTGGAGAAGGCAATGGCACCCCACTCCAGTACTCTTGCCTGGAAAATCCCATGGACGGAGGAGCCTGGTAGGCTGCAGTCCATGGGGTCGCTAAGAGCTGGACACGACTGAAGTGACTTAGCAGCAGCAGCAGCAGCAGCAGCAGGGAGTGTGGAATGGTGTCTCGTGATTATAATTTGAATTTCTCAAATAACTAACTATGTACCTGTTTTATGTGCTTATTGTGTCGGAGTGGAGTGTTAGTCACTTAGTAGTGTCCAGCTCTTTGTGACCCTGTGGATTGGGAGTGGGTTGCCATTTCTTTCTCTAGTGGATCTTCCCAACCCAGGGATCGAAGCTAGGTCTCCTGCACTGAAGGCAGATTCTTTTCCATCTGAGCCAGCGTCTCGTCTTTGGTAAAATGTCTATTCAGATCTCTTGCCCATTCTAAAACTGGGTTGTTTGTCTTATTGAATTATAAGATGAGGTATGTGATTTGCAAATATTTTCTATCAGTTTGTGCTTCTCTTCACTTTCTTAATGATGCCTTTTGAAATGTAAAAGTTTTAAATTTCCACAAAGTCTAATTTATTAATTTTTAAATGTATGGATTTTGTGTTTTGTGTTATATATGATGTACCTAAAAAATCTTTACCTAACCAAAAGTCTCAAAGATTTTCTTATAAAACTTTTATATTTTTTCTCTTAAAAGTTTTGTAGTTTTAGCTCTTACATTTAGGTCTCTGATGCATTTTGTGACTTTTGTGTATGATATGAGATAAGGGCCTAAATGAATCCTTTTGCATATGGATATCCAGTTGTCTCAGCACCATTTGTTAAAAAGACTATCATTTCTCCCAATAAATTGCCTTAGCATTTTTGTCTAAAATCAAGTGAAAATAAATACAGGTTTATTTCTGGACTCTTGATTCTATTCCAGTGATCTGTTTGCCTGCCTCTGTGCCAGTACCACACACTGTCTTGATAGTGAAAATCTTCCAAATATGTTTTCCTTTTTCAAAATTGTTTTAACTCTTGAGTCTTTTGCATTTCCATGTAAATTTTAAAATAAGCTTGTCTAATTCTGAAGAAAAAAAAAAGCATGTTGGAATTTTATGTGTATTTATATCTCCTTATTTTTACATGAAGATAACATAACAAATAATCTTATGCATTTTGACTTTTTTTTATTTATTAATATATTCTATAAATCACTCCAAATCAGTCTGTAGAGATCTTTCCCATTGTTTCTTTTTAACAGCTGCACAGTATTCCACCAAGAAAACGTACCTTAATTCTTCAACTACTTATTATGGACATTTAGGTTTTTCCATTATTATGTAATTACAAATTCAGCAAGGGAATAACCTTATGTATATTAATTTTACTGTTGTTGGAGATTCCTAGAAGTGGGATGGCTGGTTAAAGGTAAATATATATTTCTTTACACCAAAGAAATAGTCCCTGTGTGGCTTACTTCTGTTTTACTCCTCAGATATTGATGAATGTGAAAATGAACTCAATGGAGGCTGTGTCCATGACTGTTTGAATATTCCTGGCAATTATCGCTGCACTTGTTTCGATGGCTTCATGTTGGCTCATGATGGTCATAATTGTCTTGGTAAGAAAAACAGGTAGAAATGGTAATTATCATTTACCTCCCCTCTACCACTCCACCCCTTTTTTTTTCTTTGACAAAAACATATTCATTAAAAGAAAACTGGGATCATAAACTTGTGTTTTCTGGCTCCCGAGAAATCATACTCCCTAATAGAAAACCAGGGTATGTATTTTAGTTTTTATCTGGTCATTCATAATATAAACCCTCCATTGTCCAAGGAGGTGGGTAGATATTGTCATTAGCACTTATTGACTTTCTGGCATTGACTTGTTACTTTTAAGATCTTTAGTCTTGTGTTAAAAGACTTAAAGCTATTTCTTTAATCCTGTAAATACCTCTATTCCAGAATCATGTAAAACTATTTGTCATAAATATTCCACATGTGTGCTTGGATCTCAGCCAGATAGACTCCCTTCTTTTTCCTTAAAAGAGAGAAATTAAAACAGAAACCTTCCATTAACATCCTCCTAGTATCCCACAAACCAAAAACATCTGTTAGAGTTTCAGTCTCTGAGTTAGGAACTGCAAAGAGCATTGTTTACATTGGTTCCTTATGCTAGGAATAAAACAGAATTTAAAAATAGCAAGCAGTTGGATAGGGTTGACTGTTGGATGGTCTTAGAAGATGTGGCACACCTGGAAGGCAAGTGTTTATGTTCTATTTGCACTTGAAGGCTGATGTTAGCCGTGGTACAGAAGGACATCATGGGACTCGGAGGGCATCAGATTCCTTTGGCATCAGTCCTTCATATGGTTGACCCACTGATGTCCATTTGGCTAACCAAGAGAAGCTTGAGCCAGGCCCAACCTCTGTGGGGACAGCTAATTCAGATGCTCCCTTGCTGTGCAGTGGAAATGGCCACTTGATCAAATGCTTTGAGATGAGCATGGTGGTGGTGGTGATTTAGTCACTAAGTTAAGTCCAACTCTTACGTTCCCATGACCCCATAGCCTGCCAGGCTCCTCTGTCCATGGGATTTCCCAGGCAAGAATGCTGGAAAGCCGAACTTGCATTTTGAGTGTTGGGGGAAAGGAGAGTATTTGGGACTTAGGCCTGATATGACCTTTGTCATGTCACCTGGAGCCCCATCCTGATGTCAACTCTGTCCCTTCCTGTCTGTGTGTGGTATGAGAGGTCCAGCACTGGTTAGACCACTTGGCCTTCCAAGCCTGCAGCTCTCAGGGAGGAGAGATTGAGGGCTGGGAGTCACTAATCCCTCTGCAACTTTCTAGGTCATCAGCACCACCAAAAGACACATTAGAGACACAGTCCTGAGAGCAGCAATAAATTGAGATTAATTAAAAACTAAAAATATATATATATATATTTAGTGTGTAATTTACAGTATGTTTTTAAAAAACCAAACATTTTCTGGGGAAATCACTTATTTCCCTTTGATTAGCCAATGGCATGTTGAGGATCTGTAGTTGATGGAAGACCCATTGATCACAATTGTGCTCAAACTCAAGCCTAGGGTAACTGTGAACTTCTGAAGAATAACACGCAGAACCATCCAAGAGTTAAGGACTAAGGACCTTGGGTGGGGTCATTTGGAGTAAAAGCCTGCTCAGAAATTCCGAGGTCCCAAGTTCTTCCTTGCCTTGCTCAGATATTTCAGCAGACTATTTCCATTTCCCGCTCTCTGGGCTCTCTTTCTGGGTTTGGTAGCAAGAGTCTGCCTTGCAGAAAGGCTCTGAGCATCCACTGAGTACCTCTGAAGGGGCTCAGGATTCTATGAAAAGGAAGGCGAGAGAAAATACAGTGATACATGAAGAGCAGGGCCAGCACACAGAGAAACCTCTCTGCCATTTGGACTCAAAAGAGCAGAAAAGCATTTTGTGACAGGGAAGGAGCTCAGTATCAAAATTTAGGAGTGGCAGTTTCCTGTGTTCTCTTGGATGGCCCCCTACCTTTCCTCGGCCCCTGACCCTACACCAACTGCCCATATATGAGCCAGGATATGCAGGGGACAAACACCACTGAGTTCTGGCTCTCTACCCAGATTGCTCCAGGATCGTGGGTGCCTGTGAGCCTGAAAAAGAAAATGTAGCTCTTCCAGACAGCTCACCCCACTTGAATTCCATTTCTGTTTATTGAATATCTGGGAGCACAGAATAGCTACTAGGTCTTGTAGCCTATTAGCATCACTTGAGAAGTTTAAAATGACACCAGGTCTCATCCAAGGCTAGTTAGACCAGTATGGTCCAGATATCAGCGTTCTAACCTGCAGCCAGGTTGTGAAACACTGTTTTATGCTCTGAAGAAACTCACCAGCTTAGTGTGCATGGGAACTTTTGTATTAATTCATTCCCTGATAGCTCAATTTGTAAAGAATCCACCAGCAATGTGGGAGACCTGGGTTCGATTCCCAGGTTGGGAAGATACCCTGGAGAAGGGAAAGGCTACCTACTCCAGTGTTCTGTGGCTTCCCTTGTGGCTCAGCTGGTGAAGAATCCATCTGCAATGCGGGAGACCTGGGTTCGATTTCTGGGTTAGGAAGATCCCCTGGAGAAGGGAAAGACTATCTACTCCAGTATTCTGGCCTGGAGAATTCCATGGACTGTATAGTCCATGGGGTTGCATAGAGTTGGACACGACTGAGCGACTTTCACTTTAATCTGAGTGCATCACCCAACCTGATACATTTCTGATCGCTTTGGAGAAAAGGAATAGTGGGTGAAGCATGGGGTAGGGTGGGGCAACTCAGAGCCAGGCCAGGTATTGGTGTCCAGAGAGGCAGATCGCTTCTGCTCACCCCAGTCTTCCCTGCAGGAACTGCCGGGCCAGGTGTGCCCCAGCATCTCTCACCCTCCGGAATGTGCTCCCTTCACCCTTTGGCACGGAGAAGGGCGAGTTTGTTAGGCTTCAGGGGATGGCTGGAGTCCCATCAGTTTAGAAAGGCATCTGCTGGGTAGTGTGGGAGGATGACTGTAAGATCTGAAGCTTGAAACCAGATAACAGATATTTAAATGTGAATGTTCTTGTTACAGATGCCCCCAGGAGTTAGTGATAGGCACATGGGAAATCAGGGCTGGAGAAAATAAATTGCTTTTTACATTAGCTTTCTCCTTGAGCCTCTATCAGATCTGAGATTTTTCTGGAAGTTTCCTCTTCTTTAGCTCTGATGATGCTATTCTCCTCTTTTTGTTTGTTCATGCACTGAAGAGTTAATATGTGCCTGCAGGTTACAGGGCTATGCTAAATATATATATTTTTAAAAATCTGTCTTCAAGGAGTTTGCAATCTAGTGGAGATGGATAAATAAACAATTTTGAGGAGTCAAAAGGTACAAATTATAAAAAGATTTGAGAATGCATAGCGGTAAGTGTATTGATGGAGCCATGTACAGGAGTGTGTGTGACTCAGTGGAAGAAAGGTCCTCTAACCTTGCCCTGGGTGCACAGCACTGGGTCAAGGCTCCCTCCTCTCTGCTGATGGCTTCTTTATTGGGACTCCTGCTCTCTCATCCTGCTACCCTTAGAGTTCTCCAAATTCTTCCCTTGGCTGTCTCCTCTCTCTCCTCTCCTCTCCTCTCCCTTCCTACACTCCTGTCTTTGACTTGCTCAGCTGCCTCCAGCATTTTATCAGGGCACCACAAGTAAGTGGTTTCCAGAGCAGTCTTCACACCAGGCTCAGGTTTCCCACAGCCTGCTGGATCTAGCCCTGGATGTCAGCATCTCACATGTATCACCTCCCTGCCCTGCTGGCGACCAACCAATCTCCACCCCCAGTTCTTCCCCATGTTTCTCAGCCACCTCACCCTGTGTCCACATGACACCTTGTCCACAGTTCTCCTTTATTTCTTCCATCATAGGCATCCCCTCTGTTGTCCCCTTCTCCTGCCCTCAATCTTTCCCAGCATCAGGTCTTTTCCTGTGAGTTGACTCTTTGCATCAGGCAGCTTAAGTATTGGAGCTTCAGCATCAGTCCTTCCAAAGAATATTCAGGGTTGATTTCCTTTAGGTCACCAACTCAAGGGACATGAGTTTGAGCAAACTCCAGGAGATAGTGAAGGACAGGGAAGTCTAATGTGCTGGACTTCATGGAGTTGCAAAGAGTCAGACATGACTGAGCAACTGAACAGCAGCAGGCATCCTCACTGCCGGGCCCCAGGTCAGGTGCCTACTGGCACCAGCCATGGCTATTTCAGGCACATGTTTGAAGCTGGACTACCAGGTTTCAATTCTTCCCTTAAGTGCTGTCTTATCCTTCCCAATTGCCTCTCTGATGAAGTGGGAACTTCTTCGCCTGGTATTTAAGGTCCTCTGCAGTGTGACCCCAATTTGTTTTCCCAGCTCTATCTCCTGTAACTTCCCTACCTGTACCATGCTTCAGTCAGATCGAATGACCCACAGTTATCTGAACATACTCCATGTCCCTCAGCCTTCCTGCTACACTCATGCCCTTTCTTCTGCCTCCAGCCCCTTCTCCTGATTTATCATTGAAGAAAGACTGCAAGGCTCATGCCTTCATCAGCTTTTCCAAAGAACCCATCCTGAAACCCACAGCCAGATGTGACCTCCGCCCTCTGCACCACCATTTACCTTACCTCACCATTACTCCTACAGTGTCTCTTTCCCTTTGCTGAAGGGGATGCTCCTAGAGCCAGGGAATTGCATCTTATTCATCTGTGTTTTATTGTCTCCTCTAGCACTGAGCTTTGGAAAGAGAAGGTAAATACTTACTGGATGATTGCCTTGTGTCCAGGTGGAGGGCCTGTTTAAGGGAGCCACGGACTTGTGAGGGCTGGAGTTAATCACCTGTAGTCCCACTGGCTTCAATTCTGAGAGCTTCTGTGACACAAGGACCTGAAGAGGACCTTAGCAGGAGCCCCTGAGCTGTTGGGCAGTGGGGTGGGGAGTAGGGTGGGGGATGGGGGTGTGCCGGGGGGGGGTGTGTGTGAAGCAGCCCCACAAGCAAAGGCTCAGCCTTCTCCCCCTGCAGACGTGGACGAGTGCCTGGAGAACAATGGTGGCTGCCAGCACACCTGCGTCAACGTCATGGGGAGCTACGAGTGCCGCTGCAAGGAGGGCTTTTTCCTGAGTGACAATCAGCACACGTGCATTCACCGCTCAGAAGGTATCTCTGCTCAGCTGGGGGAGGCGGGGAGAGGGGCAGGGTCACATCTGAGAGTCCCCCTACCCCCGAAAGCATGCCGTGTATAAAGTCTGGAGGCCTGACGGGCAGGGTATTTCAGCTTCACCTTAAAATGAGGGAGTTGGTCTGGGTGAGTTCTGAGGTCTCTTCAGACTCTCACAGTTACTGATTCTAATCTCTAAATAGAGCGCATTTCAAACATGACGATGTCTCAGAAGAAATGATGATCTGCCAAGTTTTTGAAAAAGGTGCTGCAAAGAGCACAGCACCAAGTGTGAGCCTGCTCTTAGTGGAGAGGGCAGGAGGGCCTGGAGCCTTCCTGTGGAGACTCAGTAAATGGCCTTGTTTTCAGCAAGAGCAGGCCTTGCCTATAGTTTGTATTTTTGAACTCTAACCTCTGGGATTCCAGGGGGCAGGTGGACCCCTTCCCCAGACTGGGGGTCTCCATTTTAGAGTTTCCTTCACCCATACTGCCATTCACCATTTCTCCATAAATTTGCAGAAAACTCTCCTCTGATGGCTTTCGTTCTCTCTGCTTTGTGTTTATACCTATTTTCTATGTCTGTTAGTTCAGTGGATTGTCAGGAGGGAAAGGCATTAAGTTCTTGTGGCCAACCAACCATTTTTAGCTCAGTGATGTGGTTTTAATTCTTCCCTGCTCTTCCTTAAGCCACGGAACCACACATTGATGGCTGTATGCCTCCCATGGTTGTCTGCGCCTGTTTTTAAGGGAAGTGCTCCAAATACTAGACTGTTAACTCCTTTGTGCTGCTTGTTCATCCTGATAAGTTAAAAATGAGGTGATTTTCAGTTTTTCTACTATTTAATCACGAGGTTTATAGATTTATTATTTTAATTGTGGTGGTTTTAGTGATTTTTCAAGGGTTTCTTTGTGGAAGATGATTTTTGCCTCATTTTCCAAGAATGATGGCTCCTTCCTTAGCCCTCACCAGCAGGGCTGTTTGGGTACTAAGAAGGGGAGTCAGAGAAATGGGGAGTTAGATACTCTTATCCCCCAGCCTGCTTACTGTCAGAGTGTGAGCTGGTTACTCATAGCCCCTGGCTCTAATCAGGTGATGTCTTATCTCTTTAGGTGTGGCCCTTGACTGAGTAGCAGGTTTGATTTTCATTTTCCCTGCAGGGTTCTCTGGACTCTTCCTTGAGCTGTGCCTCTTGTTGGAGGCTGAATTAAGATGCCAGCAGCAGGAGAATGATCCTGATCTCAGGGCCCCTCCCCTTTGGTTGCTCAAAGCTGCTTCCTGGAAAGTCCCTCTGGCTTCCTCTTCAGGTGGCGGGGAGGTAGAGCTAGTGTTCCTGTAGGTATAGCTGTGCTTGAACACCCCCAGTATGGGTCCCATCTCTCGTGAAACCACTGGCAGTGATTAAGACCTTCTCTTACCCTCACTCTTCCAGAGCAGTGATTCAGTCCCTTTCTCCTGTCCCCAAGTCCCCAGACTGATTACAGACACAGGCTCCTCAGACTGCAAGACCATAAGAGCAGTTCCTTTCCACAATCTGTGCTTCCTAAATTTTTTACGATTCAGACATTCTTAGAACACCTAAAGAGTATTTAAAATGAGCATATTTGTTTGGGGCTAAAACCCAAGTCCAAGTGTTGGAGTTGTGGTCTGGAAACACTCTGTGATTTTCTGTTGTGTTTCAACCTGGCTGCTGGGTGAATTCACAGTGGCATGAGCCCACAGAGTAGAGCAGTTTGCAGCTGCCTAATTCCCTTGTAGGTTTTTAACTCTTCAAATTGGAGAAGGCAATGGCAACCCACTCCAGTACTCTTGCCTGGAAAATCCCATGGATGGAGGAGCCTGGTAGGCTGCAGTCCATGGGGTCACTGAGAGTCGGGCACGACTGAGTGACTTCACTTTCACCTTTCACTTTCATGCATTGGAGAAGGAAATGGCAACCCACTCCAGTGTTCTTGCCTAGAGAATCCTGGGGACAGGGGAGCCTGGTGGGCTGCCGTCTATGGGGTCGCACAGAGTTAGACACGACTGAAGCGACTTAGCAGCAGCAGCAACTCTCCAAATAGAGCCAGCTGTAAACAGTATTCCCCTTAGGATGCCCTCCTTGAAGTGCACATTAAACTCCTAAAATTTGTGTTAAAATAGACTTTAAAACCCACAGCTGATCCTTTAAAAGTGGTTGAAAGAAGGTAAACACTGCAAGCTAGTATTTTCTAGAGTCACCAATGTTGTTATTAATAATTATATACTAAATATTCTTTAATATAAGGGATCACACTAGTTAATTCCGAGAGAAACTCAAGCTATTTGTGTTTTTTTCATCCTTAGAGACCCCAAAGTTCTGATAAAGAGACTGTGTGTTTTCACCCATGTAATGGGGGTAGGCTGGAGAGAGACACACGGCCCCAGCCTGCCTTTGTCCCTATTCATGGGTGCTCAGGCTCTCAAAATGAGCATTCCTCTTTTGTTTTGTTCTCTGTGAGAATATTTCTAGATGTTTGCACCGCTGCCTTTTTAGAGTAGTGGGCAAGGTGGCAGGTTAGTGAGTAAGGGGCTGTGCTGTTAGCAGGGGCTGTTTCTTCCTTTTCTTGCCCTATTTGCAAAGCTTATTTTTATTCAGATTCCAATAACGTACTTCAGTGAGATCCTAGGCCAGGGGTCCCCCAGAATGGGATATTTCTCAGGTTTCTGAGCTGTTTCCTTCCTGGTGAACTAACAGTCCTAAACATAACTGTCCAGGCAGTTTCTGGGATAGCCAGGACCCTAGCTGGGTCCCCCAGTTTGGACCAGTCCATCTGCCTACCCTAGCAGTGGCCTTGTTTTGAGTCAGGGTACTCTGAAAAGCTTCGGGGCCCCTCTTACAAAGCCCTTAGCATTTCCAGAGCCATTTAAACCTTTAGTGTCTTCTGGTAACTTTAGGTCTTGCTTGATATGATGTGACATCAGGGGGCAACTTCTTTGTGCATCCCCATGGTATCTGGTGCACAGTCAGTTCTTACAAAATATTTCTTGTGCAAATTAATTGCTCTGAGAAGCAGTAAAGATCACTTTGTGAACAGCTTAACAAACTTGTAAATGGAATGAAAAAGAAAAAGAGGAAGAAGCAGCTGATTTGCATGGGAGTGTACTTTGGGGTGCTTCCCCCGTCCCCCACCCTGGGAACCATCTTGTGCAGCCCAGCATCAGAAACATCGGGAAGCAGCCGACATGAGATGTGGAGGATAGTCTCCTGCAGGGAAGGAAAATGATGTTTCTACTGCTGCCTTTTCTTGGGCACTGTTACATTCACCCCCAGATGCTCCTGGAGCCTGTTATTGTAAATGCCCTGCTGATCCAATAACAACTGTAATGCTGGCTGTAATGCTGGCTCCTTCTTAGGAGGACAGGATGCTTCCTGGAGGCAGCTCCCACCTCCTGTGCCATCTTAGTACTGGGAGCAAATAATGTCTTCAGAAATCACTGGGCCAAGCCAAGGGAAAGCTCCCCTCCGACCCAGTGCAAGCTTCTTTCTGTGTTAATTGACGGCAGCCCTTGGCACGGGTGAATGGACCCCAACCACCTCCAGCAGATTGAGTGCTGGAGCTCAAACAGCTCGTAACTGTCAGATAAAAACAAGGTTTTAAGAGAATGTGGGATGTATTAGCTGTTGCCCTCTCTTTTGGAATAGAAATGACATCTGTTTGTATTAAAACATCATTCCAGTTAAGCATAGATTCACGGATCCCATGGTGAGATTTGGAGAGAAATGACTTTTGACTTCATTAGAACCAATTGGCTAAGGTTTTAGGGGTACGATACAGAGCAGTATTGGATCCTGGAGAAGTTGAATAAAAGCTTTTTGTACTCATGTTAAAAGAGTGCCACTTCCAGTATTAGAAAATGTCTTGTCAGTGGAGAATCAATGAGAACAAAATCCCTACTCTTAAAAATGTTTTAGAGTTACATTGTACAAATGCAAAAAAGCATACCTATTTAGTTCAGTTCAGTCGCTCAGTCGTGTCTGACTGTTTGCAACCCAATAGACTGCAGCACACCAGACTTCCCTGTCCATCACCAACTCCTGGAGCTTGCTCAAACTGATGTCTATCGAGTCGGTGATGCCATTCAACCATCTTATCCTCTGTCGTCCCCTTCTCCTCCTGCCTTCAATCTTTCCTAGCATCAGGGTCTTTTCTAATGAGTCAGTTCTTCGCATCAGGTGGCCAAAGTATTGGCACTTCAGCTTCAGCATCAGTCCTTCCAATGAATATTCAGGACTGATTTCCTTTAGGATGGACTGGTTGGATCTCCTTGCAGTCCAAGGGACTCTCAAGGGTCTTCTCCAACACCACAGTTCAAAAGCATCAATTCTTAGGTGCTCAGCTTTCTTTATGAGAAATTTTCACATCCATACATGACTACTGGAAAAACCATAGCTTTGACTGTATGGACCTTTGTTGGTAAAGTAATATCTCTGCTTTTTAATATGCTGTCTAGGTTGGTCATAGCTTTTCTTCCAAGGAGCAAGCATCTTTTGATTTCATGGCTGCAGTTACCATCTGCAGTGATTTTGGAGCCGAAGAAAGTAAAGTCTCTTACTGAACTCCATGAACAGTATGAATAAGAAAAAACGATATGACATACCTATTAATGTTGTGCAAACCAGGGAGAGGTTTTGAGAATACTCTTGGGTATGATAACAGTTCCTGCAGAGTGCTAGGATGTGGCAGAGTCCTCAAGAATCGGTATTGAGAAGAGGCATGAAGCTGGCAAACCACACAGATGTCTGCTTTGCTGTGACCCCATCAGTTAGATAGATGCATGCTAAACCATCACTTCAAGGGAAGTAGATGGGGAAACAGGGGAAGCAGTGTCAGAATTTATTTTTTGGGCTCCAAAATCACTGCAGATGGTGACTGCCATGAAATTAAAAGACGCTTACTCCTTGGAAGAAAAGTTATGACCAACCTAGATAGCATATTCAAAAGCCAACAAAGGTCCATCTAGTCAAGGCTATGGTTTTTCCTGCGGTCATGTATGGATGTGAGAGTTGGACTGTGAAGAAGGCTGAGCGCCGAAAAATTGATGCTTTGGAACTGTGGTGTTGGAGAAGACTCCTGAGAGTCCCTTGGACTGCAAGGAGATCCAACCAGACCACTCTGAAGGAGATTAACCCTGGGATTTCTTTGGAAGCAATGATGCTAAAGCTGAAACTCCAGTACTTTGGCCACTTCATGCGAAGAGTTGACTCACTGGAAAAGACTCTGATGCTGGGAGGGATTGGGGGCAGAAGGAGAAGGGGATGGCAGAGGATGAGATGGCTGGATGGCATCACTGACTTGATGGACGTGAGTCTGAGTGAACTCCGGGAGTTGGTGATGGACAGGGAGGCCTGGCATGCTGCAATTCATGGGGTCGCAAAGAATCAGACACGACTGAGCGACTGAACTGAACTGAACTGATGCTAAACCACCTAGGAAAATAAGTCCCTTCCCACCATATTTACCACAAGATCAGGCCTAATGGAAATTACAGTTTACCTGGGAAGGATTTTATAGCGGCTCAAGGAAACCACATTTATGAGGTCTCTCTCTCTGTTCTTTCTGCTGTTGGCCTCTGAGCCTGCTGAGGGAGGGCCCAGGAACTAACTGAAGGTGGTCACATAAGAGAGGTCCCTGGGCAGGAGTCCATTGGGTGATGCCAAAATACAGAAGTAGTCACAGTGGCTTCCAGAGTGTGAATTTGGTGGGGGTAGAGAGGAGGGTTGACATTTTCTGAAAATCGTCTTCGAGAGTATATGAAAAGAAGGACTTCCCTGGTTAAGACTCTGCTCCAAATGCAGGGGAGTTGGGTTCCATCCCTGGTCAGGAACCTAAGATCCCACATGCTGCAGAGCATGGTGCTCCCCTGACCCCCAAAAAATATGTGAAAAGGTTGAGAATCTTCACCTATATGCAGATTTTTGTAGAGAGATTCTCCTTTTCTGTTTGCATTCTTGATCAGCATGGGTAATAGCATGGAAGAGATAAGAGTCTGAGGACAAGTTCCTGGAGTCCACAGGTTCTGATTCCCCATCCAAAAGAGAGCTCCTAGTGGTACTTCTTTTTTAAATTTTTTGATCACACTACATGGGATCTTAGTTCCCTGCCCAGGGACTGAACCCAGGCCCTCTGCAGTGAAAGCATGGAGTCCTAACCACTGGACTGTGAGGGAATTCCCTTCTAATGGGTACTTTCTTCGTAGTGTGTTGAGTGGGCTTCTATCTCTTTTGGAGAATTGAAACTTCCTATATTTTGGGTGACATAAGAAAATTTTCACATCTCTGTTAACTGGCTTGATATGAATGACATATTCTTGTAAAATGTGGGGCTGATGGACATCCAGGCAGACAGGTCTGTGGCCTGCCTGCCAACCCCTCCAGACACTCCAGGGTCTGGATTCTGGTGCAGCCTGGTCATTGGCTGCATGCTGCTGTTTTGCAGAGGGTTTGAGCTGCATGAACAAGAATCACGGCTGTAGTCACATCTGCAAGGAGGCCCCGAAGGGCAGTGTTGCCTCGAGTGCAGGCCAGGCTTTGAGCTGGCCAAGAACCAGAGAGACTGCATCTGTAAGTACAGACTGGTACCCCACCCTTCCCTGCACCCTGGGAACCATGAGCCATCCTACCCCAGAGGTTGTCTTGTGCAGCCCAGCATCAGAAACATCAGGGAAGACAGCTGGCATGAGATACAGAGAATAGTCTCTTGTAGGGAAGGAAAATGATGTTTCTAAAGGGACCAGTCAGAAGGAGCTCACACCCAGGAGTGAGGAATGTGAATGCTGGGGGACAGGTCTCCCTCTTTCCATGGAATAAAATAAAATTTCCTCATATGGCAACTCTTTTTGATACCCGCTTGCTGCTTCTTGTGCAAGCCTCATCGACCTCCTTTCTCCAAACACCAAACTCCTTGCTTTTGGAAGATAGTTCCCATTCTTTCATGCCTTCAAGGCTTTCCCAAGCTTCTCCCCCTTCTTGGCTTGGTGAATTCTCACTCAATATTCATTTACTTGTTTTTGGCTGTTCTGGGTCTTTGCTGCTGCATGCGGGCTTTCTCTAGTTGTGGCGAGCAGAGGCTAACTCTTCTCTGTGGTACTCGGGCTTCTCATTGCAGAGGCTTTTCTTGTTACAGAGCACTGGGCTCCAGGGTGCACAGCCTTCAGTAGTTGCAGCACCACGGGCTTAAGTGCATGTGGTATCTTCCCAGACCAGGAATTGAACTTGTGTCCCCTACATTGGCAGGTGGATTCTTACCCACTGTACCACCAGAAAAGTCCTCACTCAATTTTTAATATCCTGCCTAACTTCTAATGTTAAAAATAATAGGTACTTTAGGAGAGCATTTATTATGTGCAAAGGCTTATCTAAACAGGTACCATATTCCATTTAATTCTTACAGGCATCACCTTATGATCCAAGTTGAGAAAATTGTGAAGGTAAAGCTGTAAGGTCACAGAGGGAGCAAGTGGCAAATGTAGGATTCACACATAGATCTAGCCTAACTGTAAGGCTTGCGCTCCTAATCACCATGCTACACGACCTCAGAAGCTGTCCCCGATGGCCTCAGACAAGGCAGCCAGTTTGTATTTTGGCTCCCACAGTGTTGTTTATTCCTCAATCATAGCACGTGGCTCTGTGGGTTGAAATGTATGTTTATGCATTTGTTTCTCCAGCTATGAACCTCTCCAAGTCAGGGATTTTGTCTTACTTTTGCCTCTCGGTCTTGTCCTGGATGTGTTCAATACACATTTGTGTAATGGATGAGTCAGTACATGGTGTACACAGTCCAGATGCAGCTGCCTGGGGATGAAGAAACACAGTAATAGCTCCAACGGATAACAGGAAACAACCACCATTAAAGGTGTTTCTAAACCACTGTTTATGCCCGAGGAAACACTGAGGGTTTCCTTTTAGGAACTCTTCCCAAAGTCATTGGGCTTCCGTGGCGGTTCAGCTGGTAAAGAATCCGCCTGCTAATGCAGGAGACACATGAGATGTGAGTTCCATCCCTGGAGGAGGAAATGGCAACCCACTCCAATATTCTTGCTTGGAAAATCCCATAGAGGAGCCTGGTGGGCTGCAGCTCTCAAAGAGCTGAACATGGCTGAGTGAACATGCGCCTCTATTACATTTTGGGGTTTCTCAGGTGGCTCAGTGGGTAAAGAACCTGCTTGCAAAGGCAGGAGATGCAGGAGTCATGGATTCGATCCCTGAGTCAGGAAGATCCCCTGGAGAAGGGCATGGCAACCTGCTCCAGTATTCTTGCCTGGAGAATCCCTTGGACAGAGGAGCCTGGCAGACTGCGAAGAGAGTTGGACACTACTGAAGTGACCGAGCATGCACACAGCATGCCCGAAGTCATGGGCCTTCAGGGAGATGCCCGCAGTTTGCGAGGGTTGGTTGTTTACAGTGAGTAGACCCCCGTGGTTAAGAGATGGAGAGACAGGGACTTCCTGGTGGTCCAGTGGCCGGCCGAAACTCCGCACTCCCAATGCAGGGGGCCCAGGTTTGATTCCTGGTTGGGGAACTAGTTCCCACATGCCACTACTAAGACCTTGTGCAGCCAAATAAATAAGTATTAAAAAAAAATAGAGACGAAGAGACAGTTTTGCTGGTGAGAGACTTCTCTCTGGTATCTCCATCACAAAGCAGAGTGCGGCCTCATAGCCTGACAAACTAGGGCTGATGCCACCATCACCATCGGCAGGTTCTGACAGCCTCGTAGGCCCCTAAAAGTGGGACTGGCTACAGCTGTCTTCAAAAAGAGGACCCAGGTCTCTGCAGGAGGCTCACCTGTGGATGAGATTCAGCATTTTACAGCCTTTCAGGAGCCAGTAGACTACCTAAGAGCTTATTTTTAAAGATTTAAAATGTTTTAAAGATATCACTGCTCAAATAATACCATAAGATTATATTCAGATAATATTATAAAACTTGAAATAATTAAAAAACCCCAGAATTTCACCACATAATCCAGCTGTTTTGCTTTTCTCCTATTCCTATTTAGTTGTTGGTATGCATATGCCATTATTACACAGCTATAATCACAGGACATTTTCTTTCTCACAGCACAAATATAGTTTTAGTTCTTTTAAATTAAAAAATTAAAAATGATTGTATTAAGAATTTAAACAGTCCAAAGAAACATATAACCTTCCCGCCCCCCCACCATTTCCTTTGCCAGAGGTAACCACTGTTCAGTTTGATGAATAGATAGTTTTGTGGTTGGCTTTCTTCCCGTCCTTGGCTTGTTATCAATGTGTTCATACACAGTCTTTGTAATTATTGGTTAATGTTGCATTAACTGTGTGCGAAGAGTCATCATTTCCTCTGATTACCCTCCCTTCTAACTAATCAGATATAATCTGATAAGAGAAATCCTAACATATACAAATAAATTAAATACCATCTGTTCTAGATGTAAAACGTGAAAATATTTCCAAATGTCCTAGTACTTCTTCTGATAGAGCAGAGCACTAGTTTAGAATCTTTTGATATAGTTTCCTTTAAAATGGTGAGAATCTCCCTCCACCTTCGCATCTCTGTCTTCCTACATAGCGTTGCTCAGATCTGTCATTCAGCATTTCTACAAGTCTTATTGTGACTGCTTGCTTACATAGACAGGGATATGGACTGGGTCAAGGGTCTTTTATGCACAGTCCCTAGTACATGCTAGGGGCCTGAAGACTTCCTGAATGAAAATCAGAGCTCTTCCGGAGTAAACACAGCCCCAGGTGTGGACATCTCAGTGTTGGATGTGTCAATTCATTCTCTCTTAGTGACCTGTAACCATGGAAACGGTGGATGCCAGCACTCCTGTGAGGACACTGCTGAAGGCCCAGAGTGTAGCTGCCATCCTCAGTACAAGATGCACTCGGATGGGAGGAGCTGCCTCGGTGAATGGTGATCCCAACACTGGGTTAGGGTCTTCCCCAGCCTGCTCACCACTACCCCAACCCTAACCCAAACCCTATCAGTAGCGTTTAGAACCAGAGGTAGGGTGCTGCCAGTGCGCTTGCCCTCAAGCAGGTTCCATCCTGCTTCACATGGGGTAGGGGGAGTCCTCCAGACCTGGAATGGGGGCCCTTTTCTCCCTGTGAGAACTTGAAGAGCCCTTGTTCCTCTCCTGGAGTAGGGTGCTCCTGGAGCTGGTATTCTGGAGATTGGAACAACACCTCCCAAGAAACCAGGGCAACAGAAGTTACAGCTAGCTGTTCATGGTGACAGGGTGGCCTTTGCCGTCAGCAGAAGCCAGAGTTGCATACTTATGGCTGGATGCCTGCCCCTGTCCATCATGATGTGTCCTTTGCTGGCTCCATTTTAGAGGTTCCCCGATCCAAGATTCTTTTGTCTTCAGGGGTTCTGAAGTGAATCTGAAGCTTGCATTCCCCAGGGTCTGTGTCAGTACAATTTAATAAAAAAACTCTTTCCCATATTTAGCGTCTATTAAGGCTCTGTGGCCATGTAACACAGAGCCTCATTGCAACATGTTTTTGTTGAGCAAAGAGTCACATTTCTCACATTGTTCTCATGACTGGGATTTCCAAGGAAGTGGTTGTGCTGGGGATGAATAATCTGACTCATTCAGTCTGAGAACTGTGCTTTTGCGTCTCTTGCAGAGAGAGAGGACATTACCCTGGAGGTGATGGAGAGCAACGCCACATCCGTGGTGGATGGGGATAAACGGGTGAAACGGCGGCTGCTCATGGGTAGGCGCCTCACACCCCCCCAGCCCAGCCGCTGCATTGTCCCTTTCCCTCCCCAACTTAGGGCCTCAGGACTGAAACTGGGGCCATGTGCCCCAGACGAGATGGACCGGAATCAGCAGCTCCTGTCCAGCTGGGGTGTGTCTGTTCTCCATCCAGGACCATCCAGGACCCCTGGTCTGGTGGGAAGAACATCAGTCCCGCCATCAGCGTAGCTGGTTAGCGTCTGAAACTTGCCGTGGGACTTGGACAAACTGTGTCCTGGTCTTCCTCTAAAATGGATGTAATACAGTTGATCTCTTCAGGCTATCAGGAAGCTGAGTTAAGACAATAATATGCCAAAGTGCCCAGGCAGAGTCCACTGCCTGGGACTTACTGGGTGGTCAGTACATGTCAGACCCCCTCTATGAAGAGAGAGGCATTTTGGGCAGCCCCCTGCTTAGCGTGGCACTTTGGCTGGGTTTTTGTCCACTGAGTCTTCTAGTTCAGACTCAGCCAGTGCTAATGGCAGGAGAGATGAATGGAGAAGGGTGGCACTTGGCTGAGGGACACAGGGAGGTCTTCCAGCAGGCCTGCTGGAGTTGGAGGCCACAGACAGCAGACGCTCAGCCTTGGCTGTGAGGCGGGAATCAAGCAGCTCCTTTGATGTTATTATTCTGGAGAAAGCTTGGCTTGACCTAAATGAAACTGATCTTTTGATAGCTTCTGGATGTAACAGTTAGGTAAGATATTAAGCAGCCGTTGGTTACCAGGCAGGTGACATTTCTGAGCTCTTTTCTGCTCTGCCCTATTAAAATTATTGTTTTTAATTGCCTTAGAACAGTATGTATGAATAATATAAAAACCTTAAAAGTTAGCTAGAACTTAATAGTACTTATAATGAAATAGATCATTTCCCTGTCTCATAACTTGCCATTTGCCAGTGGCCACAATTTTTAATTCTCCTGGTTGTTTCTTCTTCTCCTGACTTACTCTCACCCATATTTCTGAAAAGGGAAATGTATATAGTTACTTCTTGATGTCAGGTGTTTTTTTCCCCCTGCACGACAGGGTTCATGGGATCTTAGTTCACTGACCAGTGATCGAACTTGCATCCTAGGCAATGAGAGCACAAAGTCTTAAGCACTAGACTACCAGGGAATTCCCCTGATGCATAAGTTTTAAATGTTAGTTTTTGACTTCCTACCACAGAGGGTTAAGTTGTTAAGCTCCCTCTTGACCCCCTCCCCCAATACACACACAGACTCCCTCATACCCTTAATATGTTGTTATTCAGTCACTAAGTTGTGTCCGATTCTTTGCAACCCAGTGGGCTACAGCCTGCCAGGTTCCTCTGTCCATGGGATTCTCCAGGCAAGAAACCTGGAGTGGGTTGCCATTTCCTTCTCCAGGGGTTCTTCCCAACCCAGGAATCAAACCCAGGTCTCTTGCATTAGGGCAGATTCTTTACCAATTGAGCTGAGAGGAAGCTAGTTTTCTTAGTACCTCTTACCATTTTTTTTTTTTCAAATTTCTGGCAGACCTCTAAAACCCTTTACAATATGTTCAAATATAGCAGATAACTTGCCAATTCCATTTTTACAAAAAGTCCCTTCTGAGGGACCCTGCTCCAGTGGGGCCTCACTCCTGGGCCAGTTGCATGTCTGTCATCTTGGCCTTTCCTGGAGCACCCACGTGGAAATTCCCTTCCCCATGCTCTTGCTTTGCTGGATCCCATGGCTTCTGTTTTGTTAGTTTGCAAGGGTAGATAGAGATTTTTTTTTAAAACTCTGCACACCTGAAAATGCTTTATAGTTTACCTTCTCCCTTTCTTAAGAATTTGGCTTAGTAGAGTTCAAAGTTGGGAAGAATATTTTGTCAGTGTTCTGAATAATGCCCCGTTGTTTTGAACATTCAGTGTTCTTTCCAGAAGTCTAATTCTTAATTCTTTGTGTGAAACCTATAAGAGCTTCTCTCTGGGTGTTTTCAGGGTCTTAACGTTGTCCCTGGTGATCTGAAATTTCACGACAGTGTCCCTCACTGAAGGATTTATCTCACTTGTTATAATAACTGAGCACTCAGTGGGCCTTTTCAAGAGGGACATTCGCATCCCTAGGTTCCAAGAAATTTTCTTTTATTTTTCTTTCAATAATTTTTTTTTACTTTTCTCAGTCTTCTGAAACTCCTATTAGTTGACTAATAAACTGGTTTGCTCCTCAAATTTACTTCTTTTTTCCCTTCTTGATATTTACTTCCTAGGAGATCCCTATAGAAGGTTAGATCCCTAACCTTCTATAGGGTTCTTTTATATTTCAGCTTTCATATTTTAATTTTTCAAGAACTTTACTTTGGTATTTTGCTGTTGGAGCTTGTTCTTATTTCATGGATGGTTTTCTTACCTCCCTGAGGAAATTAATGATAAGATTTTCTAACTTCTCTGTTGTTCTCCTGTATTAGCTTTGTTTTCCCCAGATTTCTTTTCCCCGTGTTCGTGTGGCTTGATGTATTATTTCATACTAGAGGCTTTCCTGAAATGTCTGGTGATCCTTGGCTGACTTTTCATAATTAAAAGTGGAATATTGGAAAGCCACTTGGGTAATCTGCCAGCTGGTGGGCTTTATGCTTGGTGGCCTAGGCAGTGGCTTAGTCATTTCATCTGGAGTTCTTCAGATGCCAGTATCTGCAAGTCTATTACTTGGGCAGGTCAGTTTAACTGGAGAGGAATCCTCCATCTCCTGCTGGGGTTATGTAGGCTTGGCTGCCAGCGTCCCAGGAAATAGGGAGACAGAGGGTGAAAGTGAGAGATCGCTCTTCTCTAGTGTAGACTTTCCCCTGACAGCATCTCCCCTTCCTTCCTCTGCTGTTTCTGGTGCCGGTGAGTCCAAGGTTTCTCTGGTCTGGCTTTCTCAGAGACTATATTAATCTGCTTTAGCCTGAATAGGGATGAGCTATGGGCTATGGAATTAAGATGGTTATCTGGGGGCTTATTTGTTATACAGACTCTCAAATCAGTCTTCATATTTTAACTCCATCCTCACCTCTGCGTCTCGAGTAACTTTAGTGCTTCCAATGCCCGAGCCCCTCTGAGATTCTGTGGCTCACATGAGCTGACCACTTGTTGGCATCTCTCTGCAGACTGCTGGGGTTTAACTGCTAGTTACCGATCCTCCATTGACATGCCACTTCCAGAAGATTTGACATCTTTCATCTATTATTTTCTATTTTATTTGTCCTTAAGGATTTATACTTAAATTTTTATCTACTCTCATTTTAGGTTTGGAGAGGAAACAGAGATAAACATATTTGTTCTATCTGTCATATTTAATCAGGACTAAGTTTATCCCCCAAGACTTCACAAAGAGGTAGTTTTGGGGGTAAAGTCAGTTTCTGGTAGCTAAATGCTAACAGTTGGATGAATGTTGAATAGCATTTGTGTATTACTTGGAATTAATGCAGAGCTAAAAGGTTGTTACCTGATTGTTACTCATCTCTACAGATATGATTTAGTAACTGCAGCTGAGTTTTTGCACAGCCATAACAGGTCTTTCTCCTTTCAAGGAAAGGTAAACTTCTAATCTGAGTTACCGGGCAGTTGCCAAGGAAGTCATTGGTCTGCAGGAAGGGAAGGGCTGGAATGGGTGATATTTCCCCCTTTCTCACTTTGCCCATAACACACAGTAAACAGAGAAGGTTCAGGTTAAAGGAAGGAACATCCTCCTTGGCTCTGTTCCACATTCACATCTAGCCTGCTAGAAGAGGTTGTCATACTCAGCCTCTTTAGTGTCTTCACTAAAGAACAGGAACTTTTCGTGTTTTCACATCTGCCAGTAGAGAGGAAAGCAGGTTGGCAGGGCGTCTGTCCCCCCGTCATCCTGTCAGTTTTCCTGGGGAGATGTCACTTATTTATTTGGCTGCTCTGGATCTTAGCTGTGGCATGTCAGGTCTTTTAGTTGCAGCACGTATGATCTTTAGTTGCAGCATGAGAACTCTTGGTTGCAGCATGTGGGATCTAGTTCCCCAACCAGGGATTGAACCTGGGTCCCCTGCATTGGCAGTGCAGAGTCTTAGCCACTGGACCACTAGGGAAGTCCCGATGTCACTTATGTAGATAGGGGATGGGGAGGAGCTGCACTTGCTCTTCCTCTAACTCACCTGTGGGTGGCAGAGACTTGGGGTATGGCTGTGAGTACCCCACACACTCCCTGATGTTCATGAATTTTTATCAGGTATTACCAGTGCACAATGTCCCTTCCTCCCAGCTGTGTTAGCACTTCTCTGCGAAGCTAACTGCCTCTTTCTTACCTCCTTGGCAGAAACGTGTGCTGTCAACAATGGAGGCTGTGACCGCACCTGCAAGGATACTTCAACAGGGGTTCATTGCAGTTGTCCCGTCGGCTTCACGCTCCAGATGGATGGAAAGACCTGTAAAGGTAGCCTGGGTCTCTCCATGCAGCTTACCTGGGGAGTGAAGGCAGTTCTCCCCCCTCCACGCCTCCTGAACGACTCCATTTGCTTATGATTCATATTGATCAAAAGAAAGTGTTTCTTCCCTAGGCTAGTAGAAGGTTATAATTGAGGAAGCTTAATTAGAACTGACTTAATTACAGTAACCGTAGAGAAGGTCAGTTTCTACAGGCATGATCCATTTCAGGCAGTGGCCTTATTAGAAAAAAGCAGTTGTTCACGGAAACATTCATTTCCAGGAGATAATATCATCCTATCATAAATAACAGCCAAGATTGTTATCCAGAGAGCTTAATGAGTGTACCATTAACATATTAACATGTAGTAATGAATAGAGACCCCAGTGACTTAGTATTTCATGGGCAAGAGTACAAAGGCATCGTTCTTTAATGTGATTTTAAAAAAGTAGGTAAACAGTTACCAGATGAAACAGAAAAGATGAGATTAATCAAGTATCAGAAATCATTTAAAAGCACTGAGGCTATTTAATCATTATGTAATTTGCCAAAACAAATATTCTAGTTCCTTATAGTTTAAATCATTAAACTGGAATGGCAAGTATAGGAAAGGAAGCCATCTCATCTTGAGAGACCAGTGCAGGCATGAGAAAATAATAGGGCATCCCCATTTTCCCTTAGTTTGTTTCCTTAATGTCAGTTAAGAGAAGGGCAGCGTTAAGTCCGAATTCTCCAGGGTATGAGGCACTTGTCTTTCAAAACGGGTTAAGCCAGGCAAAAGTAAGTTGTGTAAGATGGAGAACATCAGTAAACATCCTTAAATGCCTTTATGGGTCTCTTTCTGTTTCAGAGAATAATGAAGCGCGCACAATAGCACTTCAGGGATTTGTGGCTAACAAGGCAAGTACCGCTGTCTGATTTGCCGATGCTTGCCTGTTACAGATATTGATGAGTGCCAGACGCGCAATGGAGGGTGTGATCATTTCTGCAGAAACACCGTGGGCAGTTTTGACTGCAGCTGCAAAAGGGATTTAAATTATTAACAGATGAGAAGTCTTGCCAAGGTATGTGCTGAAACATAGCTGTGCCCTGCAGTGCCCACTGGTTGGATTGGAGAAGACAAAACCTTACTCGGGCCGAGACCAGCTCTCTGGGCTTCTCAACGGAGTCGTTAATCCAACCTCCAGCCTGTGCTTCACTTTTTTCATCTGTTAGGTAAAATAAAAACATGAGTTAGCTCACAGGTATATTTTGGAAATTCAGTTGTTGATGATTAGAGAACACCTCAAAGAACCTGTGTGGTGTGATTACAGCCCAGAGCTTGCTGCTAGAAATGGGTCACAGAATGCAAGCAGGGTTGTGTTAGGGCTGAGATGATGAATACGTTCCCTTTTCTAAAACTTCCTTGAGTGTTATGGATTTCCTAACAAAATTTGGTGCAAAAAGATATTGATTTAATTAACATATCTTTTCTCAGCAAAAGTTGGGGTCAACTAATTGGTCCCTTTCTCATAGGCCTTGTTTGAATGACCAGCCTTTGGTGTTTGGGGCAAGGGTAGGGGATGAGGGCAGGAGGGGACTGAGTGGAGGAGAGGCTGGGCAGTCCTTGGGCAGGATGTCAAACCCCTTCTCAGACACATTCTTCCCACATAGGGATGTTTTAAAGGAACTTCTCTGGGTAGCTGTTATTGATATTAATAATTGTTTTGGACAGTGATAAGCTTTTTTGGGTTGAGGGGGCATCATTTATATTTCCAGATGAGCACCTTGTATACTCTATGGATATGCAGAAAGAAACCCACAGGAAAGATGTGCTGGCATTTACTCCTGTTTCATTTCTGAGAATAAGAACAGCTTAACTTATTTTTTTAAAGTCCCACAAAATCAGAAAAAAAAATCTGATTTCACTTCAGATAATAAAGATGCAACATTACTTTAAAAATTCTTATGGTCTTACAATCTTAAGTTTCTGTCTTGATTTTTTCCTTCTTGATACATACTTTGTCAGATTCTTCACATATAGCCCCCTTTAAAGTCAGCAAGTTCATTTTAGATAACTACTGGGTGATTTTCTTCTGTTTGACTTGGAAAGAAAATTTACTGTTCCACATGATGTTTCATAATGTATAGAGCAAGAAATGCTATTTAAGCTGTGTAAACACATTAAAAAGGAATTAGAAAAGCGATCTCATTATTTTTGGCAAAGCAAGAGCCCTTTGTGAGCAGCCAAAGTTAGCTACTGAACAAGCCCACATTCTCAGCAACTGGCTGATATTAATAAAGGAATTCATAGAATGGCATCAATTGCTACTGAGCAAATAGCCTTTTTCTCCTTTTTCACTGATCAGAGTCTTAGTAGAGCAAATATTTGCACAGAACAAACTTCCTGAAGAAATTTCCAGGACTTCTGGGAAAAAGTGGATGAAGAGGTTTTTTAAGATTTTGTTCTTTTTTATTTCATATTTTTCATTCCTCCAGTTCCTTCCAAATGTTTGTTTTGTATTAACGAAGTTTCTCATGGCACAGTTGGTGTTGAAAAAGGGATCTAGCAATGGTCTAGTTGGCTTGCACTGAGTCCTGCCCTGGTCCTGGTCTATCCATCTGGGGACACAAGTCATAACTGTTAAAATCTTCCCAAGAGTTGAGGAAGTGAAACACTGAAATTCCAGTGTACGGGAAAGATGTGAGAACAGACCAGGGAAGAAGAGATGATTAGATCGACGAATGCAGCCTCCTAAGGCTAGTTTCCATGACCTCAACTGAAGCCAAGGAGGCTTCCATGCTGAACTAGGAAGGGAGGGGTCTCCTGGGACTGAAGCAGGAGGGGAGGAACAAAGCCAAAAGATTGGCCAAAAGGATCTAGTTTGGTACTTAAGCACCACATTTCAGGGTCTGCAATAGAAAATTACTGAGGATGTTAATGTTAATGAATTTTTTTTTTCTTTTAGTGCAGAGGGCATTAAAGCTCAGAATCAACTGGTCTCCTGGGGCCAGAAGACAAATTCTGGCTAGACCCAAGAGAGATATCTCCAGCTCAAGTGTTTTTTTGAATATAGCTTATAACATTACTATGGCTCTTTTTACCAATTAGTAATAATAGTAATAATGCACAGTTCAGTTCAGTTCTGTCACTCAGTCATGTCCGACTCTTTGCGACCCCATTAATCACAGCATGCCAGGCCTCCCTGTCCATCACCAACTCCCAGAGTTTACTCAAACTCAAGTCCATTGAGTTGGTGATGCCATCCAGCCATCTCATCCTCTGTTGTCCTCTTTTCCTCCTGCGCCCAGTCCCTCCCAGCATCAGAGTCTTTTCCAATGAGTCAACTCTTCACATGAGGTGGCCAAAGTATTGGGGTTTCAGCTTCAGCATCAGTCCTTCCAGTAAACACCCAGGACTGATCTCCTTTAGAATGGACTGGTTGGATCTCCTTGCAGTCCAAGGGACTCTCAAGAGTCTTCTCCAACACCACAGTTCAAAAGCATCAATTCTTCAGCGTTCAACTTTCTTCCCAGCCCAACTCTCATATCCATACATGACCACTGGAAAAACCTTGACTAGACGAACCTTTGTTGGCAAAGTAATGTCTCTGCTTTTGAATATGCTATCTAGGTTGGTCATAACTTTCCTTCCAAGGAGTAAGCGTCTTTTAATTTCATGGCCGCAGTCACCACCTGCAGTGATTTTGGAGCCCCCAAAATAGTCTGACACTGTTTCCACTGTTTCCCCATCTATTTCCCATGAAGTGACGTGACCTGATGCCATGATCTTAGTTTTTTTTTTTTTTTTAGAAATATAAGGAAGATTTTTTTAAAAATTTTATTTTTACTTTATTTTACTTTACAATACTGTGTTGGTTTTGCCATACATTGACATGAATCCACGACGGGTGTGTACGAGCTTCCAATCCTGAACCCCCTCCTACCTCCCACCCCATATCATCTCTCTGGATCATCCCTGCGCACCAGCCCCAAGCATCCTGTATCCTGTATCAAACATAGACTAGTGCTTCGTTTCTTACATGATAGTATACATGTTTCAATGCCATTCTCCCAAATCATCCCACCCTCTCCCTCTCCCTCAGAGTCCAAAAGTCCATACTATACATCTGTGTCTCTTTTGCTGTCTCACATACAGGGTCATCATTACCATCTTTCTAAATCCCATATATATGTGTCAGTATACTGTATTGGTGTTTTTCTTTCTGGCTTACTTCACTCTGTATAATCAGCTCCAGTTTCATCCATCTCATTAGAACTGATTCACATGTATTCTTTTTAATGGCTGAGTAATACTCCATTGTGTATATGTACCACAGCTTTCTTATCCATTCATCTGCTGATGGACATCTAGGTTGCTTCCATGTCCTGGCTATTATAAACAGTGCTGCAATGGACACTGGGGTACATGTGTCTCTTTCAATTCTGGTTTCCTTGGTGTGCATGCCCAGCAGTGAGATTGCTGGGTCATAAGGCAGTTCTATTTGCAGTTTTTAAAGGAATCTCCACACTGTTTTCCATAGTGGTTGTACCAGTTTAAAGTCCCACCAACAGTGTAAGAGGGTTCCCTTTTCCGCACACCCTCTCCAGCATTTATTGTTTGTAGACTTTTGGATTACAGCCATTCTGACTGGTGTGAAATGGTACTTCATTGTGGTCTTGATTTGCATTTCTCTGATAATGAGTGATGTTGAGCATCTTTTCATGTGTTTGTTAGCCATCCATATGTCTTCTTTGGAGAAATGTCTATTTAGTTCTTTGGCCCATTTTTTGATTGGGTCGTTTATTTTTCTGGAGTTGAGCTGCATAAGTTGCTTGTATATTTTTGAGATTAGTTGTTTGTCAGTTGCTTCATTTGCTACTGTTTTCTCCTGTTCCAAAGGCTGTCTTTTCACCTTGCTTATAGTTTCCTTTGTTGTGCAGAAGTTCTTAATTTTAATTAGATCCCATTTGTTTATTTTTGCTTTTATTTCCAGTATTCTGGGAGGTGGATCATAGAGGATCCTGCTGTGATTTATGTCGGAGAGTGTTTTGCCTACATTCTCCTCTAAGAGTTTTATAGTTTCTGGTCTTATATTTAGATCTTTAATCCATTTTGAGTTTATTTGTGTGTGTGGTGTTAGAAAGTGTGTAATTCACAACATTGACAAATTGAAAAATAAAAGCCATATGATTATCTCAATAGATGCAGAGAAGGCCTTTGACAAAATTCAATATCCATTTATGATAAAAACTCTCCAGAAAGCAGGAATAGAAGGAACATATCTCAACATAATAAAAGCTATATATGACAAACCCACAGCAAACATTATCCTCAATGGTGAAAAATTGAAAGCATTTCCCCTAAAGTCAGGAACAAGACAAGGGTGCCCACTTTCACTGCTACTATTCAACATAGTTCTGGAAGTTTTGGCCACAGCAATCAGGGCAGAAAAAGAAATAAAAGGAATCCAAATTGGAAAAGAAGAAGTAAAACTCTCACTGTGTGCAGATGACACAATCCTCTACATAGAAAACCCTAAAGACTCCACCAGAAAATTACTAGAGCTAATCAATGAATATAGTAAAGTTGCAGGATATAAAATCAACACAGAGAAATCCCTTGCATTCCTATACACTAATAATGAGAAAGTAGAAAAAGAAATTAAGGAAATAATTTCATTCAACATTGCAATGAAAAGAATAAAATACTTAGGAATATATCTACCTAAAGAAACTAAAGACCTATATATCAAAAACTATAAAATATTGATGAAAGAAATCAAAGAGGACACTAATAGATAGAGAAATATACCATGTTCATGGATTGGAAGAATCAGTATAGTGAAAATAAGTATACTACCCAAAGCAATCTACAGATTCAACACAATCCCTGTCAAGCTACCAGCGGTATTTTTCACAGAACCAGAACAAATAATTTCAAGATTTGTATGGAAATACAAAAACTTTGAATAGCCAAAGCAGTCTTGAGAAAGAAGAATGGAACTGGAGGAATCATCTTACCTGACTTCAGGCTCTACTACAAAGCCACAGTCATTAAGACAGTATGGTACTGTCACAAAGACAGAAATATAGATCAGTGGAACAAAATAGAAAGCCCAGAGATAAATCCACACACCTATGGACATCTTATCTTTGACAAAGGAGACAAGAATATACAATGGAGTAAAGACAATCTCTTTAACAAGTGGTGCTGGGGAAACTGGTCAACCATTTGTAAAAGAATGAAACTAGATCACTTTCTAACACCACACACAAAAATAAACTCAAAATGGATTAAAGATTTAAATGTAAAATCTTAGTTTTCTGAATGTTGAGCTTTAAGCCAGCTTTTTCACTTTCCTCTTTCACTTTCATCAAGAGGCTTTTTAGTTCCTCTTCACTTTCTGCCGTAAGGGTGGTATCATCTGCATACCTGAGGTTATTGATATTTCTCCCAGCAATCTTGATTACAGCTTGTGCTTCTTCCAGCCCAGCGTTTCTCATGATGTACTCTGCATATAAGTTAAATAAGCAGGGTGACAATAGACAGCCTTGTTGTACTTCCTTTCCTATTTGGAACCAGTCTGTTGTTCCATGTCCAGTTCTAACTGTTGCTTCCTGACCTGCATACAGGTTTCTCCAGAGGCAGGTCAGGTGGTCTGGTATTCCCATCTCTTTCAGAATTTTCCACAGTTTATTGTAATACACACAGTCAAAGGCTTTGGTGCACAGGCAGCACCTTAATAGTTTACAACCATTTTTAGGTATGTTAGGGCTTCCCTGATGGTTCAGATGGTAAAGAATCTGCCTGCAGTGAGGGGGACCAGGATTCAATCCCTGGGTGGGGAAGATCCCCTGGAGGAAGGTATGGCAACCCACTCCAGTATTCTTGCCTGGAGAATTCCATGGACAGAGGAACCTAGTGGGCTACAGCCCATGTGATCACAAACAGCTGGACACGACTGAGTGACTTTCACTTCTTTTTCACTTTTAGGTATGTTATTTCACTTGACTTCATTTCAGTATCTTAAATTGCTCAGCCCTGCAAATAAGCATGGGTGAGAGAGACCCACTGAGCTTTTAGTTTGCAATAGCCCTTGGAAATAAGGGTCCTGGCTGTGAATGTACTTATTGTGGGTTGTTCAACACTTTCTTTAATACAAGTGAGCAGGGAGAGTTGATAGATAATTCTTTGCTCTGTTGTTTTTGTAATCAGTCAGCAACTAGTGTTCTTGTAAGTGTGTTTTTCTCTCTGCTTGTCCCTCAGAGTCAGTTTCAGCTCCCCTCTCCCTTTGACAATTACAGATGTGGATGAATGCTCTCTGGATAGGACCTGTGACCACAGCTGCATCAACCACCCGGGCACCTTCACATGTGCTTGCAACGAAGGGTACACCCTCTATGGCTTTACCCACTGCGGAGGTGAGCAGAGTCCCTCTAGAGTCATGAGGCTGGGCCTTACTCCTGAGGTTTCCTGAGATCAGGGCCAATTTTTCTAGCTTGGGAGCTGGACTGGACATACCAGTCACTTAACAGTAGTAGGGAGTTCCTCAGTTCAAGAGAAGCATCTGCTATGGGAAATCTTCTCACATTGATGCCTTTAATTCATTAAGTGTGAAATGGAGCAGAGAGAAGAGCTGAGCTCTTTTAGCAATGAATGCTTTATGGACTTTATTGATGCTGTTGTACTCAGAGAATGGAGGGTCTCTCAGGAGCTGATGCACTGTCTGCTGGAACTTCCCAACAGATAGTAAAGCACAGTCCTCAGAGAGGCTTGGCAGCATACCAACTGATTCCACAGTCTTACTATGCATAGGGGCTGGCTGTGGGGCTTGGTTCGAGCTCTTTGAGCTGGTCTTCGTGCAGTCTCTCAGCTGGAAGTGGGACCATGGACCCTATCTCTCTGCTCTGAGCCCTTGAAGTAACATCTTCTGATGTCTCATGACCTTACGGCCAAGTAGACTATAGCCCAAGTCAGATTTGGTGTCACTCTGTGCCCTCTAATCATCAGATGCATTTAGCAATCTTTGAGAATGCAGATTCTGATTCTTATTCTAAATGGCTAGACTTCCAAGGTGATTTGGGGGATCTGAGGATATGGGAACCACTGGCCTAAGTATTTCCTACCCGATCCTTGTGTCCTGTGTCCTTAGGAAGAATGGATAGTAGTGATTTGACATAAATAGTGTTGTTTCTCTTCTTTTCAACACATACCTGTCATGGCTGAAGACATACTCTCCAGTCCATCAAGAAAGTTCAAGGAAATGTTTCCTGAATGTGAATATGTATCTACGTTTTAGTTGTAGTCACTTTCCAACTTGGACCTAGTCTCAGACTGATGGGGATTAGTGCACATCATTTTTCTTTTTAATGCCAAAGTTTTGACAGCATAACTGCCTCATTCTTTAAAATTTTATTATTTATTTATTTAGCTGCATCAGGTCTTCGTTGTAACACACAGACTCTCTAGTTGTGGCACATGGGCATTTTTCTTATCTATACCCCAACTTTATGAATTATCAAGTGGGGAATCCCCATTCTCTCTATCTCCCTTGGGATGTAAGTCAGGAAGAGAGTGGAGTTTTAACTTGGGAGCCTGTGCTGTGGCTGAGTTGGACCCCGAGAGCAGAGTGTGACCCTTTTTCAGTGCACTCACTGGCACAACTGTTAGGTCAAGAATGGAACTTGAGATCACCCTGGTGAGGTTCCTGCCAGGAAATCCACTGAATGGGGAGTGGGTCAGCTGGTGCCAAGGGCACGTTCTGAAGGCAATCAGCACATTCCCTCAGTGAGTTTCAGTCACGTGACTCCCCCTCCGCTTCTTCCTTGATGGAGGGGTACTGTCAGCTGGGTCAGCGACAGATGGCTGTGACAGGAGAGTGTTTTACTTCCCAGACACCAACGAGTGCAGCGTCAACAACGGAGGCTGTCAGCAGGTCTGTGTGAACACTGTGGGCAGCCACGAATGCCACTGCCACTCTGGGTACAAGCTCCACTGGAATAAAAAGGACTGTGTGGGTAAGAGTCCCCGTGGCTCAGGCTCAGTGCAGCCCAGCAGTTCTCTCCATGCCCCCTGGACCCGGTGTATGCTGGCCAGTCCTCTACTGAACTCTCCTGCCCTCAGCTGCAGCAGCCCATCTTTAAATAGTTCAAAAACAGGAGATACTTTGCAGGCTCTTTGGTGTTTCCTTCTGTGCTTCAGCGTAGGTTGGAACTCACTTCTGTTTGCTTTTCCATATGAAAAGAATAGCAAACCAGAAGCTCCTTTACTCTGGGGGGTGGGGCATGGTGGTGAATAAGCGGGTATCTGTGTTTTGGGCTGGGCATCAGCACTGCCTTCTTTGCTCGGGTCTTTGGTGTGTGGGAGTCAGCTGGCCTGGTCTCACCAGGAAGTGTCCTTCTCTTTCTGTAAGTGTCCGCATTTTGTCCTGTCTAGAAGTGAAGGGGGGCTGCCCACTAGCCTGTCACCCCACGTGTCCCTGCAGTGCGGTAAGAGTGGTGGAGGAGACAGGTGCTTCCTCAGATGTCACTCTGGCATTCACCTCTCTCCAGGTGAGTGGGTACCAGGCCTGGGATGAGGCCTTCCTGGCTCGAAATGTTAGAAGCCCTCACAGGTCTCCCAAGTATTTGACCAGCTGCTCCCTGACTCCTGGAGGCCTGTGCTCTGAGACCCTGTGTTCTGGGGGTTTTTCTAGTGGTTCACGTGGAGTGGGGGAGGAAGGGACTCGAGCTTCTGGCAGGAGAGCCTGTAATCTCACCCACATGCTGACAATCCACCTTCTGTCTGTTAGGACTGCAAGAGGCCTATTCTGTCACCTGCGGCTCTTCCTCTCCTCTCGGGAACAAACAGCAAAAATCAAATGACTCCACTTTCGGGGTAATTACCAAATCTGCGTGTTGTCTCTGGGGCTCACCGTGTTCAATGGGCTTCATCTGTGGGGTCTGTTCTTGGGCGTTGGCTTTGTTTTCTTTTCTCCTAATCTCTGATGCTGCAAGCATGTTACAGGATGTTCTTGCCTGCAGCCTCGGTGCCTGCGATCTGACTCACTGCCTAGCAGACACTTACTGAGTGTCCACTCTGTCGGGAGGCTCTGTGCAGCCCTATTGGGTCATCATATTGGGCAGAGGGCCATGTAGCTCCAGGGCCAGGAGACTCGGGTCTCCCCAGCTCCCGGTACCATAGAGCCCCTCAGAGGCCCCCCCTCAAGGAAACATGTACTTGGGGTGCAAGGCATTGATGGAGACATGAGCATGACAGGGGGAGCAAGGATCCTGTCAGGAGAAAGAAGCCCAAACCCTTTTTAGTTTATCAAAAGACAAAGAATAACCTTTAAAGCTTTTCAGAGGCCTTGTTCTTCTAGATTTACACGGGTTTGTGATGATGTCATGAGACTATCTAAATAAGGAAATGGTTCTAGATGTCCATACTATGTGTTTAAGCAAAGATAGAGGCTCAAAGTATGATAATAACAGCTTATGTGAATTGATGGAGCAGTTAAAACATGTATGATCTGATTCATTATAATCTACACTATAGCCCTTTGGGAGTATTTTATTCTTATTTTTATTAACCAGATGAAGAAACTGAGGTTCAGAGAGGTGAAGTAATATATTCAAAGTGAGTCAGATGTGACATTAGCGGAGCCAGGATTTTGACCAGGCAGTCTGGACCCAGAGTCTTGAGCACCGTCCTTCGCTGCTCCTCTTGTCTGATGTTTGCAGCCAGTCAGAGGGGACACTATGGTCTGTTTCACTTAGAGATTAAGGCCACCCTAAGGGTGGGCAAGCAAATCGTTGACAGTTATTCAGCTCTTACTCTGTCTTAGACAGTGGGCTAACCATTCTTTTGTTTTGTTGTGCATGACCTCATTTAGTTCTCATAACAGTTTCAGCAGTGTAGGGACTGTCTGTTTCATGGATGAGGACACTGAGGCTCAGGGAGACTGAGTAACCTGCTCAAGGTCTCATCACAAATCGAAGGGTTGGAGTGTGAATCCTGGTCATTGGCTCGAGTCTAACACAAGCTTAAGACTGACTGTGGAAGGAGAGCGGAATGTTCTATGTGAGGCCCTGAGTAGGACCCTTGCTCCCTCACAGACCCTGAGATTCCTGGCTGTGTTTAGTGAGGCTATCTTTGTCTAGAATGGTGGCTCCCTCAGCCCTGCCCTCCCAGGACGGGCTTATTGAGGAGAACCTGCCCGTCCTTTTTTCTCCACTGTCTTATCCAGATGTGAACTGGGGGATTCTGGCCTTCCTTCTTGGAAAGGCACAGTAATGACCTCATTTTTCATCTCACTGCTGAGGCTGTTTTTGGCCCTTCCTTTGTTAAGTTTGAGTGCTGGATTCATCTTAGATGAAGGGACAAGTGTAACTCTTAGGAGACCCCTGGTGCCATTCGTCCCAGGGTCATGGGTGCCCCCGGATCGCAGTCTTCCTTGGTCTCAGTGTAAGAGAGGGGCTCAGGGTATGCTTCCAGCAATGGACAACTGCCGTTACCCACTGAGGTTTTCATTCCTTTGCCTCCAAAGGTAACCTCTCTCACTTGTTTCTTTCTGAAGATGTCGCCACCATCAGGACAAGTGTAACCTTTAAGCTAAATGAAGGCAAATGTAGTTTGAAAAAGGCTGAGCTGTTTCCTGAGGGTCTGCGACCAGTCCTCCCAGGTATGGAATCAGATGGCTGGTGCAGGTAGCGTGTCTGCATGCCGGGGAAGGGATCTGTAGCGAGCAGAGCCCTTCAGATGGGATCCTACGGTTCAGGTTCTCTATGGACTCTCTTCTCAAGAGGAAGAAGACCTCTGCCTGGCAGCTCCATATGCCCCTGGGGTTACACATTAGGACTTCCTCTGCAAGGTACAGAGGGCAAACCTCTGGGGAAATCTGTGAGTTAATAGCAATCAATATGGGCTTAAGATGCAAGTAACTTGTGATCATATTGGGTTAAAATTTATAGATCTTAGAGTTTGCTTAAAATATAATCCAAAGAAATGAAAAAAGGTTTGGCTCAGAAAGGATCATCTTTGGTGAACAAAAATATCATATCCAGCTTTTCTGCTGGATCTCATCTTTGGAGGCAGTGATGCCATTGGCTTCAGCAGAACAAATACTTTCCAAGTAGACCTGGATTTATGGAAAGAATAGAATCCAACATTCCTCTTTCTCCTCTAGCTCACATTTCCAGTATTAGTTCATAGAATAATTTTAGAGCATAAAAGAAAAGTCAGGATTCATGTATTAAGGAGGGTTCTTTCCCTAGTCTACCCTCAAATAAATCATACAAACAAATAAAAACATAGTCACTGTAGTCACATCTGGCTGCCTATTTTAAGTAACTAACCAAGATTAATTTGGGCATCTCCATTTGATGGAATTGGAGAAGGAAATGGCAACCCACTCCAATATCCTTGCCTGGGAAATCCCACAGACAGAGGAGGCTGCACTACAGCCCGTGAGGTAGCAAAGAGTTGGACACAACTTATCAACTAAACAGCAACATTTGATTGAATATCATACAGCTATTAATTATAGGTTTTCGTGATGGAATATTATGCAGCTATTAATTATGGGTTTTCAAAAAACGTTTAATGACATTAGAAAAATTGTAATAAAGATGAAAAAAAGACTCACATTTTGTATATCTTCTGCTGCTGGTAAGTCACTTCAATCGTGTCTGACTCTGTGCAACCCCATAAATGGCAGCCCACCAGGCTCTGCCGTCCCTGGGATTCTCCAGGCAAGAACACTGGAGTGGGTGGCCATTTCCTTCTCCAATGCATGAAAGTGAAAAGTGAAAGTGAAGTCACTGAGTCCTGTCCAACTCTCAGTGACCCCATGGACTGCAGCCCCCAGGCTCCTCCATCCATAGGATTTTCCAGGCAAGAGTACTGGAGTGGGGTGCCAATACAACCTAAACTGTGGAAAAAAAAGCTTAAGTAGAAGAAAAGAAAACTCACCATGTCCTTATTAGTGGGTTAAATCTAGGCAGAAGGATGTTGAGTGATTTTAAATTTTTGCTGAATTTTCCAAATTCCCCAATAGTGAGCATTTATACATTTAATCAGAGGGTGAAAGCATTATTTAAAGATAGATTTAGTCTTTAGTTCATTTAATGGTATTATACTAATGTTAATTTTTTAGTTTTGATAAAGATACATGTAAATATAAGATGTTAACATTAGAGAACACTGGATGAAGAGTATGTGAGAACTCTGAGTACCCTCTCAGAAACTTTCCTATACATCTAAGCTTACTTCAAAATTAAAACATTTTAAAATAGATATGAGAAAATAGAAAGTGAAAGAGGTTCAAAATCATCTGTTCAGTTTGAGATTTGAAGTGAGCCTTTTGAGAGGTAAGATGGATCTTTAGGGAAAAATTAATTTGCCTTCTCCTTCCTTTGACCCTGATGCTCTGCTGATTTGAACATCCTTATAATGTTAAGAGAAGAACATGATACAGATAATTCATTGGTTCAGTTGAGATTAGTTCATTGTGTGGATAGTATGTGGATCTGCTCTTTGGTTCTGGTTAACAATCATTAGTCAAAAGATTCACTGGAAGTCATGCAATGAGGAGTGACGTTCAGAAACGAGCATGTCCAAGGCCCCGCCTTTCATAACACCTTCACTCCCGTCCCGTTTTCTGTTGATTCTTTGTGCCTTTGGTCCCTGTCTTCCACATGTGTGGCTGGTCATTCAGAAACATCCAGCGTCTGTTCATGAAAATCAGTTTCGAGAGCTAAATGGTAAAGTTACATAGGAGGCAATACTGGCTCTTCAAGATTATAATGTCATCGTGCTCCAGGCTGAGGGCTTGCAGTGTCTTGGCATCTGGAGTTAATCATTTGGTCCCCTGAGAGCTGTTCTAATGAAATGTTTACAGAGTTTGAGCGAATGTTCAGCCGAGTGCTTTGCCAGGATTTGGCTTCCGATAATTTTGTTTCTTCATACAGAGAAGCACAGCTCAGTAAAAGAGAGCTTCCGCTACGCAAACCTTACATGCAGCTCTGGCAAGCAAGTCCCAGGAGGCCCTGGCCGACCGAGCGCCCCTAAGGAAATGTTTATCACTGTTGAGTTTGAGCTTGAAATTAACCAAAAGGAGGTGACAGGTTGGTTTGAAAATAGTCTCTGGTGCCAGGCTTCTTACAGCTTTCTCCTGTTTCTTTGCCTTTCACTCTTCATCATTCTTGTGGGGGAAATTGTACATTCACTTAAGTATCTCCTGTTTTTTTGTTGTTCTTGTTGTTTGTTTACCCCTAAACTACACTGAATTGGTTTGGAACCTGATGATTTTATCTGCCTCATCAAAACTCAAAGCTACCATTTTGGCCAACAAATTTCTGTTTGAATCAAATGCTGCCCAGCCTGCTAGGTGCCCCGCTCCACGTCTCTCCCCATGCTGTCTGCAGGGGGCTGTGAGTGTTGGTAGGCCCTGCAGTCGGTCTAGACATAGTCCAGCAGACACGTACGGCAGCCTGAACTCCCCTCCACTGCACTCTCTGATTTCTGCAGTGTCTTGTGATCTCAGTTGCATCGTAAAGCGAAGAGAGAAGCGGCTCAGGAAGGCCATCCGCACGCTCCGGAAGGCTGCCCACAGGGAGCAGCTGCACCTCCAGCTCTCAGGCGTGAACCTTGAAGTGGCTAAAAAGTCTCCCCGAACATCTGAACGCCAGAGAGAGTCCTGTGCATTGGGCCAGGACCATGGAGGAAACCAGTGTGGTGAGTGGCCTGCTAGCCGGGACATTTTTACTAATAGAACTCTCTTGAGCTCCAAAAACACTAAGGGTAGCCATAAGCAAGTCTGGCCCATCCTTTCTCCCCAGGCTCCTTCCAGAGAACACCTGGGATCCCCATCCTCATTTGAAATCTATACTTGGTATTGCCCTTTCCTACTGGATCAGGAGACCCCGTCCATGAGGAGTAGCGCCTGGCACTTAGTAAATGTTGGTTGAGTCGAAGGATGGGATGGAAGAGGCAGGGCTGATGAGAAGAGAGACTGTTGTCCTTTAAGGATCTGAGGAACTGTGGTCTTCAAAGCGCTGTGGTCCCCTAGCTGGGGCAGGACTGCAAATATAAAACATCATTGAGCCTTCTCGACACTCCACTCTCAACAGTTCCCCTATCATCTCCCTGTGGTTTGACCCATGGTGGCAGTTAACAAACTCTTGTCCATAATTTTGTGGAGGGGAGAGGCTAGGGATCCTCAGCTGCCTTATGAGATCCCTGAGGTATGGCCCAAGCTTCTGATGAAGTTCCAGGCAATAAGAATCTGGGCAGGAGGTTCCAAGGTAGTCAGTCTTGAGGTGTGTTTGTTGTGAGAGATTGTTCTGAGCAATTATGGGAGACTCTACTGAAGGAGTCTTAGATGGGGGAAAAGTAGGGTCTTACTTTATAGCAATAATGGTAATGATTTCAGGCTTCACCTGTGACAGGTGTAACACTAAGCATTTTATGTACATTACTTCATTCAATCCTTATAGTCATCTGACCAGGCAGTATTATTATCTGCATTTTACAGAAGAACAAACTGGAGTTCAGAGGGGTAAGTATTCTTGCTCAAGGTCACATGGATGGTCCTACTCCAAATCCTGTGCTCTGGCCCCAAAGAAAGGTGAATTTCAATAAGCAGACCCCTCCAGAGTAAAGTGATGTCCTTTCTAACGTGTCATTAGAGGAACAAGGCCTGAGAAATGGAGCTTGAGCTAAGGAGTAATAAATCAGTGTTTCAAAAGAAGCAAAGCTAAGCCCAGAGGCACTTGTTCAGAAAAGTTGTCTGCACTAGCTCTACAGCCTTATTCTGTTGCTTTGGCAAAACATAGTGGAAATCATGCGTAAAATCAAGCGGTAACTGTCTACCAGAGGCTGTTCTCAAATAGTCGTAACTCTCATTCCAGCTGACTCCTTGGGAAAAAAAAAAGATAAAAACAACCCAGCTGGTTGATTTGTTCTCACTTAAAATTCGAAGAGTTCCAGTTTTCATACCAAAATGGTGATGAGAATTGGCTGTTGCTGCCCTAGTTTCCAGGGTGAGCTGCAAAAACTGTCAGGGACAGGCAGGTCTGTCCTGCTTCTGGCCTCAGAGCTGCATTGCACCCCTCATCCCCCAAGTGCTGCAAGCTTGCCAGGGAGCCTTTATGGCCAGTTAAGAGTTCAGAAGAGGCTAATGTCAAGGGCCTTGTGGAACAACTCCCAGTGAGAATATTATTACTACTACGATGGGTATGCTTCTGGGGAGTAAAGACCTCATGGTGAGGATCGGGAGTTGCTTAACAGGGGCCTCGTGACTGTGGCCACTTGTGGAAGACACGCAGTACGAGGTTAGTGTGGCTGTTGTGCATGTGAATATGTTCCTGAGATGCTCATCATGCCGAGTTAGGCTGGATTTACTTCTAAGAGAGGCCACGTGACTTGTCTCTAGAGCTCCCTCTAGCAGTGGATGAATTTTGTAGCCCGCAAGGGACCATTTCAGGTTCACCCCGTCTGACAGCACGATGTCAAAGAACACAGCCCAAGGAACTGCCAGTGAAGCTTTCCTCCTGCTGGAGGGAGGAAGTGGGTATAAAGAAGGGTCAGCTGAGTGAGTTGGAAAGGCTTTTTACCCAGCACACTCCTGGCAACGGCAAACCATGGTGTGTGTGTCTGTCTGTCTTATATTCCTGGTCGATTAACGCAGTTGTGTCTGACTCTTCTCAACCCCATGAACTGTAACCCACCAGGCTCCTCTGTCCATGGAATTCTCCAGGCAAGAATACTAGAGGGGGTAACCATTCCCTTCTCCAGGGGATCTTCCCGATCCAGGGATCAAACCCACAGGCCCACATCTCCTGCATTGCAGGCGGATTCTTACCATCTGAGCCACCAGAGAAGTCCTGTATTAATGGTGTTAGAACCTCATAAAGACCAGGCTTACTGGTATATTCTGAACTCTGATACCACATGCAATGAAGACAAATGGAGGATAATTCTTTTGGGAATTATTTTATATTTCTGGGACTTCTTTGGTAGCTCAGATGGTAAAGAATCTGCCTGCAATTCAGGAGACCTGAGTTTAATCCCTGGGTCAGGAAGAGCCCCTAGAGAAGGGAATGGCTACCCACTGCAGTATTCTTGCCTAGAGAATTCCATGGACAGAGAAACCTGGTGAGCTACCATCCATTTATGTTTCTAGAAAAGAGCCCAAGGAGTGTTTTGAGTCACCTAGAAGGAGAGATGGGACCATTATGCTTTTCCTTTAAAATATTTTTTATTTAGTTTTTAATTACCTAGAAGTGGTACATGTGTCAAATGATATAGAAATGTACACAGGATGGAAATTTTCCAATCAGCTTCTAACCTCACTCCCCAGAAATAATCACTGTCAGTAGTTTGCTGTGGATTTTTCTACATCTGTTTTTATGCAGATATAAAAATGAAATTTTATTTATTCATTCAACAAATATTTATTGGGCACCAAATGTGTGCCAGGAACTATTCTAGGTGTTGGAATCCAGTAATGAGACAAAAGAGCAAAAATCTCTGCCCTCGCCAAATTTAGAGTTCTAGAAGAGGGAGACAGACCGCAAACCAATAGGAGAAGAAAGTATATCCTGTAGCAAATGGTGGTGAGGGAGTGAAGAACAGGTAAGCACGGAAGTGGAATAGAAAATGCCGAGGTGGGACTTCCCTGGTGAGCCAGTGGTTAAGACTCCACGCTTGCAATGCAGGGGGCGCAGGTTTGATCCCTGGTCATGCTGTGCAGCACAGCCATAAAATAAAAATAAATAAAAAGAAAATGCCAGGGAAAGGGGAGGGGTGAGGAGGAAGGTACTCTGCCAAAATGCAAACTATGCTCAGTGGTCTGGTCATTGAAAAGTGAAATCTGGGGAGAGATGTGAAGGATGGGAGGCACTAGCTGTGAGGACTTCTAGGGGAAGCGTCCCAGGTAAAGGAAACAGCGAGTACTAAAACCCCGAGGCACTGAGAAGAAGGCTGGGATGACGAGAGCTGAGGAAAGGAATGGGGAGGAAGAAAGTCAGAGCAGAGGCAGAGGGTCAGAGCACGTGGGGAGTGGAAATTATGGTGAGGACTCTGAATCTGAGTGAGAGAAAAGCCTGAGAAGAGATTTTAGCAAAGCGATAACAAGGTTCTGACTTACGTTTGAAAAGGATAACTTTGGCTGCTGTATTAAAAACAGGCCGAAGGTTTGTATGTGATAAAACAGTAAAAAATATATCAATGCTATTTTAATGTACTGCATAGTTTTTAACTACAGAGTAGATCATGGCCACCTTTCCATGCTAACAGAGGAGCTATAATACTTCTTTTAAAGCTTCCTGGTCTACGTTTAAGACACCAGTATTTATTAGCCATACTCCTGAGGGTGACATTTAATCAAGCTATTCCTAATTTTTCTATTACCAACAATGCTGCAATAAATATTCTTTTTGTGCACAGACCAATATTTCTGGAAGACAGACCTGTAGATGTTTAATTGCAGGTCTAAGGATGTACATGTTTAAAACTGAATAGATACTGCTAACTCAGCCTCCAAAAACATCCTAATATATACTCCCTCCAGCATTGTGATTGAGTGCTTATTGCCCCACGTCATTGGTAACATGGATTATATTTTATTGATCTTTTTAATTTTTGAAAATCTGATAAGTAAAATGATGGTCATTTGAACTTGTGCTTCTTTGATTACTGGTAAAACTGAGCATGCTGTCATATGTCTATGGCCATTTTGATTTCCTCTTCTGAGAATATCCATTTTCTTTAGCTATTTTTCCATTAAAGTTTTTGTTTTTCCAACATAATTTTTAAAAATAAAATTTAAGGCTCCACATTTTATCAAAGAACATAGTCACTTCTGACCAAACATTTTCTTTCTTATAATAATTTTATATAGTAAGTCTCATTATTTTGGCATTTGAGGACTTTGAGGACAGCCCACTCTGCAAGTGATCTTTGTACCATCTGTGATCAATTTTAGCAAGATGGCAAAAAAAAAAAAAGCAATTATATTCTCCAAGGAACAAATTCATCAAGCTCGTAGTAATTCACAAAGTCCTTTGTATCTAAAGGAAAATTAATAATGACTTGGATTTCTCTTTTTCTTTCATAGCTATTTATTCTTTCATAAAGGATACATTATTTAAGCAATATACTTGGCTAAAGTATAAATTTTTATATTTTATTATTTTGAAACTTGCTGAAATTTTGAAAAGACAACCCAGACAACTGGCAAACTGGGAAGTATTTAGTGCCTGGCTCCTTGAGAGACTAGAAAAGTTTAATTCAAATTTTAATAGTAGTAGCTTTTTTCTGCAGCAGTTGGGAAAAATTAATTCAAATAGAATTTATTGAGATCCCACTCTGTGCCACAAAAAGAACTTGGGATGAAGCAGTAAGAATATAATGAGTGAAAACTGTGCTTTTATGAAGTTCACATTCTAATGGAGAGAGATGAGTAATCAAAAAGTAAAGGAAAAGATAGTTTCAGAAATTATAAGTGCTATTGAACATAATAGAACAGAAAGTGTCAGAGGGAAGGAGAGACTTCTACTCTTTACAGGGTATTCAAGGAAGGCTGTCAGAGCAGGTTGCATTTGAGCTGAGACCTAAGTGAGAAGGAGGAGTTGAGCATGCAACCCAGTGGAAGCAGGGGGTGCTTGAACAAAGGAGGCAGCAGCATGTGCAAAGGGCCTAAGGCAGGGGAGAAGCCAGGTATTTTCTTCTTGATTTTTTCAAAACTGAGAAATTATTTGGAATTGAGCAGGTGGAAAATTTCTGTTTTAAATCGAGGAAAATGTAAGTGGTATATTAGCAATATAGACTAATATTAAACTAATATTTATCACCTAGACTTGATAGGAAATTCCTTTAATTAAAAAGTTTAAAAACCATAATTTAGTAAAATGTTGACATCTGTTGAACACTGAATGCATTCAGCCCTTTGTTAAGCACCTTACTTGTATGTGTGTTTAGTCACTTCAGTCACGTCTGACTTTTTGCGACCCTGTGGGCTGTAACTGACTACGCTTCTCAGAATCCATGAGATTCTCCAGGCAAGAATGCTGTAGTGGGTTGTCATGCCCTCCTCCAGGGGATCTTTCTGACCCAGGGACTGAACCCGAGTCTCTAATGTCTCCTATATTGGCAGGTGGATTCTTTACCACTAGTGCCACATGGGAAGCCCTAAGCACCTTACACGACTCTTCTAATTTAGTCCTTGTCACAAGTCTATTCTGCATCATACCATTTTTATAGATAAGGAAACAAAGGCATGAGAAGGTAAGCAGTTTTCTCAGTGTCATGAAGCAAGCAAGTGGCAGAGCTAGGATTCAAATTCGGGTCTGACTCAAGAGCCCATGTTCCTAACTCTCAATTTGAATACTCTTACCTCTCCTGGGTACTGCATATGCCCTGTGATTATCCTACTCATACCCAACTCATATGAAGAGTCCTCTGTGGGCCAGCTTTGTGGTGGGTGCTGAGGAGGACTGAATAAGTAAGATAGCATCCCTCAAGTCATAACCCTCCCAGGAAAAAGTCAGAGAAGGCTTCCCCAAAGAGGGAAAGTCTCGGTGAGCCTTAAAGGGAGCACAGATGATGCATAAATGGGTAGAGGAGCAGCCTTGGAGAGTGAGGACCAGCAAGATGTGCACAGGGGATCTTTGGCATTTCAGTATTGCTATCCCTGGAGTGGAAGGTGGGATGTGATGGGCAGCAAGGCTAGTGGGAAAAACATGGCCAAGTCATGAGAGACCTTGACTATGTGACAGGTATCATTAGAGGCTTTAATCAGGGAGCATAAGTTCATATTTATATTCTAGAAAGAGCTCTCCAACTGAATTGAGGGTCAGGAATGGAGGCAGAAAAACCTATTTGGGAGCTTCTGAATGCTTTGCATAAGAGATATTGAGTACATGAAGGCACTAGATGAAAAGCAACAGTGGATTAGAGAAATATTTAGGAGGAGACGTGAACAGCATTTGGTGATAAATTGGATTGGGGACTGAGACGAGGAAAGGGTTGGGGTAAGCTCAGAGGTTTCTGACTTGGCCTCTGATCTGCATTTTCTTCCCATATGTCCCCCATCTTACCCAGCCCTGTTTCAGATGCAGGAGGCACCGACAAAAAGCCTGTGGGTTGGTTGAATGGTAAGATGAATGTGATCACTGGGGAAGAAATAATCAAAAGATTTATAGGAAAAGCAGGAAAAAAAAAATGGGCTCTTGAGAGGGCATGAGAAAGAATGAAAACTCATATACAGAAAAAGGAGACTGAAGGCTGAATTTGAGTTGAAGACACTGAAAAGTGCAGGTTGGCAAGTCGAGGAGGTTTTTGAGGCAGAAAGTGAAGCAGTCAGAGAAGTACTTTAGGGAGATGAATCTGTTGGTAATAACAGAGCTGGGGCCAGGAGGAATGGCCAGCCAGGGAGTGCACTGGAAGGTTATTGCAGTAATCTAGATATGAGATGGTGAGGAGCAAAGGACACCTAGTGCCATAGGGATAAAAAATCGGGGACAGACAAAAGGGACCCAGGTATAGGGTGCTGCAGCAGGGAAAAGAGAAGTCTGGGATAGTGTGGTTTGGAGCCTTGGTGACTGGGAGTGTAGAGATGCTGTTTATAAAGAGGGTAAAGTCAGAGGGGTAGGAAGGCTTGGACAGGGGAAGGGAAGAGAAGGATTCCCCCTGGGAAAGTAGAATTTGAGTTGCAACAAGACTCCCAGGCAGAAATGTCCACAGGAAGGTGGGAGTCTAGGAAAATGACGTCACCTCTCCACGTGTAGACTGACCCCGCTACCCTGCGTCTGTCCACACTGCTCTGACTTGCCTCCTGTTAAAAGGGATGAACAGCCCACGCTCCTTCCTAAGGCCCACTCTTCCCCTGGGGCTCCAGGGCCCACTCCCTCTCACCATCTCAAGAGCAATGTTCCTGCTCTTGTCCCCACTGATCCTGCATCTCAGAATTCTCCTTCTCTGCTGGATCATTTCCAACAGCACACAAACCTACTCCTGTCTTAAAACCCGCACAGATCCTCCTTTGACTTCTTTTGCTTCTCTCCAGATCCTGCCTCCTTTCTTTGACCCCCTGTCAAGCAAAACTCCTTGAAAGACTTGTCTAAATTCCCTGTCTTTGCTTCCTCATCGACCATTTTCTTCTCCACCCTAACCAACCTGGTTTTCATTCCCAACGTCTCCAGGGGAACTGCTTTTCCCAAGGTTTCTAACAACTTCCATGTTACCAAATCCATTGCCAGCTGTCACCCAGACTCTGCTGACCCCCTCCCTCCTCCCAGAAACTCTCCTCATGGGTTCACATAGCACACACCTCTGGTTCTCTTTCTGCTTCACTGGCTGCTCCCTTTTCATTTCCCATGCTGGGGGTCCCCTAATATTTTTATCTCTAGACATCAGGGATCCCAGGTCTCAGTCCTCCATGCCCATCCCTTATTATTATTTTTTTTACTCTTTGATGACCTCATTCAGCGCTGTGATAGCTTTAAATACCACCATATTGCTGGTGACTCCCAAACTGTCCTCTACAACTCACATGCACACACGCAAACACACACAGAGTGAAATACTTTTGAATTTATGAATGTTTACTTATTTTATAAAATTATATACTTATACTGTTGCCTAATATATTATATACATCATTTTTATAAACAGAGATACAGATTAAATAAAATTTTAAATAGCTGGCTAGCCTCTGAAGGCACCATGCTGACAACTCAGCAAGGTTTATTGTTAACGGTAGTGGCTGTAAATCATTTTTTTCAAATAGTCTTTTTGTTCATTGCTTCTAAGAGTCGGGCACGACTGAGCGACTTCACTTTCACTTTTCACTTTCATGCACTGGAGAAGGAAATGGCCACCCACTCCAGTGTTCTTGCCTGGAGAATCCCAGGGACGGGGGAGCCTGGTGGGCTGCCATCTATGGGGTCGCACAGAGTCGGACACGACTGAAGCGACTTAGCTTGGTAGCAGCAGCAGTGTTTTGGCTCACTTCTTGCAGAGCTGATTAAATCGTCAGTTTCTATCTTGGGATATGGTTTGGCAAGAGCTGGTACCAAGAGAACAAGCTGTGTCAGTTCTGCGCTTCCCTGGGGCTCACCTGTGCCTGCATCGCTGGTCCTACATCATGGGTCCAGGATTTCTACAAGAATTGTTGGAAGCTGCTTTCTACTTCATGATGGTTGGTTTGTTTGAGACCAGATAATATAATCAGGAAACCTGTTCAACGAGGCCTAATTGAAATTCTCGAGACACGGAAAAGAAGTGAGTCAGTTAGTACCTCCCCACTCACAGGTCTCTTTCTTGGGGACTTCGTGTCTTCACATGTGTGTCTGACTTGTGGAGATGTGGACTGACTGAGGGGCCAATCTCTCTTCTTTTTAAATGGAAGAACTTAAAATACATATATATATTTCAGTTTTATTGAGATATAATAGACATACAGCAAAGTATAAGTTTAAAGTGTACAGCATAATGATTTGACTTACATGCATCACGAGATGATTACCACAGTAAGTTTAGTGAACATCCATCATATCAAACAATTACAGCACTGAAGAAATATGAAAAAAAGTGTCTCCTTGTGATCAGAACTCTTAGGGTTTACTCTCTTAACAACTATCGTGTACAACATACAGCAGTGTCAATTATATTTATCATGTTGTACATAATATTCCTAGTACTTATTTATCTTATAACTGGAAGTTTGTACTTATTGACCACCTTTATCCAATTTCCCCTTCTCCTACCCTGATCTCTTTTTCTGTGAGTTTGTTTGTTTTTGAATTATGGCTGACCTATGCATTGGAGAAGGAAATGGCAGTCCACTCCAGTGTTCTTGCCTGGAGAATCCCAGGGGCAGGGAAGCCTGGTGGGCTGCCGTCTATGGGGTCACACAGAGTCGGACACGACTGAAGCGACTTGGCAGCAGCAGAGCACTCTGTTATTTCCTGGTACATGACATAGTGATTCGATATTTCTATATATTTCAAAATGATTACTGTGGTAAGTCTGGTTTAGATACTAAACCAATGAACCTTTCTTTATGTCTTATTTTTTAGATAAAACTTAATATGCATAGATGTGAAAATGCTTTGTAAACTGCTGAGGTGTAGTATTCTAGCTTGGAGACCACCAGCATAACGAATGCCTTCTCAATACCAACACTTGCATGGCCCCAGAGTTTCTTAAACTCAACATGTCTAAATAAAACTTTTTCTTCTCCTCCCTCACTCCACACCAAAACCTTCATCTCTGTAACTGGCTTCCCTGTTTGCTCAGTTGCTCTAGTTTAAAGCCTCAGTTTTCTTGACCTCTCCTGTTCTGTCATGCTCTGTATTGAATCCATTAGCAAATCCCGTCAGATTTGCCTGAGTCTAACTAGTTTTCTCTTCCTGTTTTTACTACTCTGTTCCAAACCACCATCATCTCCTCCTCAGTCTATTGCAATGGGCTCTGAATTGTTCACATTACCCTTGTATGCCTTCCATCTGTTCTACGCACAGCAGCCAGAAGATCTTTTAGAAACATAAGACAGATCATGTCCCTGCCCCATTCAAAACCTTCAGTGCACTTTGAGCAAGAGCTAATTTCCTTACTGAGGCCTTGAAGAATCTATGTAACCTGCCCCTTGCTTGCTTTTAGAGTTTGTCTCCTATCACCCAGCCCCTTTCACTATGTTCCTGCTGTACTGATTTTTTTTGCTATCAGGCAAGACCATTGCAAAACTGTTTCCCTCAGTTTTGAGGGAACATTTCGCTCTGATCTCTGCTCACAGAGGCCTTTCTGGGCTGTTCTTCTAAAATAGCATTCATGCAGACCACTACTCTTTGTCTTACTCTCTTCCCTGTTTGAATTTTCTTCGTTGCACTTATCTCTTGTTAGCATTCTACTATATATTTATTTGTTTGCCCATTTATTGCCCATATTCTCCACTAGAGCAAGAGCCCCTTTAGGGCAGGGCCATGTCTGTCTTCTCTGCTGTATCTCCAGCTCCTAGACAGTACTGGTGCTAAGTACTTAACTGAATAAATGAGTAGATGAATCTTCACAAGAACAACAGATGACATCCCGAGAATAGTCACCAACACTAAGAAAAAGGGGGCCAGGGTAAATCTTTGGGGAAATATTTACATTGAGGGCAAAAGAGACATTTTAAACACAGTGAAATCAGTCCCATTAACGAGGCATGAAGAAAACATAGCATACCCTGGGAAGTCAACAAGGGAGTCATCGAGTTGGGCTCCTCTCTCCGCCTCAACTATAAGAAAGTTTTCAAATAGGAGACCTGAGAACACACACACCAAAACCTGGGCAGACGCGACAAGTCAACCTCTTGGCCCAAGAGGGTGCTATCTCCTGTCACTCTGAAACACTCATTTAAAAGGTGTTCAAATCGGGATCCCTAGGCCACAGCACTGCCTCGAGTGCCATTGCCTCTGAGCCGGGGCAAAGCAGCAGTTCCAAGAGACCCTGGGAGTTCGTGTGGGCTGCTTGAGGCTCTGCAGAAGGTAGGGTGTGATCCTTAAGAAAACAGTCAAATGCTGGGGAGTGACCTCTTTTATTAGGTTCACCATCTTAACCGCAGAGAGACCATAGTGTTTGTCCACAGCCTGAAATACTCAAAGGCCATGGTGTTGAAAAGAGGGCCAGCCTTCAGGTCTCTTTGTCACCATTAATCCTGGTCCCCACTGGTCTCTCCCTTTTGCATCAGAAAAGCTTTCTTTTTTTTTTTTTTTTGAAGAGGAGGAGAAAACAGCTGTGCGGGATTGGAGAACGGGATTTTAATGGTCACTGAAGACACACAAAAGCTTTGCTGTGATCGTGAAGTGTTCTGGGGGCAATTGACTCCTTTGTCTGGGGCAGCAAAACAAGCTGGCTGCTCAAGGAGAAAAGAGATGCAGCTGGAACTGGGATGGAGGTCTCTTGAGGCCAGATCTTCAGCACATTTGCAAAGAGCTGTTTTCAGGCGTCTCTTCATGACATTTCAGAATTGCTTTTAGTGTTTGGCTCATTTTTACCTTGAGAAAGAAACAAATTAATCTGGAAAGTTGTTGGCATGGATTATTTTTGTAGGTCTGTAGGTATTTCTCTCTGGAAGGAAAATAGAAACTGAGTGACGAGCTTGTTAATGTGGAGCAGGCCTTTAACGCTGAGAAAAAAGAACCAGTGCTTTCTTTTCCAGGAGGGTGGGGGTAGGGGTGGGCGGAGGGTGGCGGCCTGAGGGGCATTTCTCAGTTCTTCACTCACTTGAGAAATTGTAACAGATGTGGGTTATTGTGAGGCTTCCCAAAATGTAACCTTGGAAAAAAAAAAGGTTTTGGAGGGGGCCGGGGTGGTCAGTAGTTTTAAGGAGGAGTGGACATCCAGAACAGCAGGAGTCCATTCAGTTACTCTTTGCAGTAGGAACCAGGTCATTTTTATCCGCTCACAGACGGGATCTTTTTCTGACAGAGGAACAGACCAAGCTGATCTGACTCCAAGTTATGATTCGTGGGGCTGTTGGAATCATTGTTGTCCATATGGGCACTGTCCCTTTAGGTGAATGGGTGTTACAAAAACAGCCTTTCCCACAATGGACGTGGCTTGGGCTAGAGGAGCCCCAGACAGCCTTGGTTTTAATTTACTTCTTCCAGTCTTCAAGACAGTTGGCTTGATAGAGTCATGAAGGGGTTAGCTCTCATTTACTGTCTGTTGTAGGCACTAGAATAGTCAAGTGGGACCCAGGATAAAAATCCATGAATTCCTAGTATGTAATTCAGCCCTGCTTTTCATGGGTGATGAGCTGAAACAGTAATTATGGAAACCATTATCCAGTAGGGCTACATTTAGAGGCTAAGTCTGGAATTACAGGCTCTGCCTACCACAGTTCAGTGCCTCATATCCACTATAATGTCATTTGCCAAGCAAGGAAGAGTTTAGTTCACTTATAATTTTTTAAAAAATATCATAAAATTAAAAAAATATATATGAATATTATAAAAGAAAATCCAAACAATATAAAAAGCATTAAGATTTAGATTTTAGTGTAGACTTTCTTGATTGATATCTTTTCATTTTTAAAAGTAATATTTAAAGTGGCATATTTCAGCTTACTATGATTTTTTTAAGTTTCATTTTTGTTTTCTTTAGATTATGGAGGAAATAATGAAGAGATTTTTATTACTGATAATAGAGAAAAAGTACATATGCAAATTGCACTTGTAGGGTAGGATGAAGACCAATATTACCCGTTACATACATTCAAAGGCTATAATAACTAATTTTATCATGTGATATTTTGTTTTGTAGTTCTGGGCAGCTTAGATATAAAAGAAAATGTGTTTATTCTAGTCAAACTACCCCTATGCTCCATAGAGATCCTTGCAAAGTCTGGAATTGTGATTCAGTTGACACCTTTGTTCAATGATCTTTTTCCTCTTTAAACTCAAAGCTCTTGGTCTCATTGTAGGTGTATTTCACAGATTAGTTGTGGGACCTTGGCAAAATTATTTAATGTCTCTAAGTCTCTGTAAAATGATAGCTAATAATAGCACCTTGTTCCTTTGGGTTGTTTCCAGGACTAAGTGAGATAATGTGTGTAAAGCTTATTGCACAGTTGTCGTGTCCGTCTCCAGAGGATCTTCCTGACCCAAGGATCAAACCCAGGTCTCCTACATCTTGTGCACTGGCAGCTGGGTTCTTTACTACTAGCGCCACATGAGAAGCCCCAGTAGATCACAAGTAGTCAACAAATATTAGCCATCAGAAAGCCTGTTTGATGGTTCTGATGATGTTGTTTAAGTATTAAGTAGGGAACCCACTTCAGTGTATTTACTTTATGTTCACATCCTAAATGAAGAAGGCAATGGCAACCCACTCCAGTACTCTTGCCTGGAAAATCCCATGGGCGGAGGAGCCTGGTAGGCTGCAGTCCATGGGGTTGCTAAGAGTTGGACACCACTGAGCGACTTCTCTTTCACTTTTCACTTTCATACATTGGAGAAGGAAATGGCCACCCACTCCAGTGTTCTTGCCTGGAGAATCCCAGGGACAGGAAAGCCTGGTGGGCTGCCATCTATGGGGTCACACAGAGTCAGACATGACTGAAGCGACTTAGCAGCAGCAGCAGCAGCAGCATATCCTAAAATAAGATATAAGATGTTTGTTGTTTAACAACACCGAAAAATATGACCAGAAGCATGGTTTATTAACTCCCTTGTAGTTTATTCTTTCAGGAGATGCTTACTAGGATTTGCTCTTTGTAATGTATTAACATTGTTACAAATATGAAGCATCCTATTTTGTACCGCTCATCTGTAAGATACTTGAGATCACTCTCCCCATAGCCAATAGTCAGTTCAGTTCAGTTGCTCAGTCATGTCTGACTCTTTGCGACCCCATGGACTGCAGCACTCCAGGCTTCCCTGTCCATCACCAGCTCATGGAGTTGCTCAAACTCATGTCCATCGAGTTGGTGATGCCATCCAACCATCTCATTCTTTGTCATTCCCTTCTCCTCCTGCCTTCAATCTTTCCCAGCATCAAAGTCTTTTCCAATGAGTCGGCTCTTCGCATCAGGTGGCCAAAGTATTGGAGTTTCAGCTTTAGCATCAGTCCTTCCAATGAATATTCAGGACTGATTTCCTTTAGGATTGACTGGTTGGATCTCCTTGCTGTTCAAGGGACTCTCAAGAGTCTTCTCCAACACCACAGTGCAAAAGCATCGATTCTTTAGCACTCAGCTTTCTTAATGGTCCAAGTCTTACATCCATACATGACTACTGGAAAAACTGTAGATTTGACTAGAGGAACCTTTGTTGGTAAAGTAATGTCTCTGCTTTTTAATATGCTGTCTAGGTTGGTCATAGCTTTTCTTCCAAGAAACAGACATCTTTTAATTTCATGGCTGCAGTCACCATCTGTGGTGATTTTGGAGCCCAAGAAAATAAAGTACCCACAGCCAACAGAGAGTGAGCATTTCAAAACACAGCTTCTGGTCATATTCCTTGCCTTTAAGTGGGTCTTTCAGGATAAAATCCAATCCTTCAGGATAAAATCCAAAGGCCTGACACTCAAGGACTTTTTCGATCTATTTTTTTCCCCCAAACTTTCTTCCTCCCCTTTCCTCCCATATGTCAGACATGAATCTTTACAACCTGCCCCTTTGCCTATATGGAGAGCTCCTACTCATCCTTGAAGATGTGGCCTCTTCTAGGCAGGCTTCCAGAATGCCACCAGCCTGAATTAATAGCACCTTCGTGTCTGTTATCCCAATACCAATCCTATGTTCAGTGAATGATTTTCACCTTTATACTCCTGACAATCCCATGAAGTAGGAGATGTCATCAAGTGCTTGTGTTCAAAACTATTGAGGACCACTGTGATCCCTGCCCTCAAGGAGCTCAAGGTCTAGAGAAAGAGGACCTGTATACACCCCTAACAGAGGGTGACAGGGATCATGGCAGATGAGTGTGCACAAGGAACCCAGAGATGGCACATGTTCTGTGTTCAGGGGGATTGTATAGGAAAGTGTGGGGTCAATGCCAGCAGCTGACCTTCATCCCCAGCACTCATATCATCCTTCCTTGGGCTCTGTCTTCTCACTGACCAGATCATTTCCCCCTTTGGCTAGTCAGTTGCAGGGCTGGGACATATTATGACGGAGCACAGGAACGCTGTATTTTATGTCCAAATGGAACCTTCCAAAATGAGGAAGGGCAAATTACATGCGAACCATGTCCAAGACCAGGAAGTCCTGGGACCCTGAAGACCCCAGAAGTCTGGAATGTGTCTGAATGTGGAGGTAAGAATTCTGTCTGTCCCTTCTTACTCCTCCAGTCTCTGAAATCATTGCTGAGACAGAAGGCATAAATAACATCTTAATGCAGAAAATGTGTACTGCACCATGGAATTCCTACTGGTAGAAACTTTATTGGGCTCATCTTATTTGCTGAATAAATAAATGAAGACCTGACATAATACATTGGCAGAGAAAATGTGTATTTGTTGCAACTGCATGTTTCATCCCTGTAAATAAATACCCTCTGAGACCTGAGTGATCAACCAGTGTGGAGGGACTATCTGAAAGTGTCAAAAAATGGAGACAGTAGCTCTGATTATTTCAAGATTTCATCTCAAAGTCTTAGCTTTTTATTTTTTTCTTTAAATTGGAGGATAATTACTTTACAGTGTTGTGTTGGTTTCTGCCGTATAACAACGTGAATCAGCCATAAGCCTACATATATCCCCTCTCCCTTGAACTTCCCTCCTACCTCCCACCCCATCCTACCCCTCTAAGTCATCACAGGGCACCAGGTTGAGCTCCCTGAGTTATATAGCAGCTTCTCACTAGCTATTTTACATATGGTAATGTTTATGTTTTAATGCTACACTCTCAATTTGTCCCACTTTCTCCTTTGCCCTGCTGATTTTTAAAAAAGTGTCCATCTGGCTATTTTGTTAAAATTCCGTGAAGAGTTTTTAATCATCTATAAAATATTAACTCTGGAGCCACACTTACTTGGGTTCTATGGGCTTTTTTTCCTATTTTCCTGTTTTATTAAACAGTAGAGGGGCCAGCTGTTCTGACACTCTGTGGGCTCAAATGGATGGTGTGATTTGATCTGGAAATTTTTAGGTGATGTCCAAGGCTGAGTGCACCGGGGTCCTGGTGGCCCTGCCTCTCTTGCTAGCGACCTCTGGGGCCAACTTTAGTTCCCACCTTAATGACTCCAAACTCAACTACAGGACCTTTTCTGATTTAAAAATCAGATCCTCAGATTGACTGTGTGACTTCTAGCATAAACTTTGGCCTGTTACAAAATCCTAGAACCAATGGTAACATTGGTAAGGAGGTACTTTGGGGGCATCTGTTCACACTTGTATGTGATCTCAATAATATACATATTTATAGTAAATAAGAACACTAGTAATAATGATTTATTGAATACTTACCTGCGTAAGGCATAATGCAGGCATTCACGGATAGTTCAGTGAATTACTCATGCAGTTGCTGTATCACTACAATAACTTTATGAGGTTAAAGTGACTCATTCGAGGTCACACAGCCAAAGAGCAGAGGATTTAGAATCTGAACCCAGGTCTGACAGACTCCAGACTCCTTCCTCAGGTGTATTCGTTAAATACTGTTATATCTATAACTCATGGTTAGAAAGAAAACTGTGAAAATTAATAGAGAAGAGAGGATTAGGAATATAAGACAACAGATTTCTTTTTATAGCATCTTGCTAATGACAAGCTAATTCCTAAGTAAATATGTGCTTTTATAAATCCTTTTGTTTATGGCTGTAATACTTGTCATAAACTAAAATAAATAAATAAGGTGTTTAAGGCTTCCCAGGTGGCGCAGTGGTAAAGAATCCACCTGCCAGTGCAGGAGATGCAGGAGACCTGGGTTCAGTCCCTCCTTTGGGAAGTCCCCTGGAGAAGGAAATGGCAACCCACTCCAGTATTCTTACCTAGAGAAGCTCCATGGACAGAGGAGCCTGGCAGACTACAGTCCATGGGGCTGCAAAGAGTCAGACATGACTGAGCGACTGAGCATGCACACACACACACACACACACACACACACACACACAGAGGTGTTTAAATAAATGCCTCTGGATCCCTCTGTTACTGTGGATGGGATTGGCTGTATTTAGTAGACTAAATGAGGGAGGCCAGGACACTCCTCAATGTCAGGAGATGTAACTTAGTAAATAAAATTGGTAACAACCGGTAGACCCTTCCATAACCAAGAGTCTTTACCCCAGGATGTACTCAGCTGGGTGACTGCAGGCAGCGAGCCCTCTCTCTGGGGCCTCCGGTGCCGCAGTGGCTGCCTGGGCCCATGTAGCCCTCAGCCTGCAGCATACTCAGGCCTGCTCCACATTTCAGAAGGGCCAACACTTGTCTCCATCTTTGCCCTGTGGGTAAACATCAGGCACCCACATGCCACTTCATTGGGGTCAGCCGAAGGGCAGGACAAGGCTTCTGCTTGCTGAGGTGGGAGCCGAGGTCAGCACAGGCGGACAGGCCTGACCACATCTCTCTGATCTCACTTGCAGAGAGGTGCGGCAGGCTCTCCCCAGAGGCCTTGCTCACCTAGGGTCATTCCCTCCCCCAGGTCTCTGCCAACCTGGTGAATACTCTGCGGATGGCTTCACACCCTGCCAGCCCTGTGCCGGGGGCACATTCCAGCCTGAAGCCGGCCGCACTTCCTGCTTTCCCTGTGGAGGGGGCCTCCCCACCAAACACCCTAGAGCCACTTCCTTTCAGGACTGTGAAACCAGAGGTGAGGACTTGGCAGCTTGCCTTTTCCCCAAGTGGAATTTTCCTTTTGAGGACCAAGGGGTCTAGTACAGCTCCGAGCAAGCCCAGCCCGAGACGCCCCGTGTGGAGCTCAGCAGCAGGGAGCTTAGGTCCCCGGGGGCGATTCATTCCTGCAGGGTGGGCCGGGAGCACAGGAACTGCCCAGACCTGGGCCTCCTTGCCCTCCCCCTCCGTGGCCCCTTTGGATGGGGCTGACTGCAGGGAGACCAGGGAGAAGCACGCGGGTTTAGTCCCCAGCCTCCCTCTGCTCCTTCCTTCCAGGCCTCCTCTAGTGCCTCTCCCTTACCTAGAGCTCCCTGCTCCAGAACAGACCCTGCCCCTTCTCTGGAGCCTTACCCGCCACCTCCTGCCAGAGTTCAGCCTGGATCCTGGGGTCAGCTCTGTGCCCCTCCATGCTCACAAGCTGCTGTGCACGGAGACAGAGCTGTGGGCTTTCATGTCTGATGGCACAGACCCTAAGCTCAGAAGATACACCCATACCTCATTCCTTTTGTAATTTTAATTTTCTCAGTGTCATGAGTCACAGGTCCCACCCAAGCTGGCTATTTAGGGAATCAAGTGTTGATTAGCCCCAGATTAGTGGGAAACTTGGGAATAAACCTCACTTGGGAATAAACATTTCTTTCATGAACTGTGAAATTTCTTGTGTTGCATTTGATAAAAATAGTCTTTTTGTTGTTGTTGTTCTCTCCACTTCCCCCACTCCTGCAGTTCAGTGTTCACCTGGACATTTCTACAACACCACTACTCACCGGTGCATTCGCTGCCCAGCAGGAACATACCAGCCAGAATTTGGAAAAAATCATTGTGTTTCCTGCCCAGGAAATACCACGACTGACTTTGATGGCTCCACAAACATAACCCAATGTAAAAGTAGGTTTCCCTCTAAGGCTTTCCACAGTGTGCTTAAGAGGGCAAGTGCCTGGGCCTGCCTGGGGGTGGGGATGGCAGGGGTCCTTGGTTCATTTGGGACCATGGAGCCACTCTTTGCCCTGCTCAGGGCTCTGCTGATCAGCTCTGGACCCTAAGGTGCTCACCTGTATCCATCCAGTCTACTTCTCCAGACAGGCAAGATATACTGGCTGTAATTTCCTGCTAAGGGCAAAATGTCAGGTCAGCCCTGTTCAGCAAGCACTGTTTGAGGATCTGTACTGTGTCAGGTACTGCAGGCAGAATGAGTCCTTGGTTCTGCAGCAGCACCAGCTGTGGGATTTCGGAGGCAGCAGCCACGCCCTCTGTCTGGTGCTGTGCTGTGCTGAGTCGCTCAGACGTGTCCAACTCTTTGCAACCCCATAGACTGTATGTAGCCCACCAGGCTCCTCTGTCCATAGGGATTCTCTAGGTAAGAACACTGGAGTAGATTGCCATATTCTCCTGCAGAGGATCTTCCCAACCCTGCACTGTAGTCAGATTCTTTACTGACTGAGCCACCAGGGGAGCCCCCCTCTGTCTGGAGAGATGAGGAAAGGCTTCAAGAGGGTAGGAGAAGGTTTTGATGGGGGAGGTTGGCAGAGAGAAGAAGAATGAGCCTCAGGCCCAGGAGAGCAACTGGGAGGAAGCACAGACTCAGGAGAGTAAAAGGCTTTATGGGAGGAAACCCCTAGACCTGATCATGGAATGTGCTGCAGGGAGGCTGAGCAGACCAGGAAAGGAGGCCTTATGACCAGAAAAGGAAGAAAAACCACAACCTGAAAGTTGAGAGTTATGTTTTATTCGGTGCACAAAGCTGAGAACTTAAGCCTGGAATGCAGCCTCTCTGATAAGCTGTAAGGAACTGCTCCAAAGAGGCAAGGGAGGAGCCAGGATACACAGCAGTAAAGAGAGACCAGGTAGTTGGAGCATTAAAAGACTACTGTTAATCAAAGAAAGCCAGACATCTCAAGGAATTTAACACTTTTCTGTGTATGGGAAGATGCAAGCGTCTAGGCTCACTGATATCTTTCCTTTGATATGCACCTTAGCTATCTGAGGCCAGTGCCCTCTCCATTCTCATCCTGAGTCTCCTCAGGGTGCATCCTTTGGGGTGCCTGCAGTGTCTCATAGCTTGATGGCCACAACATCCTTTGTTTACTGCTACTGCTATGGCAGGCAGCATTTTTTCACTGTGGTCTTGACTGCCAGGCTAGAGAGTTTGGTTTGCATTCTGTAGGAATGGAGAGGTAAGTCATTCAACAACTTGTGTGGTTTGTTTGATTGTTGCTTATAACTATCATGTGAAATTCTCTAGTAAAGGCCAAAAGGCAATATAAGCTGATTCAGTGTCATTGAGACTGTCATGGAGGGGAGCAGGAGGCCTCTCCAAACTGGAAGAGTAGGGGACTGGAGGGGTGAATCATTGGAATTTATGACTGGAAGAGTGTCTAGGTTTCTGTCTATCCCAATGAAGTCCTTCTAATAGCATCCTCATAAGTAGCTGTCTAGTCTTTTTTTGGGAGAAGGCAATGGCAACCCACTCCAGTACTCTTGCCTGGAGAATCCCATGGACAGAGGAGCATGGTGGGCCGCAGTCAGTGGGGTTGCTAAGAGTCAGACACAACTGAGCAACTTCACTTTCACTTTTCACTTTCATGCATTGGAGAAGGAAATGGCAACCCACTCCAGTGTTCTTGCCTGGAGAATCCCAGGGAAGGGGGAGCCTAGTGGGCTGCCGTCTGTGGGGTTGCACAGAGTTGGACCTGACTGAAGTGACTTAGCAGCAGCAGCAGCAGCAATCTCTTTTTGAACATTGGCCTTAACAGGAAGCTTACTGCTGCTCATAATATCCTAGTCTGTTGGTAGATTAGACTTGGTCAGTTCACAGTGTGAGGAGATAAGGTTTTTCTCCCTGCCGAGATGAATCTGTCTCCTTGCCCCCATCCCTAGCCCTCAGTTGTTTCTTAGTTTCTCCGGTGGCCAGTCAGGCTCAGAGGCATCCAGAGCACTCCCCTCCCCTTTTTCTCTTCCAGGAACAAAAGCCTATTCATTTATTTTTTTCTGCCAGGAATAACAAATCCAAGTTACAACTAGAGAGGCCAAAGGTAGTCCCTTAAACATCTTCTTGAACACATTTACCTGATAGTTTTAAACAATACGCTCCTTAAGGGCAAGAATATTTGTTGGATGAGTGGAGAGATAGTTTGTGAAGATGTGGCTGAGGTGGAGTGTATGTGTGTGTGTGTGTGTACCCACAAGTGTGTACTCTCCTTGTCTTCGGTGCCAGAGGCGAATGTATATCACGCCCCATACTGACTGATAGCTGAATGGAATTCTCTTCCCAACTTGAAAATAAAACCTGGTCTTGAGCAGAGAGAAAAGTGAGAGTATGGCTGCCAAGTCTTCACCAGAGATGTCTAGAAAAGAGTAGAATGCCCCCTGCTCAACAGTCAGCTCTGTTCTCCCTATTTTGACAGACATGCCAGTTTTGTACCGCCTGTTCTCCCAGTGCCTGGACTTTGTAAACAAAACAGTAAAAAATAAAGTTATTCTTTTGTTTCACAGTCACCTGCCCCTGACCTTCAAGTTGATGAGAAAATGATGCCCTGGGAACTCAGAGGGGTGGGCTCTGTGTGGAAACCTAATGTACCTGGGCTCCTAGCGGGGCCCGGGGGTTGGGTGGGTGGGGGCTGGTACAGACTTATCCCCCACAATGGGGTCACTGTCAAGCCCTGTCCCTCCATGGCAACAGAGATGCAGTGCTTCTCCCTAGCCAGCGGGCGCTGGCCGTGACATGATGGTAGCTCTGCTGTACTTTCATGACTCATGGCATTTCCTCTTCCAGACAGAAGATGTGGAGGGAGCTGGGTGATTTCACCGGATACATCGAATCCCCAAACTACCCAGGCAATTACCCAGCCAACACAGAATGTACCTGGACCATCAATCCACCCCCGAAGCGCCGCATCTTGATTGTGGTCCCTGAGATCTTCCTGCCCATAGAGGACGACTGTGGCGACTACCTCGTGATGAGGAAAACCGGTGCGTCTCATGCCTCTGCTCCCCTCCCTTTCTGAGGCCAGCAGGGAAGCCTGATGGCACACCACCTGGCTTTATTATTTAAAAATTTTTTATTGATGTAGAGTTGATTTATAAGATCATGTGAGTCTCAGGTGTACAAAACAGTGATTCAGATTCTTTTCCCTTATAGGTCATTACATAATATGAAGTATAGTTCCCTATGTTGTACAATATGTTTTTGTTGGTTATGCCTGACTTTAAATGGGAGATGCAGGCCTAGAATGCCACCCTGTATTAGAACAGAGATGAGATGTGAGTTTATAGGGTTTGCCAAGAAAACAAAATTTAGACAAAATTGGCAGACCAACAGGTTGAGACCTCCTGTTGATCCCTAGAGGAAGAAGTCCTGCAGGTCGGTCTCCCCTCTGTGCTCACTGGAAAGCCTCTTCAGCAAGGACACAGTGTCAATGAACCTCAGGGAGGGTTGATTTCAGGACTCCAGACACAGGCCTCACCCTGGGAAACAATTCATGGCTTGGGCACTGACCAAGGCCAAGGACCTGGTCCAGCCAGGAGGGACCCACCTCCCATCCTGACACGTGACCCAGTGTCCATAAAAGGATACTGCCATCAACACAGCTTAGAGGCAGCATAGTGAGGGGCCTCTGCAGCCAGACTTCCTGGGTCAGAATCCCAACTTCACCTCTTATTAGTTCTGTGATCTTGGAATACATTCTGGAACTTTCTGCCTCAATGTGCTCATCTGTTAAAATGAGGATAATACTAGTTGCTACCTCATGGGGTTGTCGTGAGGAACAGATCAGTTTATATTTGCAAAGCACTGAAAATAATAATGATACACCAGGCCACCACAGAGTGTTTGCTATTCTGATTAGTGGTTACAATGCCTGAAGTCAGGTGTGAGTCTGAGTCCTGATTTCTCCACATATTGGCTGTGTGGCCCTGTGTTATCCGTATGCTTAATCTCTCTATAAGTGAGGGAACCACTGCACCAGCTTCCTCTTATTTGGGGGAGGGCAGGGCTAAGTGAGATGAAGGCCATAAAGTGCAGAGCACACTGCCTGGCCCTAGGAAGCATGCAGCCCGGTGGTGATCATCTCTAGGTTGCCGCAGGTTGGCTCCAGAATGTGAGGGCCCTAACTCAGCTCCCGAATGACTGCTGCAGCCTGAGCTGCTGCTCTTTGCCAACCAGGGGCCTTGCAGTGAGCTGTCCGTAGGGCCCACCACCACCAGCTGCATCTACTAGATATCCAGGACTAGATCTCCAGTTTCCTTCTGAGGACTCCACTGGAACTAAAGAACCCTTGCACATGACTTGTTCTGTGGTGTGAGTGTCTGAAAAGATGAGTGTCCATTGTCTGCAGGCTCAGTGGTGACTTGAACCCCCATCCCCTCCAACTTCCCTTGGCAGCTTCATCCAATTCTGTGACAACGTATGAAACCTGCCAGACCTATGAACGCCCCATCGCCTTCACCTCCAGATCCAAGAGGCTGTGGATTCAGTTTAAGTCCAATGAGGGGAACAGCGCCAGAGGGTTCCAGGTCCCATATGTGACATATGATGGTGAGCACTGTGAAGCTCAGGCTGCAACATGTGTAAGGAGCAGCTCTGGTTTGAACAGAACCCACTCTGGGCCAGCTGGTGAGTGCTGACAAGCACACATGCTCAGCAATGCAGGCAGGTTATGGAGAAAGGACATTGCTGACTCACCAGTGCCAGTTTCTAAGCAGGTATTTGGAGACACTAACAACAGGCATGAAAAGATGTTTGAGAAAGTAAATAAAAGTGAACATAGCTTGATGGGGTGGAATGTGGGCATTGAAGTTAGGCAGGTTGGGTGTCATCTCTTTTGTGACTTTGTGATGTTACCAACTCTAGGCTTCATTTTCTTAATATGTAAATGAAGGTAGATAATTATTAGACTTAATGTGAGAGTTCAGTGGGATAATCCATAAAGAACTTGGTTTGGTGCCTGGCACATAGTAAATGCTCAGCAAATATTAACTTATTATGATTGTAGCTTTTCTTATATGGAATCCTAAGGATGGGGAAAACGACCTGAGTTCTGGTCTTGTCTCTGCCACTAACGTGCTGTTTAACTTTGGGCAAGTTAGATGACCTCTGGTTTTACTTTCTTCTTGTTAAGTGAAGGGGTGGCTGATGTGAGCCTTGGGGCCCTATCTAATTTGGAGACTTGGGTGACAAACATTTACTAGGAACACAAAATGAACTAGATCCTGTCCTGGAGGGACTCGTAACCTAGTGGAGGAAGAGTCATCTATTAATCATGAACTTATTCATTCATCCATGCAGCAAATATTTAATGAGCATCTACTATGCCAGGTATTGAGTGAAGAGGTGGAGACACTGTGGTTAGTGACAGTCATAAAATGTATATGGTATTATAGATGCTACAGTAGGGCATGTACAAGCTTCTGTGTGAGGACAGAGAAGGGGCGGCAGTTCACTTTGCATGGGTTTTGGGAGAGAATAAAACAAAGTCTCAAGAGGTTTGAGTCACAAGAATTTATAAGTTTTCTTATAAGTGGCAGGAAGAACATTCAGGAAAAGGAAATGACATAGGTGAAATGATGGAGTACTTGGCATGCTGGGGACTGATGATTTGGCCAATTGGTAGGGTGCGTGGGGCTCAGCAGTGAGGTGAGAGTAGTAGGAGGCAGACTTAGGCTGTGACGAGACTCAAGTGCCAAGCTCAGAAGGGTGGACCTCAGTTTATAGGGAGCCACTGAAGGTTTTCAGGTAGACAAGTATGAAAAGTTGGTGTTTTGGAAAGACAGTATTCTATGGAGTTCCTAAGAGCACCTCACATAGTTTATTTCTAACGTGATAAGATCTAGAATCGTCATCTTGCTGCCTGAAACATGTCAGACGCTAAGACAAGGGATCTCAGCATCAGACTCCTAGATGGACACACGTGGCTCCCGTGTGGCTCTGCCGGGAGACAGAATACCTCCTTTCCCCACAGGCAGCCAGCCCACAACCGCCCCCATCTGGGATGAGGAAGGCACCCCAAAACCACGGAGAAGCCGAAACAAATGTCACCAGAGCTCACACACTTTAGTTCAGGCTGTTCTCAACTCTGTGACACATGAAAACATCTTGCTTTTTTAATTAAGAAACATTCAAATAAAGAGTTGTCGCTTGAACCAGAGAAAATTACATATAACTCTGGTTAGGCTCATGAGAATGGATCTGGCACATCACAGCAGAAAATAGTTGAAAAATGCTGCTTTGGCCATGCAGAGCCTCTTAGGTCCTTACCAGAGCCTATTTAATATTTTTTTTTCAACATATATTTCAGACAAATCTGATATGTGGTTCTAAACCCAGAAGAACAGCAGTTGCGTTGAGAAGGGGCAGCCGAGGCTGCTACAGATTAGCCCACCGGCCCGGAGAATCAGGAGGGCCTCAGCTGCGCTATCGCGTGCTGAACTCAGGACCGGTGCCAAGTGTGCTTGACCTGCGCATTCCTCCCAGCCGCCCAGGCAGTAGAGGCAGCTGTACCTCTCTCCTGATTTATAGATGAGGCCGCTCTGGCTTAGAGATTTCAGTAAGCGCCCGAGGACTCAGGAGGACAAAGTTGCAGGGCCTTTGCTGCTCCTGAGTTCTTACCTACAACACTGGAGTGCTTTTCCCATGACAACTGGAGCAAGTGAGAAGACAGTCATTCTTAAAAGCAGAGGAAAGATTAAAAAAAAAAAAATGGTGCTTTTGAGGACTTCCCGAATGGTCCAGTTGTTAAGGCTCCATGCGCTCCCAGGTTCAATCCCTTATCAGAGAACTAGGTCCCACATGCTGCATCTCAGACCCAGTGGAGCCAAATAAATAAATAAGAATTCAAAACCAGATGGTGATCTGGAAGCATTTGTGGTGGCAGACAGCTCTCCAGCATAGTGACAGGCATTCCTAATGGTAAACTCCTCATCAGAAGGGGCTAATTTTCTGAGGTAGAAACTCAGCAACAGAGGAATTCAAGATTAAAAAAAAAAAAAGTACCCTTATTCATATTTTATAGGTTTTGTATTCACTAAAATTAAAAGATAAGAAGAAAGAGACCAAATGAACAGAGGACCAGAGACACTATACAAACATGTATTCAGTTAGTAATTATGAGTATTATCCTATGAATTTCCATTTCCCATCACTTGACTAGGGAAACTTTTTGAGAACTCCTCCCACACAGTTCCAGTGATGTTCTTATGATTTGTTTGGTTTTGTTGCACATGATATGCATACAAAGAGGCACTTTTTTTCTGCCTGGAATTTTAAAGAGATTGTGTCTTGCATATGCTTGATTTGAATTTTGACTGTAGGAAACAGGCTAGACTTTGAAATGCTGCTGCATCAAGGAGGATGACGACTGAGAGTTGAGCTTTGGGATTTAGCAATGTGAAGGTCACTGGGGACCCCAACAAGCAGTTTTAGGGGAGTGGTGGGGGCCACTGTTGACAGGAATGGGTTTGAGATAGAAAGAAAAGAATAGAATTGGAGACAGTGAGTGCTGTCAGTTCTTCAAGGAGTTTTGCTACGAAGGGGAGCAAAGACATGGGATGCAAGCTGGAGGGAGAAATAAGGTCAAGAGTAGGTTCTAAAAAAACCCTCAAAACTAGAGACACAACAGCCTGTTTGTTATGCTGATGTGAAAGACTAGCAGAAAGAGAAAAGTCGTAATGTAGGAAAGGAAGGGCAGAATGACAGGAATAACGCCCTTGATTTGGTGAGAGAAGAGGGAGCTGGTGAGCAAAGTGGAGGGGGGAGCCTTGGCTGGATGCTCTGAGGGTTCATCTGAGGGAAAAGGATCAGAGTGGGTGTACAGGTGCTGCTGGGTGACAGGAGGCGGGGGAGAGTCTGTGGGAGTCTCTGATTGGCTTCTTAGTGTCAGAGGGGTCATTGTTCTCATGGCAGCTAGGTTACCCACCAGGGTTCTTGGCCTTCCCTGATCATTCCTAGAGGCCAGACAGGAAATTCAGGCAAGGCTTTACTGGGGCCCTGCTGGAGTGGCCAGGGAGGGAGAACAGGTTCCCTTGATTGCTTGCTTGCTGCTCCCCTCTCGAGAGGGCGCAAGCTGGTTCCTTATATGGGGTGGGGTGGGGGGGTGTGTCCAGGGGTCGGGCTGGAGGGGTGGCTTCGGTGTTTTGCCCACCCCTTTAGTGGTGGTGTATGCCGGGGGCATGGGCAGTACCCTGCTTAGTACTCTTGCCTGGAAAATCCCATGGGTGGAGGAGCCTGGTGGGCTGCAGTCCATGGGGTCGCGAATAGTCAGACACGACTGAGCGACTTCCCTTTCACTTTTCATTTTCATGCATTGGAGAAGGAAATGGCAACCCACTCCAGTGTTCTTGCCTGGAAAATCCCATGGGTGGAGGAGCCTGGTGGGCTGCAGTCCATGGGGTCGCGAATAGTCAGACACGACTGAGCGACTTCCCTTTCACTTTTCATTTTCATGCATTGGAGAAGGAAATGGCAACCCACTCCAGTGTTCTTGCCTGGAGACTCCCAGGGACGGGGGAGCCTGGTGGGCTGCCGTCTATGGGGTTGCACAGAGCCGGACATGACTTAAGCGAGTCAGCAGCAGCAGCTTCAAAAGAGGCAGTTGGGTTTTTTGGTCTCCTTGTATCTTTGGGGTCGAGTTTGCCCCAGCTGAATATGCATGCCGTTATTTTTAGTCTCATGCAGTTTCTTTGTATTTTGTTCCAGGAGTGGTGTGTCTAGGTGCAAGCATTGTGGCACTGCTGAACAGGGCCCCAGGTCCCAGCCGGTTTCAGCTACAGAAGGGGCATTTCCCAGAACATTATTTGAACAATTAAAGAAAAGAGTGAGCTTGGAAATAACTAAACCATAGCAATGAAAAATATGTCCTTTTTCCAAACAGAGGACTACCAGGAGCTCATTGAAGACATAGTTCGGGACGGCAGGCTCTACGCGTCTGAGAACCATCAGGAAATACTTAAGGCGAGTATGTACCTAGGTGGGCATGGCAGTTACCCATGCCAAGCACCACAGGGGAAAGTTTCCTGTCCCACCACAGTGCTGCCTTTCACACACTGAGCCTGCTCTGGGCTGAGGGCAGCTTTACATCTTCACCAGACTTAGTTTCTTTAAAAACAACAACAGGGAGTTATTTTTAGTGTTGTCAAGTGTTTATTGTGTTGTTTAGTCGCTAAGTCGTGTTTGAATCTTTGTGACCCCGTGGACTGTAGCCCCTCCAGGCTCCTCTGTCCATGGCATTCTCCAGGCAAGAATACTGGAGTGGGTTGCCATTTCCTTTTCCAGGGGAGCTTCCCAACCCAGGGATGGAACCCGCATTTCCTGCATTGGCAGGTGGATTCTTTACCACTGAGCCACCAGGGAAGCTGTTTTTAGTGTTGTCAAGTTGTATTTTTAATCTAGAAATATGAGGAAGAGCAGTGGGAAACTTGTTTATCATAAATCCAAGCCAGCAGCAAATCATGTTTTCATGTTTATTCTCCAAATAGTTGAAGAGTCTTGGCTCCTTGTTCATCCTTCAAGCCTGAAGTTCACCAACTTTCAGATACTTATAAGTATAAATAAACACTTGCCACATCACTAACCCTAAAAATATTCCCCAAATTCCAAAGTTATCATGTGGTTTAGAAAAACAATTTTTTACATATTAAGTTTTCTGTTATGAAACTTTAATATGTGCTTTTAAAGATCCTTGGGGAGAAAAAAAACTGGGAAAAAGGATAAAAATCAGAGGAAATAATTTTCACAAAGTGTTTTTCAGCCTATCAACTTACTGTCTCACAGTGGGATATTATAGTTCCATTGGCAAAATGTCATCATATTTAAATATTTTGGCCCAGTAACAAAAATTCTGTTCCTTTTAGGATAAGAAACTGATCAAGGCTCTGTTTGATGTCCTGGCCCACCCCCAGAACTATTTCAAGTACACAGCCCAGGAGTCCCGGGAAATGTTTCCACGATCCTTCATCCGATTACTCCGTTCCAAAGTGTCCAGGTTTTTGAGGCCTTACAAATAAGACTGCCCACGTGCCACTCGACATGATGTTCGGCCTGTGGGCTGGCAGGACACAGCCATCTGCTTCTGCAGCCAGCATAGATGGATAACGCTGCCTCTAGTAGCAGTGACTGGTTAGAGTTCAATTTTTATAGACAATACAGATATTTTGGTAAATTGAACTTGGTTTTTCTTTCTCAGCATTATGGATGTGGACAGAGAATGGGTTTGAGTCTTACTGCTTCTCATTGGTGTGGGCAGCCGTCTTGGATACATTAAGGGCTGGCTGAACTGGATTTCAGTCAGCTTAGGTGAGACTTGCCTGTCCTTCTCAGTCCTCACTTCTCCTCGAGGGGGCTGCCTTGTCTGAAACTTCAGCTTCTTCCAGCATAGCCCTCCCTAAGGGAGCCCTTTGTAGTCAGGTGTTGGCTCTGACCAGGCAGAGCAGGAAAGCAGGGGAGGAAGGGAAGGGGAGCCCTCCAGACACCATCCACCTCCCCGCCGACCCGAGACCTGGGAGGACCCGGTTTTCTCTACAGCCTTCTCCAGTCTGTGTGACTTAAATTTGATCCCAGCAGCTTGGATTCCAGGTAGTGATCACCAAAAAAACACTTAAAGCAGAAAGAATTAGAAATAAAAAGGTAGAAACTCGGCACTTCCATAGACATCATAATGTGGGCCTGTCGATGACCTTCCATGTTGCCAGTTTCCATCTCAGAGCAAATGCGCTGTGCTTGTCTTACACCTGCAGCAGTGCCTTCAGGGTACTGCTCCTCTGGGCACCGAGGTAGGCCTGGACAGTTCAGATCCGATGTGATCTGCTGATGGATGTGACTCCATCCATCATGAAAAGGAGATTCACACACCCTGAGTCAGTACCGCCAAGGGTCCTCCTTCCAGCTGGGCTTCCCACCACGGGGGCGGTGGAGGTCCAGGTGGTGGCGCTGTGGCCCAGCCCGTCATGCTTGCCTCTTCCCCAGCTCCAAGCTCAGAGACCGACTGAGAGCGTGAGCTGCACGGCTCAGGTGGCCTCACTCTCTCAGTGGCCACACCACCGCCAGAAGCAGCTACACTAACCCCAGCCTCTGAGTTCCGCAGAAGCATCTCACTTTCGGTCAACACGGTGGGACCTCACAATCATTTTCTCCCACGGGAATCCTAGTTTTCAATGCTATTGAATTTTTAAACATGGAAATCCACAGGCAAAACCCTTATTACAGTGAATAAAAAATTCTCTCAAAAGAGCCGCCGTTTTCCTAATGAAAGTGTTGCCTACAGGCAACCATATTGTTTTATTTCAGTAACTAACTACGCACACAATCAGCTCTCTACACCAAAGTACCAAAAGATGGTCAAATATTTCTGAAGAAAATGAAGATTATTTCATTGCTGAATTCACTTTTACCTCAGTGATTTTTTTAACCTATAACCAATATTGACTTTTTTAAAGTCCTTAATCAAAGTTTTAAAATTTATTTGAATGGTCCTAAATACTCTTTTCTAAGTCTCTCATGAAAAACTTGAACATCTTCATTTTTAAAGGTATCATTAATACAAGTCCTTATAATTTATAATGCCGGAACTTGGCCTATATTTCTGAGTCTGACTATAATATGAAAATTCAGATGTAACATAACATGAGTTAGTGACCTGACCGATGGGGTGAGCTGAACTGCACCATTCTGTCCAAGCATGTTAGTAACTATATGCTCAGGACTGTCTGGTTCTATACTGCTGATTTCATAAGAAGGCAGCTGATGGCAGTACCTGGGGGTTGGAAGGAGGCTGCATAAACCTGGTCTCTGTGAAACATACTCCAGGAGCTGGACCATGCGCAAGCCACTGAGGCCCTCGTGAAACTTCCTGTCTATACCCATCAACCACTCTGAGAGACTCTGTGGTCCCATTGGAAGGCTGGTGGGCAAGGGCTACTGATACTATCTGCTAAATCAATAAATAGTTAACTAATATCACCTCTTTGCCTTAGGGTTGCACAGTGACAAGACAGACAAGGTCTTGTCATTTTAGAGTTTTTAGAGGGAGGAGACAGACAATGAACAAATCAACAAGAAAATCAGCTAGTAGTAAGTGCTATGTTGAAAAATAAAATAGGTTAATATAAGGGATGATGGTGAGGCTGTTTTAGGTTTGGGAATCGTGAGGGTCCTTCTGGGTAAATTATTTTTCAACTGAAAAAAAATGCGAGAAAGAATAAGCCTTGGGCCAGTCAGGGGGAGGAACATTCCAGAGAGAAGAAAGTCAGATGCAAAGGCTATCCAGGCAGGAAAAAGCATGTGTGTGGATCACAGACTCGTGAGAAGTCAAGTGGTATGAGATGAGGCCAAGAAACTAGACAGGGCCAGAGCACACTGGGCTTTGGAATCCAGAATGAGGGGGTGTGGGCTTAATTCTAAATATGTTGTAGAACTTTTGGAAGAGGTTTAAACAGAAAAGTGGGGTGATCTGATTTATGTTTTTAAAAGAGAGTTCTGGTTACTATATGAAGAATAGATTTTAGAAAGCAGGCATGGAGGCAGAGAGCAATTAACAAATTATTGCTACCAACCAAGCAGCCATGCAGCAAGAGGTGAGGCTCTCTGAGCTAAGACAATCATAGTGGAGAGGACAGAACAGAAGGATTGTGGACATGTTTTGGGAGAGAGTCCCCAGAACTTCCTGATGACTGGATGGAAGTTAAACGGAAAGACAGCAACTGAAGGGGACTTCTAGTTGCCTAAGTAACTGGTAGATGAAGATTGCAGAAGGAGCAGGTAAACCTGTCTACAAATTCTCTGATGCTTCTTCCATGGAAAGTTGGGGGTCTTTTACCCCTCCCCTTGAATCTGGGATCTGTGATTGATGAACCAATACTCTATGGCAGAAATAACATTTTACCAGTTCCTGGATCCGGGACTTAAGATACTGGCAATCTCCACTTCCTCTCCTTGGGAAACTCACTGGGCCCTCAGTCACTGTACCTTGAGGAAGCCATAGCAGCTGGTGAAGAGGACCTGCAACCATAGCCTAGCTGACTCTCAGGTGACAGCTAGCAAAACTTGCCAGCTAGGGGAATGAGCCACCTTAGAAATGGATTTTCCAGCTGATGCTTTGCTGAGCAGTTCCCACTGAACCATACGCAAATGACAGACTTGTGAGCAAAATCAATGATTATTATTAAGTCATAGTGATTTATTATGCAATACGATGCTGGAAAAGAAGATAAGGTCAAGAATTCAATTTTGACCATTCTAAGTATGAGATGTCTATCAGGCAACCAAATAAAGAGTTCAGATAGGTACCTGGTTCTACAAAGTCCCAGGAGAGCTCAGGGCTGGAATATGAATTTTAATGTCACAGGATAAAGGATAAGACAGATTAAGGTCACCTGGGAAAAGTATGTAGATAAGACCAGACAGCTCTGAGTTCTGGAGGTCCCTGTGTGGACAGAACTTACAGGAGCCATTGATTAAGTCAACAGGAAGAGGTCAGAGCTGAGCTTTGCCTTCTCAGATCTGAGTGGGAGGAGACTGAACACGCCCTTCCCTCCAGCTGTGGATGTTGTTCTCAAGCTATTTACTGAAGTGCTGCTTTTGTGGCTGCAGCCACGTTCCCCTTGAGTTTCCAGCGTTAATAAAAGAGTGCTTGCCGCTTCACACAAACAGATGATTATCTTCACTTTGGAAAATTGCTTCCTCTGAATCACCCTCGGAGCTGTTAAGTGTGTCGTCTGTAGGTACTCACTGGATTTAGGTTCGCAGGTGATTTCATAGTTGTCATGTGGGAACTTGGGAGAGGCAGCAGCTGTACAGCCCGGAGATTTGTGGATCTTTGCAGGAAGATGAGCCAGGGCTGCTGCCTGCTGCCCTCCACTGCAGACTCCTGCAGCCTGGTAGGAAGCAGGGGGCTCCCACACCCAGCCCAGCCTCCATCTCCTCCTCAGCTCAGGAGACAAGCCTCTGGCTGGGGCTGTCAGTATCTCCGCTTCCTTTCACACAGCAGGATGGATGCCGGGAGACTTACCCAGCTGCATCACTCTTGGTCAGTGTTTGGGAGGCACGTGGACTGGGTGAGGCTCAAGTAAAGCAGTTCCTTACCAAGTCAAGAGAACCTTGTCACCTGGGGCCTTCTTTTAGGCAAGAAATCAACTGACTCTGAACCCAGGTCCTGGGCATGGCCAGTAGAGGCCCATCCAGAAGAAATCTGAAGCCATGGTATGGCTTTCTCTCTGTGTCATCTTCTACTCCAGGGGCTTGTGAACCCAGCTCAGGGATGTCCTGGGTATTTATGGTACCCTGCTTCCTTCTCCCTTTAGGCAGTCCTGATTGGCCTACGGGAGACCAACCTCAGGGCCCTGATAGCCCAACAAGGCTGCTTCTATGATTGACAGCTACAAAGACAAAACCACCTAGCAGGCATCACTTTCCAGAGAACACAGCAGGATTGAAATAGATTTAAAAACTGAAAGCACTCTTAATTCACAGGCAGGATGCTCTAGAGGAATAAAACCCATCTGCCATAAACAATGACCATAACTCAGCATCACTTATTTTCAGAGTATCTCATTAGGGGAATGTGTCTACACATTCCCCTTAGATCTTCCTACACATTCCCCTAAGATTCCACATTAGATCTTAGTTTCTAATAATTCTTTGTTATGTGTTTGCTCATTCATTTGTTTTTATATGCTTACTGAGGGCTTAGAAAGTATTAGGTATTGAGAAGCTGGTGATAATGTAGTGGGAAAGATGCTCTTGTCAAGTTTAGATTCTAGTTGGAGGAGATAGAAAATATGTGTACAGTAAAGTCAAGGGTGATAACTGTTGTAGAGAAAATTTAAAAGAGTGAACATATAGAGAATGAGGAGGTGGTGGGAGGCAGTTGCTACTTTAGATAGAAAGAGCTTATCATTGGAATTGTGAATCCAGTTCCCTCCCAGGGCGCTCGCTCCTTAAACCAAGCCTGGCCGCACTGGCCCTGGCGGGCTCCTCTACCTACCTAGCAGGAGCTGGACAGTTGGTCTCAGGCCAAGCTGACCATGGCTCCAAATAGTGAACGAGGTGTTTTGCAATTCCTAGAACAGGCGCCACCTACTGACTATAAATGGGATCCACCTGCGTTTTTCAGTCATCCCACTGCCTTGAAGCTTAAATGACATGAGGGCTTAAATGCTCAAAATTCAAGACAAAATGTTACCAGTGGGATGCTGGGGGCTAGGGCTGTGGTTTGATAACAGATTGATTGCATGTTGAATGTATCTGTTTAGATCGTTTCCTTTTTTCTGCCTGTCCCAATGACTAATGACCAGGTAAGAAGTTATTGATCTTTGCATGTGTGCTCCGCCGCCTAGTCATGTCCACTCCGCGATACCTATGGACAGTAGCTCACCAGGCTCCTCTGTCCATGGAATGTTCCAGGCAAGAATACTGGAGTGGGTTGCCATCTCCTCCTCCAGGGGAACTTCCCAGCCCAGGGATCAAACCTGCATCTGCTGCATCTCTTGCACTGGCAAGTGGATTCTTTACCACTGAGCCACCTGGAAAGCCCACATTGATCTTCAGGTCCTTTCAAACTATCAACAATGCTCTGAATCATGTCCATGTCCAAAGACACACACACTGCATTCATTCATTCATTGTTATGGTTGGATACATATTCCTGAGACAGGACGAAGAAGGACTTGAAAGAATGAGAGGGAACCATTATTCACAAATTGTAATCTTGTGTAATTTTCACTGCATGTCCTTTCAAGAGCTACCACTCTCCACTGACTTGGACTGTCCTCTGATCGTATATCCTTTTTTAAAGTTTGTTTGCTTTTATATATATATAATATATATATATATTATATATATATATATATATATTTTGGCCACACCACATGACTTTGGGATCTTAGTTTCCCATCCAGGGATGGGAACCAGGTCCATGGCAGTGAAAGCCTGAGTCTTAACCACTGAACCACCAGTGGTTCAGTTCAGGGATCCCCTGATCCTCTATTCTATTCTAGGGTTGAAGGATAACTTGGAGGCACAGTTTGGAGTTTTCCATCTTTCCCTTATGCAGTGCAAAAAGCAGAAATACAAACCTGTCTCAAATCTGAGCTTTGTTGCTTGCTTTGCCTTATTATACACACTTTGTGGTTGAAAAAAATTTAATAGTTTCTGAGCAGGAAATGGAACCAATATCCCAGGGAGGACAGAGCCAGCAATGTGTGATGGACACAGTCACAGCCAGCAGAAGAGTGTGGCGGGAAAGAGTGTGAGGTAGGGGTGAACCCTGGCCAGGCTTGCTGGGCTCAGTCCTCTGCAGCCTTGTGTGCAACTCATTGTGTGTGGCCGCAAACGGGCCATCGTTACCCAGTGCCAGTGCAGCTGCAGTGAATGGTGCCTGGCCATCGATGGAACTGTGGACAACATAGCAGGGTGGCGATGGTGGCAAAGCAGGGAATGTGCGGCCAGGGCCTCAGTGTTAGATCCAGAACCTCAGTGTTAGAGCCGGGTGACTTGGTTGGAGGAAGGCAGTTTTTAGCAGCCACATCAGGCACCAAAGCTGAAGTTTTGAGTGATATGGGTACACCTAGAAGAGGCTTGGTAAATCATCACTCAGGGTTTCCAACGAGGAAGGAGGGGACTCAGGCAGCAGGAGTCACCAGAGAGTCCCCCTCTCAGTATTCCTAATGTACTTTTCTGAGAATACATTCATTTCCTTTATCTAAATGCAAGAGTTCTCTAAAATCTATATTTCATAATGTTCATTTTCTCCAAGACTCCCATTATGTCCTCTGCAGTACCTGGATTTGTCCTCTACATCTGCCACTTCATAGCTGTGTGACCTTGCACAAATTACTTGACCTCTCTGTGCCTCAGTTTCCTTATATAGTATCTCTCTCTCTCTTTTTTTTTTTTTTGGTCTGGCTACTGATTGTGAAAACTGATAAACATCTTTTACTATTGTGATTATATAACTGTTATTTGTTTTAATACCATTGTATCATGATTGGTCAACAGAAAATAATAGAATGCTATATCACTAAATCTAAAAACAAAAGAAAAAAAGATAAAGATAGTCCTTACTGGGTAGGGTTTTGTGAGAATAAAATGAGTTCAAACATGGAAAACTCTTGGAAAACTGCCTAGAAGGTAGTATGGACTCAGTAAGTTTTGGCTATCATCATTATCATCATCATCATCTTCCACTACTTGAGACTAGAGAAGTTAAATCCAAGATACATTTAAAAAAATGGGTTCATAATCTGCTGGTTTCTCCCATTTCACTGAAACAGAAATCCTTTGGTTACAAGCTTTCTGGTGGGATGTGTTCTAGGAACATATTAGAGCTTGAATTAGAGCTTGAAGAATTAGAGCTTGAAGTGGGAATGAGAGGCCATAATGTCAGACTTGGGTTCTCTCCCACATGATTTTCTGAAAACTCTAGACTCCTGAACTGGAAAGGAGAAATGTGCTCTTCCAATCTCCCAAGGCTATCTCTCTCAGGTCAGAAACAGCACCCAAACACAGAGACCTGTCGGCCCTTCATCTTTTCTTATCTCTAGCCCTCACCCTGTGATGTGTGGGGATGGCAACACACCTCCTTGCTGAGCTCAGAATCACACATTCCCCAGAACTGCACCTTTCAAGTTTAATGCTTCCAGTGCGAAGAGGTCCAGCCTTTCTTCACTCCCAAGAGGCTGTGCTCAGGGCTGTGGGCAAATAAGCCCAATGAAGATACCTACTTTGCCAGGGTGTGCATTCCACCTGAACTGAGTAATTTGCATGAGCCCTTGTGGTCAACAGGACAAAGTCCCTGATGAGACTGGAGGACATAGGCCTGGCCGAGGTGGTCTGGTATCATGCAGCATGTGTCTTGGAGGGCACAGAACTCAAAGTGAAGTGTGCTAACAGAGTGTAGACAGCCTGAAAAGAGAGAATTTCACCTTTCAAGAATGCATAAATGGGAGAGGGGGAAAGGCAGTAATTATACAGTGCAGAAATCAAGCAATACCTTGATGAGGTGATCAAAATTAGCATCTTCATTAAAAGGCAGATGGACAACATGTAGCTTTGGAGGAGTTCGATATCACCTAAACAGTACTCAGGCCAGGAATACAACCCTAACTGGGCAAACACAAAGTGAGAAATACTCTATTGTTTAAAAGAGAGGAGAGTTGAGATACAAATAACTTGCACATCAAGGAAATTTAAAACGTTCATGTTTCAAAGGACATAATCAAGAAAGTAAAAAGGCAACTCATAGCACCGAGAAAATTTTGCAAATCATTTACCTGGCGAAGGACTTGTAGCTAGAATATATAAAAGCTCTTACAATTCAATAATTAAAAGACAAATGATTCAAAATTATCCGAAGAAATATTTTTCTAAAGAAGATAAATGGCCAATAAGCACATGAAAAAGATGTTCAACATAATTAGCCATTAGGGAAATGTAAATCAAAGCCACAATGAGACACCATTTTTTTTATACCTACCAGTTTGGGTATAATCAGAGACAGACAAGTGTTGGTGAGGGTGTGGAGACACTGGAATGCTCATACACTGATAGTTAGGATGTAAACGGCATAGCCAAGTCCCTCAGTCATGTCCAACTGTTTGCTATCCCATGGACTGTAGCCTGCCAGGCTTCTTGGTCCATGGGGATTCTCCAGGCAAGAATACTGGCGTCGGTTGCCATGCCCTTCTCCAGGGGATCTTCCCAAACCAGGGATCAAACCAAGGTCTCCCACATTGCAGGCAGATTCTTTACTGTCTGAGCCACCAGGGAAGCCCAAGAATACTGGAGTGGGTAGCCTATCCCTTCTCCAGGGAATCTTCCTGACCCAGGAATCAAACCAGGCTCTCTGCATTGCAGGCAGATTCTTTACCAGCTGAGCTACCAGGGAAGCCCAGAATTACCATATGACCCAGCAGTTCCACTCCAAGAAATGAAAACGTGTGTCCATATAAAAACTTGCACACAAAAGTTCACAGCGGCATTAGTCACGATAGCCAAATGAGGAAACAACTCATCTGATGAATGGATAAACAAACTGTGATAGTATCTTTACAATGGAGTAGTATTTGCCGTGAAAATAAGTGAACTACTGATGCATGCTACAGCATAGATGAACCTTGAAACTGGCTACGTGAAAGCAGTCATTCACAAAGGCTCATATATTGTGTTGCAGTTACATGAAGTGTCCAGAATAACTAAATCCATAGAGACAGAACCTGTAGATGACAGGATGCCTAGGGCTGGAGAGGTTGGGAGGAAATGAGGAATGACTGCTAAAAGGCACATAGTTCCCTTGCGATGATGAACATGTTCTAAAATTGAATATAATGATGGTTGCCCAGTTCTGTGAATATATTAAAAATTATTGAATCATACACTTTAAGTGGTACATTGTATGGTATATGATTAATGTCTCTAGAAAACAGTTATTTAATAAAAAGGTGGAAGGACTGTATTCTTCAAAAATGTCAGTGTCATAAAAGACAAAGAAAACTGTGGAGATGCTCCACATTAAAGGAGGCTAAAGAGACATGACAAGTTCAACCCCTGACCCTAGCCTGGATCCTGTACTAGAGGAATATATCCAAAAGAACATCATTAGGTCAATAAAAAAAAACTGAAACACGAATAATAATAAATAAAATTATTGTACCAATGAAAATGTACGAGGTTTGTATTTGTACTCCAGTACTCTTGCCTGGAAAATCCCATGGACGGAGGAGCCTGGTAGGCTGCAGTCCATGAGGCCGCTAAAAGTCAGACACAACTGAACAAGTTCACTTTCACTTTTCACCTTCATGCATCGGAGAAGGAAATGGCAACCCACTCCAGTGTTCTTGCCTGGAGAATCCCAGGGACAGAGGAGCCTGGTAGGAGACCGTCTATGGGGTCACACAGAGTTGGACACGACTGAAGTGACTTAGCAGCAGCAGCATACATGAGAATAATCCCTATTCCTAGGAAATACATAATGAAATCTTAGTGGTAAAGGGTCATAATGGATGTAACTTTTTCTCAAATGGTTCAGAAAAATTATTTTGCTTGGGTGTGTGTTTGTATGGGTATGGACATGTGTACTGATATAACCAATGGAGTAAAATGTTAATGATCTGGTTAAAGGATATACAGCCATTCTTTGTATTGTTTTTTTATTTTTGCAAGCTTTGGTAAGTTTGAAATTGTTTCCAAATAAAAACTTAAAAAAATAATCACAAGGACTTATCTCCCCAGGCAGTGCAGAGCTGCATGAAAATAGGTCAGTGAATGTCATGTGAGTGTGTGTGGTGTGTAGATGTCTGCACGCCCAAGCATGGAGCCCTTGGCCTCTCTGCTGCCATTGCCCCCAATCCCAGAGCTTGTCCAGCGAGGGCCACTGGCCTGTCACTGTCACACCCAAGCGGCGTGCTTAGTTACTTAGGGCGGAAGGCGGTGGTGGCCTTCATGCTCCTGAGGTAGACAGAAGTAACCAGTGTGCGCTGAGCTGCCTGGTAGGCCCTCTCACCCTGGACAGGGGTGACAGGAAAAGATCTGGATACAGCATGTCAAACCAAGGTTGTGCTGCATTCTGAGAGGCTCGCCGTCTTCACAGTGTGTGCATGCATGCTAAGCCACTTCAGTCATGTCCAACTCCTTGTGACCCTGTGTACCGTAGCCAGGCAGGCTCCGCTGTCCATGGGATTCTCCAGGCAAGAATATTGGAGTGGGTTGCCATGCCCTCCCTCAGGGGATCTTCCCAACCCAGGGATGGAATCCAATCTCTTACATCTCCTGTATTGACAGGCAGGTTCTTTACTTCTAGGGCCACCTGGGAAGCCCCATCTTCACAGGTGTTTCCAGATGGAAGAATTCTCTCTTGGCCTGTGAAGGGTGCCCTTTCTCCAGGTTCTCTGCTTGTGTTGGGCAAAGGAAGGCCTTCATAGTTACTGAAGGCTCACTTTGTGCTAGGCTCTGTGCTTTACATGTTATCTTATTAAAACCACACAGAGCCTGGCCAGATGGATGAACTGAGGCTCAGAGAGCTGCAGTAATTTGGCTGAGGTCCCACAGCAAGCAAGGAGCAGAAAACGCCAAGCAAGCCTCTTTCCACCAGATGCTTGAGGTATTGAGATTTTCCCCCACCTCATCCTGCCCTCTTGCTGTCTTATTTGAGGTCACAGCCTGTCCTTATCCCAGGAAATGAAACAAAATTGTCACTGAAGGAATGGATCCAAAAGGCCCGGCCAACTTTGGAAAATGCTGGCGGGGCTGCCATCAGCCCTGTTTAAGGAGGCTGTGGTGATGTTGGCAATAACCCTGAAGGAAGAAGACAGAAATAACGCTTGTCTTTGCAGTAACCCGCCAAAGTCGACAAAGTCTTCAGGGCTGAATGCCAATTGGCAGGCACTGCGTTGCCAGAGATACGAGTAGGCATACAACACCTGCCATGGACAGCTGTTTGAAGACTCTTCCTGCCAGAGGGATTTGGGGTGGCACTGAGGACACCAGAGGAGGAAGGGGATTCTGCAGCCACAACGGTGGAGATGGGGAGTGAAGGGACATGCAGCCAGTGACCATTACTTCCAGGGTGTGTCCCAGGGCAAAGCCAGAGCAAAATATCCATAGATGGGAAGGGAAGGGGGATGAAAAGTCCTTAACTGTCTCTCCTTTCTCCTCTTCTCATCTACTTTTCTAGCCTCCCACCTCCAGTACTCATCCTGTAGACCATCCTCCAAGGTCTCCCTGCAGAGCCAAAGGAGAGTTTCTAGGTGGACAGATGATAAGCCTGGAACTGCTGCCAGCCATCAGACTAGAAGAACCTGCCTACAGTAGCATCAGCTCAGAGCTGAAACACAGCGATGATGTTTGAGCCTCTGGATTCAGCCATGCCTGAAATCCGTGCATTTAATTTTAATCTTACTTTTGTATTTTTGTTTGCATGACATGCGGGATCTTAGTTCCCCAACCAGGTATCAAAGCCTTGCCCCCTGCACTGGAAGGGGGAGCACAGAGGCTTAATCACTGGACCACCAGGGAAGTCCCTGCGTATTTACATTAAAGGGACAAGAAGTTTTCCTTTAAAAAAAAAAATCAAGTATAGTTGATTTACAATATTGTGTTAGTTTTAGGGGCAAAATTTTCACTTTTGCTTAAGAAGTTTTCAACTAGGTTTCCTGTCACTTATAATAAGTGGAAAATGAATAAAATCCTAACTGAAACAGCATTAGCTTGTTGAGCATAATTTTCAAGGACAGATTCTCTGTAACAATCCAGGAAGGATGTAGAGGATTTTAGAACAGAGCTACTTGACATGGTAAATTCAGAATCCAGAGGCACCTGAGAGAGGAAGAGAGGGGGCCAGCTCCTGCCCCAGCAGGCCTTGGTTTTGGGAAGGGGGCAAGATGCTCAGGTGTGTAGGGAGGAAGCATAGGTCAGAGCCCATTCTTGGCAATCCTGAGACTGCCTCAGGTAACGATGGTACCTGCCTTCTGCTGAGCCCTTCCTACTTGCCACAGTGTGCTATGTGTAGGATTATTTCATATAATCTTCACAGCATCCCTCAGAGGTAGATATATCACCAGAACCATTTTCTAGACGAGGAGCTGAAACTTAGAGTGGTGAAGTATCTTGTTGCATACTAGTGAGTAGCAGAGCAGAGATTTAAACCTAGTGCATCAGACTCAAGAAACTTTGCTTTTAACGACTACATTATACTTTCCCCAAATGTGTTAGGGGGACAGGGGAGGTTATCAAATGGAGAGTTAATAATCTGTCCTGTTGATATAGCCTGCCAGAGTTAACAAATTCCAATTTTATAAGCAATCTTACTGCATCCATTTTATCGATGTAGAAACTGAGGCTTAGAGGTAAGAAGTGACTTGCTCAAAGTCATTTGGTCAAACGGGATAAACTACCCACCAAGAGGTCTGCAGTCTTCAGAAACTCATAGGGTATTTTCAGGGGGTGGGGTTGGTCTTCTACCTTGACCCATGCTTAACAGCAGTGATGGTGTAAGTCTGGCTGAGGAAGATCTCTGAGACACGAGGTGACCAATAGTGGTTGTGGCCATAGATACAACACAAAATCCACTACAGCAAAGAGCTCTGCATTCACAAAAAGGTTCTCAGCTCCAGCCAAGGCCCTATTTACTTTCCCATAACACTTGATATGGACAAATTCCAATTCAACTGGAGACATTCAGCTCCTGGCTTTTTGGGTAGGAGTGTGAAGGGAATCTAGTGATGAAAGGAGGCCCTTTCTTCTGTCGGGACATCCCCAACAAAAGACTGCACGACTGAGCTGAGCTGCCGGCGGATGGCAAGTTGGAATCTGCCTGCCTGGCTTTCTCTCAGAGGAAAGTAGCTGTCCTGGCCAGAGCCCCAGGGGCCCTCATTGTCGGACCTGTCCTGATGGTTTACCGAGCTTGGAGGCACCTGTCCTGGAGAGACAAGGCCAGTCTTTCACTGTTGCCTGGGCGACTCAGGCTTGGTGAAGTGACCAGGCAGGGATCCAGGAGACAGGATAGAAGGGACCAGGGCAGCCACTGTTGTTTACTGCTGGCAGAGTGCCAGGAGGCTGGAAGGTGAGCTGCAATCCCATCGCCCCTCTAGGAGACTGTGTGTTCAATGTGTATCTTGAGGGACAGGGAATCCCTGGGGCCTCTCTGAGGCCAGGTAAGCATCTTTCTGCCCTTTTGGATTTATTTCCCTGCAGAAGTATGTGAACTCTGAGTCTAGGGCAAGTGCTAATCGCAGGAACTGAAGGAAAGAAGCAGGAGATCAAACCCAGCCCTTCTGGATCTGGGAAGTTCAGCACAGATTCTGGGGCAAACAGTCTGGGGTTAAAATCCCAGCTCTACCAGTAGCTTTACTTGGACAAGACTCTAACTTTTTGCTGTACGTATACTAGTGTTTATTGAGCAGCTTCTGTGAGCTAGGGCTTCAAAGGTAAGCAAAAATGGACTCAACTGCCTTCTTGGAGCTTACAGTTAATGAAGGAGGTAAATATTCACCAAACAATCAATAACATCCCCACCTCAACCACCAAAAAAAATTATCTAGGAGAGATGCATAGTTTATAATTATCAAGAGCATACTCTCTCTGGGAGGTCAGAAAAGGTTTTCCTAAAAAAAAAAAAAAAAAAAAAAGATAGTAGAACTGAGTCTGTTTACTGCACAAGGTAGGGAGGGATCATTCCTGCAGAAGGAACAGGATATTCAAAGGTAAGCCATTTGGCAACAGAGCATGGCTCCTCCAAGGAACTGCAGGAAAGACAAATCATAAAGCTGAAGTACAGAGTGGAGATCCAGGTGGGTGCAGACCAGGCAAGAATGTGAGTCTTTAAGAGCAATAGGAAACCTTTCATGGTGCTCTAATCAGGGATGTGAGATGATCCCATTCGCAGTTTGAAAAGATTGCTCTGGCAGCAGCAAACTATGGACTGGAAAGAAATCAAGGCGCATTCAGAGGACCAGTTAGGTCTCAGATATTTGTCTGTAAAATGAGGATAATGACCAGGTGGTGCTAGTGGTTAAGAACCCGCTTGCCAATGAAGAAGACAGATGTGGGTTCCATCCTGGGTGGGGAAAATTCCCTGGAGGAGGGCATGACAACCCACTCCAGTATTCTTGCCTGGAGAATCCCATGAACAGAGGAGCCTGGTGTGCTACACTCCATGGAGTTGAAAAGAGTCGGACACTACTGAAGCCACTGAGTACCCACAACAATACCCTCTCATAAACTGATGCCAGGATTCAGTGAGAGACTTAATTGTTAAGTATTTATTCTGGTGCCTGGCACATAGTAAAGGCTCAGTAAATGTTACTGTTACTTTTGTTGGTTCTCTCCAGGGAGCAGATCTTTCTGTTTCATGCCTGATCCCGCGAAATGGGGTGGTAGAGGGTAGGGGGTGGTGGTTTCTAGCCTGGAAAACCGGTTTGTACTAAATCACAGCGTCGAGGCCAGGGCTCAGGACGCCTGAAGGCTCCATTAGAAAGCTTGAAAAGATGAAAGATTCACAAAGAAAACCGGGTTCCAGTTGCTCCCGGGCATGCTGGAAAGACCGGTGAACGAACGACCCTCTGGACCTTAAGCCCGAATGTTGACTGAGAAAAACGTGCTTTTCTGCCGGGTTTTCCGAAGAGCGAGTGCAGGACTCGTACTCTTGTGCAGTCGCGCGAGGACCCTCGCCACTCCTCAGCCCCAGGCTGACTGGCAGGCATCCACCAGGCCCTGCTTCCCCAGCTCGGATGCGCGAGTACCGGGAGGAGGAGGGTCCCCAGAAGGCTGACTCTGGCCGGCCCGCAGGGGCTGCCCCCTCCCCGGTCACGTGGCTTGGTGGGTGGGGACCGATCTGAAGTTGGAGAAATCCAGAGCTATCCCAACTTCAGAGTGCGCCTCCGGATCCCGGGCTCAATTTGAGCGTTGGGGCTTCAGGAGGAGCGCGAAGGCGGGAATTGGTGAAGCCGAGCAGCGGCGCAGAGGGCGGGACTCCGGGCATGGCCCAGCTATCGGTGATCCCAGGGTCGGCCACGGCGTGGACAGGTGAGCTGTAACCAGGTGGTGGCGGCGGCCGGCGTGGGCGAGGCTGCTCGGAAACTGCCCGCCCCCCAGCCCCACACACACCTCATCTCGGTCCAGGGGATGCTGGGCACCGACAACGGGAGGGACCAGTTGGGTAAAGTGGCCGCAGTACTGTTGGCTCTCCGAGTCAGTTCCGCCAGCGCCACTCCTCCTCGCCCCCACTGTCCCCGCAGCGGGCTGACGCGGTGGTGGGCAGCTGCGGGGAACGCTGGGGAGCCGCGCGCAGGCTGGGGCCGCTGTGCCGGCCCCGCCCCCGCGCTACACAGACTGCTCCGCGTGACGTCACGCTCGGCTATAAAAACTGAGGCGCGCGGCTCTCGCTGCGCTGGAGGAGCTCGAGGCTGAGGGCTGCCGGTGGAGCGGGGTGCGACGGGGCCGCTGGGCCGCGGGCGCCTCAGCGATGTTTTACTCAGGGCTCCTCACCGAGGGCGGCCGCAAGGAGACAGACATGCGGGAGGCGGCGTCGCTGAGGCAGCAGCGCCGAATGAAGCAGGCCGTGCAGTTCATCCACAAGGACTCGGCCGACCTGCTGCCCTTGGACGGCCTCAAGAAGCTGGGTTCGTCCAAGGACACGGTGAGCCCCCGCGGCCGCACCCGCCTCGGGGACCCCGCGTGCGGCGGCCTGTCACCTTTGCGCTGTAAGGTCTCATAGGGCCCGCCCTTCGCCGCTTTCACTGAGTCACCGGCCCGGCCCCCTCTGTCTCCAGCGCTGTCCGCTGTCTCTGGTGCTCTCTTGGGGATTCCGCTCCATCCAGCATCCCCCTGCTTCAGTTTCTCTCGGGATTCCAGAGTAGCTCTTCCAGCTCGCCCTCCCTTCAGCGCACCCTCCTCCCTTCTTTCTCCTCTGGAGTAGAAGAGACTCTGCCTTCTTGCCCTCAGCTCCCCTTTCCTTTATTCGTAGTGCCGAGTTTGATTGCCCGGGCCTTGAGCCTCGCGGACAGGGGAGCTCCCGCTGCCTCCTAGGCTGCTTGGCCCGTCTTGTGACTCCTAGTGGGTGTGAGGAGGAGAGAACGAAGTGGGAAGGGGGCTTTCTGGCCAGTCACCGTTTCCAGATCGCTTTTGTTGAATCCATTTCCCCTCTGTGCAAAATCTACTTCTCCGTTTGATTTTGGTCTCATCTACCCTTGACCTTCCAACGGGAGGGGGCAGGGAGAGAAAAAGGGTGACTGTGAAGGTTTCCTGAGCCCTAGACCTCTCTTCATCATTTTCCTCTCCTGCTGCTCCATCCCCAAAGAGTGGATAGAGGGAGAAAGCCAGGCTGCTCCCTCTCATCAACGGCTAATGTGTGGAGCTGGATCTGTGATGGGGCTCCCGCAGTTCTTTCTTTCTTTTACTAGCAAGGTTGTTCTTGGCATTAAGAAGGAGAAACTCCAGAACTGGAGGTCTGAGTTCAAAGACCATACTGTCCTCTATCTATAGGGGGATCCTATAGGGGGATAAAGGTTACTAGTTTAAAGAACTGTATCTAACTCCCCTCCTTAATTCACTGTAGTGGTGCTGCACCAAATTGACGTTGAGTTTTGTACTTTCATCTGGAATTTTCTTGTAGTTTAACTTGTTTTCTTGAAGTTCATAATCACTTTATTCATTTAGGCAACAATTTATGAAGCATTATTTAATGTCTTTTAAATAAAGTGGATGCTTCCTATAATTTTGCCAGTATTTTTGAGGTTTTGGAATGTTTAATTTGTCAGGGAAGAGGATATCAGCCTGGACCACTGAAATTGCCATTTCCAGCCACATCTTGGGTATGGAGGGCAGAGCTGCTGAATCCACTTCTCTTTTTTAAAAATTTTATCAACTCTAATGAGACATAGATATCAAGATCAGGTTTGCCTTCCCCCATTGTGATAGAGAGTTATTTTTAGCTATTTATGTGCAGGAGATGTCTACTCAGTTATCCTGCTATGTTTTTTAAAGGATGTTTTACTTGAACACGCCACAGGATAGGTAATCTGATTCATGCTAACTTAGAGTGGTGGATAAGTGAAACGTATTCCTAGAAAAGAGATCACTGTCTTTCTTCCTTCCATTTTACAGCAGTCAAAATTCATGTAGCAAATCTGGTACAAATCTTCTTACTTTCAGGCCAAAATAATCCTAGTTCTTGGAAGCCTCAGGAGCCAATAAACAGTAATAGGAAAATAAGTCAAGTGTGGAATTCCCGCCCCCCTTCATGCTGAATTTAAGATGTTTCACATTTGGTTGTCCTTGGGATGTCGAGGAGTTTCCTAGCCCTGAGGAACTGCCTCTCCATTCTTCTGCCAAGCATTCTTTATACTGCTTCATCCTGTGTAGGAAGAATTCCATCTGCTTTTCTGACTCCAGTCTGTCTCAGTTGAGCCACACAGGAGCTGCTAATATGGAACAGGCAGTAGGCTGGAAGGAAGAAATGTCCTTAAAGCAGGTTATTGCCATGGATGTGACACACTGCAATTTACTGTAAGACCCTAACCCATGGTTCACAATTTCTCTCCCCACTGCCCTCCACTGCCAAGGAGCTGATACTCTCTTACTGTTCGCACACCTGGAGTATGCAAGTGATTGCACAGAAGAGTTAGAACCAGTCACAGATGCCAAGGCAGACTGAGATAGGGCTAGGAGAGCTCTGAGTACTGGGGTGAAGTGGCAAGCTTAAGCTTTCTTGGACCTTATGCTGCTGCCTCTGAATAATCTTAGAAATAACTTTAGAAGTACTGTGTCACTTGTCTTTATGGATATAGCTGGTAGTATATCCATAAAGTGTTGACTCAGTGTTCTGTCACCGAAGTGAAATTTGGAGGATACCAGAATTGATTAGACAAGTCTATAGTACAAAACAGGCAGATTCTCTACCACCTGAGCCACTACTGAAGCCCAAAATTGACGATATAAGTCTATAGTACAAACTCAATAGAAGTGGGACAAGAAAAGGAAGGGGCGGCACCAGAGGAAGATTGGAGGGAAAGGATGAATTAGTTCTCATTGACTTTGGGGTTTGTGCTAGTGAGAAGATTGTAGGTTGTTTTCTTCATACTGGTGACCTATATTAGAATTATATTGTTGAGTATTCTGAATTATCTACCTTTTACCATGCTGTTTCTATAATATTCACTATTTGAATCCAGCCTGCCAACTTTTTTTTTTCTATTGGCAAAGAGCATCCATAGACAGTCAAATGTGATCTTGTTCTCTTGGCCCCAGGGAACTGACTTTGCCCTATTCCTGTTTGTGTGTAGTTGGCTGCTACAAAGTCTACTGTGGAAATTAATCTTATTTCTTATGTCTGGCTCTCTTATTTTGTTTGTCCTTTCATCTTGTGCAGTTTGTGTGTGTATTAGATTAAGAACTAAAATCAGAGATATAAGTGAGTAATATTTTATTTCACTTATTATTCAAGTTGATGAAGCTATAAAAATCACTCTTGGAGCTTTGTATATTCTAATTTCTTGTTTCTTAGCTACCAGATTAATAAATATTCTTCTCATTGAGGTGAAGACTTTTCAACTTTAAAAATAGTCATGTCATGGTGTAATATGCTGTCTTTCCTATATGATAATAGTACTGACCATCAGGGTATATCCTTACTTATTCAGGAATAAAAAGTGGTTTTGCTTTTCTCCTTATGATTGCTTCTGCTTATAGCCAAATGCTTTAAGAAAACTCACTAAAATTAAAAGGCTGGGGAAGGAAATAAAGCAAAGCCAACCGACTGTGAAATGACCAGCCCTGTACTCTGAGTATGGGTTTACCTGGTGGCTCAGTGGTAAAGAACCTGTCTGCTAATGCAGGAGATGCAGGTTTGATCCTTGGTTGGGAAGATCCCCTGGAAAAGGAAATTGCAGCCCAATCCAGTATTCTTGCCTGGGAAATCACATGGACAGAGGAGCCTGGTGGGGTGCAGTCCATGAGGTCAAAAAAGAGTCAGACACAACAGCCGCAAGGAATACTCTGAGTATCTGATCCTTCTGGTCAGAATCTCTAACAATGAGGGCAGCCTTGGGTGGTACTCTATAGATTAATTTTTCATAATGCCACAAGACATTCATAATGCTGTAGATTTTGATCCAGAGGACTTTGGAGTTTTAGAAGAGGAGCATGAAATAGCAGTATAAATCAGTATCTGGTGCAAACTGAAGATTTCCAAAGCCATGATCAAATCCTAATTATAGTAAACATTATTTGAACACTAGCTGTGTTCAGGACACAGTGCTAGGAACACAAAGAAGAAAACAGTAAAGTTTACCTATACAAGGAGTTTATAGATTCGAGGAAGGATAAGACCAATTGATTTATTTACTCCCCAAATACTTATTGAACACTTTTTACATGTCAGGCATAATCTAGGTATTGAAGATATAATAGTGAACCAAAATGGGTTTCCTGCCCATCACAGAACTTGCATTCTTATAGGCGAGAAGGTAGAAAATAAATCAAGTAAATATATACTATATCAGGTTTTAATCAGTGCTATGGAGAAAATAAACCAGGATTAGGGAATAGAGAGTATAATGGCCAGGTAGGATGAAGTAGAGCCTTGCTGTTTTATCTAGGGTGATCAAGGAAGGCATCTCTGGTAAGATGACACTATAGGAGATATTGAAGGAAATGAGAGAGCAAACTATCTTGGGGAAGAATGTTATAGGCAGAAGGAACAGCCAGTGCAAAGGCTCGAACATCATTGTGCTCGGTGTGATTGAAGAATTATAAGAAGGCCATTGTGGCCAGAGCAAAATGAGCAAGAGGAAGTGATAGGAGACAACATCAGAGAGATAGTGAGAGTCCAAAGTACTTAAAGCCTTATAGGTCACTGTACAGATATTTAATCTGATAAGGGAAACTGGTGGAAAACTTTTGCAAAATGGTGAGATGATGTGACATTTCACAAAGCAGACTATTGTGTGTGTGGATTATGCTGTAGAGGGCAAGCGTGTAAGCAGGCAGACTGGTTAGGAAGCTGGTTAGTTAGCATTTAGATAGTAATCTAGGTAAAGATGATGGTGCCTCAGAGCAGTGTGCTAGCAATGAAGAGGATGAGAAAAGACCAGATTCTGGGTTCTTTTGAAGACAGAGCTGACAAGTTTAGTTGAGAGTTGGATTTAAGATCTGAAAGAAGGAGTCGTCAAGAATAACACTTATGTTTTTGATCTAGTCATTGGAAGAATAAAGTTTGTCATACACTGAAATGACTAAGAGGTACAGGTTAAGGATAGGAAATAAGAATCAGGAATTTGATTCTTGAACAAGTTAAGTTTGGAATGTCTATTAGTTATTCAAGTGTAGATGTTGAATGAGGTGAGGTGAAGTCCTCTGTCGTGTCCGACTGTTTGCAACCCCGTGGACTGTAACCTACTAGGCTTCTCCGTCCATGGGATTCTCCAGGCAAGAATACTGGAGTGGATTGCCATTTCCTTCTCCAGGGGATCTTCCCGACCCAGGGATCAAACCCAGGTCTCCCGCATTGGAGGCAGACACTTTAACCTCTGAGCCACCAGGGAAGTCCAGATGTTAAACCAGGAAGCTTATGCCATGTCAAGATATTACAGTCAATCAGCACTAGAGAAGTTCAGTGGAAGCAGTGACTACTCTGGCCTGGTGTGACAATCGTGATGGAGAACAACATCTGATTAGAGTTTTATCATCCCCTGAAGAGTCAACTGACTGTATAGAGAAGAGGCTGCTTCCAGAGCATGCCCTATAGAACCTCAGAATAAGAACTTTATAGGTTATCTGGTTTAATTCCCTGCCCCTGTATAAATCCTTTCCTACAATAATGCAGCCCACCAGGGGTAACTGAGAAACCACCATCTCAGGAATAAGGCTGGTCTCTTGAAAAAGCATGACTATTGGGTCATAAGGCAAAAGTAAAGAGACAGAACACAGAAGGCCTGGGGCAATGTGACAGACTGCCTTAGGTAGAGTCCCATGTGATTTTGAGCAGCTGTAATCCAAAGGATAATCTGTGTTTCTATGGTGTAGAAAGGGTCACGTGTTGTATATTCAGCTTGTAAATAAAGAGAAAGCACAGAAATTAGTGCTCCTTTAGATTTCCAAGACCAGATAGAGACACATATATTGGGCTTGAAGTGAGTCAGTCAGGAGTCCATGTCTGTCTACAAACTATACATGAGGATGAAAATGGAGTAAGCTGTTTCATGCCCTTTTAATTTAAAAAAAAAGTGATCAGCTTCAATTTTAAGTTGAACATGAGGGTTTAAAATACATATATACACATACATAATTTTATTAACATTTGTGTGCTTACTCTATACCTGACACAACGTTAAATGCTTCATATGGACCATCTCATTTCATCCTCACAAAAGCTCTGCAGGGTACTTACTAACTTGAACCCAGCTTTGTCTGATTCCAAAGCATATATATTTTAAACAATACTCTAAGTCGAGAGTTGGCAAACTTTTCTGTAAAGGACCAGATGTGATTGTTTTTGGCTTTGCAGGCCAGTCTCTGTCTCAGCTACTCAACTGTGCTGTTATAATGCAGAAGCAGCCATAGACAGTAAACAAATGGGGTTGATTGTGTTCTAATAAAACTTTATTTACAAAAGTGCACAACAGGCTGATTTGACTTGTGGGCCATATTTGCTGACCTCTTGGTAGGCTGCAGTCTATGGGATTGCTAAGAGTCAGACACAACTGAGCAACTTCACTTTCACTTTTCACTTTCATGCATTGGAGAAGGAAATTGGCACCCCACTCCAGTGTTCTTGCCTGGAGAATCCCAGGGACTGGGGAGCCTGGTGGGCTGCCATGTATGGGGTTGCACAGAGTCGGACATGACTGAAGCGACTTAGCAGCAGCAGCAGCAGCAGCAGCATTTCTAAGTGTTCTATTGCTAAGCTAGAAATCTCGGGTTTCTCCTTTGAGAGTAAATACTACAAAGAAGGCAGACTTCTGTAATTTCTTCTATTTGCCAGTCTGGTCCATCCTATGAAGTGAAGTCACTCAGTCATGTCTGACTCTTTGTGACCCCATGGACTGTAGCCTACCAGGCTCATCCATCCATGGAATTTTCCAGGCAAGAGTATTAGAGTGGGTTGCATTTCCTTCTCCAGGGGATCTTCCCAACCCAAGGATCGAACCCAGGTCTCCTGCATTGCAGGCAGACACTTTACCTTCTGAGCCACCAGGGAAGCCCCATCCTATGGACCACAGAAATCTATTAGACTGATTCTGTGTGGATTCAGTGCAGCATAGGTAAGTGATTGAGAAGGTGACCTTAGAAGTTCTTGTTTAAATCATGATCTCATGGTATCCTGCAGTAGAGCCTGCTTCCTCTCACCTCACTTTTCTTCCCACTCTACAGGCTGGTTAGAAGAAATATTTAATATTTAACTTCAGCTGTGCTACCTAGAATACAACACTGCCCACAAGGTTCATTTCCTTCAGAAGCTCCTGGTAGTGATAAAGACCTCACATTTGAGCTTGCCTGCTTAGGATTTAGATGCCTAAATGCTGGTTAAGGTTTAGCAGCCACATTAGTGGGAACAGTAGAGAACCTGGGACTACTTAGGTTAGTAGTTGCCTTGTTGAACTAAAACATAAAGCAGGATCCACATCAGGAAGGTGTCTTGATAGCTATGTCCAAAAGGCCACCATAGTATCTGCAGCATCTATCTGACTAGTGCCATACGTCTTGAAGGATATCTGGAAAGTAGAAGGTAGCCCTTGGAAAGCCAATATTTCAATAGACATAAAATAAACCACTTAAGCAAATTTGCAAAGCAACACTCAAGGAGTGGGACTGCAAGTAGTACAAACTATGTAGTGTATGAGTATTGAAGGGATTCTGAAAGAAAGAACTAGATGGTGTTGATCAAGAAAGCTTTCTGAGAAAGTGAAGTATAGAGATTTGTTCATTCAGTATGAATTCTGAAAGTAAGAACTAGATGATGTTGATCAATAAAAGTTTTTTGAAAAAGTAAAGTGTAGAGATTTGCTCATCCAGTATTATATCAAGACCTGGAGATATAGCTGTGATCAACACAATCAAGACCCTTGCCCTTGTGAAATTAATACTCTAGTGAGGGGAGTGAAATAAGAAACAACTAAATAAGCAAAATAGTTCTGAACTTATAATTACTATAAAAGAAATAGTGGGATATGTTAGTAAGAGGTGGAGTACCTCCTTTAAATAGTATGGTCATGGAAGATGTTTTTGAGGAAGTAATGTTTGAGCTGAGACTTGAATGATGAGAGCAAGCTAACTATTTGAAGTATTAGGGGAGGACATTTCAAACAGAGGGAATGGAAAGTGCAAAGGCATTAGAATGGAAAAGAGTTTTTGATTGTGTATATACAATGTATGAAAAGTTGCAAGACTACAGAAAAGAACTGTACAAAAAAGCTCCTAATGACCTAGATAACCACAATGGTATGGTCACTCACCTGGAGCCAGACATCCTGGAGTGTGAAGTCAAGTGTGCCTTAGGAAGCAGTACTATGAACAAAGCTAGTGGGAGGTGATGGAATTCTAGCTGAGTTATTTCAAATCCTAAAAGATATTGCTGTTAAAGTGCTGCACTCATTATGCCAGCAAATTTGAAAAACTCAACAGTGGCCACAGAACTGGAAAAGGTCAGTTTTCATTCCAATCCCAAAGAAAGGCAATGCCAAAGAATGTTCAAATTACCACATAATTCCACTCATTTCACATGCTAGCAAGATTACGCTCAAAATTCTTCAAGATAGGCTTCAGCAGTATGTGAACTGAGGATGTCCAGAAGTACAAGCTGGATTTAGAAAAGGCAGAGGGACCAGAGATCAAATTGCCTACTATACTGGATCATAGAAAAAACAAGAGAATTAAAAAAATCTACTTCTGCTTCATAGACTGTGTTAAAGCCTTTGACTATGTGGATCACAACAAACTGTGGAATATTCTTAATGAAATGGGAATACCAGACCACCTTACCTGTCTTTTGAGAAACCTGTATGCAGAACAAGGAACAACAGTTAGAATTGGACATGGAACTACAACCTGGTTCCAAATTGGGAAAGGAGTAAATCAAGGCTGTATGTTGTCACCCTGCTTGTTTAATTCATATGGAGAGTATATCATGTGAAATGCCCAGCTAGATGAATCACAAGCTGAAATCAAGATTGCCAGAAGTATCAGCAACCTCAGATATGCAGATGATACCACTCTAATGGCAGAAAGTGAAGAGGAACTAAACAGCCTCTTGATAAAGGGGAAAGAAGAGAGTGAAGAAGTTGGCTTAAAACTCAGCATTCAGAAAACGAAGATCATGGCATCTGGTCCTGTCACTTCACGGAAAATAGGTGAGGGAAGTGTGGAAACTGTGAGATTTCAGGGAAAATATAGAAACTGTCAGATTTCATTTTGTGGGCTCCAAAATCAATGCTGATGGTGACTGCAGCCGTGAAATTAAAAGTCACTTGCTCCTTGGAAGAATAGCTATGACAAACCTAGACAGTGTATTAAAAGCAGAGATATCACTTTGCCAACAGAAGTCTGTCCAGTCAAGCTATGGCTTTTCCAGTAGTCATGTATGGATGTGAAAGTTGGACCATAAGAAGGCTGAGCACCGAAGAATTGATGCATTTGAACTGTAGTACTGGAGAAGAATTTTGAGAGTCCCTTGGACAGCCAGGAAATCAAACCAGTCAATCCTAAAGGAAATCAGTCCTGAATATTCACTGGAAAGACTAATGCTGAAGCTGAAACTCCAATACTTTGGCCACCTGATGTGAAGAGCCGACTCATTGGAAAAGACCCTGATGCTGGGAAAGATTGAGGGCAAGAGGAGAAGGGAGCAACAGAGGACGAGATGTTGGATGGCATCACTGGACATGAGTTTCAGCAAACTGTGGGAGACAATGAAGGACAGGAAAGCCTCAGTTCAGTTCAGTCACTCAGTCGTGTCCGACTCTTTGCGACCCCATGAATTGCAACACGCCAGGCCTCCCTGTCCATCACCAACTCCCAGAGTTCACTCAGATTCACGTCCATCTAGTCAGTGATGCCATCCAGTCATCTCATTCTCGGTCGTCCCCTTCTCTTGCCCCCAGTCCCTCCCAGCACCAGAGTCTTTTCCAATGGGTCAACTCTTCACATGAAGTGGCCAAAGTTCTGGAGTTTCAGCTTTAGCATCATTCCTTCCAAAGAAATCCCAGGGCTGATCTCCTTCAGAATGGACTGGTTGGATCTCCTTGCAGTCCAAGGGACTCTCAAGAGTCTTCTCCAACACCACAGTTCAAAAGCATCAATTCTTTGGTGCTCAGCCTTCTTCACAGTCCAACTCTCACATCCATACATGACCACAGGAAAAACCATAGCCTTGACTAGACGGACCTTAGTCGGCAAAGTAATGTCTCTGCTTTTGAATATACTATTTAGGTTGGTCATAACTTTTCTTCCAAGGAGTAAGTGTCTTTTAATTTCATGGCTGCAATCACCATCTACAGTGATTTTGGAGCCCTCCAAAGTAAAGTCTGACACTGTTTCCCCATCTATTTCCCATGAAGTGATGGGACCAGATGCCATGATCTTTGTTTTCTGAATGCTGAGCTTTAAGCCAACTATTTCACTCTCCTCTTTCACTTTCATCAAGAGGCTTTTTAGCTACTCTTCACTTTCTGCCATAAGGGTGGTGTCATCTGCATATCTGAGGTTATTGATATTTCTCCTGGCAATCTTGATTCCAGCTTGTGTTTCTTCCAGCCCAGCGTTTCTCATGATGTACTCTGTATATAAGTTAAATAAGCAGGGTGACAATATACAGCCTTGACATACTCCTTTTCCTATTTGGAATCATCTAACACAAAGCCTATTTTATAATAAAATGTCAGATATCTCATGTAATTTATTAACTATCACACAGAAAATGAAAAAAAGAGAATGGTTGTATGGGTCCAAAAGAGTTTTAAGTGTATCAGTTGTTTGCCCTTATGATCATGAGGCTAACTGGGAACTTCAGCTTGCTGCCTCTGCCCAGCGTCATGAGAGAGTGTTGTGCTGTGTAGCACTAGCCCAGGAAAAGATCAGGATTCAAAGTATGGTTTTTACTGAATGTGTATTACTTTGGCACCATCACAAAGTTGAAAAATAAGAAGTTGAACCATTGTAAGTTGGGGACGAACTCAGGATATACTTGGGATGGAAAGTTAGGAAGTTTGATTCTCTTCTGAGAATCAAAAGAATCAAAATGAGTGGGTGGGTAATGGTGCCATTTTACTAGGTTAGTGGAAAGGAAGTAATCCAGAACATCAAAATGGAACAGGACTTTGAGGCTCACACCTCTTTTATTACTGATGAAGAATGTGAGACTGATTTTAAAAAAAGTAATACTTAGTGATTTACTCAAGGTTGTATGTGACAAGTGGTCATTTTGCTGAAATAGAAAGCCTTCATGGAGGAAATAAAGGTAAGATTGGGAAGCAGGATGAGTTAGTGGAAGGTCTTAAATGCTAAATTGCATATTTTGTGTTTAATACAGCTGGTAAAAGAACCACTGCAGGAGAAGGAGACCATGATATAATGTTTTAGGAGATTATTTGAACTTAGATATAACAGCAGAAATGGGGAGGAATCTGTGAGGTGTTAAAACAGCAGAATTTCACTCACCAAGATGAAGATGATGGGAGAAAGCACAAGTTTTGTGGGAAAGATTAGTGGGACAAGTTAAGTTTGAAAGTGCCTGTGAGGTGTCTAAGTGGAGAAGTTCAAAGAGACAGTTGGTTCTATGGATCTGAAACTCAGAAGCAAGGGCTGGGCATGAGACAGAGTCATCATCATAAAGGCAATTATTTACACAATGAAAGTAAGTAAGATTGCCCTTAAAGGTTTTGTCAAATGAGAAGGGGGCCCAAGGAGAGCAATGAGGAACACTAACATTAAGGAAATGAGCAGAGGCAAAGGAACCAATAAATGATATAGATGTAGAGAAGACAGAAAAGTGGTTTTAGAAGCCAGTGGAGGAGAGTTTCAAGAAAAACAGAATGTTGTTTATTAAAGCATTGTTTCTAATGGCAAATATATAGAAACAATCTACATGTCCATTAGTAGTTATGTAAATTGAGGTGTGTTTGTACTGCAGACTCATATGTTTACAGATGATGTACTGTTTTAAAATGCAGAGGGTAGAGCATATGTGAAAAAAAATAGATGCTAAGGTTTTTGGATAATCTGACATTACATCTGCATTGGACTGCAAGGAGATCAAACCAGTCAACTCTAAAGGAAATCAGTCCTGAATATTCATTGGAAGGACTGATGCTGAAGCTAAAGCTCCAATACTTTGGCCACCTGATGTGAAGAACTGACTCATTAGAGAAAATCCTGATGCTGTGGAAGATTGAAGGCAGGAAGAGAAGGGGATGACAGAGGATAAGATGGTTGGATGGTGTCACCGACTCGATGGACATGAGTTTGAGTAAGCTCTGGGAGTTGGTGATGGACAGGAAATCTGGCATGCTGCAGCCCATGGGGTCGCAAAGAGTTGCACACGACTGAGCGACTGGACTGAACTGAACTGAAGTTACGTTATTGGGGTGTGTGTCGGGGGGGTATCAGCATGCATACATGTGTGTGTATATGCACACATGTACATGCACTTTAGTTTTGCACAATTTGGCAGACAGAGTTAGTTGGCTAAATTATCACCCATTTTCAGCCCTTTTCTATCTATCTGACTCCTCTATGGAGAAGCTAAATTCATCTACATTCCTTTGCTTTAGAAGTGGCCATGTGAATTCTGATCAAGAAGATACAGGCAGAAAACTGCTGAGGGAACTTCTGGGAAAACTTTTGCTTTCCTGATAAAAAGGATAGATGACAGAGTGTCCCCTCTTCCCTCCTCATTTCTTGGACGTGGATGTAATGCCTGGAGCTGGGGCATCCATCGTAAGACCACGAGGGAATAGCCATGAAAATTACAGAAACAATAGCCCTGAAATTGTTAATCAGCTGAATTAATGCCAGCAACTACCTACCTCCATTTTCTTGTTATATAAGAAAAAATATACCTCCATTCAAGCCCCATAAAGTTGGTTTTTCTTGTGGCTGTATGCTTTCTTAATGTATAGGGTATATTTTTTAAATTTACATTTATCAAAAAAAATACATGTATATAATTTAAAACTTTAAAAAAATCTGAACTGTTCCTTAATTCTCTTATTCCTCTCCATCATGTCCCTTCTCCTACTATGCTAATATTGTAATATGTTCAGTTCAGTTCAGGTCAGTTGCTCAGTTGTGTCCAACTCCTTGCAACTGCATGAACCGCAGCATACCAGGCCTCCCTGTCCATCACCAACTCCCAGAGTTCACCCAAACTCATGTCCATTGAGTCAGTGATGCCATCCAACCATCTCATTCTCTGTCATCCCCTTCTCCTCCTGCCTTCAATCTTTTCCAACATCAGGTGCTGGGGTCTTGCCCTGGTGGATCCAGGGTAATTCAAAGGGGAGACGGAATCGGCATCCTAGGAAAAAATTTATTTAATTACAGATATATAGAGAGATTAGAAACGGATAGTGTAGTAGGAAATATTAGTGGAGAAAAGAGGCTGAATAACTTGGTTTATGTGAGATACCAATAAAATTCCAAGACAAGGATTTTGCACTATCTATGTTGGGCCACCGGTGCCCGTTTGAATATCAGAGGGTGCCCTGCCTTGGGCTCCCTCTCTCACAGATCTTACAAGCCAGGGCAAGTAAGTAGACGTGGCGAGCACCCATGATCCAGATGGGAATTCAGCCAGAAAAATGGGGAGCAAGAAAGAAACAACAGGAGGGAATCAGTCTTTCCAGAAACTGATCTGTTTTATTTTTCAGGTTTGCTTATATACTTTTTGTTATACATAGGGATGAATACAGTCACACAGGTGTCAGCAGACCTGACCCTTGTCAAAATCAGGTGCTTCATATAAATGTATACAAAGGTCTTATGGGTTTTGCATCATCTTCTGGCCATGAGGCCTGCTGACATTTTATGGCCCTTTCTGATAATGGTCAGTCAACCAGAAAACTTATTTTTCCAGGGGTGATTTTTTTCTTAAACCAAGCGCCAACCTCCAAACAAAGTTGCATTCCCATAGGATGTGGGTGTAGTGGGTTACAATCAAGAAAGGAACTTACTTAGCCTAAGGTTTAACATGATTAATCTTAAAGGTTAATAATTATTTCTCTTATATGCTAGTCATATTCATTATAAGGGCAGGGAATATGGAGCTTTAGCAGCAAATATTGGCTCAACAAGTGAAAAACCCTTCACCAATATAATTTCTAATCAACCCACTAATACTATACTAATAATTTTCTGACTTCTCAAAAGAGTCTGTATTTGGAAAGTTTTAAAGCATCTCATGCCTCTCACTGTTGGGAGGCTGTAAACAATCACATGTGGCCGGACGAACCCGCTCAGGCAGGCTAGAGACCCTTCAGAGGAGTTTGTAAGTTGAAACACTCTTGTCACGCCCAGGAATTTTTATTAACTGGAGCTGCAAGTTAACTGCTTCTCCAAGAGAGGTGGTGGTGGGGGTCAGCCCCCATAAAGTCAGAGGTATAGGTGAGAGCATAAAACAGTAAAGTAGGCACTCTGGTTTTGGGAGTAGATGCTCGGGAACAGGGGGTTTCCTGAGGCTCGATCTCGCGTTTATGTATGCTGAAGCCTCCTTCCTCATGACCTTTGCCATGGGCAGAGTTCCTCACGCTGGCTCCTGGCAATCAGGGTCTTTTCAAATGAGTCAGCTCTTCTCATCAGGTGGCCAGAATATTGGAGTTTCAGCTTCAACATTAGTCCTTCCAATGAACACCCAGGACTGGTCTCCTTTAGGATGGACTGGTTAGATCTCCTTGCAGTCCAAGGGACTCTCAAGAGTCTTCTCCAACACCATGGTTTAAAAGAATCAATTCTTCAGCACTCAGCTGAAGAATTCTTTATAGTCCAACTCTTCAGCACTCAGCTGAAGAATTCTTTATAGTCCAACTCTCACATCCATACATGACTACTGTAAAAACCATAGCCTTGATTACGGGCCTTTGTTGACAAAGTAATGTCTCTGCTTTTGAATATGCTGTCTAGGTCAGTCATACCTTTATGGTTGCAATCACCATCTGCAGTGATTTTGGAGCCCCCAAAAACAAAGTCTGTCACTATTTCCACTGTTTCTCCATCTATTTACCATGAAGTGATGGGACTGAATGCCATGATCTTTGTTTTCTGAATGTTGAGCTTTAAGCCAACTTTTTCACTCTCCTCTTTCACTTTCATCAAGAGGCTCTTTAGTTCTTCTTCACTTTCTGCCATAAGGGTGGTGTCATCTGCATATGTGAGGTTATTGATATTTCTCCTGGCAGTCTTGTTTCCAGCTTGTGCTTCATCCCGCCCAGCATTTCTCATGATGTACTCTGCATATAAGTTAAATAAGCAGGGTGACAATAGACAGCCTTGATGTACTCCTTTTCCTATTTGGAACCAGTCTATTGTTCCATGTCCAGTTCTAACTGTTGCTTCCTGACCTGCATACAGGTTTCTCAAGAGGCAGGTCAGGTGGTCTGGTATTCCCATCTCCTTCAGAATTTTCCACAGTTTATTGTGACCCACACAGTCAAAGGCTTTGACATAGTCAATAAAGCAGAAGTAGATATTTTTCTGGAACTCTCTTGCTTTTTTGATGATCCAACAGATGTTGGCAATTTGATCTGTGGTTCCTCTGCCTTTTTAAAACCAGCTTGAACATCTGGAAGTTCACAGTTCATGTATTGCTGAAGCCTGGCTTGGAGAATTTTGAGCATTACTTTACTGGTGTGTGAGATGAATGCAATTGTGAGTTAGTCTGAACATTTTTTGGCATTTCCTTTGTTAGGGATTGGAATGAAAACTGACCTCTTCCAGTCCTGTGGCCACTGCTGAGTTTTCCAAATTTGCTGGCATATTGAGTGCAGCACTTTCATAGCATCATCTTCCAGGATTTGAAACAGCTCCACTGGAATTCCATCACCTCCACTGGCTTTGTTCGTAGTGATGCTTTCTAAGGCCCACTTGACTTCACATTCCAGGATGTCTGTTTCTAGGTGAGTGATCACACCATCGTGATTATCTGGGTCTTGCAGATCTTTTTGTATAGTTTTTCTGTGTATTCTTGCCACCTCTTCTTAATATCTTCTGTTTCTCTTAGTTCCATACCATTTCTGTCCTTTATTGAGCCCATCTTTGCATGAAATGTTCCCTTGGTATGTCTAATTTTCTTGAAGAGATCTCTAATCTTTCCCATTCTATTGTTTTCTTCTATTTCTTTGCACTCACTGATCATTGAGGAAGGCTTTCTTATCTCTCCTTGCTATTCTTTGGAACTCTGCATTCAAATGGGTATATCTTTCCTTTTTCCTTTGCTTTTTGCTTCTCTTCTTTTCACAGCTATTTGTAAGGCCTCCTCAGACAGCCATTTTGCTTTTTTGCATTTCTTTTTCTTGGGGATGGTCTTGATCCCTGTCTCCTGTACAGTGTCACAAACCTCCGTCCATAGTTCCTCAGGCATTCTGTCTGTCAGATCTAGTCCCTTAAATCTATTTCTCACTTCCACTGTATAGTCGTTAGGAATTTGATTTAGGTCATACCTGAATGGTCTAGTGGTTTTCTCTACTTTCTTCAATTTAAGTCTGAATTTGGCAATCAGGAGTTCATGATCTGAGCCACAGTCAGCTCACAGTCTTGTGTTTGCTGACTGTGTAGAGCTTCTCCACCTTTGGCTGCAAAGAATATAATCAATCTGATTTTGGTGTTGACCATCTGGTAATGTCCATGTGTAGAGTTTTCTCTTGTGTTGTTGGAAGAGGGTGTTTGCTATGACCAGTACATTCTGTTGGCAGAACTCTATTAGCCTTTGCCCTGCTTCATTCTGTATTCCAAGGCCAAATTTGCCTGTTACTCCAGGTGTTTCTTGACTTCCTACTTTTGCATTCCAGTCCCCTATAATGAAAAGGGCATCTTTTTTTGGTGTCAATTCTAGAAGGTCTTGTAGGTCTTCATAGAACTGTTCAACTTCAGCTTCTTCAGCATTACTGGTTGGGGCATAGACTTGGATTACGGAGATATTGAATGGTTTGCTTTGGAAATGAACAGAGATCATTCTGTCATTTCTGAGACTGCATCCAAGTACTGCATTTTAGACTCTTTTGTTTACTATGATGGCTACTCCATTTCTTCTAAGGGATTCTTGCCCACAGTAGTAGATATTATGGTCATTTGAGTTAAATTCACCCATTCCAGTCCATTTTAGTTCACTGATTCCTAAAATGTCAACATTCACTCTTGTCATCTCCTGTTTGATCACTTCCAATTTGCCTTGATTCATGGACCTAACATTCCAGGTTCCTATGCAATATTTCTCTTTACAGCATTGGACCTTGCTTCCATCACTGCCTTTAAGCTTCCATTATTACCATTGAGTAGTCATATGCAATTCTGAATCCTAATCTTTTGTATTTGAATCTTCTTTTTCTCTCTAAAAACTTTTGGAATCTTTGTCATCCATGATATTCCAAAATTCTTAATTGTGTGAAATCTTGGTGTGGATCTTTTCCCTTTCATTATGCAAGGCTCCCTGTGAACCCTTTCAATCTGTAAGGTCATATCCTTCAGTTCTGGTGTGGTAGGGTGCTCCACCCTCATCCTCGGCTGTTGTAGAAATCTGTTCTAAGCCTAGCCAAACTATCAACCAACCAAAATCCTTTGATTTACTCTTACAAAAAAGAAAGTATTGGCATTCTTCCCAGTTGTCTGGGTCAAGTAAGAGTCCCATGTAGGCTTTATATTAATCTCTTTCCAGCTCTAATTGTGCCCTCCAACTGTAGTTTCTAATACCTCTATTCATCAGCTTTCCCAGGGTTTTTAAGTAGGAAAACTGCTTTTACAGCTAGACCCCCCAAGTATCAGTTCAGTTCAGTCACTCAGTCATATCTGACTCTTTGCGATCCTATGGACTGCAGCACGCCAGGCTTCCCTCCCGGAGCTTACTCAAACTCATGTCCATCGAGTCAGTGATGCCATCCAACCTTCTCATCCTCTGTCATCCCATTCTCCCACTGCCTTCAATCTTTCCCAGCATGAGGGTCTTTTCCAATGAGTCAGTTCTTTGCAGGTGGCCAAAGTACTGGAATTTCAGCTTCAGCGTTAGTCCTTCCAATGAATATTCAGGACTGATTTCCTTTAGGATTTACTGATTTGATCTTGCAGTCCAAGGGAATCTCGAGCCTTCTCCAACACCACAGTTTGAAAGCATCAATTCATTGGTGCTTGGCTTTCTTTATAGTCCAACTCTCACATTCATACATGACTACTGGAAAAATTCTAGCTTTGACTAGGCAAATTTTTGTTGGCAAAGTAATGTCTCTGCTTTTTAATATACATATATATGCTTTATACCCCCAAGTATAAAATAGTCCAAATGTAATAATTTATTGTTTTAAAAGTAACAGTTCTAGTGGAAAGGTCAACAAGATAACCCTCTTCCATGTAGTCATTTGGGGACTCAGGCTGATGGTGGCTTTTTATCTTAAACATGTTACCTCCAGGAAGGTTACCCTAGGGGTCATCTCCATTTCACCCAGTCAGAATAGGAGAAGAGTATGGAGGAGTGTGCACAGGAGAGTTTAATGAGACAAGCCTAGAAGAGGTATGTGTCACTTTCCCTAACATTCTGCTTACCAAACTCAGTCATATGGCCTTATCTAACAACAGGAAAGACTGGGAAACATAATCTATGTATCTGTCCAGAAAGAAGAGGAAATCATGGATTTTAGTTAGCAGCTGGCAGCCTCTGCTACTCTAGTGTTCCATGAAGTAGAATGGTATGAAGAATTTAGTTTTTCTTGGTGATGGCACTCCACTCCAGTACTCTTGACTGGGAAATCCCATGGACAGAGGAGGCTGGTGGGCTGCAGTCCGTGGGGTCGCACAGAGTTGGACACGACTGAAGCGACTTAGCAGCAGCAGCAGTCTAGGTCATTTACCAGTTTTTGGTCTGTTTTTTAGATTCCAAGATCACACAGAGTCGGACACGACTGAAGCGACTTAACAGCAGCAGCAGTCTAGGTCATTTACCAGTTTTTTTTAGATTCCAAGATTTTGTCAATATCTCTTTTGTTGTTGTTGTTTACTGTTTGCTTTGTAAAAGGATTAGGTCTTTCTAACCCCGAGATTGCCAGGAGAAATATCAATAGCCTCAGATATGCAGATGACACCACCCTTATGGCAGAAAGTGAAGAGGAACTAAAAAGCCTCTTGATGAAAGTGAAAGAGGAAAGCGAAAAAGTTGGTTTAAAGCTCAACATTCAGAAAACGAAGATCATGGCATCTGGTCCCATCACTTCATGGGAAATAGATGGGGAAACAGTGTCAGACTTTATTTTGGGGGCTCCAAAATCACTGCAGATGGTGACTGCAGCCATGAAATTAAAAGACACTTACTCCTTGGAAGAAAAGTTATGACCAACCTAGATAGCATATTCAAAAGCTGAGACATTACTTTGCCAACTAAGGTCCGTCTAGTCAAGGCTATGGTTTTCCCGGTAGTCATGTATGGATGTGAGAGTGGGACTGTGAAGAAGGCTGAGCACCGAAGAATTAATGCTTTTGAACTGTGGTGTTGGAGAAGACTCTTGAGAGTCCCTTGGACTGCAAGGAGATCCAACCAGTCTATTCTGAAGATCAGCCCTGGGATTTCTTTGGAAGGAATGATGCTAAAGCTGAAACTCCAGTACTTTGGCCACCTCATGGGAAGAGTTGACTCATTGGAAAAGACTCTGACGCTGGGAGGGACTGGGGACAGGAGGAGAAGGGGACGACAGAGGATGAGGTGGCTGGATGGCATCACTGACTCAATGGACATGAGTCTGAGTAAACTCCGGGAGTTGGTAATGGACAGGGAGGCCTGGCATGCTGTGATTCATGGGGTCGCAGAGTCGGACACGACTGAGCGACTGAACTGAACTGAACTGAACTCCTTGAATATCATTTTAGTGAAATTTTGGTTGGGAGCAGAGGTAAATTTGCAGTTCCATTGTCATTTAAAACGTGAGGGCATAATTAAATGACTACAGAAAAGCATCTCTGATATTCATATGAGTTTATTGGCTGTAAATTTTCAGCTCCTGAACTATACTGTGAGTACTTTTAGTTATAAAAATAAATGAAAATAATTATATGTAATGACATGGAAAAATGCCTTTCATATATTAAACAAAATTTTTAAAATTTAGAAGCGTATTATGATGTGATCCTATTTTTATTTATGTTTGTAAATGCATTAAAATTTGGGGAGGACTCCCTGGTGGTGGTTGAAATTGTGCATTCTCAATTCAAGGGGCACAGATTCAATCTCTGGTTTGGGAACTAAGATCTCACATGGAACTAAGACAGCCAAAAAAGGAAAGATATTCTTCTAAATTTAATGGTTGTCATTTGTAGGGAGTGGAACTAAGAAGGATGAGATGCTGAGAAAGCTTCCCTTTTAATTGTATATGCTTTAGTGATATTTGAATATTTTACATTGAACATGTGTTATGTTTAAACCTTTTTGGTTACTAAACAAAGGAATAGTCACCAGGGTCAAATGCCCTAGAGAATGAAGGCTGAAAAATGTCTATCAGATTTGGAAATTAGGAGATCATTATTGGTATTGTGGGATCAGAAGTGATTTCAGTGAAAAAATATAGAATGTCAGGAAATAGAATAGTTATTTCAACCTTTATTAAAGGCTGATTAAGACAAGGATGTGATTAGGTTGGGCTTCCCAGGTGGTACTAGTGGTAAAAACCTATCTGCCAATTCAGGTTCAATCCCTGGGTTGGGAAGACCCCTGGAGGAGGGCATGACAGCTCACTCCAGTATTCTTGACTAGAGAATCCCATGGACAGAGGAGACTGGCGGGATACAGTCTATAGGGTCACAAAGAGTTGGATAGGACTGAATGACTTAGCACATGATTAGGTTAGGATGTGGCATTGAAGAGACAGGGTCTGGAGTTCTGTGGAGTTTTCTCCCCAGTATATGAGAACTTAGAATGTATATTAATATATAGGCTATGGAGAAGGGGTCTAGGAGGAAAATTCAGAAGAGAGATGACTCAAGTTCAGAACCTTCCTCATTTGCCTCATATGTCGGATGATTAGACTCCTCTCAAGATTTAGAGTATCTAGGTAAAGTGGTATTCAGCAAGACCACTGTAGAAGGAAAGCCACAAACTTTAGGTTAGGAGGGCGTAGGTTAGACAGCCTTTGAAGTCCCTTCCAGTCCTCAGTTCTACAACTTATCTGAGTTGGTTCTGCTAAGCATGGATCTCACAGAAACAAACACCTGCTTTCATATAAATCTAGGCTTATTAGTGAAAGAGATAAGAATGAAGAATTTCTGTTTCTTTTGCAGAGCAAAGCATTCTCCCAGGGTCAAATCAGGAAATCTGACAAAGTTAGCACTTCCTGTAGCTCCTTATCAGTTAAGAATCTCTCATTTTCATTTAAATGCCCCCCTTTTCCCAAGGATGCTAATTTAGAATCTGTCTTGCCAAGAATCAGTGTATTTTGGGAATTTATTTCTTTGCCTCACCAGGGTTACAATGAGTCATGGCTCTGACTCCTTTCTTCCTCAGAAATCTGTGAGATAGTGGATAATGAAAACTTTTCCAGTTCTACCCCTTGCTGGAGAAGGTTCTAGGCTCTGGGCTTCTAGGAGTGACTATCTTCCCTTTAGAATTGAAATGCCGTCTAGAATGTGTCACGGAGATACTTGGGATAAGGCTCTATCCTCTGAGGGATTTTAAGTATTATTGTAAACGGGGAAAAATGTGCTCCTGTAGAGATTTCTTAGGTCAAATGACTTCAAGAAGTGGCTTACACTTTCTGGAGGCCACTTGGAGTAGAAAGAGTAGAGTGTAGTTATATCTACCCTAGTAACTCTCCTGCTGCTGCTGCTACTGCTGCTAAGTTGCTTCAGTCGTGTCTGACTCTGTGCGACCCCATAGACAGCAGCCCACCAGGCTCCCCCGTCCCTGGGATTCTCCAGGAAAGAACACTGGAGTGGTTTGCCATTTCCTTCTCCAATGCATGAAAGTGAAAATCAAGTAGCTAAGTTGTGTCCAACTCTTCTTGACCCCATAGACTACAGCCTACCAGGCTCCTCCACCCATGGGATTTTCCAGGCAAGAGTACTGGAGTGGGGTGCCATTGCCTTCTCTTAGTAACTCTCCTAAGCACTATCAAAGAGCACACTTGAATTCACATTCCTTATTCTGCATCCTAACATTATGTATCCTGGCATGTATATAAGGTCTAATTAAGTCCCCTGCTTCTTGGTCAGTTTCTGCCCCCTTTATACTCCACTTTTGGCCCATTAGAGAGAGAATGGATAACAAGCATATGGCAGGAGGAGCCTTATGCTTCTTGAAGTCCAGAGGATAATGGTAAGGATGATTCTCATGGGTTCTGTCAGGTTCTAAAGTATATCTCCTAAGAGTGTTATTCAGCAAGTATGACCTGTCTTCCCACCTCATCTACCCCCTGAATGACTCAGCCCACAGGAGAGAGCCAGGTCACCAAGGCATATGCATTTGAATCCAAAAGATAAGACTATGAGGAAGTGAGACTTGAAATAGAAGTACACAGAACTCCTGAAAACCAGTGCTAAGAAGGTTTTTTTGGCCTATGAGAATTAGCTGCCCTTGCTTATAAGTCCTCTGGAAAGATATATTTATTCCACATAGAGTAAAGCCACTTTTCTCCTGAAATGCCCTTGTAAGGGAAGGGAAGGAGGCAAGCCCAGGTAGTACAAATCACAAGAGTCCCTTACTTTTCTTTAGCCATGGAATACTGGCCGTGTTCACATTTCTCAGAGTCCCATATTGCTTTTTCATTCACTGAGGTTGGTCTACTGTTCTGATAGTTTTTACTCTGATAATACTCATGAAATCTGTACTTGAGGGAAGAATAAATAAGAGGCAAAGGTGGAGCTCAGTTATGTGAGGCTCCTTCATTATTTCCATGGCACCTGGGAGACAATGGGGGAGGGGAACATGGCCTGTCACTAAGAAGTCTCTGCTTTCTGTTCCCCAAGCAACCTCATAACATTCTGCAGAGGCGCCTCATGGAAACCAACCTATCTAAGCTCCGAAGCAGTCGTGTCCCTTGGGCTTCCAAGACCAACAAATTCAATCAGGCCAAGTCTGAGGGGCTGAAGAAGTCTGAGGATGATGACATGATTTTGGTTTCTTGCCAGGTAAAGTTCTGATAATAACTTTTCCAGGTTTTCTGCAGAGTAGGATTCAGGTCTAATATGATCCCAATAATGGGGCCCTTTCCTCCAAACTGTATAGAATGTGGATGTTATCACAGAATTCATAAACGAGTTTTAAGGGGGCACTCTGTGCATCACTGGAAGTGTATGCAGTATTTTGTATGCATGTGCATCCTTTATGGGGAGAAGGACTAAATATTACATCAGATTTGCAAAGGGACATGTGATACACACACACACACACACACACACACACAATTAAAAGCCACTTTGTGTATACAAGGAAACATCCCAAAGGCCTTTGGGATCCTCTGTCAGCTCTACAATCAGCAGGAAAAAGATGGATACAGATGGGACACTATCCTCCACAAATGTGAGGATGCTCTCCAACCCTGCCTTTCATGTGACATCTGCTGCTTGCTCTTTGGATTTCTCTTCCCTTTTGCGTCTCTGGCTTCTGTTGAACAGTATATTTTCTCTCCACAGTGTGCTGGAAAGGATATGAAAGCCTTGGTTGACACAGGCTGTCAATATAATCTTATCTCTTCAGCCTGTGTGGACAGACTGGGGTAAGTAGCCACTTGTACTAAAAGTCAGATGTTATATGCTCTTTGCTTGAATTTATTTTGAAGTTCAGGCTTTCCATTGAAACTGAAACTGTTAGTCACTCAGTCATGTCTGACTCTTAGCAATCCCATTAACTGTAGCCAACCAGGCTCCTCTGTCCATGGGATTCTCCAGGCAAGAATACTGGAGTGGTTTGCCATGACCCCCCTCCAGGGGACCTCCCCTACCCAGGGATCGAACCCGGGTCTTCCACATTGCAGGCAGATTCTTTACCATCTGAGCCACCAGGGAAGCATTATCTCCCATCAGTTAAGTTTTGAACAAAGACCTTTGGGCTCTGGAATGAGAGAGTATGACATCCTTGACTCATTGCATGCCATGCCCTGATCCTGATTTGTGCCCTTCCCAGACAGCAAATTAAAAAGAGCTGCCCTGCAGGTATAGCCCAGAGAAGTAAAATCAGGGATGTGGTTGACCTTGGCTTGGAGTTCTGGAGGTCGCCCTGCCTGTCCCAAGAAGCATCAGTCAGACTGTGGAATAGAGCTATTGGGCCTGAACCATCACAGGGGTGATTAGTCTCTTTCCTTTCTGCAAATAACATGTAAAATCAGATCTTACTGCTGACCCTGCTGGGAACTGGATGTGAGGCAGACACCTTGAATATTGAATATATTATGTTATCCAAAAGCTAGAATTGGGTTCTCCCTCTTTTTCAGTCAGAGAAAGGCATTCTGTATCTTTCCTCCTTTTCACTCAATCCATTCTTTTATTCTCTTTCTTCTTCCTTTTCTTTTCTCCAAAGTACCAGGTGGGCCCTGAGGTCTAGCCCAGAATTGGGAGGATCAATCCAATATCTTTTTCCACTTCTCTAGCCCTAAGTACAACAAAGCATCCCCAGCCCAGATCTCTGTATTGAAACAATGACTAGAGTAGGTGTAATGGCCCATTTTAAGTCACTTAAAAAAATATTCTTGTTCTTAGGCAGACTTACACAAATCTTGATTTGTATATCAGTGACTTCTGCCCATAGGACCTGTTCCTTCTTGTTTCTACCTGCTCACCCCCTCACCGCTGAATCTTTGCAGCTGGCTCTGTGGGTTTTGTGCATTGCTATTTAGGGTGATGGGGAGTCCAAAGACACAGTGCTCCTGTGGGAAGAATCCTGAGCCTTTTTATGTAGTGAAGAGATGAGCTATAGTGCAACATGATGTTTCCAGAAAGACTAATAATGTCCTGGTGCATAATTAGGCAGTAGACTGCCATGATTCCAGAGGAGTTAATAACCATCTATAAAACTGCAATTATTTTCCTTTTGCATGGGCTGTAACACCAAAAGAGAGAAAATGGAGTAAAGCAGAAGTATCGGCACAGAGAGTCCATGATTAAGTATTTATCCACCAACTCATAATAGCTCGGATGCTGGCTGTTCCAACCAGCTTACATAACTGTGTGAAACCTTGGTGCTGTTCTTTCCTTTCTTTTCTAGACAGACAAGTTAAATTAACTAGGAATTAACCAATATCAATGCACTCAGCAAGTAAGTACCTACCTCTACCAACCTTATAGCATAAGACTAAGTGACGAAGATAGACTAAAACAAAGAGAAAATTAGACATTGAACAAAGCATCTTCTAAAATTAGGATCAATTGGCCCACTCTGAGATCTTTGCCCACAGATATGTAAAAGGCTATGTTAACTAAACTGCCTTGCACATAAGTGGGGATGTTGGAATGCAGAAAAGGATTCTGAGTGTGTCCCATGAGTGCAGATAGTGACATAGCCTTCTAGAACAGGAGCTAAATCTTTATATATATTTTTATATACCCCATGGCATGTTTAGGATAAAGTGCTCAAACAAGAAATGTAGGCTAACATTTTCTTTTGGTAAATTAACCTAGGAAATCCCTGGAATATTCCAGCTGTGGGTCAGAAGGTAGGCACTGCCAGATTCCATCAGAAACCTCTGCCAAGGGGATTCTGGTATTTGTTCTCTGGTGCAGACTCAAGGAGCATGTCAGATCTCACAAGCATGAAGGAGAGAGGCTTTCTCTACCCCGGCATCTGAAAGTTGTGGGCCAGATTGAGCACCTGGTGATCACACTGGGCTCCCTCCGCCTGGACTGCCCAGCAGCTGTGGTTGGTGAGTTGAACTGGGAACTGGACCTGTGGATCCCTAAGGTAAACCTTCTCCCTCCTTCCACCAAATCCTCATGGGATCTCAGGCCTGTAAGTACTGACTTCTTCAAAACCCCAGGTTTCCACTTTTTGTACTATAAACCTTGTCCCAGTTTTTGCCTTCCAAAGTACCAGATGGGCCTTGAGCTACATTCAAGACATGTTGAAAATCACTCAGAGAATAAAAATTTCAAGGGGGTAAGAAAACAAAAATTTCTGTGTGCCAGTAAAAGTTTTTACTGAGAACTTTCCATGGGCTAGTTAGAGGTAGAGGGCAAAATCCTCTTACTCCTTTGCCATAAATCCCATCATAACTTCCCACCAACTCCTGTACTCTATTCCTCACTACTCTAAGTTCCTGATTTTTGTCCGAAGGGCTTTCTTTGTCCTTTAAAGTTAAAAAGACCTGGGTTTGAATCTTGACTCTACCACCTTTTGTCATTCAATTGTGTCTGACTCTTTGAGACCCTATAGACTGTAGCCCACCAGGCTCTTCTGTGGGATTTTCCAGGCAAGAATAGGTTGACATTTCCTTCTCCAGGGTATCTGCTCAGCCCAAGGATTGAACCTGGGTCTCCTGCATTGCAGGTGGATTCTTTAGCACCTGAGCCACCAGGGAAGCTCAAACTATAATGATCTGGGGGAAATTACTTAATATAAGAAACTCAAGTCTGCGGACTTCTCCAGCAGGCAAGAAGCAGTCCACGTGGACCTATGGCAGGAAGCATGTTGCTTGGCCTGCAGAGGGGCACTGAGACAGTACTTGGACCCTGGTGGCTCCAGGTGCGGTGGGCGGGGTAATAGCAGCTTCTCATAGGATTCAGAAGCAAGCCATGTATGGTTGGCTGCCAGGGAACCATATTTTGATGTGGCTTGTTGCTGCTTTGAAGTGTTTCTGAACAATTTATGAGAAAAAAATAGTGTTTTAAAGTTTGCCATTTTACCGAATTATGGAATGTAAGATGGAAATACTTGTGAGGAGGCAAGGAAGTGACAAAAATGTGGCCGTCAGTAGAAAGTGAGCGGCTTTAATGGATGCAGCAGCAGCCTATGGCAGGAGATTAAGACTATGCTTTCAGGAATCATCTTTATAGTTCATTGCTAGAATTTTTCTTGAGTGGGTATTGTACTCTTATTGTACCCATAAGCCATGAGGGAGAGGTAGAGTGTTCCTTACTGAGTGTGAAGCCAATTCTTGGCAGTGTGTTTTTACTTTGTAACTGCCATTGGTTGTTGATGATCTATTTTCTAATTATCTGGGAGAGTGAAAGAAAAAAGGTTATGTGAGTGACTTTGTATGAAAATAAAAAGAGAGAAATGCTTGCTGCTGCTGCTACTGCTAAGTCGCTTCAGTAGTGTCTGACTCTGTGCGACCCCATAGACGGCAGCCCACCAGGCTCCCCCATCCCTGGGATTCTCCAAGCAAGAACACTGGAGTGGGTTGCCATTTCCTTCTCCAGTGCATGAAAGTGAAAGGTGAAAGTGAAGTCACTCAGTCGTGTCCGATTCTTAGCAACCCCATGGACTGCAGCCTACCAGGCTCCTCCGTCCATGGGATTTTCCAGGCAAGAGTACTGGAGTGGAGTGAGATTGCCTTCTCCTGAGAAATGCTTAGTAGATATTTATTAGATGGATGGGAGAGGGGAAGTTGTATAGAACCCTAGGGTGATAAGGCCGATTTCTAAACAACATGGGAATGGTTAAATCCTAGGTTTTTTTGTTTTTTTTTTCTTATTAGAGGATAATGAGAAGAACTTGTCTCTTGGTCTGCAGACTCTCCGATCCTTGAAGGTATGATTGGTTCTACTAACCCATTGGTACCTTTTGCCTGAGGTAAGGGTTCTCTTACACAGTGAAATCATTGACAGTAACCAGTGATCCTGTTTTGTTTTCAGTGCATCATAAACTTGGATAAGCACCGGCTGATCATGGGAAAGACAGACAAGGAAGAAATCCCTTTTGTGGAGACAGTTTCCTTGAATGAAGATAAGTGAGTGCCAGAATGGGTCAGGTCAAGTCAAATCCATTTGTCATTAACTGGAGGGGTTCTCACACAGGGTATTGGATTGTATCCTGCTTTTGACTTTCAATCACATAACAATAACACCCCTCCTCACCTCCAGAGTTTACAATCCCACACAATTCTGTAGCCCATGTTTCAGAATGAGTGCTGATTGATACTGCATAGTGTGGTGGAGGGAGTGAGTAGCTTTTAAACTAATATTGTACGTGCCTTCAGCCTAATTTCTTTGAATTTGGTATCATTTCTTCCATTTCTTTCTCATTTCAGCACTTCAGAAGCCTAACTACAGCCTACAGCATGTCTGCATGTGTGCACACACACCAGGTTGACAGATTGAAAAACTGGGTTTGAACCAATTGCAGCAGCAACTTGCTGTGGACCAAGTCCTACCCTCTAGCAGAAGCTCCAGGGGCTCATTCCCTCCCAGACCTCTCTCGACTTTAGTCTGTGCTTAGAGATCTTGTCTGGTTATAGCCATTGTTTTTACTCCTTTGACCACTTAATTTATAGATCTTTTTGACACTGCCAGGTCTCACTTATGGCCTATTTCTCTGCTTCCTCAAGGAATTTGCTTTTATTAGTCAAATATAGGGGCTGCCGGGTTCTATTTCTCCATAGATAACTTGCTTCTTTTCCTAAAGCTAACATATGTAATAAACAGGAACCTGACCTTTACTTCTTATGCAGAATACCTATGGCTATGAATTAGAATCTCTTCTAATTCATTTGTTGATTTCTCAAGTATGAATTGAACTGAAAGAACTCAGAGAGATGGGCTAGTCCAGCCCTTTCATTTAAAGGACCAGAGAGGCAAGTGAATTGTCTAAGCTCATATACTGTCAGTGGCGGAGGGCACCTAGAACTCAGACCAGACAAGCCAAAGCCAAGGCCATGTTCATTCTCATTTGTGGCTTCAAGCCTTGAGAGGAGGATGAAGAGGTAAGGGTTTGTAAAAAGGCAGGGTAGGGGAAGAATATGCTTTGGAGATGGATGCCAGAGGACTTGGGTAGCCCTCCTTCCTGTGTGCTATGCCCACTAAAAGTTCCCTGACCCAGGCTGTCACATTTAGGTGCTGATCTTTGTGCCTAAAAGCAACAGGTATAAAGATGAATGAGGTGGCTCCTCACCTTGAACTTCTTGGAGGGGAGAAGGAGGAAGGAATCACAGACAGAAGCACATTAACCACTCTCTGAGATGGAATTGAAGGCTTCAGTAAATAACCTGGGCATTGTTGTCGGATGTTGATACCCCCAAGATCCAGTCAGTATTTCTTTCTAGCCTGTTATTTATCTGCCTTGGACTCAAGTAGCTGGGAGCAGGAGAAGATGAGTAGACCTAGAACAGGTCCAAAACAGGATAGAGTCAGTTGGTGGGAATGCCTACCTAAGGAAACGTTTCCGGGATGGAGGTCTGGGAATGAAACCTGCTGGTAGGGAATTGAGGGTTGGGGAGTTCTTCACTTCTGTCCTGGTGTAAGGAAAGAGGCATGGTAGGAGCTGGTAGTTTCAAGGACAACTTTTTCTGACTCAGTACTTCCTGACCCCTCTCAAAGGGGTCACAGGGTTTCTTGAAGCCTTCCGTTGGGGTGTCAGTTGGATGTATAGATACCTGTAATGGAATCTCCCTTTTCAGTTTGGTCAGAGATGTGCTCAGAGGAGTCAGAAAAATAGCCAGCTGTGGGTGTCCCTACAGGAGATTCCCAAGTCTACCCTTGGTTCATAGCAGTAGTTCCTCAAGTATTCAGTGATCCTACTTCAGACTTTGCTACATCCCCACCAACTATTTTGTCCATGTTCAGCTACTGTTTCTACCAGACAGCTCTTTGGAACTCTGAATGTTGTTAGCTTTTCAGAAGCTCCCTAAAGACTATGAGCTTGGTGACATGACCCCCATTTGTACAGCTAGGCAGCCATACTGTAGCCAGTTGTCACTGGGTCACCCCCGGCCCCATTCTTATCAGCCTCTACAGAGAAAGCAAGATGGAAAACTAAGCACAGCCACAGCAGGGGAGGCTGCATCTGACGCTCCACAGGGGTGACCCTGTATTACCAGTCTTCAGTGCCCGTTCAAGTCACCTTTGTTTTCTTAACACAGGGAGCATCTGTACTTTTCCACTGAGGCCTCTCCACTCTCCTCCCTCACCTTTCATGGTACCACTTTGGCCTACTTCTTACCCTAGGACTGAGTTGAAATACTTCACCTCTTCCTTCCCTAGTTGGAAGTCCCAGTCTGAGCCTCGACTCTTGGCCACAAGAGAGGTATGTTAAAGTTCCTTGGCCTGTTTTATCCTGAATTTCCTGTGGACCAAGTAAGGCCAGGAATTCTCAGATACTAGAAAGATGCCGCTGAATCTGACCCTTTGAGTTCAGGATTATATGGCATCAGGGGGATGATCAAATGGCCCTTAGTGATCTTTCTGGTCTCTGAGAATCAGTCTGTAATTTTCCAATTTTGGAATAGAAACAGTTGGGGTGATCTGAGCTTAGGGTATCATAATCCCATTCCATGCAGTCAGTCATTTGAATTCACTAACCAAGTAATTGTGCTTTAAACCTTAGGCTTGATAGTGGTACCTAAAGATGTCTAAAGATAACTGTAGAAAGTCTTAAGCTTCATTAATCTTCTTTAAATGCTGCCAGGTTGATTACTCTGATAGCACCTGTCTTACCTTGATTTTCCCTGAGGAAACATTGAATCCACATTTCTTGGGCTGGCTAGGTAAGCAGGTAAGGTTGGTTCTTCCCAGAATTCTAGAAAATTCTCACTGGTACCTCTGATAGAAGGTGTGGGAAGAGTGACTACCTAGGTCACAGCTCAGAAGACAGGCAGTAGCAAGAAGAAACCATGTACAACTGTAACCCTTTCATTCCTTATTAGATGTCCAAATAAAATATAGGGAGTTTGAAAACAATATTGTTTTTGTAGTCTGGTATTTCTGTGCCTGGCTTATTTGAGGAACAAATGTTTTCTGACTTTTCTATTTCCTTGCCCTGCACAGACCCCACCTGGTAAGTTTCTGTTCCTTAGCTCTAAGTGTCTATTGATGGATTGCTTAGTATGTCAGCTTCCCTTACTCTCGTATAGTAGAAATATCTTTCCAGGCTGGGCATGTGGAGGGAGATGAACTGGATTCCTCCCTCCTCCTGTTGGCAGGCCTCTCTGAATTGGCTTTTTATCTGATCAGTGTTTCTGGCTGTGTTGGGTTTATTTGCGAGATTAATGTAACAATAAAGTGAAATCTTCCTCTCAGTGTTTGTCTGACAAAGTCTCTTGTGTCAGGGCCCCTGGAAGGTGGGGGAAGTGCAGGTAAAGCCCAGTTGCATCAGTGTTTCACTTATAGGATCTTCTGAACACAAGGCTTTGTGTCCTCATTTCCTCCATTGCTACTAGTCCTTCAGTTTTCTCTTATCAGCTGTATGTTCTTGGGCAAATTAGTGAACCTCTGTGAGCTTGGCTTTGTAATCTATAAAACAGAAGTGATAATAGTACTTACTTCACAGTATCAAATGAGATAACCCGTGTAAAGTGGTTGGCATGAGTCCCTCAAAGATTTCACTGTATGTGAGAATAGTCTTGGTGGATCCTCAGTGTGTGAGAGAACATTTACTTCTAGAAATTTTATTTAGAAATTTACTTTTTATAAATTATTTATTTAGAAAGGAAATATTTATTTAGTTCAAGCAAATAAGAGGTTTGCGAAGGGGAAGTGTTGAATGAACCTTAATATATAGTAAAATATCTAAATGATATTTCAAATAACTGCATTTTACAGATGATAGATACTTACCTTGTGTTAATATTTTAGTACTTAAACAGTGTAATTATGCGGAGAAGGCAATGGCACCCCCACTCCAGTACTCTTGCCTGGAAAATCCCTTGGACAGAGGAGCCTGGTAGGCTGCAGTCCATGGGGTCGCAAAGAGTCAGACACGACTGAGTGACTTCACTTTCACTTTTCACCTTCATGCACTGGAGAAGGAAATGGCAACCCACTCAAATGTTCTTGCTTGGAGAATCCCAGGGACAGGGGAGCCTGGTGGGCTATCGTCTATGGGGTTGCACAGAGTTGGACACAACTGAAGTGACTTAGCAGCAGCAGCAGCAGCAGCAATGTAGTTATGAAATAGTCAACAAGAAACATTCTATACCTATGACAGTGGTTATCACAATCTAGAATTATGTTTCTACCACTCCTCAGAAAATACTACCATTCCACCTCAAAAAGTTTTCTGCTTTACTTTTGTCCATTTATTCTAAATATAAATGTAAAAAGACTTAACCAATCTGACTCTTAAACAGTGAGCCACAGAATCAAGATTCATAATCACCTTAATAGAATGAAACCAACAAAATTAAGTACAGAGTTTAAAAAATACATCCTGACTTTCACTTTTTAAAAATCTATTGCATTTACACAGTGGGGGAGAACTTTGATAACAGAAATTCATGTGAAGATGATGTTATTTAGTTGACTACACATTCTGTACTTAGAAGGATCAAGGACTCTGTGTGTAGATGTCACTTGTATTAATAAGACAGGGATGTATATATAATTTGTGGAGCATTTAGAAAAGGGCATGGGTGCAAAAGCTGGAATCAAGATTGCCGGGAGAAATAATCAATAACCTCAGATATGCAGATGACAGCACCCTTATGGCAGAAAGTGAAGAGGAACTAAAAAGCCTCTTGATGAAAGTGAAAGAGGAGAGTGAAAAAAGTTGGCTTAAAGCTCAACATTCAGAAAACGAAGATCATGGCATCTGGTCCCATCACTTCATGGCAAATAGATGGGGAAACAGTGGAAACAGTGACAGACTGTTTTTGGGGGCTCCAAAATCACTGAAGATGGTGACTGCAACCATGAAATTAAAAGACGCTTACTCCTTGGCAGAAAAGTTATGACCAACCTAGAGAGCATCTTCAAAAGCAGAGACATTACTTTGCCAACAAAGGTCCATCTAGTCAAGGCTATGATTTTTCCAGTGGTCATGTATGGATGTGAGAGTTGGACTATAAAGAAAGCTGAGTACCAAAGAATTAATGCTTTTGAACTGTGGTGTTGGAGAAGACTCTTGAGAGTCGCTTTGACTGCAAGGGAATCCAACCAGTCCATCTTAAAGGAAATCAGTCCTGAATATTCATTGGAAGGATTAATGCTGAAGCTGAAACTCCAAAACTTTGGCCACCTCATGCGAAGAGTTGACTCATTGGAAAAGACTCTGATGCTGGGCGGGATTGGGGGCAGGAGGAGAAGGGGACGACAGAGGATGAGATGGCTGGATGGCATCACTGACTTGATGGACGTGAGTTTGAGTAAACTCCGGGAGTTGGTGATGGACAGGGAGGCCTGGAGTGCTGCAGTCCATGGAGTCGCAGAGTCGGACATGACTGAGTGACTGAACTGAACTGAACCTTCAGAGCTGTCATGTGGAAAGTGTTCTTCCTGGCGCCAGAGGACAAACATTTCCAGTAGGTAGAGGTTGTAGAGAGGCATTTCCTGATTCAGTTGGAGGGAAGCATCTACTTTAAACCAGAGACTACCAACTCCTGCAAAGAAACTAGTATTGTTCACAGTTTTGCAGAAGGAAAAACTTAGTTGCACAGAGACATAACTATTTAGCACAATTAAATAGACTGCCTGTAAATTCTTTTTCACTGGAAGTGAAAGGTGGGGTGATCATTTCCTAGCAATATTAGAAAGAGACTTATGTTAAATTAGGAGACTTCCAAAGTCATTTCTAATGACTAATGGCAGAATTTTCTTTGATTCTAGGACATCTTTGTTAAGTGGCATTGTGAATTAAATGTAGCTTCTTTTTGACTCATTGCCATCACTGCAAACATAGACTCGTTAATTTGGACTGAAATGAGCTTTTTATCCAGTTTTGAAGAGTTGCAGGCTACTACTGTTCTCAAGAAATCAGAAAACAGAAACATACTACTTTGTGTATTATACTAGTCTGTGTGCTATTAGCTTGGACTCCTCTGTTAGCTTCTACTTCTTTCCACTATCACTGTATCCTGAGCTAAGCTACTGTCTTATTTTATCCTTATTTGTCTGGTCAGTGACTGAAGGGCAGCTATTTTTCAAATGGTGTCAAGCACGTGGGCATTGTGACAACTGTTTTCTCAGAGACCTTTTTACTCAAGTATTGTGGTATGTTTCAGAAGACTGGGGCTGCCAGATGCCTGACCAGAATGGAGAAAAATCTGGGTCTTTACCTGCTTTTAGGTAGACTTGTCTAAAGGTTCTAGTAGCCTGATAACTGTTCTTTCTTTCCAGCAAATATTAGCCACCAAAATCAGAGGGGGAATTCAATTCTAGCATTGTTTTTGCTAGAATCAAAGTAACCTCCCAATTTGTGGTTAATATGAAAACATAACTTTTGGGAAACCCACATACTCCAGTGCTGACATACTCAACCCCTCCAGTTGCCCTGAACAGGAGAAATAGGATGGGAAAAGGGAGTATGGCTGATATAGTTGATCTCTTTTCCAGAGGAGAGACTTTGAGGACAAAGGGAATGGAGATATAAAATCTGCACTGTGAGCCTGGATAACAGGAATTTAACTTTGCTTTCATCATTTGGCAAACTAATATGGGATATCTTGGGATTCTGTTATGAAATGCTGAACTCCTTGGATACATTGGATGACACTGTACTTGGAGTGGGGGGATGCTACAGTGGTTTTCGTCTTATTTTGAAAATGGGTAAAGACATGAGAATGTCATGGTTTCTGGGGCTGACTGTATGAGGAATCAATTATTCTGTTTTGAAAGTTCTACAGAAACTATCCCGCATGTGTCTGAGTTCATAATAGTTTCTCTGTAATATACAGAAACCAGTTGGGGAATAGAAAGTACAGTAAAGTGAACAGGTTTCACAAAGATCAGTTCAGTCACAGGGGTGTATGAAGAGGGTCTATTCTGAGGAAGGGCAGCCAGGAGGAAGATCCAGCTTGGTCTGCCCCACAGAGGGTAGAATTTCATAAATAGAGGCTCAGTATCAGCAGGTAAGGCCTAAGAGGAAGGCCAGGAATTGAAAAGAGTAATAATTAAAGGAAAGGGAAAATGGGTGGGAATCCCAGCATTAGTCAATAAGGGATACCAATACTGAAGTATAACTACATACACCATGTGCCTAAATTAACAAGGCATACTATATAACTAGTATCTGATGTATACATCTCATAAAATTTTTGATTTGCTCTGTTTTATAGTGGTAAAACACCTATCACCAAAGACTGCATGAGCCATTAAAAACAAGATGATTACTTAAAAGTTAGACCTGAGATCCCTACCTCTTAGTCATTCATGTTTATTCTCTTGAGAAACTGAACTAGTTGGAGCCACCAAGAACAACTGGTATTCTACACCAAAAAAGAAAAAAAAGAACAACTGGTAGCTGAGAAGAGAGGCATCCTACTGAAAATGGAGGTTTGAGGTTCAGCGTTGTGGAGCATGATTCCCCTTTCCTTTACTTGGGTACCCAAGCCCCAAAATGTGCTTGTTCTCTCAGGCCAGTGCTTTTGCTGCAGGCCTCTCAAGGCAGTTTTTCTCCCACAGTTCTATTAGTGGTCATAGAGATGGGGTAGATGATCTCCTTGTACCCTATTCTTACAGACACTTCTTCCTATGCTTTCCCTTAAAACTCCCCAGCTTTGAGTCTCATGCCATCAAATTATTTCACTTAGGTCCCTTCATTGTTGTTAATCATCCACAAAATCTACAAGCCCCTGGGTCATTGCCCCTCCTTTTTCAGTAAGTTTAGCTCTTGGCTCATTTCACTCCCCACAACACTACTACATATTTAATTCTTGGTGATTCATTTACATACATGGATGATTTTTTCAACACTCTGATATACTGGTTCCTTGAATAAACAGTCTTCCACTGATTTTATCCTCCACCATTCCTTGACATTCATTTTCATGGTCATACCTTCAGTTCAGTCGCTCAGTCATGTCTGACTCTGCGACACCATGAATCGCAGCAAGCCAGGCCTCCCTGTCCATAACCAACTCCTGGAGTTCACTCAGACTCATGTCCATCAAGTCAGTGATGCCATCCAGCCATCTCATTCTCTGTCATCCCCTTCTCCTCCTGCCCTCAATCCCTCCCAGCATCAGAGTCTTTTCCAATGAGTCAACTCTTCGCATGAGGTGGCCAAAGTACTGGAGTTTCAGCTTCAGCATCAGTCCTTCGCTCCTTCAGAATGGACTGGTTGGATCTCCTTGCAGTCCAAGGGACTCTCAAGAGTCTTCTCCAACACCACAGTTCAAAAGCACCAATTCTTTGGCACTTGGCTGGACTTCCCTGGTGGCTCAGATGGTAACGCGTCTGCCTACAATGCGGGAGATCCAGGTTTGATCCCTGGGTTGGGAAGATCCCCTGGAGAAGGAAATGGCAACCCACTCCAGTATTCTTGCCTGGGAGATCCCATGGATGGAGGAGCCTGGTTGGCTACTGTCCGTGAGGTCCCAAAAAAGTTGGACACGACTGAGTGACTTCACTCACTTTCTTCACAGTCCAACTCTCACATCCATACATGACTACTGGAAAAACCATAGCCTTGACTAGATGGACCTTTGTTGGCAAAGTAATGTCTCTGCTTTTGAATATGCTATCTAGGTTGGTCATAACTTTTCTTCCAAGGAGTAAGCGTCTTTTAATTTCATGGCTGCAGTCACCATCTGCAGTGATTTTGGAGCCCAAAGAAAATCTGACACTGTTTCCACTGTTTCCCCATCTATTTCCCATGAAGTGATGGGACCAGATGCCATCTTTGGTTTTTGAATGTTGAGCTTTAAGCCAACTTTTTCACTCTCCACTTTCACTTTCTGCCATAAGGGCAGTGTCATCTGCATATCTGAGGTTATTGATATTTCTCCCAGCAATCTTGATTCCAGCTTGTGCTTCTTCCAGCCCAGCGTTTCTCATGGTGTACTCTGCATATAAGTTAAATAAGCAGGGTGACTATACAACCTTGACGTACTCCTTTTCCTATTTGGAACCAGTCTGTTGTTCCATGTCCAGTTCTAACTGTTGCTTCCTGACCTGCATACAGATTTCTCAAGAGGCAGGTCAGGTGGTCTGGTATTCCCATTGCTCTCAGAATTTTCCACAGTTTATTGTGATCCACACAGTCAAAGGCTTTGGCATAGTCAATAAAGCAGAAATAGATGTTTTTCTGGAACTCTTGCTTTTTCCATGATCCAGCGGATGTTGGCAATTTGATCTCTGGTTCCTCTGCCTTTTCAAAAACCAGCTTAAACATCTGGAAGTTCATGGTTCACATATTGCTGAAGCCTGGCTTAGAGAATTTTGAGCATTACTTTACTAGCGTGTGAGATGAGTGCAATTGTGTGGTAGTTTGAGCATTCTTTGGCATTGCCTTTCTTTGGGATTGGAATGAAAACTGACCTCTTCCAGTCCTGTGGCCACTGCTGAGTTTTCCAAATTTGCTGGCATATCGAGTGCAGCACTTTCACACCTTAGATCTTGTTTATTATCCCAGACTGTAACCGCTCTGTGATCTCAGGCTCATGTATCCGACTCTTTGATCACCAGCTCTATCTTCCAGACTTCTTCTAGCAGCTTGACTGCAATACTCCCTTGATTATCACCTTTCATTGTCCCTAACCTCCCTGAGTTTCTCTCCTCTCTTCATAAGCAACTTAAATTCCTGGGTCACTGGTTATGATTCACTTAAATATGCCTTTTTTTAAAAGAGGAACTGACTATTCTTGATTAAATGAGAGGGATTCTCTATTTTTAAGTTAATTTGCTTGGTTTGGAGGTGAACCAGGATCCACTTGCTTAGAAGTCATGTTCCAAAATTCATACCACTCATTTCTTTGTGATAATATGAGAAAAATATTACAGACTTTGTAGACTGGGCTAAAAATGTGACCTGATCAGAAAACAAAGACCAATGAGAATTTTGCAAAACCACTGTTTAAATATTTGCTATTGAATAAGAAAATTCTTATCTGACATTAACTCAAAACTGTTTGTTGTGTTTTAACCATACAGAATGTTTAATATTGTACAATGTTTGGGGATTAAACATACATTTTTTTAGAACAAGTATTAAAAGCATGATCAATTTTATTCAGTTTTTAAGTATATCCATTTTGCATTGCATAGATGAAAAGATACATTTTTATGATTTCTCTACTAGTTAACAGTAAGAGGAAGAATGGCGTTCAATTTGAAACCCAGTGTTTTGAGAAGTAGAATTTGAATATAAAGACATATGTGGCTGTGTCGGATGCACTACTGGACCTGTAACTAGCCTCTTTATGAAATTCCTTTTTTTTCCTCACTTGTAAATACTTTAAACTCAGTTTACCCTCTTTTAGTTACACTCATTTCGCGAAACTACAATTTTAATCAGAGCCAGCTCTTTGCCTACTTTTATGCAGCAGCCATGCTGACTGGCCTCATTTTAAATTCATGTCCATAACTCTCAGGCCCTTAACACTGCCCAACAATCGTATTTCGCTAGTCATTCATTTTCTTATGCTAGATGTAACCTTTTTTTCTGCAAGAGGCCAGATAAGTATTTTAGGCTTTCGAGTCATAGAGTCTCTTTCACAACTACTCTACTCTGCCGTTGTAACAAGAAAGTAGCCAAAAGCAATATGTAAGTAAATGAAATCTGAATTTTATGTAATTTTTACATGTCACAATATTCATCTTTAGTGTTTTTCCCCCAGCCATTTAAAGTATAAAAATTATTCTTAGCTAGGAGACTGTACAAAAACAGAATTTGGCCATGGGCTCTAGTTTGATGGGCTATGTTCCTAAGTTATTCACAACTTCTCCTTTCTTCTTGTGTCTAACATTGCCTTCTTAGATGATGGCCTTGCTTTCATACTTCATTCATGACATAATCAGAACATTCATCACTCCTACCACATCAACCCTCTTTCCAGCATTTCTATGCATATATTCAGTTTCCCCTTGTTACTGTGTTTTCATAGCATGATACCTAAATACTGTATAACTTAATTGTGTTTATTGTTTGTTCCCCTGACTAGAATGTTAGTTTCCAGGAGGGCAGAAAGTTTTATCTGTTTTACACATGGTTATATACCAAGCACCTAGAAGAGTGTTTAGCACATAGAAAGTGCTCAACAAATACTTGATTGAACACTGGCTACCAGACCAGCAGGCAGGAGTTTAGAGAATTTTCTCCAGAGAAACGTATCTCTTTCCAAGTAAAAGAATGCATCTTGGCAGCTGGAGATCTCCTTGAGCAGCCTAAGTGGTGTTTTTTTCCAAACTTCTTTGAAAAAACACCCACAATAAGAAATTTCCATTCTATAGAACTGACTCAGACATAATATGTGTATATGATATATATATGTATATATGATGTATATATGTGTATGTGTATGAAACCAAAGTTTCAAAAACAATTTTCTTTTTATGTGTGATGTATTCTGATATAGTATTTTCTACTCTAATCTGTCATTTGGGGGAAAAAATTGGTTGCAAGTGATTAAATGGATTTTACAAACCATTAATGGGTTTGCAACCAGAAGTCTAAAAATACTGTAGTGTGTTCTACTAATTACAAGCCTTGTCTATGTACACAGAGCTTCCAACCAGTTTTCTAATGTCTCACTCTTACATAGGAATGGATGGTCAAAGTTCTCCAAGCATTTAAGAAACGCTTCTGGAAATTCCCTGGCAGTCCAGTGGTTAGGACTCTACTTTCACTGCCATGGACCTGGGTTCAGTCCTTGGTCAGGGAACTAAAAACCTGCAAGCTGCACACCGTGGCCAAAGAAAAAAAGCGTCTAATAGGAAAAAACAAACCAGAAACAAAGACTGACAAACTCAAAACATTAGAAATATCCTCAGAGAAGTAAGGGGTATTCCCAGATGGAACAGATTGCTATTTAAAAGGGGAAGGGGTGGTCAAGAAAGTAGTAAATTTAAACGCGATAACAGAAATGTGAAAATCCAAGGAAGAGTTGGAAGATAGAAATCTTTCAAAAAATAAAAAGGGGTAAAAATTGAGAAGAAATGATTAAATTATTCTAGGGCAAAATGTGGGTGGTAGGCTTAAAGAATAACTAGTCCAATATGAAAAAGGATGATGGACCCCTGGACAGTTGTCTTCAATTAAAAAAATATAAACTGATAGGCAATATGATGTGTTTAAAAGTGTTGAGAGTTTGGGATAAATTGGGAAAAGAGGAAATGGCTAACTTCAATCAAAAAAGTAAATGAAATTATGTTATGCTAATTGGATCAACTACGAATAAATATGTAGTCATAATAATATAAGGAACTATTTTACCTAAGTAAGATAACATAGATATTGATATATTGAGACATGATGGAGGATGAAGAAATAACACATGTGTTTATGAGAGGGCATTGGAGTGTAAATACATAGCTTATTTCCTATATCAAGAAGCAAAGTAATAATCCAAACTGAAGACTTGAGAACTAGTAGTATAGGGATGCTATTAAGAAACGGAGATAAATCCCAAAGAACATTATAAAAGATAAGGTTACCTCTGGGGAGTAGAAATTCAGCGTGCAGAGGGCTGGGGTAGGGTCAGCTGTGCAGTACCATTTGATTTTTTAAAATGTACTATATTGGGAACTTCCCTGGTTGACCAGTGGTTAGGACTTTGTGCTTCCACTGCAGGGGGCACAGGATGGATCCCTGGTCAAAGTTCTGCGTGGCCAAAAAAATTAATGTACTATATTGGTGAAAATAAAAATGAATACAAGTAATAGTGTTTCATTTATTTGAAAATACTAGCAGTCAGAAAGGAGGAACTATTTCCCTCAGGTATTGTTAAGATGTAAGATACTGGGGAAACCAGGAATACTGATATAGCACCCTTCTCAAAGAAACTTTAAAACTTCTCCTTGCTTTGGTACTAAATCTTGTGTTGCTGTGTTATTATTTCAGACCCCAGTAACTTGTCAACTGTTGCTGATAACAGCATCTCTAGGAACAGATATAATTCTGGCCTCATATATTGTTGTTACAGTGGTGGGAGCCAGCAAATGACAGCATGGTATACTTATGTGGCTTTACACATGGAAGGCAGCAGAAAACCTCACTAAAGGGGGCTTACTAAGTAGGAGGCAGCACCCTGGTGATGCACATGGTAAAGGAGAGGGCTCATATAAGACATTCCTAGAGTATGCTCAGAACCTCTAGGGGTGTGTGTGTCCTGCTGTAACCAATGGAGACAATCCATGGAAACCATCTTATTGACTCTGCATGACTCATTTGTTCTCCTGTGCTGCCATGGCCTGGGAGAGTGCTGAGTAGATCAGAAAGGATGAGGTGCAGAAATAAGACTGGGGCGGCCAAAGAGCTATGTGAGCACTGGAGGGGAAAGGGAGTGAGGGGACTGCAGACAGAGCTAGCCAAACCTTGGTCCCAGATCCTTAAATTGTCACATCTGCTTCCTAACCTTCTGACTTCCACACTTAAAATTTGGAGAAGATCTTCCTCTTCTGACCATCCCCCACCAGGGCATTTTTTAGGTTTTACAAAGTGAGAGGGCCCATGCCTGGTAGGAAGGTGAACCTGGACTTTTCACTCCTTAAATGGATTACAGTAAGGAAACCTAGTCACACGGAAGCAGGAAAGACAGGAAAGAGTGCGTACTCACTGAGGGCAGTCTTGTCTGTAAACAGAACAACCCTGATGTGACTTGAAGGTCTAGGAAGATCCTAGGTCAGAAATCTCCCCTCTCCTACCTCCCATGGGTTGCAAAGAGTCAGACACGAATGAGTGACTGAAATGACTGACTGACCTACTATGGTGACCAGATCCCACATGCACTTCTTAGGGCATCTCAGCATCGTCCTCTCACGGTCACAAAGGAAGTAGGGATTCAAGTACTGTAGGCACCTGGTTCTTAAGAGACTGACCAGAGGAGCCTTTTCTATTCCTTTTTCCTTTTCCAGGTCCCCATAAACATTTATTGGTTTTTACTCTATCCCAGTTTCCAGGTAGGCTGCAGTCCATGGAGTCGCTAAGAGTGGGACATGACTGAGTGACTTCACTTTCACTTTCGTGCATTGGAGAAGGAATGACAACCCACTCCAGTGTTCTTGCCTGGAGAATCCCAGGGACGGGAGAGCCTAGTGGGCTGCCATCTATGGGGTCGCACAGAGTCTGACACGACTGAAGCAACTTAGCAGCAGCAGCAGTCTCTAGGTACAAAGATAATGAAAACCCTTGCCCTCAAAGACTGTCAAGTTTGGGTGGAAGTTGGGAGCTCAGAGGCAGATATGAAAACATAATTTTTATAACAGATTAGGAAACAAATTTGCACAAATACAGATGGAAATGCAGGTAAGTTAGGAAACGTTTTCTAGTTGAGAAGACCTCTGACCTAAGGGGAAAGCAGGAGTTATCTAGGTATGAGCAGGGCAGAATGAGAAACAACTCCTCCACTTCCACTGGATCACTGGAATTGTATGTTCTGTGCCATATACACCCCCACCCTCACCAGTCTTGAGCTCTAGCTGTGCCAGTTCAGCTGTTGCCCTTCTCCTTACCCAGGTCTGAGTCTTCATTCAGACTCTAGCCAGGCAACCAATTATCGTACAGTCACTCTACTCTGGGCAGCCACATCTTACATTCTAGAACAGGTATGTCTAACATAAACATTAAATTTCCTAGTTAGTTAAGTCGCTCAGTCATGTCCGACTCTTTGCGAGCCCATGGACTGTAGCCCACCAGGCTCCTCCATCCATGGGATTCTCCAGGCAAGAATACTGGAGTGGGTTGCCATTTCCTTCTCCAGGGGATCTTCCCAACCCAGGGATCGAACCCAGGTCTCCTGTACTAGAGGCAGATGCTTACATTTAAGAAGTAAAAATAAAAAGTGAAATTGTTTTAATGTTTTATTTAACCTAACGCATCGAAAATATTTCAACCTGAATATAAAAACAGTGAGTTTACGGTTAACATGAGATATTTTAATGTTTTTATGCTAAATCTTTGAAATTCGGTACATTTTTACACTTATAGTGTATCCCAATTCCAGTCAGCCACACTTCAAGTGCTCAGTCGCCACCTGGGGCTAGTGGCTACCAATGTCAGACCCTGTAACTCAGATTCTGCCCAGACTGAGTGTACTTGCTGAGGCACTACTATATATTCCTCTAGATCTCTGTGCCCCCAGTCAGGGCCCTGAGAACAAATTTGAAGAAGGGAAGCCCTCTGAGGTTTCAGCCAAAGAGTAAAAAGCACTCCTTCAGATCCAGACCTAGACAGCTATCCCTAAACTGATCCCATACTTGCTGATGAGACAGCTTTTAGCAATCATGAATCTACAAGTGCATTACAGTCAGACACATTTGACACTGGCCAGTAGGATACTAAGAAAATCTGACAAGGAAACTGACAGGGCAGCCTGGAGGGGCCTGTGAAAGGTCATCTAGTCCTGCCGTTTGGGACTGAAAGGGTCTAAAAATACTTGGCATAATATCAGACACCTTCTTGTGTTAGTCTAGCAGCAACAAGAATCACATGTGAGAAAAATACTGAGAAAATTCAATCTATTAAGGCATTTCCACAAACTAGGAAAAGACCACTTTTAAGTTTTGCTTAGAGGAAGAAACACGGGTATTCCATGAAAGCAAAATTTGAACCCCATATATAAGAGTTCAATCCCCTCATGTTAAGCCCAGAAAAGGAAGTGTTTGGACCAAGATCTTTACTATGCCCTTTCCACTACTAACTGAAAAATATTTTAATTGGAGACACTGTACCATCTCCAGGGTTCTCCCAAATTATCCTTCAGGATGACCAGCTCTGGGAAAGATCATCAGCGGTCCCACAGTTTTGAGATAGGAGCCAGCCGCCTTGAACAGGATTGTAGCACCGTGATCCCCTATCTTCTGAAATGTTGAGCGGAGGCGGCTTCTAGGGAGATTCTTTCGTCAACTCTACAACTTCCGGAGCCTGGCCTGGCCCGGCCCAGCTCCTCTGCTGTGGCCCTGTTCCCGGGCAGGCCGGGCCTAAGCGGTCAGCCCCCAGCGGAAGGGCAGCGAGGAGCCCCAGGCGGAGGCCACACCCACGAAGGCAGTTCACAGATTGTTAGCAGCCTCCCCGGGAACGGTTTCCGGGAGGCGAGTGGGCCGCAGGTCAGTACCGAAGTGCCGGAGAGGACCCCTCGACCCTCTAACTGCGGGTGGGCTTCCGGGGAAGGGATGGCTCTGTCGGTATCATACCTGTTCCCAAGCTTAGCACCCACCCCGCCTGCGCCGGCCGGGACGGGCCGCCTCTCAGCAATTCCTGAGGCTGGGGCTCACTCCGTCCTCCTAAGGCTGGCAACGAACGGCTCCGGCCTCCCCGGGGTCGCTCTGGTGAACCCCGGACTTGCTAGAGGATCTGACAGCCCGGGCTTTCTGCGGGGGCTGGGCGAGAGAGGGGTGTCTCACTGGCGGTCCGCGGCTCGGCTGCTTCTGTCCCGGGGAAAGACACCCTAGAGCCTCGAAGCTCCGCCGAGCCCAGGTTGTGCCCGCGAGAGGCCGCCTAAGCTTCTAGGGCACGGAGCAGCCTCCGGGCCTCCGCACCGGGAACCGTTTCCGGGTCGAATGCTTTTTGTAGCTGACCCGGCGCGGCCCGTGACGCGAGGGCCCAGACGGAAGTGCGGGCGGAGGAGCCCGAGCCGGAGCCCGGCCGGGAGCTGGTCTCGGGGGCTCCGGCGGTGGCGACTGCTGGGCCTGGCCGCGATGGCGACCCTGTGGGCCGGCCTCCTTCGTCTCGCCTCCATGCTCAGCCTGTCCTGCCTGGCGCTCTCGGTGCTGCTGCTGGTGCAGCTGTCAGACGCCGCCAAGGTGAGTCCCGCCCAGCCTTCGCTTCCGACCGGCGCTCCTCCGCTGCCTCCGGCCTTGTCCACCTGAGCCCCACCCCAGTCCTCTGCCAGCCCGATCTCTAGCGTCACAGCCCTGGCAGACCCCCGCCTGGAACTCTCCGGACAGCCGGGTGGCACTCCCGCCCTCCAGCCCTGACAGCCGGAGAGCCCCCGCCCCCACCCCCTCCCACCCCCGCGCTGACACTCTACCCCGCCCCACCTGGTCCAGACTGCCGGGACAGCATGTCCGGCTCCTTAAATTTCCCTTCCCAGCCCTGACAGGACCCACCTCCAACTTTACAGCCTTTCCAACTCTGAGGGCTTTAAACTTGAGCTTTACACTTAAGCTCTAACAGTCACCCTTCACCAGTCTCACGGATCACCCTCCGAAATTCCCCAAGCCCATATAGGAAGCCCCCAGCTCACAGGTGCCTTACCTCTTAGGAACTAACTCCTTTCAACTCATCCCTGAACAGAGTCCCTTCCCACTGTAGGAATTTGCCTCTCCTGGCAGCTTTCCTTCTCAATAGGAAGGACCTCCAGAGTCTCTCCAATACTTTGGCCACCTCATGCAGAAGAGTTGACTCATTGGAAAAGACTCTGATGCTGGGAGGGACTGGGGGCAGGAGGAGAAGGGGACGATAGACGATGAGATGGCTGGATGGCATCACCGACTCGATGGACAGGAGTTTGGGTGAACTCCGAGAGTTGGTGATGGACAGGGAGGCCTGACGTGCTGCAATTCATGGGGTTGCAAAGAGTCGGACACGACTGAGCGACTGAACTGAACAGAGTCTCTTACTGGCCTCATATCCTCACCTTACTCCCTCCAGGATCTCCTAGCCCCTTTGTTGCCTTCTCTTTTCTTATTAATTTAGTGGGTAAGGGAGGATTCAAACTATAGGAGAGGTGAAGTTGTGGCCTTCTCCCCTGGTCCATTTCTTGGCCCTTCTCATCCCCTTGATTTCTGACACTCATAGCAGTAAGCGGCAGCTTGCAGCAAGCAGCAGCCCGCAGTGGCTGGAAGCCAGATCTTAGTTTCCCAGACAGGGAGTCCTAACCACTGGACCACCTGAGCCAACAGTTAGGGCTAGGGGCCCTAGTCTTACCTGCCTAGTCAAGAACGAAAGCAGGCAAGGAGGTGGAAGGTAAAGAGTATAAAAACTTTATTGAAAAGAAAAGTACATGCAGAAAGGCCCATGGGCAAGCTCAGAGAGAGTCACGCTTTGGGGAAGTTTAAATCCTTTTAAAGGGGCAGTGTTCCGGGTCTTCCTCTTCCCTCAGGCCAGTCACCTTGCTTTGTCGATCCACCCCCACCCCCAGTTAATTTGTCTCAGGACCCTCCCTGGGGTGTGCACATACTCTAACCAAGATGGATCTAAAGTGAAGGCTTCTGGGAGGAGCAAGACTGATTATGGGCTGGAATTATCCTCTGACTTTTGATTCCAAGGAGCCTTTCTGTGCAGGTGTAGTATCTCCCTTATCAGACAGGATTTTTTCCTTACTTTGTCCTTGCCATGATTGTTCCCTTCAGGTAAGAGCCAAAGACTGGCTATTTACCCTGTTTTTGTTGGCTGTAAATTCCTCAACTGGACCTCACATGTATCTTATCTCAAAAAATGCAAAGAGGACAGTTGTTGTTGAGACACTTAGTCATGTCTGACTCTGCCACCTCATGGACTACAGCAAGCACACCAGGCACCATCTCCCGGAGCTGACTCAAACTCCTATCCATTGAGTCAGTGATGCCATCCAACCATTTCATCCTCTGTCCTCCCTTTCACTTCCTGCCTTCAGTCTTTCCCAGCATTAGGGTCTTTTCTAATGAGTCAGTTCTTTGCATCAGGTGGCCAAAGTATTAGAGCTTCAGCATCAGTCTTTCCAATGAATATTCAGGATTTATTTCCTTTAGGATTGACTAGTTTGATCTCCGTACAGTCCAAGGGACTCTCAAGAGTCTTCTCCAACACCACAGTTCAGAAGCATCAATTCTTCAGCATTCAGCCTTCTCTATGGTCCAACTCTCACATCCATACATGACTACTGAAAAAACCATAGCTTTGACTAGACAGACCTTTGTCAGCAAAGTAATTTCTCTGCTTTTTAATACGCTGTCTAGGTTTGTCACGGAGAAGGCGATGGCACCCCCACTCCAGTACTCTTGCCTGGAAAATCCCATGGACGGAGGATCCTGGTGGGCTGCAGTCCATGGGGTTGCTAACAGTCAGACACAACTGAGTGACTTCACTTTCACTTTTCACTTTCATACATTGGAGAAGGAAATGGCAACCCACTCCAGTGTTCTTGCTTGAAGAATCCCAGGGACAGGGGAGCCTGGCGGGCTGCCGTCTATGGGGTTGCACAGAGTCAGACACGACTGAAGCGACTTAGCAGCAACAGCAGCAGCAGGTTTGTCATAGCTTTTCTTCCAAGGAGCAAGTGTCTTTTAATTTCGTGGCTGCAGTCCCCATCTGAGGAGGTGACTAATAGTAAATTTCCAACCTGGAACCCATCTATCTCCTACTTCACCATCATACTGCTCTGTAGTCCCCTTCATGCCCATACCCTCCAAACCTGCCCTGTGCTTCCTCCTTGATGAGCTGGCTCATTACTGGAGGAAACAGAAGGCATTCACATTAATATGATGGGAAAACAAAATGATATTTGCATTTTTTTAAATTGGAGCTTTATTCTGTAACACCTTTAAATACAGAGGCTAGGAAAGATGAGGGACAGGCATACAGATGGGGAGGTTTGGTCAGGGATTTTTTAATTGAAATATTGATAATGCTGTGTTAGTTTCAAGTGTACAGAAAATAACTCGGGTTCATTTTCATTATAGGTCCAACAGCAAGTCCTTGTTGTTTATGTCAAGGTTTCTTTTGAAATCTTCCCCAGTTCTCTTCAGAAAAAGGGACGGCATCAAGTCTCCTGATTTTCAAAACACTGATGGTACCTTCTGCGTATCTACTGCCATCAATTTAAGTGGCACATTCCTGTAACCGTGTATTTGTCAGTCTTCTTTACTTGGGTGTGTCCTAATTGTGGGCAGGAGCTGTGTCTTAGACTTACTTGAATCCACCTCCTTTTGCTCAAGTTCTGGCACAGGACAAATGCTCACTAAGTAGCTGCTGAATGAGTAAATAACTTATCAACAACTCTGCCAGACATGCCACTATATATAGGAGTTCTGGGCTCAGTCCCCTGGAGACTACTGAGCCACTGCTTTCCTTCTGAGGTTAGATTCCCCTTTGCTGAGAAAGCATCTCCTACTCCTTGTGTTCATAAATTTAGTCACCTCTTCTTCACTTCTTCAAACTTGCTTTTTCAGTAGTTGTCTGTCTCCCAGGGATTGGAGGCGAAGTTTCCTGGGAAGAGTATACCAAACTGCTCTCAGCGACATCCAAGCTACTTCCTTTATGTACTTCCTTTTTTGTTGTAGCTGAGTGCCTCTAAAACGCCATCCGTTCTTTAGGAGTCTGGCCCAACTCACTTTATCCGTGTCAGTGCCTTTATACCAAAGGGTGGAAGGATGATGGCCAGAATTGTGACTTGTTTTGCAGTTTTTAGTTTGACATTTCCTAATCCTTCGGTAATCAACATTCTTACTTGCAGGCACAGCTGTCAGACTACCATGTCTTCCTACTGGCAGATAGATGATGGTAACGTTAGCACAATTTTCTCACATGACTGAAAAATGTGATTAATAAACCACAGATACTAGGTATTATTTCAAAATAGTTTTATGTGTTATATAATTATTCATGAGCATTACCAGTGTTTTTTTAAAAACTTGTATCTCTTAAAGTTATTTAAAATTTTAAATGAATAGTTTTGGAATACTTGGCAGGGGATGCTTAACAAAATGTGTAAGTTGCAGTTTCTAAAAATGTTGATGATAAACCGTCAACAAGCTATACTAAGTTTCTATTTTGGTTACAGAATTCTGAGGATGTCCGATGTAAATGTATCTGCCCTCCCTATAAAGATAATTCTGGGCATATTTATAATAAGAACATATCCCAAAAGACTGGTAAGTATTCTGTGTTACTGAATTACCTGTCACATTTCTTTCTTTGGTTGTCACTGTTAGCGCTGGATATTCATCCAATGTATTGTTTTCTTTTTAAGTATTTATTTTTAAGCAAAAGTGTTGAATTCCATTTCCATTTGGAAAAATGAGAGTAAGACTCTGAGTGCATCAAGTAAGTCTAAAGGAATGTAGCCAAAAGCCCCAGGCAGGGAGGGTTTTACATTGGGGTGGGGCTGAGTTTGTGGCACCTGAACTCCCCATAGCTACCCTTCTGTGTGCCCTTAAATTTAGGCCCTTCTTGCTTCTCAGTTGAAGATAAGCAAGGCTCACTTATCTGGGTTATAATTTTTACAACTTGTAGGTTTTGATGCTATAGTGTCAAATATAGAAGACTATGTTTTAAAGTGTCAGAAGGCTCAGGAAGGAGTGGGAATAATCCATAGATACTAGAGTTTACCAATTGGTGGGCCAGTAGGTTATAGATATGCCAAGTCATCGATCCCTTCAGCCTTTGGGTATATAATCCAGCAATGACTGGGATCCTGACTGGTTTGTCACCAGCAGTCTTCTCTGTTTATCCCAGTGAACCTTTCAAATGATAGTTTTTTCTATACGTGCTATAAAATGATTGGGAAGCAGTCATTTAAGGATAGGTGGGCTCCTTACCCCTGGACTGGGACATTTTATGGTTTGCAATGGAAGATTGCCAGGATAGGCATAGAAGAAAAATAGCTCCAGATGTTACCATATTATAACATGTACGTGACTGCACAGTGAAATAGACTGAAAAGTTTGAAAGCAGAATTAAATTAATTCGGTTACAATATTCCAAGCTGACTTTGAATAAGAAAATGCAGACTTTGAGCATGGTTAGCTTTTTTGATACCATTGTCTATTCTTCCCATGAAGTTCAGTCCGTAAGTTCCCATTTAAGTTTAATCTGACATTTGGTAAGTGTGTTCTTGAGAACTTCTGTGTTCCACTTTAAACTGTCCTGTATTACAAAGTGATATGGCTACTCTTTTAGGTTTTATATCCACAAGTTATTTTATATGAAAAGAAAACTCAAATAAGCTATTCCTGTAAATTTCCCGAATGTATTGAGCACTTATAATCAGTTTACTCTGTTAGTGTATGACGCTTGTTACTTGAGTGGCAAATGAACTCACTGTTCAAGTGTTTAGCTCTAATCTTTTCACAGACTTTTTGTTACTCCAGGTTTATAGAGAATAAAGCGTCTGCCTGCAATGCAGGAGAACAGCTTCGATCCCCAGGTCGGGAACATTCCCCTGGAGAAGGAAATGGCAACCCACTCCAGTATTCTTGTCTAGAAAATTCCATGGATGGAGGAGCCTGGTGGGCTACAGTCCATGGGGTCGCAAAAGTTGGACACAACTGAGTGACTTCACTCACTCACTCTCATATGTCATTTATCCCTGGTTACTGGTGAAAATAGGGAGCTTTGAAAATAAACAGCTGAAAACAAGGCTTGCTTTGGAATTTTTCCTCCTCCTCACTCTTGCTTCCTGTCTGCAGCTGAGCCTTTGACTCTGGGTAGGTTCACAGATGTCATTGAATAGTTTTAACTGGCTTTAGAAGGGCACGCAAGTTATGACTAGTCAAGATGTTACAGTCTTCCGAGGCTTCCAGTATTTTATGTGACTTTATATGTATGTGTGTGTGTGTGTGTGTATATATATATATATATATATATATATATATATATGAGTATTTTATCTGACTATATATATATACATAAGTGAAAGTGTTAATAGCTCAGTCATGCCTGACTCTTTGTGACCCCATGGACTGTAGCCAGCCAGGCTCCTCTGTCCATGGAATTCTCTAGGCAAGAATACTGGAGTGCCTTGCCATTCCCTTCTTCAGGGTATCTTCGCGACCCAGGGATCAAATCCAGGTCTCCTGCATTGCAAGCGGTTAGGTTTACCACTGAGCCACCAGGAAATACCAGTATTTCCCTCCTTGTAAATGTAATGTATTTACTTCCTGGTAAATATATCTCTCTATATATTATATATAATATATATATGTATATATTTACCTCCTGGCCTCCATTTTGTCCAGTTGTCAGCTTTAATTTTTCATTGACCTATGCTGCTTCTGCTGCTAAGTCACTTCAGTTGTGTCCGATTCTGTGGCCAGGCTCCTCTGTCCCTGGGATTCTCCAGGCAAGAACACTGGAATGGGTTGCCATTTCCTTCTCCAATGCATGAAAGTGAAACGTGAAAGGGAAGTCGCTCAGTCATGTCTGACTATTAGCGACCCCATGGACTGCAGCTACCAGCCTCCCCCGCCCATGGGATTTTCCAGGCAAGAGTACTGGAGTGGGTTGTCATTGCCTTCTCCGTCATTGACCTATACTGTCTAGCTTTAGAAAAGTTTGAGTTCTCTGGTTTATGTTGGGGTGTGATTCGAAGCTGATAATGTCCTCCTTTTGGCACTAGGGGGAGGTGTTGCCTAGTTCCTAAAGTGGCTGTATTTAAGAGTAATAAGAGTTCTGTATTTGGGTTCTGTGTTTACAGTGACTGGCCAGACAGAACCAAACTTCCTGTTTCCTTTCCCATCCTGCACAGCACTCAGAATCTCTTTGTTATTAACTGTATTTGTATTTCCAAAGAAATACTCAATACTTAGATTCCCAAGTAATTCTTAAGTATTGTGACTAAGGCTTCTGAAGTTGATCTAGGAAACTAAGTAGGAGACAAATCTCATTTTCCTGAGTTTCAAAGAAATATGGGTGGGGTGAGCTGGGGGAACTGTTAGTTGTAATTAGCTATTCATATACCACACTGTGGCAGTTTAGATGTTGGTTAATTCATAAAAGAACTAATCTTGTATGCAAGAATACTGGAGTGGGCTGCCATTTCCTTCTCCAGGGGATCTTCCCAACCCAGGGATCGAAGCCAAGTCTCCTGCATTGCAGACAGACGCTTTACCGTCTGAGCCACCAGGGAAGCCTGAATAATAGTCCAGGTCACCTTAAATCATTTAAAGCAAGACAGAGGTATAGCTGTCCTAGGAGGCAGGAGCCTTTTATTCCAGTCCTTTTAGCTGTTCATGTAGTCTGACCTCATGCAGGTGAGATCTCAGAGTTCTGGGCTACATGGCCTCCGTGGTTCTGAGCTAGATACCCCTGCAGTGGGATTTAGCTTCCTCTGTCATTTTTATGCCTGCATCCAGCTGGATACATTAGTTGTCTTCAATACGTTTGGAACAGATATGACACACTTGAATGGTGTAAGTTTGGGACCTTACTCTTGTTTGAAATTCTGCCAGTTGAGACTTACTTTTTCATTACTACCTTTGTTAAAATTAAATTACCTGTTAAGAAAAACTGATGGAACTTTTATCAGTTATGCCATTTTGGGTTTTCTTTGTTCTACTACAGCTCACAGGGAACAGAACACAAAAAGTATGTTCTGATAGGGCAAAAGGAAAGAATCAGCCTGGAGCATTGGGTGCTGCCATGAAGGTGGGTAGAGTGAGACAGACAGGATGCCTGAATGAGACAGGATGCTGTGGTAGTTCTTAAGGCAACCAGAAGTGTCTAAGAGACAGATGACGAGAAGGGCCAGCAGGAGGACAGGAGAGCTTTGCCTACCTTTGCTTAAGGGGATCAGAGTAGCGAGCTCTTAATAGCTGTGGAGAGTAAGAATTTATTTCCTAGAATTGACAGACTTCTAGAAAATAAGATTTTTGAGTCGAATCGCTTTTTCATAAGCCATAAATAAATGGCAAATGAGGAGAAAATAAACAACATCCAACAACAAAAACATTAAGCCTTTTATTATTATTTATGTACTGTTGCCAGGTAATGTTTTCATTTTTAAATATTTTTGTTGTCCTAAACCTACTTCTCCATGCTTTTAAATAGACTCCTTGAGAAAAGTAATTGTTTCTTACTCTGGTGTTCGGTTTTCAGAGTTTCATAATTTACCATCTGTTAGGTGTGATTAGCCATTCATATACCACATGTGGCAGTTCAGATAATGTTAGCTAATTCGTAAAGGAGTTAATCGTTTTTGAATAATGCTCCAGATCACTTTAAATCAGTTTAACAGTTTTACTTGCTAAATGAACAAGTCTAAATATGACTTGATCTGCTAAGTAGCTTTCAGTCCCATTTGGGATTTTTAGGTGCATTTTTTTTTTCTATGAATAGCACTTTTGAAAAATAGCTGCTACATATGTGTCTTTATGGTTGGATCATTGAAAAAGCAAAAGAGTTTCAGAAAAACATCTATTTCTGCTTTATTGACTATGCCAAAGCCTTTGACTGTGTGGATCACAACAAACTGTGGAAAATTCTGAAAGAGATGGGAATACCAGACCACCTGACCTGCCTCCTGAGAAATCTGTGTGCAGATCAGGAAGCAACAGTTAGAACTGGACATGGAACAACACTTCCAAATCGGTAAAGGAGTATGTCAAGGCTGTATATTGTCACCCTGCTTATTTAACTTCTATGCAGAGTACATCATGCAAAATGGATGAAGCTCAAGCTGGAATCAAGATTGTAGGAGAAATATCAATAACCTCAGATATGCAGATGACACCACCCTTATGGCAGAAAGCAAAGAAGACCTTCTCTGTTTTGCTAAAGAGCCTCTTGATGAAAGTGAAAGAGGAGAGTGAAAAAGTTGGCTTAAAACTCAACATTCAGAAAACTTAAATTCATGGCATCTAGTCCCATTACTTCATGGAAAATAGATGGGGAGACAATGGAAATAGTGACAGACTTTATTTTGGGGAGGCTCCAAAATCACTACAGATCACCATCTGCAGCCATGAAATTAAAAGATGCTTGCTCCTTAGAAGAAAAGCTATGACCAACCTAAACAGCATATTAAAAAGCAGAGACATTACTTTGCCAATAAAGGTCCATCTAGTCAAAGCTTTGGTTTTTCCAGTAGACAGTATGGATGTGAACATTGGACTGTGAAGAAAGCTGAGCACCAAAGAATTGATGCTTTTGAACTGTGATGTTGGAGAAGACTCTTGAGAGTCCCTTGGACTGCAAGGAGATCCAACCAGTTCATCCTAAAGGAAATCAGTCCTGATTATTCATTGGAAGGACTGATGTTGAAGCTGAAACTCCAATACGTTGGTCACCTGTTGTGAAGAACTGACTCATTTGAAAAGACCCTGATGCTGGGAAAGATTGAAGGCGGGAGGAGAAGGGGATGACAGAGGATGAGACAATTGGATGGCACCACTGACTCAAAGGACATGAGTTTAAGTAAGCTCCAGGAGTTGGTGATGGAAAGGGAGGCCTGGCGTGCTGCAGTCCATGGGATCACAAAGAGTCAGACACGACTGAGCAACTGAACTGAGCAGTTTATTTGACTGTTGTGTGCTCAGTCGCTCAGTCATGTCTGACTCTTTGTGACCCCATGGACAATAGCCCGCCCGGCTTCTCTGTCCATGGGATTCTCCAGGCAAGAATACTGGAGTGGGCTGCCATTTCCTTCTCCATCTTAGACTGTTAGATCTTACCAAATTGCTAATATTGAAAGGAAATGATTTCACCTCCCTTACTGATTATGTATTCCTTATTTATTTCATTGGGTAAGCTCAGTGATTATTCTGGATTTCAGGAAAGGTTTGATCAGTGTGAGTAGAAAATCTAGCTAGGTTTAGACAGTATTTTATCTTTGTCTCTTTTCAGTGATTGCCTTCATGTTGTGGATCCCATGCCTGTGCGGGGTCCTGACGTAGAAGCATACTGTCTTCGCTGTGAATGCAAATATGAAGAAAGAAGTTCTGTTACGATCAAGGTAAGAAAGGAAAAAAATCCATCTTTTCTGCTTATGAAACAGTTTTTGATGGTATCTAAACAGGAAAGAAAATGCTGGACATTGGAATTCTATTTAGTTACCTAAACTATTGCTCTTCCATCCTCTTCTCCAGTACACTCTTACCTACTTCTTCCTTATCCCCAGCCCCCACTCTGAAAGGAGTAATAAGCCTACTCTTCACCTTCCTCATTGAGATGCTTTGTAGATTAATTAGGACACCTTAGATGGTTGTGATATGTGAAATGGCACAAAGAAGCCCTGTGTGTAATTAACATTCCCCAGAAAGACATTCCAGCTTCTCCTTGGTCCACGAATGCCAAAGATTAGTGAGAAAGCAGCATAATTAGACCTTCTTCCTGCCCTCTCAACTCTTAAGTTACATATTTAGTGACTACACTATCCTAGAAACATCACGGCTGGATTTTAAGATTTTCTTTCTTTATCTTTTATAGGAAATGGAATGTAGATCACTTTTATCTCAATTTGGACCTCTAATGAGTTCAATTACTTTATTATGATAACTGGTAGTTCTTTTTCCCAATTTTAATATGGGATTTCCCATTTCTGTTCCACAAAAAAGGCTTCAGGGGAGTCTGGAGTGGCCAGCTGTGCCAGTTACAGAATTCCTATTGTGATTGACCATGCCAGAGAGCCTCTACTCCAGCAGGATGCCTCCCTATAAAGAAATCATCATAAACTTTTTATTTTTTAACAAAATTTTAATGTTTAATTTGCATCCCCAAATGTCAATCATATTAAGTGTACAGTTTCACAAAAATTTTAGCAAATTTAAAACCATTTTTTAAAATCCAGTTTTAGAACATTCCCATTACCCCGAAAGATCCCTGATGCCCATTTATCATTGATCCCATGCCTACCTCCAGCCCTGAAATTGAAGTGAAAGTGTTAGTCCCTCAGTTGTGTCTGACTCTGTGTCTCTGTGGACTGTAGCCCGCCAGGCTCCTCTGTCCACATGATTCTCTAGGCAGGAATACTGGAGTGGGTTCCCTTCTCCAGGGGATCTTCCTGACCTAAGGATTCAACCTGGGTCTCCTGCATTGCCAGTTGATTCTTTACCATCTGAGCCACCAGAGAAGCCCACTCCCAGCCCTGGATAATTACTGTTCTGCTTTGTATGTCTAGATCTAGACATTTCATATAAATAGAATCAGAAAATGTGTGCTTTTCTACAACTGGTTCCTTTCACACAGCATAATGTTCTTGAGGTTTATTCATGCTATAGCATGTATCAGTACTTAATTACTTCTTATTACTGAATAGCATTCTACTACATGAATTTTCTTTTTATTCATCAGTTGATGGACATTTGGATTATTTCCAGGTTTTTATTCGTAGGAATAATGCTGTTATGAATATCAGTGTATGTGCTTTGGATATGTTTTCCTTTCCCTCAGGTAGATTCCTAAAAGAGGTAAGTTTATATTTAACTTTTAAGAGTCTGTCAGATTGTATTCTAAAGTAGCTGTACCATTTTACATTCTTAACCAGTGATGTATGAGGGTTCAGTTTCTGTACATCCTCACTAACACATGGTATTATCTGTCTTTAACTGTAGCCATTCTAGTGGGAGGTGTCACACTCTGCTCCTTGACACCACACAAATTAAGATGTCAAGAAAATCTTGTGCCTAAAATGTATTTTTGTATGTCTGAATTGATCTAAAACAGTATGCTATTGAAATTCATCTAAACTACATTTTCTATTAGGATTCCTAATGGAAAGTGGTCTTGACTGCAGTTCTGTTGAACCTAGGACACTGTATTCAGGTGAAAAAGAAAACTGCTTTGCTAGCATTGTAGCAATGATTAGTAGTAGGTGAAGATGGAGTTTTGAAGACTTGTGAAAAGGCCCCAAAGACAAAAAAATGCTTTCTTTCCTCTTTTTCTATAAATAATACTTTGGTGAAGAGTTGAGTTTGTTTCTTATGTTGGAATCTGGTTTGTATAGAAATCCTGTGTGCTTAACAGATGGGTCAGTCTTGACTATGGCTTTAGTATTATTATACAAAATTCTGATTTCTTGGCTTGAATAGAGATGTAACTTATTTTCAATTTCCTTTAGGTTACCATTATAATTTATCTCTCCATTCTGGGCCTTCTACTGCTGTACATGGTATATCTTACTCTGGTTGAGCCCATACTGAAGAGACGCCTGTTTGGACACTCACAGTTGATACAGAGCGATGATGATGTTGGGGTAAGTTCTTAACATGCCCTCACTGTTAAGTCTCTGTCATCTGTTAAGTCTCATGCCAGTCTCTGTCATCATCTGATGTAAAGTGCAGGTGAAGAGCAGTTCCATATAAATGTCCATGTGCTGGAGCACATCCTCAACCAGAGAAACTAAAGACGGGTCTAATATGAATGTGTCTAATATGAGGTCTAACGTGAGGAAATGGTTCTCTAAAGCCGTAAATGTGGTGGCTTAGACAGATGATCCTTGGTGAGTGTGCTGTACAAGGCTTTGCTTTCTGATTCAGGGGCACAGTTTTCATCACCTTTTCCTGTTTATGTTGAGATAGTTTTCTCCCCAGGCTCCAGCCTAAACTACCACCTTTCCTGTCAACATCACCAAATATTTTGAAAGGCAAAGAAGCTTTAGTGGAGGGAAGCATGAAAACCATGATATTCTTCACTTAATGAAGAGCAGCTTGATAACTTGCTGATGTTTTGTATTTCCTATTTTCCTCCTTCTTTAAATAATCTGTGGTCTTTAGAGAAAAATAAAACCATCGCTCCTGATTCTCTTCCTATCTTTAAAACACATTCATATTTGTATATATAATTAATATATCACTCAAAACTACTGAGAAATTGACATAGACCATAATTTGTTATTTAGTATGTCTTTATCATTATTTGGGTTTGTTTGCAAAATTTCCACTATTTCATCATTTTTTTTATATATATATATATATATAATATTTTTTAGAAATTATGTTGTATTTTGGATTACTTTATTGAACCGTGTTTCTTAAAGTGGATAAAATTTAATAGAGTTTCAGGAATCAATTTCAAAAGCCAAAGCCAGAGTGAAACCTTGCCAACCACAGTCAAAAGTCCTTTTACTCTGGAACAGCTTGTGGGCCCATTGGTAAAAGATGAGAAAGGAAATCCCAGCTGAATGGCTCAAGTTATAACTACAGACAGATCCTGCTTGTTTCATGAATATCAGTCGTGAATACTCAACTTATTTGAGCAAGATTTCATTTTTGTTTTGTGAAGAACTTTCATAGAGACACCTCTGTTTGCCTCATTTTCCCCTTGCACCCTTTATTAACTCAACAAATACATAATGAGTAACTTTTCCGTATCAGGAAGCATTAGAGTCTCAAATCCTGTTCTCATATAATTTTTTTTCGCATATGATGTTGCCCACTGACATTTTGGGGCAGATGATTGTTGTATTCACTGTATGAAATCTAATGGCATCCCTGACCTCTTTCCCTTAGAAACGAGCATCACCCCTTATCCCAATCCTGACAATCAGAAATGCTCACAGACAGTGCCAGATGTTCCTGGGGGTCAAAATCACCCTCAATTGAGAACTGCTAGCATACAAAAATGTTACATGTCCAAGACCACACAAACCGTTTCATTATAGGCACATAGATAAAAGCTCTGACTTATATACATTGTGTATAGCATTAAATATCAGGTTCCTGATTTTAGGAATAGACAATATTAGGGCTTCCCTGGTGGCATAGATTGGAGAAGGCAATGGCACCCCACTCCAGTACTCTTGCCTGGAAAATCCCATGGATGGAGGATGGTAAAGAGTCTGTCTGCAATGCAGGAGACCTAGGTTTGATCCCTGGGTCGGGAAGATCCCCCAGAGAAGGGAATGGCAACCCACTCCACTATTCTTGCCTGGAGAAGTCCATGGACAGAGGAGCCTGGCAGGGTATATAGTTCATGGAGTCGCAAAGAGTTGGACATGACTGAGTGACTAACACTGTCACTGTCAATTTAATACACAGAACATAAAATAAATGGACAAACAAATGTGTAGATAAAAACATGTAGGAAAGGCATTTGGTTGATGGGGCCTTGTGCTTAGTAACCATTTTGTTCACCAGGGATTGGTCCTATATACGTGTCTGCCATAAAAGAACATTGTCTTTAGAGGCCTGGCTGACTTTTGGATATCTGTTAAATTGATTCTGGGTAGAGAGAGATTTTCTAAACAGAGCAATGAATGTATGATAACAACTCTGTACAATAAGAAGTTGAATTTAAATTCCTACAATCGTTGCTAATCCAAGATGAGAGTTCTTCACTGTTTATGTGCCTTTAAACATGCTTTTGTTAAATCCTCAAATTCTGTTTTATTTTTTTCCATGTTTGTTGGGTGTAGAGCACAAATAGTTAAGACATTCACTGCAAGTCACAATATTTACTGTATCATATATCCATGACACATCATTACTGTTATCAAAGCATTACATTAAAACATGTTTTGTATTTATTGTAATTTTATCCAGTGTTAAAAGAGCAAATATATATAAAGGGTAAACCTTTATGTGCGTTCTCCCGGCATACATGAGCACAAGCAGCTAGTTCAATCTTGTTCTTGGAGAATAGACCAAAAGGATTAACTGGTTTGTTTAGTCCTTTAATTTGTTTCTTAAGATGTTTCTCCCGCTACCTTGTAGAGTAGATAAAAAACTATGAAATTGAGAAGTACTCTGCTGGTAAAGCACATCCCTCTTCCCAGTCCTGTTTATGCCAAAACAAACGAACGGTAATAATGTTTTATATACAAGTTCATTAAAGCACTGTGTTCATATAGTGCCATTTTAATCTCCCTGAACAAACTCTGTATGTTGACAAGATATGACACCAGGTCAAGGTTAAGGGAGCTAAGACTTGTGTTTGTACTTATTTATTAGATGACCTTGGATTGGTTTACTTTTTCATGGGAAATACAATAATCCAACAACAGAATAAAGTAATCCGTCTTCCTTTTTCCTAACCTCTTTTCTTACATCTTTGAAACAGTTGAACTTTATAGAATTGTTTTTATTATTTTCATTTGTAAGGTTAAAAAAAAGAATGGGGTTTGTACAAGATATTACCTAAATTAAGTGAAAAGTTGAAGCAATTTTGGTGAAGAAGGCAGGGGTGGATTCTTTATAGAAAGCTCTTTGCTGTCTTTGAAATGTTGACATTATATAAATATCTTGCTATAAAAAGAAGACCAGGTATTAAAACACTGTTTATATATAGTTATATATATATATATATTTATATATATGTATATATAGTTAGCAGTTATCTACAGCTTTCCATAGACATGCTGTCTCCTGCCCTGGGAATATAATAGAGCTTTGGCAACATACACAAGCAAAACAATATTCTTCTCAAGAGGCCAAGTTTAACAGCACTGAGCTGTGACTTATCTCCTATGTTGGAATGTTTAGAAGCATTGCTTATTCTGGTTCAGGGAAAAAGATCAAGGAAAAGACAAACAAAAGCAATAAATTAGTACTGAATGCCTTTTGTCATTTGGGCAGCTGTGTTTATATCTTATTCATAGATAGATTAGCATGGTGGTTTCCTGTGTAATGATGACAAACATCAGTGGTATTGGTTTATTTTGACCAGGATAAGTTAGTTTTCTACCCAGATGCCTGGGTGATGCAGCAATAGTCTCTCTTCTCAGGCAGCAGCTAACATGGAAGCTGCCATGTGCTCAGCAATGGAAGATTCAAGACTTTATCAAACAGAAATGCTTAAGTAATAATCCTTTACTGTCCTTAGCAGTAATTGTAGCACTTGAGCTGTATTTCTGTCCATTACAGATTGGGGAAAGGGATGGGGAGAGTGAAAAAGTTCAAAGTGTATGTGTTGAGAGCATAAGAAGAAATTAAAACCACACAAGATGGGACTTGCTGGTGGTCCAGTGGCTAACACTGCACTCCCAATGCAGGGTATCTGAGTTCAATCCCTGGTCAGGGAATTAGATCCCACGTGCTGCAACTAAAGATTTCACATGCTGCAAATAAGACCTGGGACAGCCAAATAAATAATAAAACAAAAGTAAGTAAATATAAAAAAAAATAACCAAGATAGGATCTAGTCAACTCATCTCCCAGGATGAATGTGGTCCCAAGCTGGCAAGTAACAATTCTAATATATATGAGAGTCAGGATAGCATAATAAAAGACAGGTCTTTCCTCAGTCACAGGTTAGCTGGATGGTATTGAATAAAGCAAGGCAAAGCCCTGCTCTCTATCTGTAACTTGTAGATATTAACATGCAAATAGATTTTCTTTCTGCAACTCATCAAGAAAGGCTTCTCTAACATAGATGACCACTGTCTTTATCTTGGTTCCTCTTTCTTAAGGAAAATGTCTTTGGAAATGGAATGGTGACTCGTGGGAACATTGCACAGATACCTCCTCATTGCTTGTTTTATTCGAATCACATATTTCTGTAATTGGGTTCATCCTGCTTCTGGTACTGAGTGCCTAAGGAGGCTTGGCTAAATTAGATGGTCTGTTTAACAGTCCAGCTGCTCCAGTCTCTGTGGCTGCATAGCTGCTATTGTGTGTGTGTGTGTGTTTTACATGGATCATGCCGTCTGATGTTCTCCATTCCTGCACTTTCAGGATCACCAGCCTTTTGCAAATGCCCATGATGTGCTGGCCCGCTCCCGCAGTCGAGCCAACGTGCTAAATAAGGTCGAGTATGCCCAGCAGCGTTGGAAGCTTCAAGTTCAAGAGCAGCGAAAATCCGTCTTTGATCGTCATGTTGTCCTCAGCTAACTGGGATCTGAATTCATGGTGACTAGAAAGAAATGAGGCAGACAATGGGAAAAAGATTGACTGAGTTTTCCTGGGTTTTGTTTTAATGCCCTGTTGATTTCTCTAACTCTTGCTGGAAAACTCAAAACTTGAAACAAAAACACGCTTGTTGTTTTCTTTTCTCATTAATATATTAATCAAGGCTTTTTTTTTTAATCACACACCTCAGACAGTGTCAGTCAATAAATCTTTTCCTATTTGTGACGTTTACTAATAAAAATATGTCTGCCTGTAAATTATCTTGAAGTCCTTTACCTGGAAAAAGCACTCTTTTTACCACACAGTTTTGACTTGGTTTTCAAGATAATTTTCAGGTAGGGTTTTTGTGTGATATTTTTGTTTTTGGCAGATGAGGGGAGAGATGTGTGGAAAGTGCTTAACATAACTTTTCTCAAGTCATCTTACTAAACAAACTTTTGGAGATAAACTTTGCCTTTTATTTTCAAGATTCATTTATATTTTGCAGTATGCCAGCCTCATCCAGGAGTTGATGATGGACAGAGAGGCCTGGTGTGCTGCAGTCCATGAGGTTGCAAAGAGTCGGACACGACTGAGTGACTGAACTGAACTTAGCCTCATCAAAGCCCCAACTTACCTATCTGAATTTTTGCACTGACTGTATTATCTAGACATCTGGTTGGCCTGTGGCTTCACTTTATGGTAAATTAGATCTGAAAATGCACGGTGGCCCTTCACAAAAAGCAGATTTTCTTTATGTACTGTGATGTCTGATGCAATGCATCCTAGAACAAACTGGCTGCTCACTAGTCTAATGACTAAACATAGTCTTGGTGTGTGGTCGTTCTCATCTTGTAGTATCTTTAAGGATAAATCCTAAGGACTTGGACACTTGCAATAAAGAAAGTTTCTTTTAAACCCAAGCCTCCCTGGATTGATGACATACACATATTTGTCAGCACCTCCAGTCAGGTTGAGAGGCAGCTGTTTGGACTCTGATGTGTGCAGCTTTGAACTAGGACTGGAGTTCAGGTTGCCTCCCTCTGAAAGGTGTAGCAGTTATTGGATAACTGGCTTTTTTCTTCCTATGTCCTCTTTGAAATGTAACAATAAAAATAATTTTTGAAACATCTACCAGTGTATCTATCCCAACTTTTCTCTCCTCCCTCTTTTGCTGTATGATGAACTTGAAAATATAAAGACAAATTATACCCTGTTGAAAGACTTGTTTTATACAGTCTAATCATAAAACAGCAGTACTAAATTATCTCTATGTGCGTGTGTGGTGAGGAGAGAGAGAGAACATGTGTATTTAGATGGGTCTCTGAAAGTATACATATTTGGATAAATTGAGGGATTTAAGATGCATGAATGAATACTTGTTTTAAAAAATTCTTGGCAAAACTTAATGTTTAGTATTAGAACTAAATTACATTAATTTCATAAGGGTGAGATTTTAGGAGCTATAAGTGGGGTTTTGGTTAGTGAAAAACTTTTAAACTCCCAAATTGAACCTAAAATTGTTGATTTTATTGTTAATATTAAAAGATGTAAGTTTAACTACAACCAAGTGCAATTTATTCCAGTTTTGTAAGACTGAACATTTGAAAATGAATGAAATCCACATCAACAGACTAAAGAAAAATGACATGATCTTATCAATAGATTCAGAAACAGCATTTGACAAAATCCAACACCCATGCATGAAAAAAACTCAGTAAACCAGAAATAGAAGAGAACAAGTTAAGGATGTTCTTTCTAACTACTCATTTTCAACATCATAGTGTAAATCCTAGCTAATGCAATAAGACAAAAGATATACAGACAGGGAAAGAAAAGATGAAAGACTACCATTGTTTAGAGATGACATGATTGTAAACATGTAGGAGATCCAAAAGAATTTTTTAAAAAGCAAACATTTCTGATACTAAATAACAGTTGATTATAGCAAGGTTTCAGGATAGAAGGTTAATTTACAAAGTCAATTGCTATCCTTCCATTCAGTTCACTTCAGTTGCCCAGTCGTGTCTGACTCTTTGCGACCCCATGGACTGCAGCACGCCAGGCCTCCCTGTCCATCGCCAACTTGTGGAGTTTATTCAAACTCATGTCCATCGAGTTGGTGATGCCATCCAACCATCTCATCCTCTGTCGTCCTTTTCTCCTCCCGCCTTCAGTCTTTCCCAGCATCAGGGTCTTTTCAAATGAGTCAGTTCTTCACATCAGGTGGCCAAAGTATTGGAGTTTCAGCTTCAGCAACAGTCCTTCCAATGAATATTCAGGACTGATTTCCTTTAGGATGGACTGGTTAGATCTTGCTGTCCAAGGGACTCTTAAGAGTCTTCAGCACCACAATTCAAAAGCATCAACTCTTTGGCACTCAGCTTTCTTTATAGTCCAACTCACATCCATACATGACTAATGGAGAAACCATAGCTTTGACTAGATGGACCTTTGTTGGCTTTGTTGGCAAAGTAATATCTCTGCCTTTTTTTTTTAAAATAAGCTGTCTAGGTTGGTCATAACTTTTCTTCCAAGGAGTAAGCGTCTTTTTATTTCATGGCTGCAGTCACTGTCTGCAGTGATTTTGGAGTGCCAAAAGTAAAGTCTGCCACTGTTTCCACTGTTTCCCCATCTATTTGCCATGAAGTGATGGGATCAGATTCCATGATCTTAGTTTTCTGAATGTTGAGTTTTAAGCCAACTTTTTCACTCGTCTCTTTCACTTTCATCAAGATGCTCTTCAGTTCTTCATTGCTTTCTGCCATAAGGGTGGTGTCATCTGCATATCTGAGGTTATTGATATTTCTCCCGGCAATCTTGATTCCAGCTTGTGCTTCATCCAGTCCAGAATTTCTCATAATGTACTCTGCATAGAAGTTAAATAAGCAGGGTGACAACATACAGCCTTGACATACTCCTTTCCTGATTTAGAACCAGTCTATTGTTCCATATCCAGTTCTAACTATTGCTTCTACTAACAATGAACAAATGAAATTAACACAATTACCATTTACATTGGTATCCCTCCAAATGAAATATGTATAAATCTAACAAAATATGGATAAAATGTATATGAGGAAAACTACAAAACTGATTAAAGAAATCAAAGAACTAGAACTAAATAAGAGATATTCCATGTTCATGGATTAAAAGACAATATTATCAAGATGTCAGTCTTGATTAAATACAATCCCAGTCAAAATCCCAGCAGGTTATAAGCAAAAGAAAGTAAACATAGTGTTAATTAAGAACAAAGTGGAAAGACTGACACAACCTATTTTCAAGATTTACTGTACAGCTACAGTAATAAAGGCAGTGTCAGTATGGATTGGCAAAAGAATAGACAAGCAGATCAATAGAACAGAATAGAGAGCCCAGAAACAGACTCAATAAATACAATTAACTGACCTTTGACAAAACAACAGTAGGAACACCGTGGAGCAGTCTTTTCAATGAATGGTGCTAGAACAACTGGACGGTCACATGCAAAAATGTTAAGCTAGACATAAGCCTTACAACCTTCAAAAAATAAAAAGGATCATAGACCTAAATGCAAAACAAAGACCTACAATACTAGAAGACAACATAGGAGAAAATCTAGTTTACTTTTGGTTGGTAATGACCTACTAGATACAGTATCAAAAGCACAAATCAAGAAAGAAATCACTGATAAGCTGGACTTCATTAAAATTAAAAACGTCTGGTGAAAGACTCTGTTGAGAACAAGAACACAAGCCACCAGCTGGGAGAAAATATTTGTAAAAGACATATCTGACAAAGTGTGTTGTGTGTTAGTCGCTCAGTAGTGCTCGACTCTTTGCGACCCCATGGACTACAATCTACCAGGTTCCTCTGTCCATGAGATTTTCCAGGCAAGGATACTGGAGTGGGTTGCCATTTCCTTCTCCAGGGGATCTTCCCAACCCAGGGATCGAACCCAAGTCTCCTGCACTGCAGGCAGATTCTTTACTGACTGAGCTACAAGGGAAGCCCTCTGACAAAGTACTATCTTCCAAAGCATATAAAGAATTCTTAAAACTCAACAATAAGACAAAAAAAAACCCCTGTTTTAAAATGGGCCAAAGACCTGAACAGACACCTCATCAAAGAAGATATACAGATGGCAGATAAGTATTCAAAAAAATGCTCCATAACACATGTCCACCAGTGAAGTTGCTCAAGTCGTGTCCGACTCTTTGCGATTCCATGGACTATAGCCTACGAGGCTCCTCCATCCATGGAATTTTCCAGGCAAGAGTACTGGAGTAGGTTGCCATTTCCTTCTCCAGGGGATCCTTCCTGACCCAGGGATCAAAGCCAGGTCTCCCGCATTGGAGGCAGATGCTTTATGGTCTGAGCCATAAGGAAGCCTGCCCCTAGTATGTCACAGGGAAATGCAAATTAAAACAACAATGAGATACCACTACACACCTATTAGAATGGCTAAAATTCAGAGCACTGACACCAAGTATTGGTATGGATGTGTAGCAATAGGAACTCTCATTCATTGCTGGTGAGAACGCAGAAACGGTATGACCACTTCAGAAAACAATTTGATAGTTTCCTATAAAACTAAACATACACTAACTATGTGATCCAGCAGTTGTACTTCAGTATTTAATATCTGCTACCCCATGGACTGTAGCCTGCCAGGCTCCTCTGTCAATGGAATTCTCCAGGCAAGAATACTGGAGTGGGTAGCCTTTCCCTTCTCCAGGGGATCTTCCCAACCCAGGGATTGAACCAAGGTCTTCCACATTGATGGTGGATTCTTTACAATCTGAGCCACCAGGGAAGCCCATTTAATATATGTTAGTTAAAATATTATACCCATATGAAAATTTTGCATATGGGTGTTTATAGCAGCTTTATTCATAATTGCCAAAACTTGGAAGGTCAAGAAGTCCTCTAGTAGGTGAATAGACCCAGTAAGCTGTGATACATTCAATGGAATATTTTAAAAATTTATTTTATTGAAACAGTTGATTTGCAATGTTGTGTTAATTTCTACGGTACAGCAAAGTGATTCAGATATATGTGTGTCTATATTAATATATACTTTTTCATATTCTCTTCTATTATGGCTTATCACAGGGTATTAAATATAGTTCCTGCTGCTATACAGTAGGACCTTGTTGTTTATTCTATGTATATTAGTTTGCATCTGCTAATGCCCAAATCCCAATCCATTCTTTCCCCACCCTCCTCTCCCTTGGCAACAATAAGTCTGTTCTCTATGTCTGTCTGTTTCTGTTTCATGGATAAGTTCCTTTGTGTCATAGTTTAGATTCTACATGTAAATGTTATCATATGGTATTCAGACAATAGAATATTGTTCAGTGCTAAAAAGAAATGAGCTATCAAGTCAAAAATATGTGGAGGAGACTTAAATGAATATTAAAGAAGCCAGTTTGAAAAAGCTGTATACTATATGAGTTCAAGTATACAACATTCTGGAAAAGGAAAAACTATGGAGTAAAACAAAAAATGAGGTGTTGTCAGGTACTGGGGGAGGGAGGAATTAATAGGTGTAACAGACACTTTAGAGCAGTGAAACTATTCCATATGATGCTATCATGGTAGATGTACATCATTATACATTTGGACACGACTGAGTGACTGAACTGAACTGAACTGAACTGAAAGTTGCATAGAATGTACAACACAAGAGTGAACCCTGGGGACTTCCCTGGTGGTCCGGTGGCTAAGACTCTGCCCATGCTCCCAAGGCAGGGGGCCCGGGTTCGATCCTTGGACAGGGAACTAGATCGTACCTACAGCCACTAAAAAGTATGCCGCAACTAAGACCTGGCATAGCCAAATAAACACATATTTTTTAAAAAAAAGCTTGAGCCTTAATGGAAGCTATGGGCTTTGAGTGATAATGATGTGCCAATATTATCAACTGTAACAAATGTATCACTCTGGGGCTGGCATAGTGGTAATGTAGGAGGATGTACATATGTAAGAGCAGCGGGTATATGGGAACTGTACTTGATGCTCAGTTTTGCTGTACATCTAAAATTGCTCTGAAAAGGCTATTTAGAAGGAAAAAAATGTAATATACAGTAAAATGTAGGTTTATATTGACCTTCCTGGTTAGCATCTTAATCTCTATTTTAAAAATATTGACAATATTTTCACATTATGCCATTATTACTTAAGGATATTTTCCATAAGCCATTTTGATATAAAATTATATAACCCAGGTGAGTGGAGGAAACATTCTTCTTGAAAAGAATTTGTTACAAGAGTCCAATTTTGTAAGCAAACTTTCTGTTTAGTATTGTTGCATGTTGTCGTATCTACATATTAGGTAGAGAAAATCGCTAAACCAGCCTGAGCAGTTCTGTTTAACTGTAAGCTATTTTGCATGTTGTTACTAAATGATCACATATAAATCAGGTTAAGTCTAACTCAGCCCCAAATACAGAATCTTGGCAACAAAATTCAGGTAAGAGACTCTTCTCCAGAGTGGCCCTTGGGAGAGAATAACAACATGGTTTTTAAGAAAATCCCTAGGCACAGTTGAAAAATGATGACTATTTTCAGCTGATTATCTTAAACTAGCAAATATGCTTCTGTATTGAAAGATTCAGTTTTGCTGTTGATTAAATCATCTGGAGGAGTGGAAAGGATTTAGGGGTTTGAAAGTCAGGAGACCTAGGTTCTGACCTCCAGCCTCATAACTGCAACAGTTTATGAGGGATTGGATGAGAGGCTTTCCTAAGGTTTTTCCATCCCTAACTAACATTCCATAATTCATAATTCCATAATTCATAATGTACAGTAGCTTTTGTTTTCTACATGCTAGACATTTATAATGTATCAGAAAGTTGAAACTTTAATGCTAAGCAGAGCAATCCAGAATTTCTTAGGATTTTATCATTAAGACCTTACCCTTTATTTCCCAGAATAGCTCTGTCAGAAACCTGAGACTTTCATTAAAAGATAGGTGCATTTGTTTTTAGCTACGTGTATATTTGGCTTCAGAGTTCCAGCACTGAATGGTTGTTTTCTCTCTCTCTTTCCTTTCTAAGACTTTTTTTTTTAATGTGTTTTTTTTTTAAAGACTATTTGCAAAGTCTTTATTGAATTTGTCACAATATTGCTTCTGTTTTACGTTTTGTTTTTTTGACCGTGAGGCATGTGGGATCTTACCTCCCCGACCAGGGATCAAACCCCCACCCCCTACATCTGAAGGCAAAGTCTTAACCACTGGGCCACCAGGGAAGTCCCTGTGTTCCTCTCTTTTAAAAACTTAACTCAGTTTCTCCAAATGTGTCCAGTTTCCATGAGCCTTCCTATCTTGATCCTCACTGCTGCATTTTCATTCTATTGCTGTTGTGGTTAAATTTTTTCTTTGAATAAAAGATAAATGCTACTACATTAATTGGTAACTTTTCAGCAATGCTCAATAGAAAAAGCTCCCCCTCAGTGTGTCTCCAAAGATACCAGGCTCATTTCCCAAGAATTATGCAAGGTCTTGCTAAAATCTAGAAAGTTTATTTCCCTGGATATGTTCCAGTGTCTCTTGGTTTATAGTCTATTGGAACTTGAATAGAATTTGTGTCCTGCTGTGTGTGAAATTTTAATTATGTTGAACTGGTTCATAGCACTTTTAAGGTCTATGATATCCTTCTACTTTTCTGTCCATTCATTCTACTAATATTTGAGAGTTTGCTATTAAAACTCCAACTAAAAATCTTAATTCATCTACTTAAAAAATAACTGTGCTATATAATAGAACTATATGTAAGTTTGTTCTGTATTTTCTGTCTCCTTAAATGCATTATCATACTTTCATAACTTAAAAAGAAAAAGAAAAAAAAACCTAGAGACTTTTAACTACCTGTGGCATATACAAACTACTCAGATTTCATCTGGATCAAGGCTTAAGATATTATGAAAATTATCAGTCAAGATGACTATACCCAAAGAATTCTTGTGAGTTAGCTTTGATGACAGCTGTTTTACTTTTTGGTACCCTATTGTAGCAGTTCTGGCTTGTTAGCTACAGGCAGAAAGAAGGTTCTGATGTTCTCAGGAATGTAGAAAATGGGGCTCCACACTCACTGTGCCATGATTTCACAGTTTCTACCATGCACATTTTTATCTCTTACCCTCTAGAATCCCTAGCTCAGAAATTTCCTAACTCTTTTCTTTCAGCAAATTTTTCCTGGCTAGTTTCTAATCCAGAAATTTTTATTGTATGTTAGTTATTTTAGGCCATTGGATCAGTAATTTGGCATCTTTCATTTTCTGTTCCTCTGTTTTGCTTTCTAATGGGACCTATGGCACTTATCCGGAGAAGGCAATGGCAACCCACTCCAGTACTCTTGGCCTGGCTTGGAAAATCCCATGGACGGAGGAGCCTGGTAGGCTGCAGTCCATGGCCTCCAGAGAGTTGGACACGACTTCACTTTAACTTTTCACTTTCATGCGTTGGAGAAGGAAATGGCAACCCATTCTAGTGTTCTTGCCTGGAGAATCCCAGGGATGGGGGAGCCTGGTGGGCTGCCATCTATGGGGTCGCACAGAGTTGGACACGACTGAAGTGACTTAGCAGCAGCAGCAGCATGGCACCTATCTCATTTCTTCACCCCCCATCCCTCTATTCGGAAGAGCTCTTCCTGACATTCCTTTTCCAGCCTGTTTCACCATGATTTATTAAACTCTCCCTACCGCTCACACTCCCCACCCCTCATCCCCCAATCCCCATCCCTTCTTGCCCTTTCTGGTTTGAGAGTCATTTGTCTTTTCAGTAGCCATACATGATAGGATAGGTTTTTTTCACAAGAATTGTAATATACTGTATTGCACTTGAATTCTGGTGCTTAGAGACTGCTCCCGGCATTACATAGTGCAGCCTGCAGAGTTTCCTTATATTCAGGTAGAGAAACAAGTGCCAGTGTTACCTACTCTTGCCCATAAACATTAGGGCTGATTTTTTTAGAGAAAGAAAGCCAGATTTCCTTCTTTCCTGAAAGCCACAGTTAAATTTCATGTGGCTTCTCGTTTTCCACTTTGGATACATTCTTCATCTCTCAACAAATGTGCTTCAGACAAACTTGCCAAAGGACACACAGCTAAGAAGATGAAAAGCCAAGAGTGAACTTGAGAAAGTTAATGACTGAAAGAAAATGCTCTTTTTCAGCACTTCCCTGATTTCCCATCAACTAAAGTATAATGTCTATGTGAAATCTGTTATGACCACATTGCTACAGTTAAGGGTAAAAAGTAATGGTAGTGTAATAAATAAGCTGGATACAGATCTATTCAGAAAGGCGGAATATGTTGATATGGGACCTTTTGAAATATAATACTTCAAGTTCCATGAAAAAAAAGCCTAAATAGAGTTGCACTTTACCCAATATGTTTGAAGTTCTAAGTAAATATGTAAACTGACTATGTTATAAATGTGTTAGGGGAGTTTCTCATTGAGGCAATCTTACAGTGAATTTTTAAGAGCAAATCATCCCTTCTTATTTTGATTTCAGTTTTACCTCTGGCATACCAGTTATCATTTAAGAAGGCTATGCCTGTGAGGTTGCATGATCATTAACTCATTTGTAATTTCTCCAAGATATATTTGAATATTGTGGTGTTTCATTATTTCCCAAATGTTAGTATTTGCATACACTTTCACAATCTTCATTAATTACTGCTCTACAGCACCTGTATTGCTGTTTACTCTTTTTCTGTTAATTGGTTCATATTTTTAACTCAAGTAGATTTTTTTATTTTAAAAGAGGCTTTGTATCACTACTGTAAATGTGAAATCAGCATAATTCACAATAAATAGAAATTAATAGTAAAATATTATTAGATTCTAGCTAGATACTATTCCGGAGAAGGCAATGGCACCCCACTCCAGTACTCTTGCCTGGAAAATCCCATGGATGGAGGAGCCTGGTAGGCTGCAGTCCATGGGGTCGCTGAGGGTCAGACATGACTGAGTGACTTCACTTTCACTTTCATGCATCGGAGAAGGAAATGGCAACCCACTCCAGTGTTCTTGCCTGGAGAATCCCAGGGACGGGGGGAGCCTAGTGGGCTGCCATCTATGGGGTCCCACGACTGAAGCGACTTAGTAGTAGTAGGAGGAGATACTATTCCTGTTGAAGCCTTCTATCTGAGGAGGATTGGAAAGCATTTTAATAGTATGGAAGACATGTTCTCACCAGACTAAAGATATAATCTTGCAATCATAAGGACTGATAGAGAATTGAAAGGAAATAACTTTCTCACAAGGTAAGTCAATGTTATTTCAGGCTGTTTCTGTGTACCATCAAAAATGCTCTTACTGCTCACAAAATATTGTAACCCCATCAATTTTTCAGAATGAGCTCAAAAACTATTCATGAAGTCTCTGATCTCTGAGAAAGTTGATATCTGCTGTCTTTTGATCTGGCCAAATTCATAAACTTGGTTCTGTTTCCAGGCTAAAGAGGAAATGATGGACAATAGAAGCTACTCTAACATGCCAGACAAACTGCCTGTCTTCACTGATTCCTCCCACTTGCCAGTTACCAGGTCCTTTTATCTGGACCCCATGGTCACGTTCCATCTCTACCCAGAGGGCCCAGTGCCATCCCCTTACTCGGAAAACTTGCCATTGCTGCCTTTTTCCAGTGACTCCCTGATTATGGAAAATTATAGTGAACCCTGCGCCTTCTCCTTCCCAATGCCTTATCCAAATTACAGAAGGTGCGAATATTCCTACGGGCCAGCCTTTATCCGGAAAAGGAATGAGCGGGAAAGGCAGCGGGTGAAATGTGTCAATGAAGGCTACACCCAGCTTCGACATCATCTGCCAGAGGAGTACTTGGAGAAACGCCTCAGCAAAGTGGAAACCCTCAGAGCCGCCATCAAGTACATTAATTATCTCCAGTCCCTGCTGTACCCTGATGAAGCTGAGACCAAGAATGGCCCCAGGAAAGTTTCCTCCATAATGGCAACCACCACCCGCCACTCTGACTCCATTTTTAGAATCATTTGATTCCATGTTTCCAAATAGAAACAATTTCACAAAATGTGGTCCCCTACATGTTCAGTAGTTTTCCTAATGTCATCTTTGTGTGGGCAGATGATAGTTCAAATGCTAACAGACGCTGGATACGTCTTACTTGGATGTCAGATGTACTAAACATATTTTGTAGATTGAGAAAATGCTTCTTAAGCTCTGGTGATTTCTTTCAAGAACATTAGGGAATCAGAAGTCCTAAAAATTCTCTATGCCTCTCAACTTGTCCTTCTCCCACACTTGGCCAGAGTCTCAGGTGTGAGAAACTCACAAAAGTAATGTAAAGCATGATTCATGCCTAGTCAGTGCCTCTACTGCCCTTTGCAGATGTTTCATGCTAAGTAGCCCAATTTTGTCAAAATTTGGTGGGTTTTTATTATTTGGGATTAGCAATAAACTTACACCTTACCCATAACATGATGGGGAAGTATTTTGGGGGCTAAAGCAAAAGTAAATTAATAAAACCTTGTTGTCATTTGAAATCATTTCAGAGTCATCTTTGTCCTGCATGAGGCAGACATCCTCTGGTAGCTTAGTGTAGGGCCTAAGCAGGCAGGCTCTGCAGTCATATTGCTCTGTGTACATTCTGACTTTGCTGCCTCTCCCTGTGTCATTTCAGTTCTTCATCCACAGAATAAGAGTAATAGCAACTACCCCATATGTTTATTATGAGGATCACCAGCACCTGACACAGAGTGTTTTCATAATCACTATTTTAAAAATTATCCCTTTTTTTCCATAGCATCATCATGCTTCAGGTTCTCTGGCCAGATAATGTGAGAAGGACAGTGATCCCACCTGTCTTGGAGTCCTCCTTCAAAATGTCTATTTCTATTCCCACGATGAGCTTCAACTCTTCTGTCTTCCTTAACTCCCAGGTCCCATCTCACTCAGCCCAGGCAGGGCTTCCAACATACTGTCACATTCATTTCCACTGTCACCCCTTTCATGAAGTCTTTCCATCGCAGCCATTACTTGTTCCTTTATTTTTGCACACATATTTCCTTGCCATTCCCATCCTATTTCGACTCCCCTTGCACACTTGTCTCTGTCTTCAGTAGACTGTGAGCTCCTTGAAGATAAGGACAAGTCTTAGTCAATCCTGTATTTCCAGCACCCAGAAAAGAGCTCACATCAGGTAGGTGTCAAGAAATATTTGGTGGTATTATTTTCCTATTTCCATTCTGTCACATTGTGTCTGGATCACTGTTAACTCCCTGGCCTCTCAGGCTCTGTCCTCAACTGGTTCTATTTTCACTTTAATACTCTTTCTTAAAGTATTGTGTTGGCCAAAAAGTTTGTCTGACTTTTTCCATACGATGCTACAGAAAAACCAAACGAATTTTTTTGCCAACCTAATATGTCATGTCACTTCATTGCTCAAACCTCATGACAACTTTCTTTTGACTGTGACATTGTTGAACATTCATCTGCTTGATTTTCAAAGCTTCCACCAGTTTGGCCCCTTCCCATTGATTTTCCCATGACACTCCATTCCCCCACTCCAAAAAGAAAATCGCGTGTTGCAAATGCATCCTTCTCTCTTAGCTCTTGCTTCCTACCAAGATGGGATGGAATAATCTCCTGTTTCCTTTCACCATTGAAATCCCACCTATCTTATTCAGGAATCCTTTTCTCATAGCCAGAGATCTAATTAATCTTTCTTAGACTCAAACTTTGTGCACCAAATCACTCAACCTTTTGGGCAACAGTCGTTCTCCTGGCTGCAAAGTTAAGCTCTGTGAGAGTAGACATCAGTTAGGATGCTTTCGGCTGTGAGCGTGAGCAATACAAAAATCTAACAAAAATTGGTATAATCAAAACAGGGAAGATTTCCCTGGTGGTCCAGAAGTGAAGACTTTGCACTCCTTCTGCAAGGGGTACAGGTTCAGGCAGGGCTCAACACTGTCACCAAGAATCTGTGTTCTTTAGCTCTATCCTCTCTGGGAACAGCTCCAGTGTCCCAGAAAGACTATCCGGAGCTCCCAGAACTATAAGCTTCCTTATTTATGTCTGGGAGGAAATATAATTTCTATAACCAAGATTTCTAACAAAAGTCTTGAGATTCACGCTGACTGGAGAGGCACGGGACATGCCGACGCCTTAGAGGACAGGGGATGGAATGTGCTGATGGACACACAGCAACGAGGGGTACAGCCAGCCTCCTCCCTACCACTCAGATTCACAACAGAAAGAGGAACTGGTGGAAGGGGGCACGAGATGTGGTAGAGACACTCACAGATCCACAAAACGGCTGTCAGATGCCTCGAATACCATCCTCTGGATGTTCAAATGAGAGCAGACTCTGGGCTTCTGTTCCTTTGGTCCCCACTGTCCACCCCCAGCACCCTAAGTTATCACCACACACCTGCTTCTCAGCAGTCCTGTCTCCTTCAGACAAACGTGCTCACACTTTTGGTTATTTCATTTTAAACTACAAATTCTATCTTAGAGTCCTTAAGCCAACTGGTGGGTTCCCTCCACTCCAGCCTCCTGCCCACAGAGGAGGAAGGCAGATCAACAGCCTTGAGACTCTGTGGGCTCAGCTCCCTCCCTCCCAAGACTCTCCTAGATCCAGGAGGGCTTCCCACTACCACTGACTCCTTCAGCAGTGGAGAAGCATAGCTTTGGGGAAGTGATGCTACACTGGCTCTTCTCAACACCACCTGTCACCACCACTCTCCACAAAGGCGGTGAGTAACCAACCCTCTACCTTCTCTTCCCGCCCATGCTGCCCAAGGCCCCAGTCACCCCTCTGCACATGCTCAGTACACGCCTCTGGCCCAGCTGGCTGTATCCATGGCAACCTGCTTGGCAACCAGGAGTCGGTTGGGCTGAGGCCAACTCCTAACTGTCGGAAGGGACCGAGGCTGAGGTGGGAGGAGGCTGGCTGGGGCTCTGGTAAGTACTCTTGGGGTCAGAACCGTGGGCTTGGGCAGGAGCACACCCAACGGGGCCGAGCTGGGCTGGGCCAGCCGGAGTGTGACCGCAGGCCCTGGGTGGCAGCTGTCGCCTCTGAGCACATCTACGGAGGCCACCGCCCTGGGCTCTCAGCTCGCAGGTTAGGAGGGAAGTCTGTGGCTTGGGTTAGGGGTCAGTTTGTCATCAAGGCCTGGGATTTGTAAAAGAAAGTATGGTCTTAAACCCCCGAAGTCCCAACAACTGGGGTGGAGGGAGGGGGGGCGTAAAAACTAACGTATATTGATTGAGCTACTTAAAGATGCCAGGTGCTTTCCACAGATCATCTCCAGGGCGTTAACTGGCGCCTCCCAGGAGAAGTGAGCACGCAGCCAGCAGGCGGTGAAGGACTTCCAGCTGGGTTTCTCTGAAGTCACAGCTCTTGCTCTTTCAACCCCTCCCCTGTTTCCTGAGCGGAGTCTCCCCGGGCAGGTGATGATTCTGGGGACACCCTGGTGGGAGCGGGTGGGGCCGCGGAGAGGCGGCAAACCGCAGAGCTGAGCGCAGCCGCGAGCCCGGCGGCCTCTGCTGGGCTGTGGGCTGCAACTCAGGTAATAGAGCCGCTGGTTCTCAGGTGTTTTCGCCGAGGTCTATGGACTCCTCCGAGGGGCCTGGGACGCCTTTGCCCAAATACTGCAGCGTGGCCACGACCCTGAAGGCCCCTGCCTGGGCCCGGCACTGCTCCTCCCTGGGACCTCTCCTTCACCTGCCCCCTCGCCTGCCGAGCACCCTGGCTGACCCGGCACAGCCTCCTCACCAGGTACCCATCTGTGCTTCCTTTTTCCTCTCTGCTCTTGGCTCAAAATGGTAGGAGACAAAAGGGTTCCTTACCGGTGTGGGCTGAGTTCCTTGGGTTATTATAATTCCCCCAATTGTACTCACAATAAATAAATAAATACATAGAGACCTGCCTGGAGGTCCAGTGTTTAGGACTCCAGGATTCCATGCAGGAGCACAGGTTCGATCCGTGGTTGGGGAACTAGGGATCCTGCATGCCTCCATGTGCAGCCAAAATATAAATAAACTCCTAACCCCACCCGACAAGGGCTGACCTGGCTTTTGTCCTGCCTTGTAGCAGAGGGGCTGATGTCAGAGCTGACACGTGTGGGAGAAGGCAGGCATCACCAGTTATAAAACTGGCTCTGATCTTCTCTGCGACTTGCCCTGGCACTATATGAGGGAATTAGGTGAGCCAGATCCCTCCTCAGGTTCCCTCAGTTGTCCTAGCTTTTTGTGAATGGTACCCAAAGTTAGCTGTCTACAGTGTGAATACAAGAGGGGAAGGGAACCTCAGCCGATAACCACATATAAATCATGCAAGCCCCATGCTATTCAACTCAATATGCCCAGGCCTGAACCCTACAGCCCCCTTTCTTGTTTCACCCATGTGGACCATTTCCCTTCAAAGCCAGAGTTTAAACAGTCCTGTATCCTGGCTTGCCCACAAAATAAACACTTTTTTTTTTTTTTTTGAAAACCAATACCTGACTTAACAATTCCCTATGGCTTGGTTTTGTCTACCAGGGTTCCCAGAACCAGCTTCTCCTTTTTCTGTCCCTCAGCCTCTTACTCAGCCCCTGTGCTTCCCCTGCTCAGACACTTCCTCCTCTCTCCTGACTCCATGGTGCTCAGCCTCCTTGCAGTTTTGCTCCTTTGTCACCACCATCCAAGCCTCCACACCTCATCCTGGAATCCCGCACACCGCCTCAGGGTCTCCCTTCCTGGAAGAACACTTTCCTGGTCTGCTATCTAGTCTCTGAACCAGTTAATCAGGCCATCCCGTTATATATCAAGGCTAATCCCATTCTGATTACCTTGAAACAATTCCCAGGCCTTAAACAGAAATTCCCTTCACTCTCCTCTCCTTCTTCCTCTTCAACAGTTTACCCTATCTTATCGGAAGTCACAAATTGCCACTCTACACGGGCTTCTGTTCCACATCGCCCTTAACTGTCATATTCACCCCATGGTTCTGCTCAGACCTAACTTTGAAATGTGTTTCTTGATGGTTTTAGGACTCGCTTTTCTCTGCCTCCCTAATTCCATTTGCTTTTCCCCAGATACGCATCTTACTACCCGTGTCTCCACATTGCTGACCCAGCATGGCAGGGGCCTGGTTGGCTGGGAAGAGTTGGAGAGGCTGCTGACACATGGGTCCTGGCAAGAAAGGAACCAGATGGCTTTTTATTACAGGGCTCAGATAAAGGCTGCTCCAGAGGCAAGTCCCTCAGTCCCCATGTCTCCCCATATGCTCCTCTGGGTGGCCCTGTCATACCTGATATGCCTCAGCTGTTCAGTGTCTTAAATAAGCACAGATCTTCCATGGCCAGGATGTGGAAGTGAAAATGTAATGTCAGTGAGCGCATCAGTTTGCTAGGGCTACATAACGAAGTGGAACAAACTGAGTGGCTTTAACAATAGAAATTGATTCTGTCAGTTCTGGGGAGAGTCAGGTGTGGGCAGGGGTGGTGATTCTGAGGGCTCTGGGGGAGGATCTGCTCTGCGCACCTCTCCCAGCTTCTGGTGGTTTGCTGGCAATCTTTGATGTCCCTTGGCTTGTAGAAGCCTCCCCCAGCACGTGATCTTCATCTTCACTTGCTGTTCTCCCCTGGGCTCATGTCTGTGTTCAAATTTCCCCTTTTTATAAGGACACCAGTCATTGGATTAGGTGCCCTCTTTACTCAGTCATCCTTGGTGTGACTTTGTCTTAAGTCATTAAGACTTAAGGTGTGATACATTTTGAGGTCCTAGTGGCTAGGACATCAGCATGAATTTTGGGGGACATAATTCAACCTGTAACAGTGAAGAAAATGTACAGTAAAAGCACTCTGTTCAGGAAGATTCGATGTGTGGAGTTATGAGCACCAGCCTAAGGGAAAGAGGAGCCACCCTGTGTATGCCTCATGTGCGCCTGTGTCCTTCCACGAGGGGGCACAGTCCCTGTGTGCTGGGGCCAGGCCTGGGCTTTACTTTGCTTGCTTCATTGGGATTTTCTCTTTCTTTTCAGAGTCAGACTTTGTGAATGTGGGTCCATAGAGGGAAAACTAGTGTGATTTATTAAAAAATATATGTTATAGAATTTCCAATCAAAAGTCATTTCCTCATTTTCCAGTAACTAATATGTGATTTCAAATGAAATATCAGCAGGAGTTTGCTCAAATATAGATTCTGTTTGCTAATGCTACTGCTGCTGCTAAGTCGCTTCAGTCGTGTCCGACTCTGTGCGACCCCACAGATGGCAGCCCACCAGGCTCCCCCATGTCTGGGATTCTCCAGGCAAGAACACTGGCGTGGGTTGCCATTTCCTTCTCCAATGCATGAAAGTGAAAAGGGAAAGTGAAGCCTCTCAGTCGTGTCCGACTCTTAGTGACCCCATGGACTGCAGCCTACCAAGCTCCACCATGGGATTTTCCAGGCAAGAGTACTGGAGTGGGTTGCCATTGCCTTCTCCAGATTCTGTCTAGTGACTAGATAAAAGGTAGTTTGTAACCAGACTTTATCACTCTTCAAAAATCATACTGAGCTCTCCAAACATCTTGTTCTTTTGATTAGCTCAGTGTTCCGGCTGCCCTCCCTGTCAGGTGGCTCATTCCTTCCTTGGCCCCGCTTCCCATCATGGACAGGGAGGCAGGGCAAAGGGCTGCCTGGGGGCAGCCACGGATGTTCTTGCCTGACAGGGCCCGTGATTGATCCCCCACCCCTGGCTGGTCCAGGACACGGGGACAACACTTCCTGGGAGGGCTGGGAGAAGAGGGGTGCTTTGGGAAAGATGGAGAGGACCCAGTTTACTCCTGTGAATTGCAGACCAAAAATAAAGATAGGAGAAAAGAAGAACAGGAAAAGAAAGAGCATGGGAAGGGAAAGGCAGGAAGTGATAAACGAGAGTTGCCACACCAAGCAGCAGAGGGAGAGCCTCTGCCTCATAGCCGGCCTGTCCCTGCCGTAATGGGCTCCAGCAGCACCTGGCCTGGCCCCTTTCCTAGCTGGCCCCTGCTGTGTGGGAAGGAGACCCTCAGCCTGGCTCTGGGGTTGTAGGGAACCATGAGGCTCCCTGTAGTACTTCCTAAAGCCAGGTATTATTCTGAATATTTTCCTTCCCACAGCTGGAGAGGCAGGGGGTCCTGCTGGTGGAATTTGAGGCTCCCCCTTGCCACAGGCCCAGAGCTGCCAGCCCAGCGGCAGAGCGTGGTCTTAGAGGAAGATGTCATTCAGTTCTCACCATCCATGGAATGCTCACTGCGACCTGGGGACAAGGTGCTGGCACCCTGGGGCCCTGACCAACAGCGCTATGGCCCTGGCACTGTTCTCTTGGGCTTGGAGGCGAGAGACCCCCAGAGAGGTAAGGCAGCTGCTCTGGGGCTCCCCAGGAGCGAGGCTGGTGATCAGGCTGCGGAAAGAGCAAAGCGGGTGTCTCTGCAGCTTAGGGGTCTTAGGGGCTTGAGGAAATCCTTACCCTTTCACTTGCAGCTTCATCCCGAGGGTGACCACAGATAGACAAATCATATTTTTCCGATTATATAATATCTTTTATTAGGGCAAAATCACCCAAGGCTACCATGTCTATGTTGGTTACCTGACCTATGGTGTGGTGAGGTTATCCAGAGGTCATACCTGTACTCGGTCCCCCACCACGTCATCCAGGCACGGATACAGCGTCCGCTTGTGTGGGGCCGGGCAGGCAGCATCGTTGTCATTCAGAGAACCGCAGAGCAGGCTGCTCCTCCCCTCCCCCTACCTGAGGAGGCATTTTGGTTTTGACGCGAAAACTGAGACATGGAGGCACAGGACGGGGGAGGTGAACGTGGGGGCAGGTGAGGAGCGTCCCTGGCAGGCTTTGTAGGCAGAGGTGTGCGTGAGACAGCAGGCAAAGCTGAGGGGGCTGTGCTGAGGCTTTGCTTCTGGGGAGAGGAGAACGTTTACCTTTGATGTAGAAGAGGCAGTTGTAACAAGATGTTGCCCTTCTCTGTTACATAGCATCCCGAAAGAAGAAGAAATTACTGTTCACTTCTGGAACGGCAGGACAGCTCCAGTGCCTCTCAGAGGGGTCCAGTGGGTGCCCCCCGCTGTCTGGAAGAAGGTTGTGGACGGGCTGCATAAGCCTTATGCCAGGGAGCACCCCAGGCCCCTCCTCTGGGCCCCTTGCTGCTCTCTGGTGGGGCCGGTCACTGGCTTTGCCACCAGCGGGCTTCCTTTGAGCCCTCCATTCCTGTGTGCTCCCTGCTTCCCACACGCCGGCTGCCAGCTGCTGGTCCAGGGCTGCCTCTGCTGCTGCCCCCTGGCTGGACCCACCTGGTGGCCTCTAGTCAGGACCTCAGGGGTCGCAGCCAGAGAACCTCCAGAAGCGGAGCTGAAGCCCACAGCCCAGCTTTTGCCCCTGGAGTGTCCTGAGGAGGAAGAAGCGGCAGTGCGGGCTCCCATGGCTGTTTCCTCCTCCACCTCCTCCTCCTCTTCTGAAGAGGAGGATTTGGAGAATGAGCTGGAGATGGGCCCCCTCAGAGGCTGCTGGTGGACAGCACAGTCAACACGGACCCCATCCTTCTTGAGGAGTCTCCGAGGAAGCAGGGTGGCCTCTGCCAGCCCGAGTGGAGGTACTGGAGGAGAAACGGGCCCGAGCCGCACCCAGGGAAGCCAGGTAGGCCTTTTCCTAGGGTGGGGCTGAGGCCCCTGCTCCCTTCCTCTGCAACCCCCTCCTTGGGTGGGGGTGGTCTCTCAGGAATCTGATACACATGTCTGCTGTGATGGAACTGGAAGTAACACTGGGGGTGGGGGTGGGGTGGTGTGTGTGGTCGTGTTGAAGGGGGACTGTGGTAAGAGGGAAGTAGTGGGCTTTATTGATTAAATGGAAACCTAACAAGAAAGGATGAGCTGATCTTGGTGCTCAGCTTTGCATCCCTGTTTGACAACTGTCCTTTCTTTCTTCACTAGTCTACTGGCAGGACACTGCCATTGTCCGTTTCTACCCTCCCCTCCTTCACTTTCCTTTGAGGCTGTGATTTTTCTCTACATGTGCAGTCAGAGTTGTTCAAGGCCCTGAGAACTCAGAAACGTCTTTAAACACTGGTCATCAGACCCTACTCTTCATATGAGCCCCTGAGGAAGTCAGAGTGGGAAGAACCAGACATAGCCTCAACCGTCTCGGTCTGCCCCGGAGAGGGGAGGCAGTGTCGCTGCAGGCAATCTGCAGCCGCCCCCAACTTCTCCACCCCAGAAAACACCCGTGTGGCATGCCCCGTAGGCTTAGGGTAGTGTACCGCTGATAATGCCTCATGCCATGTGATGAGCATGGTGCCTAAGGCAGCTGGCAGAGCTTTATGAAGGAGATGGCTTGCCCTCGCCAGCCCTAGACTAGATTCTTGGGGCCCTGGGATGACTAATTCAACCTTCAGTGAACTAAATGAACATTCAGCCTGGGGCAGGGGATACTGAGGGTTAAAGAATAATACCACTGCTAAGGGTGTAAGGATCTGTAGACACTGCCCACTCTGGGACTCATTGTGAGTCCCCATTTGAAGCCATTGCCCTATTTCCAGGATATCTGCTTAGTCAGGACCTCTCAACCCACAGGGATTTCAGTCTTGCTCCAGTCCTAAGGACTTTATTAGTCTTCCGTTCCAGGAAGCTGAGAAATTGTTTCTACAGTGAGAAACTTTCTTGGTGACTCCTCTGGATCCCTGGCCTTTGGAGTGGGCAAGGATAGACACATTAGTTGCTGATTTGTTTTGTTTGGCTGCATTGGATCTTTGTTGTGGCAGCCAGGGTCATGTCATGTAGGATCTTTCCTGGTGCAGCACATGGACTCTCTAGTTGTGGTACCTGGGCACCCTGCAGCATGTGGGATCTTAGTTCCCCAACCAGGATTGAACCCGGATCCCCTGCATTGCAAGGTGGATTCTTAACCACTGGACCACCAGAGAAGTCCCAACTGCTGTTGTATTTTATATGATGGTTCCTTCCTTAGCTTTCAAGGTGTGGGATTTTCTCCCCATGTCTGAGAGGGAATAACTAGAGGGACAGGAATCTAGCTATGCCCAGTGGAGCTTTTCCTCCACTCTGTAAGAGGACACTTTGTATAGAAAATGTCAAGATGGGGCAGGGAGAGCTTCCTGGATGTCTTTCCTCGCAGTGAAAGGCCTTGGCGGAAGTGCTTGGAAACAGGTTTCTACAGGTGTGCCCTCCAAGGGATAATACAAATACTGCCCAAATCTAGCGTTTTCAAGTTAAATTCTCCATAGCTTCCACTGCCTCCTGCTTCAGCACAGACTAGGGAAATAAAAGCTGTATCTATCCAACAGTGAGTAGCCTGTGGGGAGCAACTGAGATAGGATGAGGCCCTGCCTCGTGGAGAGGCAGGCCAGTGGGGTAACCAGAGGGCCATGGTGTGCAGACCTGCCCTGGCTCCAGGCCTGCCTTCCCCTGGCCTGCTCCATGGCATCCTATCCAGACTGTTCCAACCCCAACTGAGTCCAGATCAATCTTTCCTGGCCCCGTGTACACTGCTCTTAACCTCTACCACCCAACCAGCTACACCTATGTACAGCCTCTCTCCCCATTACCATATTTAAACAGATCCTCTCTAAAGCACCCTGCATTTACAAATAAATTCTAATAACTGGCCATAAAGAGAAATAGAGTATCTTCAGGTACTTGGCCTGGCTTTCCTCTAGGTTATTATAGGACCATTTGTTATGCTCCAGGCAAAAGTTAATTCTTGGAGTGGAACCATGATAATCAGTGAGCTTGCCCTCTGCCAAGTTCCACACCTGCACTCAAAGCTATGGAGAATAAGCCTGGATGGGATGTGGAGAAAGGGCTCATCACCAGCCCTCATCCCAGACAGACGCTGTGCCTCACTAACCAGTGAGATGAAGCGTGTAAAAGGACACGTGTGCCGGGCTGGAAACCATGGCACACACCAGAGGTTTTCTTCTCTCCCCTCCAGATCTTGTTCGCTTTTAAGAAAATGTGCTGCTTTGCTTCTCCTAATTGTGCTTGAGTGCCATCAGGAACTGATGCTTGCCAGTCTGGTCTGAGGCCCTGCCCCCTAAGGATCCTCTTGTATAGGTCCCCCGCCTGCCACACTTTTGGCTCCTTTTAGTCTCAGGCTGAGAGGTTACTGTCTGATCCTAACAAACCTGGGGGCAGGATTCCTGCCAGCAGACATGCTGCTCTCCTCCCTTGCTTATGACTGAACAGGGTTCAGAGAGTTAAGGGATTCTGTGATCCTTGGTTTAGTCCTACCCAAGTCATCAACACTAACCCCATCAAAATGGTAGCATATTCAACTAACTGAATTTTGGGTTCAGGAATAAGATTGTGCAGCACCCAGAAAGATGAGAAGAGCAACAGACAACAGAGAGAGAAACCTGCTGCAGTGGGGAGTCCCAGGGAGCTGGCCCTGGACATCACTGGCATGAAGCCGCTGCAGATCCTGCCCAAAGAAGCCGAACAGGAAACTGAGCCAGGGCACTGCTGCACGTCAGGGGGCCAGAAACCCCGAGACTAAAAGCCCCAGGATCAAGGTAGAGCAGAATGGCTGCAGGGGCGCTTCTGAAGAGCTCCCTCTGGGGTTCTTTGATCTCTTGGAGTCACACCCAGTCTTGCATATGACTTCAGAAGGCTTGTAGAACCCACAGATTTTATCACTGGCTTCTTGGGGGTGCAAGGATCCCTGTTTAAGTGACCCCTCTACCTGGTGATGGTGGGTATGGGTCTGCTTTACTACGCCTTCTGTCCATGACTCTGCTCCTCACTAGGAATCCTAAGATATCTCTACTTAAAACTTTGTTTTCATCATATAAAATACTGGCCTTTTTTCTGAGGCAAAAACTTACATTCAAAACGAGGTGAAGTCCTATGCAGTTAAACTGAGATGCAACAATACTGTTGGTGTGCTAGCTTAAAGACGCTTAGGACACAGCAGCAAAGGCAATGGCACCCCACTCCAGTACTCTTGCCTGGGAAAATCCCATGGACGGAGGAGCCTGGTAGGCTGCAGTCCATGGGGTCGCTAAGAGTCAGACACGACTGAGCGACTTCACTTTCACGCACTGGAGAAGGCAATGGCAACCCACTCCAGTGTTCTTGCCTGGAGAATCCCAGGGACAGGGGAGCCTGGCTGGCTGCCGTCTATGGGGTCGCACAGAGTCGGGCACGACTGAAGCGACTTAGCAGCAGCAGCAGCAGCAGGACACAGCAGTGACTTCATAATTTTAAGGATTAAAAGTCACTGATTTTTAAAGTCAGCATAAGACTCTCAGTGTTGCTGTTGTTGTTTTTTCTCTTCTAGGAAGCTAAAGAATAGAGGTGGTAACCTGAGGAGGAGCCACAGAGTGGCCGACAAGGCACTCTTCAACAGAAATGGCACAGTGCGAGCCACAGCCCAGTAAGCAGCAGCGTCTTCACCTGTCCTGAGGAGCCCAGGGCTCCCTGCCAGGGGCCGGGTGAGACCTGCTTGAGGATGCCTCTTCCACAGAAGCTACAGAACATGGTTGGCCTGCTTTGGGCAAACGTGTCCACAGCCTCTCTGTTATCTTCTCATAAAGCCTCAATTGTACAAGAGTGACGTTTTGTTTCTCTTCTTAATGCCAATAAAAAGGAATTTTCTTCATTTCCAAATCTCTCCCTTTATTATCATAATTAACCTTTGCTTGGAAAGCAAGCTGTAAAAACTAATCAGACAGCATCATTACATTATTACTTTCAGGCAGAAGAGGGTGAAAGGACTTTCAAGTTAAAATAGGCACTGAGACACACTCCAGTTCCTAGGAAGGCTGACCCTCTACAGTCAGCACTAAAGGCAGGATTAATGTGTACATATTAAGAATATACAGTAGCTTTATTCTTCTTGATACTTAGAAAAAGGTGATGTGATGCCTGTGATGGTCAACATCATATGGGGAAGACCAAGTCCACACTTTGTCCAGAATCAACTGCTACCACATGAGTCTTTTGGTCAAGTCATCTGCACCCACAGTGACAGAGTAGGTCCCTGGATATACTTCTATGTAGAGGTCCTTAGAGACGTTCTCAGCCTGGAAGGAAAAGCAGATATTACCAGTTTAGAGATTTTATGTCCTGTTGCTCTCAGAGCACCTTGTGTGTGGTGCAGTGAGAGGCGCTAACGTGGGAGATGGAGGTTCTGCTTCCTACACCTGGCTTGGCCACGTAACAGAACTGCCATTCAGGCCAGTCTCACCCTCTTTATGCTTGCCTCTTTATTTCTAAAATTAGCTCGCAAGAATGTATGTGAAAATGCTGAGTTGTTGCAGGAACATGAAGAATCACGAAAGGACACACTGGCTGGAGTATAAAGGTAAGAATCAGGTGGAAGGAAAGCCTAATGACCATTGCTTTGGGGCTCAAAAGTGGGCAGTGGCGCCTGTTAGCACAGACCAGCAGTAATGGCAAGGCACTGCAGGATGATGCAAAGCATTCTTTTTAGGCGTGCTTTGCTAAAGTCATTATTAGGATGAAACATTTCTCCTAAAGCTGAGACTATGAATAGATTCCATTTTGTCATGCAGCAAGTCAGCTGGCTGGCTAATGTCCTCCCTTGGAGGGCTGGCTCTCCCATACAGACGGTCCTTGACTTATAACAGTCTGACTCATTTTTTTTTAACCATAATGTGAATGTGATATGCATTCAGCAGAAACTGTACTTCCAGTTTTGATATTTTTGCAGACTAGTGTGATGCTGCAGCAGCAGTGAGCAATCTCCCAGTCAGCTGTATAATCAGGAGAGTAAACAACTGATACACTTATAACCATTCTGTACCCATACAACCAGTCTCCTTTTCACTTTCAGTGCAGCATTTGCTAAATTACATGAATTAGTAAAAACTTAACTATAAAGTAGGTTTTCTGTTAGATGATTTTACCCAGCTGCAGGGTATATAAGTGTTCTGTGCTTGTTTAAGGCAGGCGAGGCAAAACTATGACTCGCAGCAGCTTAGGGATATTAAGTATACTTTCGATTTATGGTATTTTCAACTTATGATGGGTTTATCAAAATCCAGCCAGTGGTGGGGGGCACCTAAGCCTAACAACTTGTACTAGAAACAGAACAGTCTTAGTTGGTACTAAGTCTAGTATATTCCGAATCCAGGCTAGGAGTATACTGTAGACCAACAAAAATTAAACTATTACTGCAACATACAGGGTTCCACTCCTCAGAATTCAGCCCTTCCAAGTTCCAGAAGATCCCCTGGGTTCATGAACAAATGAATATTTTATCCTGAAAAACTCATCACTGTATGTTTTCACACAGAAACATTTGTGGAAAATAGGAACAAATTCCTTTAAATGTTTTGGAACCCGATCTAGCTGAATGTGTATCTTTCAGAATTTCAGCCATGATTTTCACTTCATGAGCAGGAGGCCAGACCCCTCCCGCTGCTTAAACAGATGGTGACATTCTAGCAGGGCCCAGCTGAGCTGCAGGAATGGAGTTATGAATGCTCTGCATTCTTTCCGACCGCAACTATGAGTTGAGGCACAAACGCTATCTCTGAAATTTCAAGGGAAGGGAGGACACCAAGAAAATATAATTTTACAGTGAACTAAAATGCTGCACACTTTCCCCTAAGGTAAAAATATCCCAACTTAAAAAGAATATGGATCCAACACAAAGAACCTTATTTAACCCGGTCAGCTGATTCATGGACGGCAGTGGTGGGGAACCCCGGTGCCCTAGAAATTCTGTACTCACAGACTGGGGTGCCTTCAGCACACACTCTGACGCCTGATGCATGCCTCCAACACTAAGGCCTGCGTCTTTTCTCTGAAGAGAGAGGTAGAAACACTGATGAGGGCCCGAACTTTGACTTCTAGATGGCAGAAATTCTTTCCTATTTAATGAGGAACTAACAATCGTACTGTCACTGTTTTCCAAGTTGTCACTAAGATCTTAAGGCTTTTAGTGATTTCTGTGAAGTACTTTTAGCCACATGTTTACCATCATTACCTTTTATCCTTACATGGGCTTTGGAAAAGGCAGACTTGAGTTTGAATCCTACACCTGCCATTTATTGAGAGGGACAGATTAATGTCTCTTAAGTCTTGATTTCCAGTCTATAACCTGGGGATACTAGACTGTAGGAAAGATTTAAAGTGCAAAAGTGATTGATATTTAACAGGCTTTCAGAAAACAGAATTCTCTTCTGTGCTTCTCCCAGCAGTGAGAGTACTAGAGAGGAAGAGGCTGAACTGAGAAAGTCAATTTCTCTTAGACTTACCAACTTACATTTTATAGAAAAGGAGGCTGCTGCTGCTAAGTCGCTTCAGTCGTATCCGACTGTGCGACCCCATAGACGGCAGCCAGCCAGGCTCCCCCGTCCCTGGGATTCTCCAGGCAAGAACACTGGAGTGGGTTGCCATTTCCTTCTCCAATGCATGAAAGTGAAAGTGAAGTCGCTCAGTCGTGTCCGACTCTTTGCAACTCCATGGATTGTAGCCTACCAGGCTCCGCCATCCATGGGATTTTCCAGGCAAGAGTACTGGAGTGGGTTGCCATTTCCTGCTCCAGGTAGGAAGGGAGGGGAGGGATACAAATGACTGTTGCCCACGTGTAAGCCCCTTTAGGGTCAGGTGCTTTTAAGGGGGCCTGGGTCGGGCCAGCAATGGGAGCCCTGGATCCAGGCCTTGGTGCTGCCACTCGCACCCCAGGCCATGGAAACGGGAGGGACTTCTGGCACGCAGCCAGTCCTTGCTCACATCCCTGTGGCCACCCTCTTGTCCCTTCTCAAAACAAGGAAGTCAGGAATCCAACCTGTGGATTAGACTCTAGACTTAAGTTTGCTACCTTTGAGTACAACTAGGGGAGCTGAAAAACAAAAACAAGAAAAACCTGCTCTTCCCAGAAACAATAACAAAGGACTCTTGTTGAATTAGTTCAAAAAGCAGTCTTTTAGACTTCCCAGAGTGACATGTGGTAAGACAAGGAATTCATAGTGAGAAGCCTGTAACTGTTATCTTTAGGAAAATGATGTTGTTAAAAGAGACCCCCTCCTTGAACTTCCTTTTTAAAGTTACCAAAGACATGATACTTAGCACTACTTTAGAGTAAAATACATAATGATTAAAAGTCTCTTTCATATCCCTAGATGAAGAAGAGGACATTTGAAGCACTTTTGGTGAAGCCTGCTCAAGAATCCCTTGGCCCAGGATTGTCACTGAAGATCCTACAGTGGCATCAATCTTGTATTTTGGCAAAAACTCCTATTTCATGTTCACTGCTGTCACTTCTCCGAGGAGAAACATTTCCATAAAGTGCTGTAGAGTCACCCAGCCACCCAGTAACACAATCCAGCAGAAGCCCCAGGATGTAGGGCCTCCCAGTTAGGGAGGCTGAGGGCACAGCACAGCTGAGGATACATACCCGACCACTTCCCCGCATCAGAGCACAGGTGCAGCTCCGATGTCCCTCTGTGATAGCGGTAGACGTGGGTTGCCCCTCCTTCTTCTGGTGCAGATGAGTAATATTTCTAGAGAAGTAACGTGGAAGACACTAAGTAACCCAAGAGTCTGGTCAGATTTTCAAAAAACACCCTGTTACTTGGGCAAATTATGGTTAAGAAGAGAGGCAAGAGAGCAAAGGTAAATTACCTGCCCTCCCAAGAAGCCTCTAAAGTCATGTAACAAATCTTAGCCATCGTAAAGTGGTTGCAGAGAAGGAAACTGCAGTTGGCATTACTTTGCTGCCATCTGCTGCCTCTGCAGGGCAAGAACTCTGGCAACTCAAGCTAGGTAGGACCATGCTCTCTGCCAGGTTAAATAGTTTTCACAACATCCTCACTCTGATATCAATGCATAAGCCCTTTTATCTCTATTCATGACAAGTTCTGACAAACAGGTCCATGTTTACTAAGTCTCAGACAAGGACAAGAAAAGAGAGAGGTGCATCTCCTGGCAATTTAGAAATACAACAGGAAATACAACCGCTAAGCAGCCGTTCTCCCCATATGGAGGAGGCGAGGGAGAAGTCTCTGATTTAGGCAAAATCATCCAAAGGATCAGAAGCAGTTTTTTTCTTGTCTACTTCCTTCCCTCCCCCTCCAGGTTAACCTTAGACTTGTCCTTGATAGTTACTAATGTTGAGGACATCATAAGTTTGCCTGTTTGGAACAAAGGGTAGGGACAATGTTTAAGTCAAGAGACCAAAAGAATGAGAAGCTGGGAAAAGCACATCAGGACATGAAGCTAATGATTTAACTTAGGGGCTGCTTCAAAATTCTGAAAACGAACTCAGAACACTGTTCTTAATTCTATCTCTAGAGAGCCAAGGAGTTCTGAGGCTCCATTCTTTAATGGAGATTTGAACTGAAGCATGAACTGAAAACCAAAGTGAAGAATACCAATTTGCTAAACCTCAAACCAAAGACAAATATTATTCCTTTTACTGAACCATGAAACAAAGTGTTTAACTTCATCACTTTATAGTAGAGCCAAAGTTATGGATTTTTCTAAAACTGTTTCACAGAATAAGAACATAAAAATACTCTCTGAACCATATCTCGTTGGTTGGAATCCTATTCTTGGAGTCATAAGGATTTTATAAAAGATGTAGAAACATTAGAGGTTTTTTTTAAATATTCATTATGAAATTGAAAAGCAGGAAAGAAATGAGGCATTTTTTCTCCTTCTGCCATAGAGACCAGCACCCTTACACCCACATAAGAATCATAAAATGTTAGGCTGGACAAGACCACAGAATCTGTTTTAAGTCCTAGAAGACACAGAGTATCTTCCATGCAGGTGATTTTCTTCAGTGTTGGCTGGTCCAGCTTCAACATTCCCTTAAAGTACTTAGAGATGACCTTAGTGTATGCTTTTGAGAAGAGTATCTTTAAAACCTTTGTTCACCCATTTTAATGAATGGGACTGAAAATCTCACGTAGGTCCCTCTGTGCCACAGTTTATAGCAATTTCCTGGTGTTCATCTCTCAGTGGAAACTGAAGAAACAGCCTAAAAGGGCTGGAAAGGACTTGAACGTTGTCAGTTTACCATGGGGAAGGTAAGGCTGAGAGAAACTAACTGGCCTAAGGCATGAGAGCCAGGAAGTGCAGAATACAGGTCTGATTCCTGGGAGGCTGCCCCTGTCATTAAGCCACACTACCTCTGATGAGGGCACTGCGTCGGTGCCACAAAATCAGCTTCGTGGCCAACAAGTGATATGGACCCAAAGGGACGTATTTAAAAACTACATTATCAGGGACTTGGAAAAGAGGTTAGAATCCAACGGAGGATTTTGTTTCAATTTTTTTCTTTGAAAACAGACTCAGTTCCAGTTTAGAGTGATTCTACAGATTAAAAAATTTTTAGTTTAGTTCAAAGTTTTAAAAACTTATGTTTGGTCTTACTTTGGAATTCAGCAAATAAGCACCCACCTCCCATCTAAAAACAATAGTGAGGGCAGAACTTTTCTGCCTTGTTCACTGCTGTAATCTCCTAACAGCTAAAGCTAGGTGGTCTATATTTGTTGAATGAACTGTAACCTCGATTTATCATCTGTTGTAAATCCTTGGCTAATTACAACCTGTCCACGAAGGCAGGACTGGGTGAACAGATACTGTGCAGATTCTTCCTAAATTCCACAAAAATCCACTTTGTGATCCATCAGCAGGCAGGTCAGGGGCATGCTTTGGCTTACACCAACTTACCCCACACTGACTTGAAGTGTAGTTCATGTATTCAGCCATTGTTCTGAAGGAAGCACTGAGGGTCGGCTGTCTGTCTTCTCTCTATTTGAATAAACGGCAAATCACAGGTGAGATCTGTATTCCCTACTGGAGAAGGAAGTCATTTTGGAAATACCTTTTACTTTTTGAAAGGCCTCTGCAAGTTTAAATTAGTAAAATGATCTTATTGAGAAAGAATTCCAACTCTAAAAGGAATACACAGACATGCAATTCTTCCAGAACAAAGGTTTGTTGGCTTTCCTCGAGTATCAGATGATAGCCTCTAAGAATTGAGTTAAAAAGTAACCAATCAGGGCCGAGCACAAGCGGTACCTAGCGGTATCCTAAAGCTACCCAGTAAGAATCTGTCAAATGTCAAGTTTTCAAGACTTCCCGGTTCGCTGTCCTGACACACAGCAGCTTCCGCCAAGCCCAGGATCCCTCGTGTCACAGTGTGTGGCGTGCCCTGGTTCTCAGCAAGCCGCTGCTGAGCGAATGAATGGGCTGGTCCACAGCAGAGGCCCTCCTCACCTTTCCTGGGAGAAGGCGCTGGGGGGTGGCTGCCGGCCCTCTTTCTCCATAGTGCGGCACCTGGGAAACGATCCCCACGCTGCCTTTGGGAAGCTCCACCGAAGGCCAGTCCACCGCCCTCCTCTTGGCCCGCTCCAGCACTTCCTGACCCAGCCTAGCCGAACGCTGCAGGGAACGTCGGTCCACCCCGTTCAGCGCCGCGGCCACCAGACAGTTCTCCATGTCGCCCTGCGAGGGAACATACAAACACGGGCGAGTCAGCGGAGCGCCGGACCCCGCTCCATTTCGAGGTCGGACTCAGAGCCTCGACCTCCCTGGCGACCAATGCCCCCGGCCCGCCCAACGCGCGCTCCAGCCGGCGCCCTGTCAGGGCCTAAGGTTTGCACTCTCAGTCGCTCCATTTCCGTGGCCCCCTCCCCTCGTTAGAGAGCTCTCACCCAGTCGGCCTCTCAAGGCGCATGCGCTCAGTCGGCGAGGGCGGGCTGGTTCTGGAACACCCTGCGCCGGCGCAGCAGGCCATTGGCCGGGTGGTGGTGAGGGGCGTGGCCGGTGCGGTGGAGTGTGCAGCCTGCGACCCACATGCCTTCTTGCGACCGACTTGCAGCCTCTGCGAGCCAGTTGTCCAGTTAACTGCCTGAATGCAGGGGGCGGGGTCTGGCGGCGGGCCAGTCAGGGGGACCGGTGGCGGAAGCTGTGTGTCCACCTTGTTGCAGGAGCCTCTGGGTCAGGACCTGGCCCTTAGAAACTGTCTCCACCGCTTAAGGCGGGGAAAGTGTAGGTCGCTCTGTCGTGTCCTAGTCTTTGCGACCCCATGGGCTGTAGCCCGGCCTGCTCCTCCGTTCATGGAATTTTCTAGGCAAGAATACTGGAGTGATTGCCATTTACTTCTCCAGGGGATCTTCCGACCCAGGGATCGAACCTAAGTCTCCTGCATTGCAGGCAGACTCTTCACCGTCTGAACCAAATACGTTCTAGTGGGGAACCTGATGTAAGGCCAGGTGGTCACTTGTTGGGCTAATAAATTGTGGGGAATAAATGCGTGCCTCCAGGCACCTAGTATGCCGTGTTTATATTTTGGGATATCGCTACTCTGAAACCTCCTTTAGTTAAGAAGATGACCAGGATAGGCCAAACAGTGCAGGTGCCACAGTGGCATTTGGAGAAGGGAGTCCAGCAGGCTGTGGGCTCTGGGATGGGTGGCCCACAGGGCCAGGGGCACCTGCACTGTGTGGTGTTCAGTCTCCAAGTTGTGTCCAAGTCGAGTCCGTGATGCCATCCAGCCATCTCATCCTAGTTTGTTCCCTTCTCCACCTGCCCCCAATCCCTCCCAGCATCAGAGTCTTTTCCAATGAGTCAACTCTTGGCATGAGGTGGCCAAAGTACTGGAGTTTCAGCTTTAGCATCATTCCTTCCAAAGAACACCCAGGGCTGATCTCCTTCAGAATGGACTGGTTGGATCTCCTTGCAGTCCAAGGGACTCTCAAGAGTTTTCTCCAATACCACAGTTTAAAAGCATCAATTCTTCGGTGCTCAGCCTTCTTCACAGTCCAACTCTCACATCCATACATGACCACAGGAAAAACCATAGCCTTGACTAGACGGACTTTAGTTGGCAAAGTAATGTCTCTGCTTTTGAATATGCTATCTAGGTTGGTCATAACTTTCCTTCCAAGGAGTAAGCATCTTTTGATTTCATGGCTGCAGTCACCATCTGCAGTGATTTTGGAGCCCAAAAAGCTAAAGTCTGACTCTGGTTTCCACTGTTTCCCCATCTATTTCCCATGAAGTGATGGGACCGGATGCCATGATCTTCGTTTTCTGAATGTTGAACTTTAAGCCAACTTTTTCACTCTCCTCTTTCACTTTCATCAAGAGGCTTTTAGTTCCTCTTCACTTTCTGCCATAAGGGTGGTGTCATCTGCATATCTGAGGTTATTGATATTTCTCCCGGCAATCTTGATTCCAGCTTGTTTCTTCCAGTCCAGCGTTTCTCATGATGTACTCTGCATATAAGTTAAACAAGCAGGGTGACAATATACAGCCTTGATGGACTCCTTTTCCTATTTGGAACCAGTCTGTTGTTCCATGTCCAGTTCTAACTGTTGCTTCCTGACCTGCATACAGATTTCTCAAGAGGCAGGTCAGGTGGTCTGGTATTCCCATGTCTTTCAGAATTTTCCACAGTTTATTGTGATCCACACAGTCAAAGGCTTTGGCATAGTCAATGAAGCAGAAATAGATGTTTTTCTGGAACTCTCTTGCTTTTTTGATGATCCAGTGGATGTTGGCAATTTGATCTCTGGTTCCTCTGCCTTTTCTAAAACCAACTTGAACATCAGGGAGTTCACGGTTCACGTATTGCTGAAGCCTTGCTTGGAGAATTTTGAGCATTACTTTATTAGCCTGTGAGATGAGTGCTATGTGCGGTAGTTTGAGCATTCTTTGGCATTGCCTTTCTTTGGGATTGGAATGAAAACTGACCTCTTCCAGTCCTGTGGCTACAGCTGAGTTTTCCAAATTTGCTTGCATATTGAGTGCAGCCCTTTCACAGCATCATCTTCCAGGATTTGAAACAGCTCCACTGGAATTCCATCACCTCCACTAGCTTTGTTCATAGTGATGCTTTCTAAGGCCCACTTGACTTCACATTCCAAGATGTCTGGCTCTAGATGAGTGATCACATCATCATGATTATCTGGGTCGTGAAGATCTTTTTGTACAGTTCTTCTGTGTATTCTTGCCACCTCTTAATATCTTCTGCTTCTGTTAGGTCCATACCATTTCTGTCCTTTATTGAGCCCATCTTTGCATGAAATGTTCCCTTGGTATTTCTAATTTTCTTGAAGAGATCTCTAGTCTTTCCCATTCTGTTCCTCTATTTCTTTGCATTGATCGCTGAAGAAGGCTTTCTTCTCTCATCTTGTTATTCTTTGAAACTCTGCATTCAGATGCTTATATCTTTCCTTTTCCCCTTTGATTTTTGCTTCTCTTCTTTTCACAGCTATTTGTAAGGCCTCCTCAGACAGCCATTTTGCTTTTTTGCATTTCTTTTCCATGAGGATGGTCTTGATCCCTGTCTCCTGTACAATGTCACGAACCTCATTCCATAGTTCATCAGGCACTCTTATCTATCAGATCTAGGCCCTTAAATCTATTTCTTACTTCCACTGTATAATCATTCATAAGGGATCTGATTTAGGTCATACCAGAATGATCTAGCAGTTTTCCCTACTTTCTTCAATTTGAGTCTGAATTTGGTAATAAGGAGTTCATGATCTGAGCCACAGTCAGCTCCTCATCTTGTTTTTGTTGACTATTAGAGCTTCTCCATCTTTGGCTGCAAAGACTATAATCAGTCTGACTTTGGTTTTGACCATCTGGTGATGTCCATGTGTAGAGTCTTCTCTTGTGTTGTTGGAAGAGGGTGTTTGCTATGACCAGTGCATTTTCTTGGCAAAACTCTCTTAGTCTTTGCCCTGCTTCATTGTGTTTAGGGTATGGTAATCCCCTCGTGGTAGCTTCCTCACTCCTCCGGTGAGAACTACACACTCACACCATTTTCTTCTCTTTAAAAATTATGTATTTATTCATTTTTGGCTTCGCTGGGTCTTTGTGGGCTATGCACGAGTTTTTCTCTAATTGTACTTTGTGGCCAACGGGGGCTACTCTTTGTTGCCTATGGGGCTTCTTATTGCGGTGGCTTCTCTTTGTTGCAGAGCTTGGGCTCTAGGGCACGTGCACTCCATAGAGGTGGCTGGCTCCCAGGCTTAGCTGCCCCCAACTCACACCTTTTGAAGGCTGTTTCTAGGCATGGGAGTTCACCTTTCAAGAATACCCCCCCTCCCCACCACGTTTAAGTAAGGAGCTATGCATCCTTACCTTCCTCTCCACGCTGCTGGTTATCTGGTAGGAGATACAAGGTCTCATTGCTAATTAATGACTTGGCTACACCACCCTGGCACGCAGCAAATCGCTGCCTCTGAGGAAAGACCAATTTAAGAGACAGGAGGACATTCTCAGTGCTGAGCTAAGCAGTGCTGAGCATCCTTGGCAGATGGCTAGTTTAGCAGTTCTGAGTTACCAGGTGTGTGTGAGACTTTTAACTACAACCCCCATCTGCCCTTTTGTTCATTTCTTGGCTTCCTCTTCCAGAACGAAACTGAATGGAAATCTTCATTATCCTTGGGATAGTTTTCATTGTAGGAATTTTCTGAAACTTCATCTCAGTACGTGTTTATCAGCTACCTCTTTTAGGACATAGTGGTTATATACACAGGGTCTTGAATATCCAGTCTGTAGAGCTGAACTTGAATTCAGACTCTGCCACTTTTTGTTGTGTGATTCGGGGCAAACAAATTATTGAAAACTTCTTTGAGCTTCAGTTTTCCTCATCTCTATACTAGAGAACAGCAACAGTACCAATTGCCATAGACTGTGAGTTTGAGGACAGGGACCGTATCTGTCTTGTTTACTGAGTTTAAAATGAATCTAGTATTTTCTCCCTCACAGAAGAGGCTGAAAATAAGATTGAATGCATGAATAGGGCTGCTTTAAGGATTTTGTGAGAAAATTCCTGTATAATACTAAGCACAATGCCTTGTCAAGAATAAGTACTCCATCGATATAGCGTTACGTGCCCGGTGCTATCCTAGGAGTGGCTGAGAATACAAAATACAAAGGAGAATTAAAAAGAGATGCACATAAAATCTGTAATGCTAGAAACAAAATATTAAGATTTCATTCATAGGCTGTTTGCCAAAAGATTGATCCAGATAACGTGAACGAATAAATATTGTTCAGTTGGATCAAGAAAGGGTTCATAGGAAGGAAGCATTTGAGCTGAGCCTTGAAGGATGGCCTAGGAATTAATGGGAAGGGGGTAGTTAAGATACCTGTTATCTGTTCTCATAGACTATAGTTAGGAGTGAGATACAATTCCCAGGAACAACTTACATTTTCATGAGTAAAAAAATATTGTGGTACTTAGCCCAATCTAAATTATATATCAATTCAGTTCAGTTCAGTCGTTAGGTCGTGTTTGACTCTTTGTGACCCCGTGATCCATAGCACGTCAGACCTCCCCGTCCATCATCAACTCCCGGAGTCCACACAAACCCATGTCCATCGAGTTGGCGATGCCATCCAACCATCTCATCTGTCATTTCCCTCTCCTCCTGCCCTCAGTCTTTCCCAGCATCAGAGTCTTTTCCAATGAGTTAGCTCCTTGCATCAGGTGGCCAAAGTATTGGAGTTTTAGCTTCAATGTCAATCCTTCCAATGAACACCCAGGACTGATCATTAGGATGGACTGGTTGGATCTTCTCGCAGTCCAAGGGACTCTCAAGAGTCTTCTCCAACACCACAGTTTAAAAGCATCAATTCTTCTGCACTCAGCTTTCTTTATAGTCCAACTCTCACATCCATACATGACCACTGGAAAAACCATAGCCTTGACTAGATGGACTTTTGTTGGCAAAGTAATGTCTTTGTTTTTTGTATAGTTCTGGTTCATTCTCTCCTGTCAGCTTATAAACTCTTGAAGGTGGAAATTGTTTTTTATTTGTCCCCAAATAGCCAGGGATTGTTGAGCAGTAGGTTTTCAATAGATATTGATTGAATTTTTAATTTAAATAGATTCCTATTAGGTCATATAAGAATTGGCTTCTTTGAAAAATCTACCTATGTACACTTTAATGAATGTAGTGAATATTCAATTGTAACTAATTTTCCCAGAATTTAGCATTTAGAAATATATGAGAAAGACAGTGCTTGGAATGAAACTTAAAACTGAAGATTAACATGAAGTTAGATCTTTGTGTTTATTTTTATGTTTATGAATATATAAACATATATAGATACATTCTTCTTCCCTGGTGGCTCAGCAATAAAGAATCCGCCTGCCAGTGCTGGAGATGCAGGTTCAGGAAGATCCCCTGGAGAAGGGAATGGCTACCCACTCCAGTATTGTTGCCTGGGAAATCCCATGGACAGAGGAGCCTGGCATGCTACAGTCTGTGAGGTTGCAAAAGAGTTGGACATGACTTAGCAACTAAACAACACAATTTTATATATATATATATATATATATATATACACACACACACACATATATATATGTATATATATATATACACACACACACACTGTAAGGCACAGATTAGAGAATCCTTTTTCTCTTTTTGAGATTGGATGGAAAAAATTATGGACCATGGCCTGTCATCAGGACCCTTGTTAATCAAATGCAGTTCAAGCCATGTACTCCTGAAAGCAACTGGTGGAGACGTGGAAATGGAACTAATCGGGGAGTGTATATATGGTCACTGATGAAGAAACAAACAGTTGGCATAAGTCTTCCATGATGTCTCTCTTCATAAAATAAATTCATTGCAGATAACACCTAGAAGTTATTTGTCTAAGTTATACTTGGAGGAATAGATGAGTTGGAGGAAGCCTTTATTCCTGAGATCTGAGGAAAGAGATTAATGTTGTACTTGGGACCTTTTGAGAAAAAAACAAATCTAGTGAAGAACAGTGTAAATTCTTTGTGTAAATTCCTCTTCTCTATGGGGAGGGGACAAAAAAGGGTTAAAAACAGGATGCAAAAGTGGGTAGCATGCCAGTTAGACAATGAGTTATATTGCACATACCAAAGAATGTATAAATCATTTTGTCTGACAGGTGGTATTTTTAATCCTTCAGCCGACTTAGAGAGCTTTAGAATCATTATAGCTTTGTAAAGTAGTATTAGTCATTAGATCATGACTGAGTGAGTCATTAGATCATTCATTTTGCCTGATTACATCAACTCATTGGGTTATTGGGGAATGAAAGAAACTCATTATCAAAATTGTCATCTTGATTATATAGATTAAAGAAAATGAATCCAACTTCTGAGAATTACCTTTCACAAAATGTTAAAAATTGACTGGAAGTTAAAAAAATTGGTTGCAGAGCAGGAATGACTAGTGAAAAGTTTTGTCATTTTAAAAACTATCAGAGATTAAAGGTACAGTAATTTAGAAGATATAAATAGCTGGAATCCAGTTACAGTTTTTTAAAAACTACTTTGAGGCATAATTTACATGTTATAAAATTCACTTTATTGAACTATACAATGTAATACATTTTAGTTAATTTATGGAACTATGTTTCCCAGGTGGCTCAGTGGTAAATAATCTGCCTGCAATGTGGAAGATGTGGCAAGGAGACCTGGGTTCAATCCCTGGGTCAGGAAGATCCTCCTGGAGAAGGAAATGGCATCCCACTCCAGTACTCTTGCCTGGAGAATCCCATGGACAGAGGAGCCTGGTGGGCTATAATGCATGGAGTCACAGAAAATCAGACATGACTGAGTGACTAAACAACAATAACAACATGGAATTATGCAATCATCCACACAATCCAGCTCTGAACATTTTTATGACCTGAAAAAGATCTCTAGTGGCCTCCATAGGCAGTCAATCTTAGCTCCCACCCCTAGACCCAGGCAAACACTATTCTGCTTGCCATTTCTATAAATTTGCCTTTTCAATCCAGTTCACATAAACAAATCACACAATATGTGACCTTTTATCTGGCTTTTTCTGTTTAGCATGATGTTTTTGAGGTTGATCCATATTAGAGCATGTATTAGTACTTCATTCCTTTTTATGACTGAATATTTCACCACTATATTAATATACCACATTTTACCCATTCTCCAGTTGTTTCCAGTTTGGGGCTATTATAAATAATAGTGCTATGAAAGATTGGGTGTAAGACTTTGTATGGGTACAGGTTTTCATTTCACTTGGGGAGATACTTAGGAGTTAAATTGTTATAGCATATTAAAAGAAGAGACATTACTTTGCCAACAAAGGTCCGTCTAGTCAAAGCTATGGTTTTTCCAGTAGTCATGTATGGATGTGAGAGCTGGACTATGAAGAAAGCTGAGCACCAAATAATTGATGCTTTTGCACTGTGATATTGGAGAAGACTCTTGAGAGTCCCTTGGACTGCAAGGAGATCCAACCAGTCAATCCTAAAGGAAATCAGTCCTGAATATTCATTGGAAGGACTGATGCTGAAACTCCAATACTTTGGCTACTTGATGTGAAGAACTGACTCATTGGAAAGACCCTGATGCTGGGAAAGACTGAAGACAGGAGGAGAAGGGGACGACAGAGGATAAGATGGTTGGGTGGTATCCAACTCGATGGATATGAGTTTGAGCAGGCTCTGGAGCTTGTGATAGACAGAGAAGCCTGGCATGCTACAGTCCATGGGGTCTCAAAGAGTTAGACACGACTCAGCAGCTAAACTGATGGTAAATTTCTGTTTTAACATTTTAAGGGACTGGAGAAGGAAATGGCAACCCACTCCAGTATTCTTGCCTGGAGAATCCCATGGATTGTAGCCTGTCAGGCTCCTCTGTCCATAGCGTCGCAAGAGTTGAACATGACTTGGCAACTAAACCACCACCACCAGCAATTGTTTTCCAGAGTGGCTGTACCATTTTACCTTTCTAGAAGTCTTGTTTTAAGGTTCCAGTTTTTCTACATCTTCCTCAGTCTTTTTGATTAGCGTCATTCTAATGTATGCGAAGTAGTATCTCACTGTGATTTTTACTTTGCATTTTCTTAATGGCTAATGATGTTGAACATGTTTTCCTGTGGTTATTAGCCATTTCTATTTCTTCTTTCATGAAATGTCTATTCAAAATTCTCCATTTAAAATTTTGTTTTAAATCAAGTTATATGTGTTCTTATTCTTAGCAAGAATTCTTTATCAATTGTATGGTTTATAAGTATTTTCTCCCAGTCTGTGTCATGGCTTTCATTTCCATAACAGTGTCTTTTGAAACACAATTTAAATTTTGATGAAGCCCAGCTTATTAATTTTTTTATTTTATAAATTGTACTTTTGGTGTCATATCTAAGTATATTTTTGCCTAACCCAAGGTCATGAAAGTTTTTTTCCTATGTTTTCTTCTAAAAGTTTTATATTTTAGTTTTTACTTTTAGGTTTATGCTACTTTGCATTCATTTGTGTGTGTTATGAAGTTACAGTCTTGTCTGATTATCTTAGTACCATTTGTTGAAAAGATTATCCTTTTCTCATTAAGTTGCTTTGGCACTTTTGTCAAATATCAATTGACTGTAAATAAAAGAGTCAGCTTATGGATTTTTATTTTTTATTATTTTTTATTTTTAGCTTATGGATTTTAAAATCAGTATCACAGTGTCTTGATTATTATAGCTTTCTAGTAAGTTTGGAAATTGGGAACTATAAATCCATCAACTATGTTCTTAATTATCAAAATTATTTTGATGTTCTAGGTCATTTGTATTTCTATAAAATTTATGTTCAGTTTATCACCTTATGGAAAATGATTATTAGGATTTTGGTAGAGATTGTAGTGAATCTATAGATCAGTTTGAGAAGAATTGTAATCTTAATAACATTGACTTTTTGAATTCATGAAAATGAACATCTTTCTATTTAGTTGTTTTTTTTTTTTAGTTTTTCTCAGGAGTGTTGTATAGTTATTAGTGTACTCTTACACATTTAACAAATGTATTAAATATTCAGTTTGTATGTCATTGATAATAGAATTGTTTTCCTGGTTTTATTTGTAGATTATGTGCTAGTATATAGAAATATAGTTGATTTTTGCATATTGATATTGAGTCCTGTGAGTTTGCTGAACTCATTTGCTGGTATTGGTAGGCTTTTGTGGATTCTTGTGTTCATTGTACCTGGGATTCATTGACTATGTAGATTCTTTTTCCTCAAATTTGGAAAGTTTGGGGCCTTTGTTTCTACCCGTTTCTCCCTCTCTCCTTCTGGGGTTCCTCTTACAATATGGTAGTCTGTTTATTTTCCTTCATCCTTTTCCCTTTCTTTTTCTTAAAATGGAATAAACTCTATTGATCTAATCTGTAAGGTCACTAATTCTTTTTTGTGCAATCTCAAATCTGCTGTTGAGTCCCTTAGTGAATTTTCTTTTCAGTTACTGTGCTTTTCAACTCTGGTATTTGTTTGTTTTGTTTTATAATCACTATCTTTTAATGATATTTACTATTGAGTTGTCATACTTTAATTTTAAAACTTGTGTTTTTTTTTTCAGTTCTTTGAGCATATTTATAACAGCTGCCTTGAAGTCTTTGTTTGCTAAGTCTAATATTTAGGTCCCCTCAGAGCTAGTTTCTATTAACTGTGTTTTCTCTCTGTATTTAGGCTTCCTTTTCCATTGTATTTGTATGTCTCATAATTCTTTGTTGAAAACTGAACATTTCAGATCAGGGGCCAACAATTTTTTTTTCTGTAAAGGACCATACAGTAAATATTTTCAGCTTTGCAAGCTATGCGGTCTCTGTTGTAACTACTTAACTCTGCTGTTGTAGTGGGAAAGCAGACTTAGGCAATATGTAAATGAATGAGCGAAAACGTCTCCCCAAAACCCTTTATGTCAAACAGGCAATGGATCATCACTGGGCCATGGGCTATAATTTGCTGACCTCTGTTTTAGATAACATAGCAACTCCTGATTTGGATCTGCTACTGTTTTTCTTATAATTCTCGTTTTTCTTTTTAAGCCTGACTTCCTGGGGGTTTTCAGCTAATTCATTGGTAACAGGTTGAACTTAAATATCTTGAGCCTAGTGTGAGCTTCGGAGAAGGCAATGGCACCCCACTCCAGTACTCTTGCCTGGAAAATCCCATGGGCGGAGGAGCCTGGTAGGCTGCTGTCCATGGGGTCTCGAAGAGTCGGACACGACTGAGCCACTTGACTTTCACTTTTCACTTTCACACATTGGAGAAGGAAATGGCAACCCACTCCAGTGTTCTCGCCTGGAGAATCCCAGGGACGGGGGGCGCCTGGCTGGCTGCCGTCTATGGGGTTGCACAGAGTCGGCCACGACTGAATCGACTCAGCAGCAGCAGCAGCAGCAGTGTGAGCTTCCCTGGTGGCTCAGCAGTAAAGAATCTGCCCGCTAGTGCAGAAGACGCAGGTCTGATTCCTGGGTTGGGAAGATACCCTGGAGAAGGAAATGACAACCCACTCCAATATTCTTGCCTGCAAAATTCCATGGGGTAAGGAGCCTGGTGAGCTGCAGTCCAAGGGGTTGCAGAGAACCGGACATGACTTGAGCACGCACACACACGTTGTGGCTTTACCTTTGGCTGAGTATCTGTATATGACTTGGGGAACACTTTTTAAGTTCAGTCAAGTCTGCTATGACTTTTATTTTCTGTATATGCAAGGCCTCCCATTCAGCCAGTGCATAACCTTGGACTCACCTTTCAGACCTCCGGTTATATGTGAAAGTTTATCAAGGTCTACTATGACTGTTGCCTGGATCTCACTTAAGTTTCTGGCTGGTCTGTTGCTTGCCCCAAGTAGTACTACTGCAGTCTCAGTCAGATGTAATATAAAATTTCCGTGATCATTTACCACTTATTTTCTAAGATCACTTGTTTCCGACAGTACTCTGGACATCAAATCAAGCCATCGTCATAGCTTATCCTGTCCTGATAGAACCACCATGTTGGAGTTGGGGGTAGGGAATTGGGACCAGCCTCTGATGCCCCAGATTTCTACTTTCCTTACTGAGTTTCAGTAGTTGTTGTTTTAATTAATGCTTTTCAATTTGTTGTGTACCTCTGGTTAATTTCTCCCCCCCATATCTTGAGATAATTGTGCTGATAATTTTTTGTGGCTTTTGGATAGATGGTTTGTCAATCTTCTCACATTCTGAGAGTGTTCCCAGTGTGGAGTTTTCATGTCCTAAAAACTGACACAGTGTATATCTTCACAGACCCAGCTGCTTTTAAAATAATTATTGATCTTCCTGTTCCCTCCCAATTTTGTAAACCTCCTAACTTTAAAAAATATAACTCTTAACTCTCTCTTTTTAAAAATTGAAGTATAGTTGATTTACAATGATATGTTAGTTTCAAGTATACAGCAAAGTGGTTCAGTCATATATATACATATATATTTCTTTTCCCTTATAGGTTATTTATTTAAAAATACAGTATAGTTCCCTGTGCTATACAGTAGGCCCTTGGTTATCTACTTTATATGTAGTAGTGTGTTTATGTTAATCCTAAACCCTTCACTCTCAAGATTTACTTTTACATATTCTTGAAAATGAAACATATTTATTTTTTTCATCAATATCTCTTTATTCAGTAGTCATTTATGAAGACTGTGTTTTTATTGATGTTTGGATTTATTTCCATTCCCGGAATCTCTAAGAAGTGGAGTAGGAAACCAACTTTCTAGGGTTAGAAGAATACCAGTCCTGGAGAAAATTTGACTTATATTTCCTGGTCTGTACCAAGTTTACCTAATTATAATTATAGGTATACCCTATTTTAAGAAGTAGAAATAAATTAAAATTTTAAAGAAATAATAGGGTAATTCTATCATTTAAAATATGCTATTTACACGCAAATATTTATATCTTTCAGTTTTGTAACTCTTTTTTTCCAGTTATATATCATCTCCTTCTTTTTGTGGAGAGAATAAAAATAGTCTACATACACAGTTTTGCTTTTCTTTTTTCCCCCGTGAGATCCAATAGTAATTAAGGCAAAGATGTTTTGTTTGGGAAGGAAGGAGCAGACTGGGTGGATGTTGGAAGTAATGGGTGGTGGCTGTGGAATATGGAAAAGGACCCACTGTTGCAGTGGCTCAAACTGCTATCTGAAGAGGATGAGGCAGGCAGGTACAGAAATATGCCACATTTCATACTGCTTTGTTCCTTGGGCCAGGGAGATTTTGCTTTGCATTGTAAGACTGGGCATAAGATGAGTGGGGCAGAGGATGCTTTCAGTATGAGAAAAGGGGACCAGAAGATGGGTGATGAGATTATAGCAAAATAGAACAGGTAGGCTGTTGGAGAGAGGAGGTACAAAAAAGTTGACTAGGCCGTACCCAAGGTAGGCGTTTTCTCCAGCTGATATTAGGTGTTCTGAGTCATCAGAACACCTAGATCCTCATCATCCTTTTTCAGTTTAAGAAAGTGAGGTGAGGTTGAAGGATTATTTTAGTAGATGTGATAGTAGGATTTTTGGATCAATTATCTGATACATAGTGGGGATACAAGGAAATGTACTAGAAAATATTTCAGACAAATAGGTTTTAGGTCTGACTAACTTAATCTTTGGTTTAATTTCTGTACTGACATCTCATGAGACTTTAGTTAGATGCTAAATGGTAGCTTAACATCAATGCTAGCACATATAAAATGAAATGTTAAAACAAAAATTAAGATAATGGATGTAAAATATGAAAAATTGCTATATAAATGCAAGAAAATAATATTGTATAAGGCTAAAATATTAAGAGCCACTGCTAAATGAAAATTTCTTATAAGATAAAACTTCACCAAAAACATGATGAAAATTAATGGAAAGATAAGATTTAATTTGCCACAAAATTTCAACAACCACATGTTGAGCATATGCTTGTTGAGCAATGAAGTTCACGTGTGTTAAAAGTGAAAGACAGGGGTGTCCCTCATTGTCCAGTAGTTAAGTCTCTGAGCTCCTAGTGCAGGGGTCCAGGGTTCAATCCCTGGTCTGAGAACTAGATCCTATATGCCACAACTAAAGATCCTGCACCCTGCAATGAGTGCTGCGACTAAGACCCGGCACAGCTAAATAAGTAAATAAAAATAAATATTTTTTAAAAGTAAATGACAAATCACTTGTTGGAGATCCTAAAGATGTCATCATTTAAAAATCCTCTACACCCTTTTCTGCTTATTGTATTCGTGATGCTAGACTCAGTACATTGCTTTGTAAAAAGTCAAAGGAGAAGATTTTTCCAAAAAAGATGATAGTCTGTTTATCTAGGCCCTCCAAAAGCATTTCCTGCCAGGCAGTTGACATGTAGCCTTGGCACAATTTCAGGAAACTATTCGCTTCTGTTTACCCTTTCCAGATACAGCATCTCCCAGGAATTGAGATGAGGAATCTCCTTTAACTCTTTAACATTTTAGAATCATACTTTTAATGACACTTTAGAATCTACCCTTTATAAAACTAGCACAATGAGAATTCTTTTGCCTTTAAAAGAAAAATGCATCTGTTTTAGTAATTCCCTAGTAGAAAAGTCAAAGTCTTAAACTGAATTAGCCCAATAAAATGTACTTAGAATGTTCCTTTCCTATAAGATTCTTAAGATAAATCTCTGTCAGAAAACTCAATGAAATTATGTCTGAATTCGTAAAACTTATTAAATTATGAAACAGTTGTTAACATTTTCAAAATCTTTCTTCACTAAGAAAAACCCACCATTGAGTTTCTTCTGAAGAGCATGCTCTACTTAATTCATTTATAATATATATATTTTTACATAACAGTTCAGAAATATTTTGTAAAGCTGCGTGTACTATATTTAAAATAAATTACCCAACATTTTTTTTCCTTTTAGGGAGCCAATTTGTTTCAGAATGTTTTAAATGCTCATTATACAGTTAGGAATGCAGGAGCATAATATATATAGCTTTATTGTAACCCCAGAATGCATGTTATTTTAATTAAGTATAAATATATCTTTGAGGGACTGTGGTGGTAAATGTATTAATTTAAAGATGAGAAACTTGAGCTACAGAAAGGTATAATAACTCGATGTACATACTACAGTTAAATGTGAACAAATTTAGGTCTACTCTGTATACTGTTGTTAAACTAACCATTACTTACCTCCTTTGTCCTGGCAGAATGAGTTAGAAAGGATTCTAAAATTCTGGCCCCAAACTGTAGTCAACAATGAATGAGGAAGTAGCACAAAAAGTGTAGTGAGACTGAAATAAATGACACGAGCACAGGTGACAAGAAAATAGTTTGTGATGAGGCCTGGGCCAGGGGTCCATAGCAAGATACGCGTTTGAGACTGGAGCATATCCATGATCCAAGATCAGAACAAGGCCATGGGTCAGAAGAATCAGATGGCCTTGAATGGTGAGGCTCAGGGCAAGCAACAGATCAGAGTATAAGAGAGTGACATGCAAACACAGTGGTATGGCAGCGTGAGCACATGTCCAGGATCTGGAGCCTCAAACTTGAGGTCCGCCGTTGGAATCTGACCCCTTAATACTCCACACAACATAGGTTTCTCACTTCCCACTCTCCCTTTCTCTCTGTCGTTTACAAGGTTCAGAGTTAGTTGGAAGTCATGACCCTGCTTTCGCACACTGATACTCAAGGCTTAGGGGCTGAGATGAATGGCTTCCTGCTTTAAGGAAATCAGAAATCAACATTGCTTGCGGAGGTCCACAGAGTTCTGCCTTAGAAGCTGAAGCTGTAAGGGCAAAAAGATCGAGCAAACCTAGAGTCACCACTGGTACCGCGAACAAAGAGTTATCTTGGTTTTGTGAATTAGTGACCTTGGTCCCTTCCACGACTTCTTATCTCTGTCTCGAAACGATGTTGATTCCTGGACTGTGTGGCCCTATCTGATCACCAAGTGACTGACAACCCAGTTCTGAGAATTTATACCACCTTAGTTTTTAGGACTTCCAGCTATATACTCCATAGGAAGTGAAGAGGAAATCCAAAATCAGGATTAAAGAGGCAAAATGACTGAAACATCCTTTCTATTAGTCAAGAAACTAGCACTGCTATCCTCCTGTGGACTGGACTCATCCCCACCCTTACTGCATTGCCTGTCATGGAGTAAGTGTTTAATAAATAGTGCTTGAATATTGAATTATGGGGTCTGCAAGTGATGGTAGTAACTGAATGGGAGAAGGGTGAGGGTATAACTCCTGACATAGGCACAGAGCCTGAATGCAGCTTTCAGATGTGAGAAAGATGGAAATGTATGGCTACTTAGGAATGTCCTAGAAATAGACTAAATCACAAAGAAATTACTGACCTAGTCAAGGCTATAGAAGCACTCAGGGAAGTGCTGGAAAATAACAGTGTCTTCATTCCTAGATTTATGCTGTGCACACTAAACAAATGGGTTGTAAAGATTTAAAACAGTGCTTAGGAGAGCAAAAAAGTTCTTTTTAAAAAATTAATATAAAGTTTGAGTAAGTGAAATTTTGAAGATGATGGAATCTAATTGATAACTTCCTTACTCTTTAACCTATAAATAATCTCCTTTTCAAAGTGTTCATTACACATAGTAGTGATTATGCAGAAAAAAACCCTGTGATGAAAATGTGGTATAAAATTGTGTTCTTTGTTCAGCAAGTTAAAACAAGCTGGTCTGTAAGCAATTATTATCTTCATCAAAATTCCTAGCGCTAATGTTTTGGCTTCTTTGGCCCAGCACGTATGCCTTCTCAAACAATTGGATGGTTTTAAAACACTTATGAGATGTTTGTGCCTATATCTTAATGTAACATCAGTTCAACAGGAAAAAGAAAAAAATGTAAGATTTGGCTTTATGGCATAGTTTTAAAAAGAAAAATCAAGCCCAAACTAAAGTAAACAAAAAGCCCTCAAATCTTAAGTCCTTGCATACCGAATGAACATTCTTTATTCAGCTCCTAGTAGCAGTATACAAATGTTAATGTGAATAACCTTTTAATAACTTAGTATTTTAACAGAAATTCCCTGAATATTTATCATTCCATTTGTCAAGAAAAGTTATTTTATTATACTGTTTATTTGAATTCACTAAACATGTAAATATGGTCATCTCAGAGCTAAACACCACATCCTTGACTCTTAATCTGCAGTCTCTAGTCTAGAATTTCCCGTATATTTTTCAGTTATAAGTGCTAGACCCTACCTCTAGGGATTCTGGGTTCAGAATATCTAGAGATATCCTGGACCAAAGAATCTCATTTTGAAAAGCTCCTCAGATGACTTTTTCCCCTAGAGGACAAATATTTTATTCTTTACAGAAGTATAAAGAAATTAGGAAATAACTACAGTTCTCCTCAGGTGATTTCTGATGTGCACCAGAATTTGGGACTGCTTTTGTTTCTGGATTATTCAACACATTGCATCCAGAATTATTTTCCTCAAATGCTTCCCTCATAGCTCATTGGTAAAGAATCCGCCTGTGATGCAGGAGACCCCGGTTTAATTCCTGGGTCAGGAAGATCCACTGGAGAAGGGATAGGCCACACACTCCAGTATTCTTGGGCTTCCCTAGTGGCTCAGCTGGTAAAGAATCCTCCTGCAATGTGGAAGACCTGGGTTTGATCTCTGGGTTGGAAAGATCCACTGGAGAAGGGAATGGCTACCCACTGAAGTATTCCGGCCTGGAGAATCTCATGGACTAGATCCACTGGAGAAGGGAATGGCTACCCACTGCAGTATTCTAGCCTGGAGAATCTCATGGACTGTACAATCGGACATGACTGAGCGATTTTCACTATCTTCAGGTGATTTCTGACATGTGCCAGAGACCGGGGCTGCTTTTGTTTCTGGATTACTCAGCACATTGCATCCAGAATTATTTTCCTCAAATGCACATCATGTCATTCTTCTCCTTGAAAATATTGTCTCTCTACATCCTTCAGAAGCAGCTTCAAATTTCTTAATATTGTTCTCATGGCCTTCCTGGATCTGACCCTATGTTAGTCAGAGTAGGATTAGCTGATGTTTCAGTGCTTGTGCTTAGTTGCTCAGTTGTGTCCGACTCTGCGACCCCATGGACTGTAGCCCACCAGGCTCCTCTGTCCATGGGGATTCTCTAGGCCAGAATACTGGAGTGGGTTGCCATTCCTAAACTGTCCAGAGAATCTTCCCAACTTAGGGATTGAACCTAGGTCTCCTGCATTGCAGGCCCTAAAATTTCAGTGACTTAAGATAGCAATGGCACCCCACTCCAGTACTCTTGCCTGGAAACTCCCATGGATGGAGGAGCCTGGTAGGCTGCAGTCCATGGGGTCACTAAGAGTGGGACACGACTGAGTGACTTCACTTTCACTTTTCACTTTCATGCATTGGAGAAGGAAATGGCAACCCACTCCAGCGTTCTTGCCTGGAGAATCCCAGGGATGGAGAAGCCTGGTAGGTTGCTGTCTATGGGGTTGCACAGAGTCGAGTCGGACACAACTGAAGCAACTCAGCAGCAGCAGCAAGATAGCAAAACCCTATTTCTTACTCAGACGACATGTCCAGCATGGGTCAGTAGGGCTGGAATTCTCCAGGCAAGTTGTCCCTGAGTAAATTTAATTTTTAAAAAATTTATTTATTTATTTATTTTAATTGGAGGCTAATTATTTTACACTATTGTAGTGGTTTTTGCCATACATTGACATGAACCAGCCATGGGTTGTGTTTAACTTTTGAGGAACTGCCAAACTGTTTTTCACCAAATCTACATTTTTAGCCTGTGTTACTCTAGACAGAGGATGAGATGGCTGGATGGCATCACCGACACGATGGACATGAGTTTGAGTGAACTCCGGGAGTTGGTGATGGACAGGGAGGCCTGATGTGCTGTGATTCATGGGTTGCAAATAGTTGGACACGACTGAGCGACTGAACTGAACTGAACTGAACTGACTCAGTCAAATGAGGACCAGTCATTGTTCGTAAAGCTACTATTTCACACCCACAGCTCAGGCAATTTCTTTGGTTTTGAATTATTTCCCTTCTTTTCTCTTTATTGAAATAGAAATCCTAACAAACATTTAAGTTCCAGCCCTGTCTCCCTCAAATTGTCAGTAAGAATCTCAACTACTTCTGCAAATTATTTCCTCTTCTTTGTCTCTTTTATATCACTTATTTTATTCTAACTAGTTGTTTATATATATCTTCCTCACTAGATTATAAACTTCCTTGTACAGTTTGTTTCTCTTTTATTCCCCATGATAAAAATCAGTTTATTATAGATATTTAATAAATCTTGTTAAGTGAATAAATGAATAAATAGCTATATTTATATAATCATTTTTTCTCATTTACTATAGTTGTTTTTTGCAAGTAATATGGACTAGAAGATATTATATTCTTACAGTTCTTATTTCAGGGGTGCTTGTTGGGCAAAATTCAGTGAGCTTAGTGAAAAGGACAAATCATTCTTTAATCTAGCGATATTTGCTTAGATCTGAGGCTGATACCATTGGAAGGAGGATTGATAACTAGTGTTTCAAATCACCAAGTTCTTAGACTTTGGTGGTAGTTTGGTCACTAAGTCATATCTGACTCTTGTGACCCCTGGACTGTAGCCCACCAGGCTTCTCTGTCCATGGGATTTTCTAGGCAAGAATACTGGAGTGGGTTGCCATTTCCTTCTCCGGGGGATCTTCCTGACCCAGGGATCAAACCCCATCTCCTGCACTGCAGGTGGATTCTTTACCGATTGAGCTACCAGGAAAGCCCCCTTAGACTTTAATATCTCCCAATCAAAAATTATCTTCAAGAACCCGAGAAAAGGAAAAAGGACCATTCAGCAAAGCAGATGAGTGTGGAGACCTTCTGGCTTAGTGAGCCTTTCTGAGCCTGCTCTTGTCTTTCATCCATCTAACGAGCACATGGCATCTCATCTTATTCTCTCTCTTAGCTCTAGCCCACTCAGTATCATCAGTCAAGCTATCCTAATACTTTCTTTAAATAAATACTAAATAGCCTGGTATTTGGAATAAAACCCCAAACAACATTACAGAACAAGTAAAGAAATGAACCAAGGTCTGAGTGCACCTATTTGTAAGCTGATTATAGAAAAGAACCTTGCTTTTATGTACTATATCTTTCATGTACTATGGAAGGTGAGAGTGAAAAGCATTATTCAGGCCAGGGAAATAGATTCTAGTATGAAAAAGGGGTAAGTGAAGTGATAAGTGAAGTAGGTCAGTTCCATTATCCCTTAAATACTTTAACAAACTAGTAACTTGTAATTTTATGTTAAAATCCTAGTTAAAACAAGAACGTCATAATCACTGAAATCCAAATAAGCTTTACTATCTTGAAAAAATTAATTTATATCTTAAAGGATAGGTTCTTGAGATCTTTATTAATAACTCAAAATGTAATGTATGTTAATTATGAATACTAAGTTAATTTTCCCCCTTAAATTCTATATAGATTTAAATAAAACCTTTATTTTATTCCAGTTGAAAACTTTCAGGTTGTTAGAGAAAAATATCTATTGTTTTTGTGTATGTATGCCAGAAATTTTCTACAGATTTTCACTGTCAACAGAAGGAACAATTTATTGGAGAGATTGTTTGAGAGAAAACATAAAAATCAGGAGGTTACTTACAAACAGATGTGGTATTTTTTTTCTTATTTTTCTTATTATTTTTTTACTTTACAATATTGTATTGGTTTTGCCATACTTCAACATGAATCCACCACGGGTGTACACGTGAACCCCCTCCCACCTTCCTCCCCATACCATCCCTCTGGGTCATCCCAGTGCACCAGCCCCAAACATCCTGTATCCTGCATCGAACCTAGACTGGTGATTCATTTCTTATATGATATTATACATGTTTCAATGCCATTCTCCCAAATCATACCACCCTCTCCCTCTTTCAGAGTCCAAAAGACTGTTCTATACATCTGTGTCTCTTATCGTTACCATCTTTCTAAATTCCATATATATGTGTTAGTATACTGTATTGGTGTTTTTCTTTCTGGCTTACTTCACTCTGTATAATCAGCTCCAGTTTCATCCACCTCATTAGAACTGATTCAAATGTATTCTTTTTAATGGCTGAGTAATACTCCATTGTGTATATGTACCACAGCTTTCTTATCCATTCGTCTGCTGATGGACATCTAGGTTGCTTCCATGTCCTGGCTATTATAAACAGTGCTGTGATGAACATTGGGGTACATGTGTCTCTTTCAATTCTGGTTTCTTCAGTGTGTATGCCCAGCAGTGGGATTGCTGGGTCATAAGGCACCTCTATTTCCAGTTTTTAAAGGAATCTCCACACTGTTCTCCATAGCGGCTGTACTAGTTTGCATTCCCACCAACAGTGTAAGAGGGTTCCCATTTCTCCACACCTTCTCCAGCACTTACTGCTTGTAGACTTTTGGATCGCAGCCATTTTGACTGGCATGAAATGGTACCTCATTGTGGTTTTGATTTGCATTTCTCTGATAATGAGTGATGTTGAGCATCTTTTCATGTGTTTGTTAGCCATCTGTCTGTCTTCTTTGGAGAAATGTCTATTTAGTTCTTTGGCCTATTTTTGATTGGGTGGTTTACTTTTCTGGAATTGAGCTCCAGGAGTTGCTTATATATTTTTGAGATTAGTTCTTTGTCAGTTGCTTCATTTGCTATTATTTTCTCTCATTCCAAAAGCTGTCATTTCACCTTGCTTATAGTTTCCTTTGTTGTGCAGAAGCTTTTAATTTTAATTAGGTCCCATTTGTTTATTTTTGCTTTTATTTCCAGTATTCTGGGAGGTGGATCATAGAGGATCCTGCTGTGATTTATGTCGGAGAGTGTTTTGCCTATGTTCTCCTCTAGGAGCTTTATAGTTTCTGGTCTTACGTTTAGATCTTTAATCCATTTTGAGTTTATTTTTGTGTATGGTGTTAGAAAGTGATCTAATTTCATTTTTTACAAGTGGCTGACCAGTTTTCCCGGCACCACTTGTTAAAGAGATTGTCTTTAATCTATTGTATATTCTTGCCTCCTTTGTCGAAGATAAGGTTTCTATAGGTGTGTGGATTTATATTTTTAAACCACATCTGTATGTTAACCAACATTGCTTGCTGAAGCTGTTTTGTACTCTGGAATTGTGCATAGTAACAGTCACAAACAGACTGAAGGTTGAATTCTGCTAATCTTACCAACAGATCAGGATAGAGCTTAAACCCTTAGCCTTGTTGTAGAATGGTGATTTTTACCTTTTTGAGATTATGAACCTCTTTGAAAATCTTAATACAGGATATCAAAATATTTTTGATACCTCTCCTATCAAAAATGTATTATGCACATGTAAATAATTTTGCATTCCTTTTGAACATTTCTGAAAAAATATATAAGAAATTACAGTGATTGCCTGAAGAGAGAGTAACTGAGAGACAAGAGTGGGAAGGAAGACTTTTTAATATATTACTTTATACTGCTTTGAAGTTTTTAACTCTGGTATCTATCTTACACACACACACACACACACACACACACACACACACATATATGTATATAATGTGCTTTTAGTTAAAAATGTTTGTACACAATTTTGGGATCTGTGATTCTTCTCCCCTACAATTTGAAAAATTAAGTAGCTTTTAATAGAATATGTAGTCAGTTATTATTGTGGAATATTTTACTCAATTACAAAAATTAGAAATGCAAATAAATAGTTTCAGTGGCCTATTGGTGCTATCAGTTCAGTTCAGTTCAGTCAGTCAGCGATTGGAATTGGTGCTATAATGTTTCTATAATAAAACATTGTGTTTCTCAATTTTAAAATCTTCTTAAACTTTTAAAAACACTATATAGTAATAATAATTTTTTAAAGGATTCAGTTTAAGGATTTTTTTTTTCTTTCAAAGGTAGGCAGTGAAGGTAGTTGTGCCCAAGTAAGTTGTTTACTGTGAAGGAAAGAATTATATTCTATTTCAGTTCATACAATATCTTGCTTTATTCCTTTCTAAAAGTCTGTGGAATGTGTGGTGACAGAGGGGCTTTTCCTAAGGAAAAATTGCCCTTAGAAGAAGTGATGAAGATAACTAGTTTAGCCTAGTGTCTCTTAACTTTGGAGATTCTAATTCAGTAGATCTGGGACTGGAGCCAGAATCTCTATTTTGGACAAGCTTCTTCTATGATTCTGAGTGTTAGGAGATGTAGGAATTAGTGATCCTGGGACACACTATTATGCTTTACTGATTGCCAAGACTAGTCATGAGGATCTCAGAATCATGGAAGAAGCTTGTCCAAAATAGAGATTCTGGCTCCAGTCCCACATCTACTGAATTAGAATCTCCAAAGTTAAGAGACACTAGGCTAAACTAGTTATCTTCATCACTGCTTCTAAGGGCAATTTTTCCTTAGGAAAAGCCCCTCTGTCACCACACATTCCACAGACTTTTAGAAAGGAATAAAGCAAGATATTGTATGAACTGAAATAGAATATAATTCTTTCCTTCACAGTAAACAACTTACTTGGGCACAACTACCTTCACTGCCTACCTTTGAAATAAAAAGGTACTGCTGACTTAGTTACTTATTATGTTTGCCTTTTGAGGGCTTGGAAAAGAAAGTAAAAAGCCAAAGGGAGTTACAAGCTCATCCCTTTGCACTTCGGTAGCTATTTCTGAGGTGTGCTGGGCTCCTGGAGATTACAAATCAGAGGTTGTTTTATGTCCAAATTGACCCAAAGTCTTAAAGCTTATGGAAAAACTTCCAGGGTGGATATGGGGTGCTTTATTTTTTAAAAACTTTTTATTTTACATTGGAGTACAGCTAATTAACAACGTAGTTGTAGACAGCAAAGGGACCTAGCCATATGTAGATATGTATCCGTTCTCCCCCAAACTGAATATGGGTTGCTTTAGAAATGAGGCTTTACTTAAATTTAGGGAGAATGGAAAGCAGGATGGGATTAAGTAGTATGTGTTGAGGTTATGGATTAGTGATTACTAATTATTTTCTTTAAAAGTGTTTTAGGATGATTCAATTTTTACCTTTTAAGTTTAGCTGTTTCAACAAAACGAACTATTTTATTAAAAAAAAAAATTGGAAAAGAAAGTGATATGTGGAAAAGCATGACCTAGAAAACTTAAAGGTCATCTGGGCCAACCATCTTTCCGAGTTGCCTGCCTTAGAGAAACCTGGTTATTTGGATCATGTGGCATGAATAAGCCCCCTTGCCCTTTTAATGACCACATAGAATATTATAGGCAGAATACCTAGGAGGAAATAACTGCTTCTTGAGCAGTAGACTTGTCTGTACACCTGAAAGACTTCCTTGAAAATCTTATCCATTTTGTTCCTCAAAAGAAAAAAAAAAAAACCACTCCAAGGCAAAATCCATGAACCAGAAAACCCAAATTATTCACCAGGCTCAAGTGGAGGATTTAAAATAGCAAAAGGAAGTAAAGCCCATCTCTGTGATGTCAAGCTCTATTTTGGTAGATAGCAAAATAGTTGAATTATAAGTCCCTCAAAGTTAAAATATTAACCAGACCCTTAGCTATAAGATGTGTTGCCAGGCATCTGTATGGAATATAACTGTGTAATCAGACTGTATTGTACTTCTCCACACAAAGAGAACCAAAGCTACTGCTTCTAAAGATTAGCAAACTTTCAGTAGACTGACAGAAGACAGTGCAGAGGAAATGGCTGGGGGCGGAGGAGATGTATGAGAGAGGATGAAAGGAACAGCACTCATACTATCCAAATTAGAGCCAGGATGTTTATGCTCAAATCTTGTCTTGGCTCTGTGTCGAGGGGACTGAATAATGGGAACATGGGAAAGTGTATCTCTGAGATCCCTAAATTAGGCACAAAATATACCAAATTCCTCTTACAAATGCCTCTTATTTGCAGCAGTCTCTGCACATTTTTGAATATTGTGATTAGAATCCAAAGCCAGCTAATGCTAATCATCCTTACCTTTTTGTTGTTGCTGGTATCCCTTCTGAAGCTGTTCTTTCATTCTGTTGTTTAGAAGTCACGTGCCTCCACAAAACTGTAAACTTATGAGGAGTGTTTTTCTTTATCTTTCATCTGTTCAAACAGCATATATTTATTGTGCAGCTCTTTCATGCTGGGCGCTGTGCCAGGCACATAAGGGTATAGTTTTTCACAAGATAGACAGTCCCTGTCCTCATAGAGCTTTCACCTCCCTTAGCTTCTTATACATAGTTGGCTTTGCTTGTCAAGTGATGTGGACATTAGGTTAACAGAAATCACTAAATTAACACCATTTAAGATAGCATTTGGCACCCCGCTCCAGTACTCTTGCCTGGAAAATCCCATGGATGGAGGAGCCCGGTAGGCTGCAGTCCATGGGGTCCCAAAGAGTCGGACACAACTGAGCGACTTCCCTTTCACTTTTTACTTTTACGCATTGGAGAAGGAAATGGCAACCCACTCCAGTGTTCTTGCCTGGAGAATCCCAGGGACGGGGGAGCCTGGTGGGCTGCCGTCTATGGGGTCACACAGAGTCGGACACGACTGAAGTGACTTAGCAGCAAGATAGCATTAAAACATTTCAGGTGGCAGTGTCTCTAATAAATATCTGGCTATTATTAGGACAGACTAATATTGACATCAGTGGAGTTTAGACTCAAGACTAAGATTAGAAAAGTTAAAAAATGTTACTTTTCTTTCTGAAAGAGAATATCTAATTACAGTTTTTCTTTAGTAATTAAAAAAGTTTGACGCATAATTTGCAAAGTACTGGCAAAGGAAAAGAACATCTATTTGTATCTCATTATTGCTCTCTTTAGAACATGTAAGAGGCAGCAGCAGCAACTGCCACAGGTGAAAACAATTACTGTCCCGGGCCTGAATACAGAAAATCTTGTTGCTTTCCATTGAGTTGGCTTTCTTTACGGGTGTCATACACAAGAAGAATAAGACTTTAATAGGACTTTTTATAGTTTGGGAATTAGGAAACTTAAGAACCTCTGTATAGAGCTTGGGAGCTACCAGTGGAATTTGCCTGGAGCATTGTTAAATTTTGTGACTTGTGTTCTCTGAGGATTCTTCTGCCCGACTTCTCTTGTTTGTGGAGGGCAGAACCACCCTAATATGAAATTGGAAAAGTTTGGAGAAGGCTCTGTCCATCCAGATAGCCTCAGTCTCCTGAAGAGTTCACGCATGGCAGTGAACTAGAGTGGAAACTCACTGTAAGTTTTTGAGTTTGGAGTTTTGATTTGCCTGATTTCCTGTTGTATCCTGTGTTTTCCAGTAGAAAAATGAAAATCTTGGGTTTTCCTAATGTAGAACCAAATCACTTTACCAAACACTGACATATTTTTCACACATGCACAACTGAGTCACACTGTATATAAGGCTTTCTGCTGGAAAGAGCAAACATACTCTGGCATCAATTTTATTGAGATAAAGCATAAATACTATTAGCTCATGTTAATATGTGTTTTTAAGCAAAGGAACAACAGACTATCAGTTTGGTGCTTCTATTTTTTCTATTCCATCAAGAACAAGTTATTTCCAATTTGCATCTTAAACTCCCCATTATTTTTTATGCTTGTTCTACAGCTGAGTAAAGACTTTTTTGGGATTTGTGACAATTCTCTTGGCTTGGACTTTGAAGCATGTCTTGGCCTTAGAGACTGTTTATGGTCATTCATACACGTTTGTTCCTTCAAAATGTAACTAGGCTTGTGAGAATCAATTTTGTGCATTTCAACATTAAGTTCTATTTATTGTGATTTATGGGATGAGAAATTGGGTTACATGGCTTCCTAACATCCCACTAAGTATGTATGGCTTTTGATTTTAAGCGATTTACATTATTCTTTTCCAATTGGAACTGTCATACTGCATTAACAATTTCTTTCAGAATTCCACTAATAAATCACAGATTTTCACTGCTAGTATTCCATTGCTTATTCCTAATGACACCTCTTTCTAGTTGGTTTTGCAAGTTCATGGAGTATTTAAAAACAAATTCTCAGAATGCCGTTAGAACATTCGGTTCAGACCAGATGCCTTGGAACTATAGCGCTTTCAGAGTTCTTCCGCCACTCCCGCAATACCGAACGTAGCTTCCTTTAGGGTCTTTTAGGGTTTTCCAACACCCCCTGGCCTCGGGCTGGGAGAGCGGAAAGAGCTCATCGGTTAGTTTGAAGGCAGGCAGGCTGTACAGGCAGCTTTTCCCAGACTCTCCCAGCTCCGGTTTTTCATGCATACCAGCAGAGCCGCTTTTTTTCCTCCAGTGATTGAAACCATCTGGACTGCAGGGGCGTCACGTGTGTATGAGAAAATGACATAAAGTTTCAGACCCTCTTGTGTTTTGCTCCAGACCCAGACAGTTCTTGGTCGGATGGTTCGAGGTGAGGGCCGGTCCAGTTTAAGGACCAACTCCTTATCCTGTTCTCCACCCCCATCTTTCCATCCCCAGCGCCCTCCCTCTCCAGTTTTGCGCACTCTCAGCGCGGTTTTCTTGTTCCCTCCAGTGCCTCCAAGCATACCCCTCCGCCGGGCTCCAGCAGCCCACCCTCCCGGTCTCGGGTGGAGGCACACCTCCTCCACGCCCCCTCCACTCAAATCTGTGCTCCCTCCCTTCTCTCTCGCTTCAGCCCGGCCGCAGCCCCGGGCGCGGATGCCCGCCCGACGACCGCCCTCTCTCCGCGAGCGGCTCCTCCTCCGGGCTGCGCGGCTGCAGGCAAGCCCCCATCCTTGCGAGCACCCAGCCCGGCTGGGGGGCTCAGAGGTAAGTGTGTTCCGGCTGCCGCCCAGGCTTTCCCTGCCCGTCTTCCCTCCAGGAGGTTGCTTGCTGGCCTCGGTGCCCTAGCTCCAGGCCGGCTGGCGGGCAGGAGGGGCGCCGGTTCCGGCTCTGCCGCGCCCTGCCCTGCGGCTGCAGTCTGAGCCCTTTCCCCTCTATTCACCACTCTGCCCCGGAGGTGTTCCAGTTCGGTGAGTGTTAGCGATCCCGGGCCTCTGAAGGCGCGGAGGAGCGGGGTTGGTGGGGGCTGCCCTCCGGGCGGTCCTGGCAAACCTTGCTTCCCGGCTCCGCTGGGGCGCGCAGTTGGGGGTGGGGAACATGGAGCCGAGGGTCTGGGGAAGCGCAGCTGGTGTGCAAGGAGGAGGCCGAGGTCTGGGCGGTCCTGGTAGTGGGCTCGGTGCGAGCCCCTTGATGCGCCCTAGCTGCTCGGCCGCTCTTACCTGCAGCTGTGGTAGTTTGTGTGCAGGCTTCTTCCAGAACACACACACACACACACACACGCACGCACGCACACACACGGAACTCAAACAAAGGAAAATTAATTTTGCTCTCTATCACTTGATGATTGCCTTTACTTCTTTTTTGCTGTTCTTTTGAAGTGCACTAAATATTGAAACTGCGTTTTTAAGTGACCCAAGACCAAAGGAACACACTTTAGCCAACGTTTATGCTCCCTGATTAAAGAGTTTCGTAGTTTGTAGAATTCAAGAGACTGAATGTTTTCAAGTTTTATAAAGAGATGCATTTTCCTGTGGTCTTTATGAGAATGTGGTTTACCTGTGTGAAACAGCTTCACTAAGTAAGAGAATTTCGCTTAATGCTGCCTCAGTCCACCTCTTGCTTTACCCTGATGAGGTTGTTTCTTCTGTTTGGAAGGCAGGGTCTTGGGAATGGTGAAGGGGTCATTATTCCTTCTAAAAGGCTGTTTTGAGCTAGTGCTTATGTTCAGGTTCCTCAGTTGGCCATCTTAGGATAGGGCCACCAAGTTAAAACCCCAGTAACTGTATTACTGTTTTTTTTTTCCTCCCAGGTAATATTTTCAGAAGGTGAATCCCTTTGTTGATGAGGTTTTTCAGAAATAGGAGTTTCTAAGGGATCAGAAATAGTCTAATTTCAAAAAGCTAATCAAAGATAGAGACCAGATTGCCTAGTCTGTCTCCCCATGGTGAATTAGGGACAGCACAAAGCAAGAACTAAAAAGAACCTATTGAACGCATGGAGTGATTAAAGCTTCTTGGACTCTGCTGGCTTGGCTGAGGGTTCCCTTGTGACTACATAGATTAAGGCTTCATTTTCATTTACCCAATAAATATTACCGTTGGAAAAACTCCCCAAGATACGTGGGAGATTTTCTCAAGCGTATATGGAAAGTGGTATTATCCCCTAATTGGGCCAGAAGGGCTCCCATCATTGGTAGACAACCCCAAGGCAACTGTTTCTTTGAAGTATTTTTTCTTGACCACTTAAATTGTTATTGGCTTGATGATTGATTAAAAACTTTGCTTTTGGGTTTGTCGACTTTTCGGGAAAAGAGGAGCAACATAGAGGAATGAAAAGTTTAGATCCATTGGCCTAAACTATAAGAAGCTCAGAGGAGAAAATGATCATGAGTCAGGGTAACTTTATAGAAAAGATTTCAGTTAGGCATTGAAGCAAAGCATGGTTCTGAAATCAGTGGAAAGTTGCTGGGGAGAATTTTCAAGAGAAAAGAGAGTAGACCTTTTGGATTGGAGCTAGGGAGAGAAGTGGTGCCTACTGAGCATCGTCTCCTCTGTGCCATGTGCCATGTTCTGTCTTCCATCCTCTAGGGCTATGGCATAGGTACTGCTCTTGTTTTAAAGAGAAGTGACCACACAGATAAGTAACCTGTTCAGGATCACAAGTGGTAAGCGGTGGAGCTGGAATTAAAGGTTGTCCTTCCCCAGGGACAGTGGTGGGTTCAGCTGAAGCAGACTGGTCAGCTTGAATTCTGGCTTAGGAGCTGGGACTTCATCCTATTACTCTGTCTGGCTTTTAAAGATTTTTGAGAAAGGAAATGATGGGTAAAGCAGTGTTTTTAGAAGATTATTATGACATCTGTGTATAGGAATGTGACATGCTTATCTTAGGTAACCTGCAAGATGTAGTTCTTAATAGGCAGCCTAAAGAGGGTGAGTGTGGTCAGGATATCTTGGTGTGTAAATTCCTACCCCGTTCCCCCCACCCTTTGATGGCTTCATTCACTGGGTGAGAACCGATTGCACAGACCATAGGGCTGCCAGGGATCAGAGAAGCGCTGGATCCGAGCAGGTGAGCGTTGGCATGGAATGTGTATGTGGAGCTCCACGACTGCTGGTTTGTCCTTTATGTTCCCACGTGGTTCACAGTGCTCTGGTGGAAAGGTTTTCTTTTCCTGGCTATCCTGGGGTATAGGTCAATGTTGTAATTTGTTTGAGAGCCTAAGTGGAGAAGTTGAACCCCCAAACTAGGGCCTCTGCCCTAAAATGTTGAGATGCCCTTTCCTTTCAACATTCCCTTGCTTCTTAAAAATGCCAAAATTTAAAACTTGGCACCAGCAAGATGAAATGAATTGAAATTACCTTTCTTATTAATAAGACCAGTTAAGAAAAAAATGTGGATTTATTTCACTTTTTTGTTATGGAGGAGCAATAGGTTGCATTTGGGTAGTTACTGTGTAGGAATTTAGAAGGGATCGGAAAGCCAGGAATTTGAGATGTGCAAAGCTCTTTCTACTCTGCCACATTTCCTACTAGTTAATTGTGTTGTTCACTTGTCCAGCTCGGGAGCTTGCAGGGCCATCCACTACCCAAGTTTATAGCCAGGCCCTTTGATTCTCTGCAGATAATGGGCACAGGAAGGGCAGCAGTGGGTGGAGCCATTTTGCTAGAATTGTCTCCCACTTTGAATGCAATCTCGATTTCTTATTCTTCCTTGTCAACCTCTAGGCCTTTCCTCTGAATGTGTCAGCGCTCTGAAGACTTGGTTCTTAGGCCAAGGGAGATCAGTTAACAGGCAATGAGACAGAAAAGGGCAGCTGACAGAATCGTTTGTCAACTGGAGAAGTTTTGTTTTATTAATAAACTCATGTTAGAGTAAACCGTAATTTTTTGTAAAATAAAAAGATGCAAAATGGGCTTCCCTGGTGGCTCAGGGGTGAATAATCTACCTGCAAATGTAGGAGACATGGGTTCGATCCTTGATCTGGGAAGATCCCACGTGCCACAGAGCAACTAAGCCTCAGCATCATAACTGCTGAGCCTGTGCTCTAGAGCCCGGGATCACAGCTACTGGAGCCCACTCGCCACAGCTGCTAAAGGCCACACTCACTAGAGCCTGTGCTCCACAAGAGAGGCCACCACAATGAGAGGCCCATGTATTGCAAGTAGAGAGTAGTCCCTGCTCACTGCAACTAGAGAAAAGCCCTCGCAGCAATGAAGATCCAGTACAGCAAAATTTTTTTTAAAAGTTGCAAAACTAAAATTTCATCTCAGTTCTCCAAATTCATTTTTACCTTTAAGAGCCTCTAACTGGAGAGCTTGCCCTACTGAATGAGGCTTTGGTTTGTGAAATTCTCACTAGCGGCTCTGAATGTGTCAGGATGTGACTCAGTTTGTGTTTGGACCTCCAAGGAATTTGCCCTCTTGAAGTAGGGAATTTAGAGTCCAAAGATACGGGGTAAGGTTCCAGCTTTGCCATTTGTTCAGAAGTGTCTGGAATTTGATGTTTCTTAGCTCAGTTTATCTAGTTCTTCTAGATCAGAGTAATCTCCCAGAATGAATCCATAGTTCATGCCCTGAACTATGGGTCCTTGGCTCCTTCTCCCATTTCGTATCTTGTTATCACTTGAAAGTCATTCTATTTTATCTGTGGCCTGTGGTTATAGACGAGAAAGGAAACTATCTAGGATTTTTCTCCAGAGAATGGCAGATCTTTTGGTATGGATTTCTGTGAGAGTGCTCTTGAGGTTAGTTTTGAGAGTTGGGGGTCTCAAAAAGAGACTTTGGCAGTGCTCTTGTTTAAATGTCAGATGTTTTGGTTGCATTTTTGGCTCATTGCTTACACAGTTGTTAGTGTTTTTATATTTGGTAAGCATCTATCATTTTTATAATTTATTAAAGGAATGATTTACATTTTCCAAGATAGCTAAAAGCTTAGAAAAAGAGGACTAGAATATCCTTTTGATACTCAGATGTAATCTCCTAGAAGAGTAGAACCATTTGACTATTTTAACCCACTCCAACTCAATTATCCTTAAATCTCCACCTCCAAATATTCTTAAATCTTTCTCAAGAGATTTGCCCTTTCTCAAGAGACTTCACAATCTCTCCAGGAAATGTTTCCTGAGCTTTCCAGACTGATGATCACAGATTATCTCTTTGTAGTTAGCCTGAGCTTTTTTTTCTCTTAGGGTTTGCTTTTACTCTTTTCTCATGCCTCTTATTGCACAATTGTTCACAGAGTGGGCATATTGTCTTTCTTGGACCCTAATGTCAGCTACCAGAAATGTAGATTGCCCCTTCTGTACCCATCTTTTCATTCCCTTTCTCTGGCTAAACAAGCTGAGTTGCTTTCTAGACCTGTGCTTATACGTGTTGTTTTGGTATTATTTCATGCAGTAAGGCAGTATCAGATATGCTGGCAATTAGAGCTTTCAGATTGAAGGATGCTTTTTGGAAATAAAATGTGCTTTTTTCCTCCCTTATCAGCATGAGTGGTTGTGGAACATATGTAAACACTGGAGAGGATCTTTAAGAAAAAATTATCACCAAAAGAATTTTACCCAAGTCTTTTAAGCACTTAAAAAGAATCCAGCCTTTGTAAGATTGTAGTACAAGTAACAGACTAACCCAATTAAGGCCTTTCTAGAAGTGTAGGAATCATTTGTTCAAACCAGAATCTAGGACCCCTGAGTAAATATGATAGAAATAATCTGCTTAACCCTTTATAACAGCATAAGAAAGAAAACCTCTTTTAATGGGCCTCTTGTGATAAACTGCCATATTGATGAGAGCATGCTGAGAGTCCTGGTTGTCAGTGTTCTGAAAACTGCTTTGAGTGGGCCAGTGTCACTGTTGGTGACTTCCTTTGATATGAATTTGGGATCTTGGGTGTTAATTTGAATATAGTTTGAAGTTTGAATATAGAATACTTGTGAATTTTTTATCCTCTCTCCCTGTTCTTTCCTTTCTTGAAGGCTAGATTGGAGTATTTCCTTTTAATGGAAATTAAAAGGAGTATTAAATGGAGTATTTCCTTCCTTTTAATGAAGGAGTCAATGTCTTAGGATATTTTGTCAGACACTAGTCTTCAGGAAGCATTATTCATCCACTCTGGTGTTCAACATTACTGAATATCTGCCGTGGACATAGCACACTGGCTAGTGCTTTCAAGCATCTCTTTGTTCTCTTATTGCTTTTCTTCAGTAAAAATGCTTGATACAAGGAGTCTGATGAATTGAGGAGTGGGTAGAGTAAAGAAGTTAGATGGGAAGTAATTTTTGGATAACCCTGGTTGGAGTATTGCTATGGGGATCTGATCTAGATGCTGAGATTACTCCTGATAAAGAGTTTCAACATATGAGCATACATTTTCTAGTATGTGAACAGGGTTCAGTCAGTTATTTTTGCTGCTAGTCATGTTAGGTTACGTTTACAGTTGCCAGGAGCTCCACTTAAATGTGGTAGCTCCTGTATTAGAAGGTACCCAATGGGTTAGTAGCAAGGATTGCCTGGAGAAGTTTTTCCTAAAAGTCTGGTCTTGGCACGTGAGCCAGGGATGGACGCTAGGTGCTTAGACCCAAGGGGCTTCTACACAACCAGAATGATCCTAACACTGGGATCCAAAGTGAATAGAAGCTCCCTGAAACTTTGTACCACTATTGGAGGGGGATCAAAGCTTTTTGCTTCTCAGTAGATGTTAGAATCTATACACACAGATCTTGGGATGAAGAAAACCAGCTTACAAATGACTATATAGTGCTATATAGGCTTAGGAAGAGGATGGAAAAACAGCATTTATGGTCCAAGTGTTCATTTGAGTCTCTAATGTCCAATTTACCAGAGATAAACCACTGTGTGGGTTTTGTTTTGCTGTTTTTATTTTTCTCTACATCTGTGTTTTGACAGATCACTGCCTTGAATTAGACTAGGATTTAGGACCAAAGTGTTTATACAGACAGTGATAGCAGTCATGGGAGATGGACAGAGGCCACTTTGTATCTTATTTCAGGTGGACCATTTTTAAAACCCCCATAAGCAGCTCAGCAGTCCAAATTAGTTAGCAGCAGCTTTGCTGAAAGGTATTGGTAAAGTAACATTTAGCAGCCTTTTGTCTGTTCCAGGTTTAGATATGAGTGAGAAAGCCAATTTGGGAGCAATTTCATGTGCTCTGCTCTGCCCACATTCAAGTCGCCTACGTGGTTCCCATATTCTTGTCACTGGTGCTGGTCCCTGGGGGGCCAGGGGCAGATCTCAGGATCTGAGGCTCAGACGTGGTTGAAACCACATCAACAGCTGGTCCTGGTGGGTCAGCCTTATTTTCTGTGGTTATCATCAGGGCTGAGGGTGTGGGGAGGAAGGTGGGTGGGACAGGAAGGTTCCTTGGAAACTAAGCAAAGCAATAACCTCTTAGGACTTCTTTTCCCCCTCGTTGACTTGTACTTTTGTTCTGTTGGAAACTCTTGTCACTTGAGGTCATTCTGTAAATACTCATAGTCACTAGCTGAAAGCACTGGGACGCCTACCCAGTGGTGGGAGGAGCCCTCCTAGATGGTTCTCTGGATGTGTGTTTGGTCCATTTTCTTTCCCTCTTTTTCACCTAAGTTTTGATGCTTTTTTTTGTTGTTGTTGTTTTGATTTCAAGGAATAAAATTTGACTTCAGTGTCTAGGGTTTGTTTTTTTTTTTGCTTATGGAGACTAGGGGCTGGGGGCCAGAGTGTGACATGTTGCCTGATAGGAGAGGCTTTTACATCTAGACAAATCTCCAGGAAAGAAGAGACAGAAAAGTTTCCACATAGAGCACAAGGATTAGAAGTTAGAAGGAAAATGGCCCGGCAGATGCTTTGGCCATTGTGGATGTCACAGCTAGGGTGGGCCTGATGGCTGGATGATGGGATAGTGCTAAGATATCATGTAATCCACATCATTCCTTGAAGATCTCTTTTTTTACTTAAGAGAAAGTATAGTTCGTTGACTTTAAAATTTTTAGTTTATGTGATGTGTCCACAAGTAAGTTTCCAACACCCTGGTATGTGTCTGACTCTATGCCAGGCATGGTAGTGGGTATACGAATATGTGAAAACAAACAAACAAACAAACAAACAAACAAAAAAACCAGTCTTGAACTTAGAACATATAACTGTTGCCTGAAGATCTCTATAAAGTATTAAATTATCAAGCTTTAAATCATGAGTCATAAACGGGGTTTGTGGCCCTGGATGAGGCTTAGGACATGCAAGTTTATGGAAAACCCTTGGGTTGAATGGAGGACTTTGGGAGATGTTGGAGAGCCCCAAGGGTCACTCCAGCCCCCTTTTCTTCTTTATCTGCCCTTTCCCCGGGTGATCCCATGGCTTTAAAGCACTGGCGTTCATAGAATGTTTACTTTGTGCCAGACTCTGTTCCAAGGGCTTTACATGCATTAGTGTAATCTTCAGATAGCTTTGTGATGTAGGTACTGTCATCCGCACTTAAAGGTGTGGAAGCTGAGGTCAGAGAGATGAACTTCTCTGAGATCACACAGTTCATAAACTGAAGAGTCAAGATGTGAGCTTAGTTGGAGGCTGGATGCCAAGCCCTTGACCGATTCTGTTTAACCTAATTGGTCCTGAACTCCTCTATCCCATCCCTTCTCCACATAGCAACCAAGCTATTATGTTTGTCCCCTACTTTAGCCTTCATAAGGAATCCTGCCCAGAACACTCAGAATTCACGCTTATAACCAAGTCCTTACGTGCTCTAGCCCCTAGCCCTCCCACCTACCTCTGCCTTCCTCTCTGTGTTTTCTGTCTCAGAGCCTTTGCCCTGCAGCTGAGGTGCTCTTCTTGAATACTGCCAGTTTGTACTCTCACTTCATTCAGGTGTTGGCTCAAATGCGCCACCTCTGGGAGACGTTCCCTGACCATCCGAAGTAAGCTAATCTTAGTCTTTAATCTGTGCTTTGTTTTTATCCCTAAAACTGCATTACGTATTTGTGTGTTTTTCCTGTCTGCTTTTACAAAAATAAACAAATGCCATGAGGTTAGGGAGCTGGTCCATCTGTTTACTGGTATCTTTACTTTTCAAAACAGGACATGGAAAGTTTTCTATAAATATTTGTTAAATGAATAAATGGTGTCATATGCATTTGATGTGCATGTTTAACATAACTTTACTTGAATAAAAAGTGAAGCAGAAAGGGGTATACAGGTGATATACACAGGTCTGGGTCTTACTTGGGAAACCTGGCGTGCTGCAGTCCATAGGGTCACAAAGGGTTGGACACGACTGAGTGACTGAACTGACTGGGTCTTACTTGGCTTTATATTTATTGCCAAAGATTTGCCATAATATCTGGCCAAAAAAATGCTCAGAAAATCTTAGCTGAATGAATGCACTGTTTGATTTGTTTTGAATTCCAGACATAGGAGTTCAGTGAAGGGAGAGAATAGTGTGGTCTGGAGTGCTTTAGGACTTCAGACTTTTGAAGAAGAGATGGATTTGGTTGGTCATATAGGAATCATAGAGTAATTTTTCTTAAACTAGGAGGATTGTTAAGATGATCTGGTTCAATCTCTCTGTTTATAGATAGAGAAACTGAGCCTACAGAGGCAAAGGACTTGTCCAAAGGTACACAGCTAGTGCATGCCAAAAATGTCTGGAATCCAGATATTTTGATTGTTAGGTCAATTCTCTTTCCTCTACACAGTGATTTTGGCTTGCGTGGGATAGAAATTAGGATGGAAATTAGGCCTAATTGAATCAACAGGTTTGTACAAGAGATCCATGGGAGATATGATGAGCTGAATATAGGTGAAGACCAGATCCTGGAGGATCTTGAACGTTATCTTGAAGACTTTAAATTCAGAATGACAGGGAAGCATACGAAGTGCTTTAAGTCTTGTTCTGTCTTTTCTCTCCAGTGAAGGTGATGTAGGTATGTAGGTATGGAGAATAGATTGGAGTTGAGGAAGGAAGTGGAAGGAACCTTGAGGGAGTTTGGAGGCCCCTGCAACAGTTCAGGTGTTAGTGCAGTTAGGGGCCTAGTTGCATTTCAGTTTGCTTTTAGAAATTTGTAGGGGGTTTTGAAGATGACACTCAATTCTTTGGTAAGATGCGTGTACCCAGAATTCTTAGAGAGAGCATGGGAGTAAAAAGCCTGGAGAACTGGCCTTTTACGTTAATTCTGTATATGGTTGTAAATGACATTTTAGGATTTTAAGTAATGATTCCTCTTCAGGCAGCTGAGCCTGGAAAGTAGAGGTAGAAGTTAACACTATACTAGTGTGAAAATAGTGATGGAGGGAGGAGGAAGGGCAGAAGGAGCAGATGGACAGTGAATGGGATCAACTTCCAAGGAGAGCCTGGACACCTCTGTCGGAGGAGCTGTGTTGTGGCTAGGGAGTCAGGCTTCCAGGGACCGCAGCCTCACACTGTCGTTTTAGGACTCAAGAGCCCAGTGGAAGTAAGATCTGCCTGCTGGACCCACAAATGCTTTGGGTGAATGGGTTGTGCTAACGCCCGGGCCCATACATGTATCCACGTAGATTTTCAGCCAGGGCTGATAGGAATAGCTTGATACAGTCCTTACCAGGCCAGTGAATTGGCACAGGGTATGATACTTTAAAAGTTTTTTCCATCCTCAAGAATCTTTTTCCATCTTTAAGGAAAAACTTCAAAAGTCAGCAAGAAAGTGAGAACACAGACCTTCAGATAATATCTCATACTGGATCTGAGAGTTTGGGTTGCAGAAAAAACCTGGTCCTAGAGTATTCAACAATTACTTACTGAGCAGGACCTGTTAAATACCAGATGCTATGCTAAGTGTTGGAGCTTTAATCTTTTGATCATATTGCATCAAATGCTGTTGATACAGAATATTAACATTTGGTTCTATTTTACATTAAGTTCTTTAAGCCCCATGGGAACTCTCCAGGCAAGAATACTGGAGTGGGTTGCCATGCCCACCTCCAGGCGATCTTCCCAGCCCAGGGATCAAACCCAGTTCTTCTGCATTGCGGGTGGAATCTTTGCCGTCTGAGCCACTAGGGAAGCCCCAAAAGTTATAGCTCAGTCCACAAGCCCTCAGTTAGTTCAGACTACTCACTTAAGCTTGCATTCACTTGTTAAATGTGTACTGTGTAATAGGCAATATACTGAATGCTGAGCCAGTTTTGAAGAAAAATAAGAATTGGTAAGGGTCCTCAACTGGTTGACTGGAATTTGTTGGGTAGATGTGGCAGCTTCCAGTTTGCTAGGATTGCTGGCCAGGAGGAGAGTGCTCTCGGCAGCAGTGTACCCCTTCACTTGTTCTGCCCTCACTGGGCCCTCCCCTCTCTCCCTGACCTCTGTGCCTGGCCTGACTTTAAATTTAAGAGAAATGAAAATTAGCTTCTTTGCATGAAGTGTGGGAAGTTCCACTGGGGCAGCACTTCCTGATGAAACCCTCTAAGTTTGAAGTCTTTCCAGAAGAATTTCTCCTGCTTGTGTTAAGCCCAGAGAAGAGCGTTCTCCACGGGGGCTTTTTCCTTCCTCTGAAAGTTCCTTTGCCTGCAGTGTGGACACAGGGCACATGGCGTGTGTTGTTTCTCAGGCTCTTTACTTCTGCCTGCTTCCGTGGCTCTTTGGGGATGTTGTTTTCTGAGAATGCATGACAAAAATGAGAGGGAGGCAATCATGCTAATTTTTCCCATCGTTTGGAAAAAGCAGCTGCTCAGAACAAAAGAAGACAGATGTAGAAGAGGAGTGTTTTTTTTTTTTTTTTAAGAGGAGTGTTTTATTGAGCCCTTGGATTGCTGTCCAGAGTGAGGTTGTTTTCCCCTCTTTTTCTTGGCATCTGGAGCCAGCTTGTATACTGTATGAGGTTTGCTCTGCTTTTTTCATGTTTGTGGACTTCTTTAATAGAAAACTACAAAATATGAAATTACCTTCAACTTTAAATTGGTTCTTTAAAAAATGTAATGTGTGCATTGTAGTACACTGTAAAAATTAAGTTTCACTTTCCCAACACCCAGAGATCACCACTATTAATATCTTCGTGCACCCTCTTCTAGATCTTTCTCTATGCATATCTATGTACATTTTGTATTCTTTGCTTTTTACCAAAGCAAGATCATACTAGACATACTATAATTCATTGTTTTATTTTTTTTATTATCTTCACTTTTCATGTTCTGTGGATTTGTATTTTAACTAACACCCAGTCCATGGTTCAGATCCCCCTGATGACCCCCAAGTATCCTATCATTTTTTTCCACACTGACATTGAACCTGTAACCTCACACTGTATCTGGTTGTTATGTCCTTTAAGCGTCTTTGAATCTGAGTCAGTCCTTTTGTATATTATCTTGTTGAAGAATTAGCCTTAATAGGTTCCTGACTCTGACTTGCGTATCGCCAAGAGGCTTGTAAATATCTTGTTTAATTCTTGGGACAACACTAAGAAGCATGTCTTATTATTGCTTGTTTTTGTATACTCTCTTCCTATGAGATCTCAGCTATTCCCCAGGGATTCGACTATTGCCTTTACGTCAGAGACTATATCACCTATATCTCAGTAGTCACCTTAAGAGCCTGAACTCTTGAGCCAAACGGTCTGGGTTCATATCCTTTTTCTACTGCTTATTGTATCTGGTCCTGGACAAGTCATTTAACTTCTTCATGCCTCAGTTTCTTCATCTGTAAAATGGGGTACTAATAGTGCCTACCTCATAACGTTTTTGTAAAGTTAGATGAGTTAATATATGTAAAGTATTCAGAACTACCTGACATATAGTTAGTGTATATAATTATTGCTTTTGGACAGCTGGGTGACCCACAAGCACCTTAGACTTTATATTTTGAGAAATGGAGTATTTCCTGCCATATCAGTAAACAAAGATTTCACAGTCATCAGTGATTGCAGCCCTCCAAAGTGAGCTGGTAAGCCCTAAGGGCACTGAGGAAGGAGAAGAATGCCTGAGATTTAGCAGCCATCCCCTAATGGTGAGCCCTAGGTGAAAAACACAGGATTCTGGCCCAGGATAGCTGAAATGCATCCTCCCATACAAAGAAAAGTGCTGAATTCCTTAATTTGAGATTTCTGGTTTTCTTTAATTAACAATAATCTTTTGATGTTCAGACTGTCTTCACTGTGTTGCAAAACGTCTGTCTACCCTAGCTCCCCCTCACCTCCTCAGAAGAGTTCTGTCAGGGTTACTTGAAATGCTGTCTCCCCGTCTCGAAAGTCCTAAAATTCCCACCGAATAAAACTGTTACTCTCAACTTTAAGGTTGTGACTGTTTTTTAAGCTGACATTTCAGTACTTATCTCCGGAAAGCTGCGCTTTGTTCTGTTTTCACCGGCTCCTTCACAGAGTTGTCTCTGATTTCTCCTCTCTCAATAATCACACCCATAAAGTCTTGTCAGTCCATTTCCCCAAGGTCCTCCTTGCTCTCTTGCGGCCTCCAATCAATTTAAAGTCTTGACCATCTTTTTCCTGGAATGCAGTTTTAATGTTTCAGAATGCCTGCCCCTGAATGTTCTTCAGTCAATCTCCTAAGCTGCTCCCAGAGTGAGCTTTCTGAAATACAGGTCAATTACCATACTTCCTTGCTAAAAACTCTTCCTTTTTCATGAGAAATAACATACAGTAAAGTGCACAATGAATTTTAAGCCAGCTTTTTCACTCTCTTCTCTTATCCTCATCAAGAGGCTCTTTAGTTCCCCTTCACTTTCTGCCATTAGGGTGGTATCCTCTGCATATCTGAGGTTGTTGATATTTCTCCTGGTAATCTTGATTCCAGCTTGTGATTCATCCAGCCCAGCATTTCACATGATGTACTCTGCATAAATGTTAAATTAACAGGGTGACATGGCTTGCTTCTTGTAAGTAAAGCTATGACAAACCTAGATAGTGTATTAAAAAGTGGGGACGTCACTTTGCCAACAGAGGTCTTTATAGTCAAGTTATGGTTTTTCCAGTCTTATACAGATTGGACCATAAAGAAGGCTGAAAGCTAAAGAATTGATGCTTTCAAATTGTGGTGCTGGAGAAGACTCTTGAGAATCGTTGGACAGCAAGGAGATCAAACCAGTCAATCCTAAAGGGAATCATTTGGAAGGAATATTCATTGGAAGGACTTCAGTTGAAGACTTCAATTGAAGGTCTTCAATTGCAATTGAAGACTTCAACTTCAGCTGAAGCTGAAGCTGCATTAATTTGGCCACCTGATGTGAAGAGCAGACTCACTGGAAAGGCCTTGATGCTGGGAAAGATTGAAGGCAAGAGGAGAAGAGGGTGGCAGAGATGACATGGTTAGGTAGCATTACTGACTCAATGAGCATGAATTTGAGCAGACTCAAAGGAGATAGTCAAGGACAGGCATTCTGTAGTTCATGGGGTCGCAAAGAATCAGATACAGCTTAGCCAACAACAACAACAAAAAGTGCACAAATAATAATAATAATAATAAACAAATAAGTGTGTAGCTTAATGACCTTTAACATTTGTGTTTGCCCAAATAACTACTACTCAGATCAAGAACATTTTCAGGGAAGGTTGCTTTTTGAGTCTTCCCAGGGAGTATCTGCATCCTTAGCCCTAACCATTCTTCTGTGACCATTAAAAAAAAATCTTTTCTTAATCTTCATGTAAGTGCATCACAAATGTTCTTTATTGAATCTTCTTTGACAGAATAATTCCAAACTCATTTAATGTGACATTAAAAAATCTTTGTCATCTGGCTTTTACTTCAGGTCCTCCGCACATGGCTTCCCCTTCCTGCCATGCTGAAATGGCCTGTGGTTTGCCAATACAGGCTCTTGTTGCCTTTCATTTTTGCACTTGATATTCTCCTGGTCTTCTGACTTAATTCCCTGGCAAATTCGGTTCTTACAAATGTAGATATCCTTATTTACATTTTCCTAGGGTAGTAAAATGAGGCCCACCCAGGGTCTATTCCTCATACGAATTTTGTACCTTAGCAGCAATGGGCAGTGGAGAAGGCAGTGGCACCCCCACTCCAGTACTCTTGCCTGGAGAATCCCATGGACAGAGGAGCCTGGTAGGCTGCAGTCCATGGGGTCGCTAAGAGTTGGATACTACTGAGTGACTTCACTTTCACTGTTCACTTTCATGCATTGGAGAAGGAAATGACAACCCACTCCAGTGTTCTTGCCTGGAGAATCCCAGGGACGGGGAAGCCTGGTGGGCTGCTGTCTATGGGGTCGCACAGAGTCGGACACGACTGAAGTGACACTTAGCAGTAGCAGCAGCAGCAATGGGCAGACTGAGATTAGTGCTGGAGTCCAAGGGTTCTTTTCCCTTCTTGAGAGGAAGTTCATTCAACTCCTTGGTTGAAGCCTTCAGCTTGTCACTTGAAAGAGTGACTCCAATTTTGGAATTAAAATTTGAGATCCTTGGGCCAATAAACAATTTTTTTTTTTCTTCTGGTTTGTGATTTGTTTATATGAAAAGCTTTTACAGATTTTTGCAAATTAAGTCAAACAACACATTTACACAATAACCCTTGTTATACAGAATTCAACTGTGTAAAATTCTATGGTCCTGGAAAAAGTAGCGTGTAAGGTCACTCTTCTGGCACATCTGGTACTGGGAATTCTTTTGCTTTCATGATGACACGGCTTCTATTAATAGGGATTAAAATAGTACTATGAAATGAAACTGTATGTGGTCTTAAAAAATTGATTACAGTTTTTTGTTGCTTGTTTGGAGCATTTGTTCAGCAAAGTGCTGTACTAGAGACCTGATTCAGTTTTTGCTTAGAGCAGATTGAACAAACTCCAAAAAGGTTGATTTGACCCTCTACAGAAACACGAGGCCTTGAGATGAGTGGTTTTTCCACATTTTAATATTTTCCAGGATGACACTGAATGCTTTGCCCTTAGAGAACCCTGAGCCAGCTAATAATTCTTCTAGGCTCTTGAGAAGGAGAAGTGGGAGGTTTATACTATTAAATAGGTGCCCAGACCTTTCCAAAAGAGCCTGGAAAGGAATTGTGGAAGAGATGGAATGTAACTAACAAGGCAAGATAGGGAAAGCCTCATGACTTTTGAGTTCTTGTGGGAAAAGATTGGACTTGTCTTCATTTTTTCCAATTCTCTGTTTTCAAAAAACTCTCTGAAAAGCCTTGCTCTCGGGGGATATTAAGAGGGAATGCTTCAAGGAAGAACTGAGTCAGTGCGAAGACCTACTCTGTGCCAGTCACTACTTGATATGTTCATAAATTCTGCTAATTGTCACAAAGACAAGGAAATGATGATGCAGAGAAATGAAGGAACTTTCCCAGGGTCCCAAATTTGAACCCAGGTTCATTAGATGCCAAAGCCCTTTCCACTACACTGTGATGCTTCTTTGTGCTGAAATCATGGAAAATGAGCGATCTTCTGGACTGAATTAGGGAACTCATGGTATCCAGCTAACTGTTCTGAAAAACTCTGAGTACGTTTTATTTGGAGGTGTTTGGGGAGAGGAGTAATTCTGGTGAGGAGAGATGTGTTGAAGGGGAAGACACTAGGAGTTCTTGAGACTGTCTCTGTTTCATGTGATGGGATCTTGGGCGGTGCTGTGTGGCATCTCGTCCTTGGTGGTTGGAAAGAAATGGCTGCTGAATTCATTTGCAACCAGTTATCTTTGTGGAGGAAAATGGGAAAAGACTAGCATACTATAGCTTATCGAACTTAGTAAAACATGTTTCTGTTTTGTTTTCATGAGGCCAACATAGAATTCCTAGATTTTAAGATTTTTTCCCAGGAAAGGAGGCCAAAAATAAACAAATCATCACGTCATATAAGAAAGGACATGTGAAATCCGGAATAATAAATAAATTTAAAAAAACAATAAAATACGATAATAGAAAGCTCTTTCTAAGAAAAGTGAAAGTGAAGTCGCTCAGTTGTTTCCGACTCTTTGCGACCCCATGGACTGTAGCGTACCAGGCTCCTCCGTCCGTGGGATTCTCCAGGCAAGAGTACTGGAGTGGGTTGCCATTTCCTTCTCCACTTTTTGAGAAAGCACCTTATAATAGTTTGTTAGATTTAAACTATTTTGACGGCTTTCCAGGTGGTGCTGGTGGTAAAGAACCCACCTGCTATTGCCGGAGACTTAAGAGACTTGATTCGATCCCTGGGTCCGGAAGATCCTCTAGAGAAGAGCATGGCAACCCACTCCAGTATTCTTGCCTGGAGAATTCCATGCACAGAGGAGCCTGGCAGGCTGCAGTCCATAGGGTCGCAGAGTCAGACACAACTGAAGCAACTTAGCACCTACACAAACTATTTTGAATCAAGAAAAAATGACAGCATAAACTTTATTGATATGTTTGTCAGTTTGGAAAGTTTTATTTGATAGCAACCTCAAGAGAAGCTTGATGGTCCAGCTTGTTTCACACTTTATCACAGTTACAGTTGATAGTGCAGTTCAACAGGCTTGTTGATGAAAACAGCATCAGCTGTCAATGGAATATTGAATATGGAATATTCTGGTGAATGGAGAGAAGGGGTAAGTTGTTAGGCTTTTACTCCTGTGGCCAGGCCAAGGAGAAGCAGAAGTCATAGCTCTGGTGTCTGACTGGCGAGGGCTCCCGGAAGAGCGCTGCCAGCACCTGTCTGCCATGGCTCACGTACCAGGTAGGGGACAGGGCTGCACGGGCGCCGTGCTGCCCACTGTGGATCAGGTATGAATTTGAGAGGGCTGCTGAACATGATAAAGACCTGCATCATGGCCTGGGCCAATATTTAAGAGAACCACTCCTCTAAAAGAATAATCCTGTTTGGTTCTCCAAAATAATCTAAAGGCAGAGACACAGACAAAGGCCCATTGTTTTCTCCCGGGCAGCTGTTTATTGCATTGGTGCTAAGGAAGAGATGGGGAGCCTGCCAGCCTGCGGCCTGCGGCCTAGGTGCTCAGACTTGAAAGTGGTTCTGCTGTTCCCTCTGGTTGTTTTCTCCATACTCTCTCCTGTGGGAACTTTGGGCAGACTGCATTCTTCCTCCAAGCAGTTAAGTCTTAGCTTTACCTTCTGCTTGGTCCCTGTGCCCTGGGGGTTAGGGGGTGTGGGGTGGGTGGTTTGTGAACTCTCTGAGTGCCTGGGAACTCAGAGGAAAAAGCCTGAGTGCAGCCTGGGAATTCCCCAGCGCCCCTAGGCTGCCTCTCTCACCCAGGGAACACCTACCTTCTGCATTTCCAGGGCCATGCTGGGGAAGTGTGTGTTTTGGCCTCTCTGGAGAAGGGCACGTTAGCTTCCCCGGCCTGTTTACATTAGTTTGGTCCTTTCTGCCTTTGATTTCACATGAAGCCTTGGGTGGGGGATTTCCCTGCTTCCGTGGAGCTCACTCCTTCCTTTTGTCTGCCTTCTCAATTTTTCCACCTGGAGAAGAGCTGCCCTTGAGTTAACTCCTTGTTTCATAGACTTTGCCTAATGAGTGAATCAGTTCATAATCAGGAAACAATTCCTCTGACTCCTAAAATTCTCTGTTGCTGTATTCTGTGACAATCAGACCTTTTCTCATTTGCCTATCACTGCCTTAGTTATCAGTACTGTCTTCTAAGAAAGGGAGTGATGGTCTTTCATATCCAGAGGCTCGGCTGCTTATTGGAGCTTGCTGAGCTAAAATGTTGATGCAGTGTTTCTTAGTTCTTTGGAATGTGTGTCTTGGCTGCTCAAATAGAGTGTAAACCTGTTAAGGTTAGGAGCTCCAGGTTCTTTCTCTTTCTTCCAGCGGGGAGGGTAACCACCAGTGACTAAATTTGCTGGTGAGATTACTTCATCCTTGCTCCAGTGCCATCCTGCCTACTGAGCATGCCGGCACAGCATCTCTGAGGTGGACCTCACTCTCTGCTAACATAATGGCACACAGGACTTCCTGGTGGTCCAGTGGTTAAGACTCACCCAGCCACTGCAGGGGGCATAGGTTCAATCCCTGGTCCCCTGGCTGGAGAAGTTCCACATGCCTCACAGTGTGACCAAAATAATAATAATAATAATAAATAGGATAATGGCTCATAGAAAGAGTCCAACACTGTTAGTCAGTCGTGTTTGACTCTTTGCAACCCCATGGACTGTAGCCCGCCAGGCTCCTGTCCATGGAATTCTCCAGGCAAGAATACTGGAGTGGGTTGCCATTCCCTTCTCCAGGGGATCTTCCCAGCCCAGAGATTGAAAGCAGCCCTTGTGTATTGCAGGTGGATTCTTTACTGACTGAGCCACCTGGGAAGCCCATGGCTCACACAAGTGCTAGAGAAAACCTTGCTGCCCCAGGGGCAGTGGTAGAAAGCCTGAGTCAGGCCTTTTATTCTTTTATGGAAGCTTCCCTTTTCTTTTTGTTCATTTGACACAGTCCAGTGATCCTATCTGCCTTTTAAAGCCTTTTCTTTGTTAGAGGTTCCTGGAAAGCTCACGTGATGTTTCCTTGGGTAAAAATGTTCCCATTCCACAGCTTTCACACTCTTTGGAGAATTTCTCTTTTGGATGATCAGGCGGATTTCTTTTCTTTCTTTCTTTCTTTTTTAAACCAGTGGCCCTAGTTCTGTATAGTGACTTCTTCAGTTTCTCCAGCCTTCCTTCAGCTGCTTGATCTTGGAAGAACCTTGCCTCAGTCCCTTGACCTCTTTCCATAGTAGGAGCATCACCTACCTGTCTGTCCTTCCCTTGAGTTCTGAGGTGCCCTCAAGTCACTCCCCCAGATTCCTGTCGTTTTGACTCAATATTGTGATACATTTTCTTTTGACTTCCTTGTGGTCAGTTCTTAGATGACAGTCTATTTACATTCATGTTTAGAACCCTACTTTTAAATCTCAACGTTAAAGGAAAATAATCCGATTCCTTTGCTCCTGGCTTGTCCTGCGCTTAAGACTGCATTTTCCCTCCTTTGTCACCCATCTGCTGGCCGTTGCAGTGGTTTTCTCTTCAGTTTCCCTGTGTTCTGTGCCTACCTCACTCCCACAGTCTTCCCTCCGGCACAGATCACAGAGGAAATATTTAGTTAGTCTCTGCCAAACATTCTGGCTGTGTTGTTTTGCTTAAGAAGACATGCAGATAAACTGTTTTGATTCTTGGTCTTGGTGCTCGGGGGCAGATGTTCCTCCTATAAGGGAGGTATTGTGGTCAGTTGGAAAGAGTGCTGGACTAGAGTTTGGAGAATTGGATTCTAATCTCTGCTGTGCTACTAGTTTGCGGTACAGACTTGCGCAAGCCACATTTCTGTGTCTCAGTTTTCTTTTGTCAAAAGGGACTTTATGATGAAGAAGACACAGAAATCTATGGCGATCGGGACCCAGAGAGTCATCCCAGGGGAGCTAGTAGAGTAGACAGGCTAGAGGCAGAGAACCATGACCGTGACTGTCGTTAGTGGAACCAAGAGGAAACTCACGTCCAAACACAGATAAAATTAATATGTCTGGTTACTTTGAAACAGTATAAACTGTGCTAAAGAAGTGGTGGAAATTCCGTGACAAGGCTGACTTGAAGAGGCGACTGTCTTGGCCACTGCTGGGCCTGTTCTAGGTGCACACCTGTTTGCTGTCAACCTTGGGACGTGGGAGGCTTGGCCTTTGGCGAGTTCATTCCAGAATTCTGCCTCCCACCTTCCACCTCCTTCATAAACCCAGACATATTTGAAACTCAGCCCAGATCTTCACCTGGCTTTGATTTCCCCATCATGTGGAGAATGGGCCTTGGAAGTTGTAGTTTCCAGAAACCTGAAATGTTTGCTAACATGTCCAACTTCTGCGTTTGTTGATCACTCCTTCTGTGCATGGCTGCGTTCCAGGTCTTGTGCCCTGAAGTTTTGGTTCCAGCAAGGAAAGCGGGGAATATTTGGGGGAATCCTATCACCAGGAACTGGGAAATAAAAGTAGACTTAAGAGCTGAGAGATACCCTCTTGGTGTCGTGAGAGACAAGTCTTTGAAGAAGAACAAACAAAGTGGTTTAACATCTGCCTGTGTAAAGCATAGCCCTCGCACACATACTCAAATAGGCAGGACTACATTTCTTCCTGATCGCTCCCTTCTGAAATGACTCTGGGGGCTTACTCAGGTCTTGCCTCGTTTATACTTTTTCTTTCTAGTTAAAGATGTGCATTGATTTCCTCCAACGCGGATTTGGAAGGCAGTCTCCAAAGTCTTTTGCTGCCCTGTGATCCTTTGTCAGGCATGGTCAGCAGAAAAGAGACTTTGATGAAAGAGTGCAGAGGGATACCTGTCCCTGCGGGGTTAGTGATGAGGGCCTGTACTCACTGCCACCACACCCAACTTCTGGAGGCTCTCCTGCTGCTGAAAATTGCTAGAGAAAGTAATGGAACTGAGACTAGTTCTGGGGAGAAGAGTTTCATAATTGACTCTGCATACTTTCAACTGGGCCTTCTTTGTTATTCTGCAATCTTTTAATTTATCTTAAGTCTCTGTGACATACACCACAGTGCTTTTCTTCCTTCCTCCCTCCCTCCCTTCCTTCTCTCTCTCTTTTATTTTGTACTCTGTAAGCTCTGACTCCATTCTCACCCTACATCAGCAGTGAGCTTGCCTTCTACTTTACTGGGACTCTTAGAGCTGGGTGACATTATACTCTGAGATAGTGCCTTTTCTTTTAAGAGCTGTTGCTGCTGCTAAGTCGCTTCAGTCGTGTCAAACTCTGTGCGGCCCCATAGATGGCAGCCCATTGGGCTCTGCCATCCCTGGGATTCTCCAGGCAAGAACACTGGAAGTGGGTTGCCATTTCCTTCTCCAGTGCATGAAAGTGAAAAGTGAAAGTGAAGTCGCTCAGTCGTGTCCGACTCTTAGCGACCCCATGGACTGCAGCCTACCAGGCTCCTCCATCCATGGGATTTTCTAGGCAGGAGTACTGGAGTGGGTTGCCATTGCCTTCTCTGTTCAAGAGCTAGGTACCATAATTCATCCTGCTCCAAGAGAACAGGCATAAGCATTTCTTGTTGGTGCTATTGATGTGTTTCTTGTGGATGCCAGCATCAGCTGAATGAAAGGATGGTTTGATTAGGGACTCAGTAAGAGTTGTGAGCCCATGTCTGGCTATTTGGTACTTTCCCCCATCCCACTTGTTCTATTTATTTTTTTTAAGTAAGTAAATGTTTATTTAAAAAGTAAATGTCAAATGTTTATTGATTTCTTTTTTTTTATTATGAAAGTCACATTTACAGGAGACTTGGAAAATACGGGACAAAGTTACATGTAGTTCCACTATGTATTATAATTATTTTTAAGTAGATCAATTAAGATTTTTAGCACTATGAACCAGTTCAACATAATTAAAATTTATACGATTTTCACACAACAGCAGGATACAAATTCTGTTCAAGTTCCCATAAACTATAAATCCCTAGACACTGGAACATATCCAAGGACATAAAACAAGGCGCCAAAATTTCATGGTTTAGGGCTTCCCAGGTGGCTCAGTGGTAAAAGAATCTACCTGCCAGCACAAGAGACTCAGGTTTGATACCTGGGTCGGGAAGATCCCTGGAGTAGTAAATGGCAACCCACTCTAGTAATCTTGCCTGGAAAATTCCATGGACAGAGGAGCTTGGTGGGCTCTAGTCTGTGGGGTCACAAAGAGTTGGACACGTCTGAGCAGGCACACAAAGGCATTGAAATCATACAGAATTTGTTCTCCTATCACTGCCATCCCACGTTCTTAAACCACGTTGTTTAGGAAGATGACCCAACTGGGAGCGGTCACGTAATGCCTGACGTGTTCTCCCTCACACTCCAGCCCCCTTTAACCTTTTTCCTCCATTCTCATTCTTTTCTACCCACTTTTCTTAGATGTCTCAAGAAATAGCCACCTTGTCCCCATCCCTGTTTTGATTGTGGTGTGAAAGCTAGCCCCAGGCATAGCTGATGAGCCTGACACCATGAATACTTCACTCATCTGGGAGTGAAATGAGGTGATGGGAAGAATCAGTGCTACCTGTCTTTTCCTTGTTGAGTACCTTTTGAAATCCTGAAAAATACCTGTCTTTGAACCAAGGACCACATTTTGCAATATGTAAAAATTCTTTAATTTTACTTGTCTTGTGTTTTGTTTTATTGCAAGTATTTGTTTACCCTGGTAATTTTTTTTTTGGTGTCTTTATAGAAACAGTATTTTAGCCATGTTGTTCAGTAATGAGCCTATTTGAACATACAGCTACCATATCTAGTGTTGTTTCAGGAAAACGTCTTCAACTTATAAAGGTGACTGTCTTGACAGAGGAGTGTTCAGTCTCACCTGTGGCCCCCAGTGGGGATGTTGCTGTGGAAGGGACCGACTTCATTCCTGTCATATGGAGAGGAAGACGAGTGCTTCCCAGGGATGCCTGGAGCTCGATCGGGAAAGCTGGGTCCTTCCTTTTGTCTGAGTCTCTGAGTGGAGATACTGGAGTGTGCCATGCCTGATTAAGCTCTTCTCTCCCTCCCTCTCCCCTCCCCGCCCGCCCCCCCGACGCCCCCGCCCCACTCTGTGTAACTTCAGGAAATACTTTAGCTTAAAGCCTGGAGACATCCCCCACTTTGAAAGTCATGATCCAATTATGACAGGACCTCATTTCTTTCAGCATGTTGTGTAGTGGAGTTAATTGAATTATCTCCTCCTATTTTTGAGTAGGAAATAATACATTCTTGTTGTGATGCTGTCTCAGGTCTTAAATGGAAAGCTGCTAGTCTGAAGCCATGTCTGTTTCCAGTGGGAGCAATCTGCTGCCAATTTATGAAAACTGATGAGGTCTCTGTGCTCCGTGTGTAAACTATAGCATCTTTTGTGGAATGAACGATTCAGGAAAAATGGAACAATTTTTTTGAATAAAATTCCAAGCTGTACTAGGTTCCAAGTGCCTGAGAATTTCCTGTTAGAGTAGGAAAGTTTATCCGTATGTTTTTGCCTGGGGATAGTATGTAACATGTAGTTCTAAAGAAGTATGTCCATAGTGGATTATCTCTGTCTTTCTTTCCATGGTGCCCAGAGATGGTCTGAGCTCATCTTTGGTCTCATCTCTTTGCAAAAAAGTAGCGTGTATTTTGATCAAGGTATGAGTGAATCCTGTGGCCACAGGGCAGGGTGAAACTAATGGTTTGTGTTAGGGGCATACCTTTCACCTTTGTCTCTCTAGTACCAAGCTGTAAGTCACTGAACTAACTAGCTCCAGACGCTTATTGTGCAGTTTTGAGGTGAAGATGGGCAAGAGCCCAGAGGCTGGGAGGCAGACATGTGGCTTCCAGAGTGGTGACGTCAGCCGCTGTGCTGGTGCTGAGGAAGAAGGGGGATTGCAGGTACTCAGCCTGCTTCCTAACTGTGGGCGTGTCTGCAGCCACCCCCGGGCCTGCTGGCAGCCAGGATCTTCCCTGGGGGAACAGCTTTTGTATAACTCTCGCCTCCTGCTGTCCCCGGGGACCTGAAATTGGAAAGGGTCTGGGAACAAAGCTTTGAGGAATGGGCAGACGTGTGTCTCTGTGTATCTGTGTGTATTCTGTGTTAATGCTGAAAACTGACGAGGGTTTCCAAACTGGGGGTTTTATATGAGAGGAGAAGGGGGAGTGTTGTCTGGGTTTTGGGGAGTCTGCATTAGGAATTGCCCTTTTCTTGGAAGGGAAAGCAGTTTATGATTTAACCCATTTTAAAAATTAAAATCATTTGATTTTCTTTTGATATATTTCATGTGGATGCTTAGTGTACAAAAGGAAATTATGAATAATTTCCTGTGTTCTGCTCCTTCCTCTATGCTTGTCCTAGAGCAGAGGCTCACAAAGCCGTAATGTGTGACACATTGGAGACAGAGCCGTAATGTGTGACAGTTGGAGAAAGCACTTGTGTATGGAACAGCTTCGTTTTTGCTCAGCCTTGCCTCTGTATGGGCTTCTGGGAACTGTGGTGGGGCTCCTTGGGAAGCCCACACCTCACAGTAGGAATGGAAAAAACTTTGTATCCTCTGGAACATGACAAAGAGAACCAGAGTTGGGAGGCGTTGGAGCCCACAGAGCCCATCTGCTTACAAGCTTTGTCTTCAGATGTTGGGGACTGGCTCTGGTTCACCCTCCTTCCCCAAGATGTGGTAAAAAATGAAGCCTGTGCATGGAAGGCAGGTGGTCAAGCCACCAGCAAAAGCTTATGCTAAGTGGTTCAGACGTTCCCCATCCTAGGCCTGCCTTGGGTTTCTTTGAGGCTGTCAGGAGCTTCGGGTTTCTCTAAGACTCTTGATCTCATTCAGCAGAGCCACTGCTTACTGGAAGCCATCTGGGGCCAGCCCAGGCTTGTTCTGTCCAGGCGTCTTCCTACCATGGTGCTTTTCTCTCCTTTTGGGCTTTCAGATGCGAGGACCATCAGGTTCTCTGAGCTGCTGAAGTCCTTCTGAGAGCCTCATTCCTCCCCTCTGGACCCAGGAAACTGTGGGAAGGTCCGGGTTTCCTCTTCTGCTGGGCACTTCTGGGAAGCTGTCTGCATTCCTTTTTACCCAGCTCTCTGCCTCTGGGGCTCTGTGGGGTGCGGTCGCATCGTGCCTCTGTAATGCAGAATGTTAGGGCAGTTCCATGGATACCAGCCCTTGGAGATAACCAGGAGCTTGAATGTGGAGTTGCCCTTTTTGCAGTCCTGGGACCAGGAGTTAGCTTTCCATGGGATGTGGTGTGGTATTGATTCTTCTTAAAACCTTCTCTGACTCGCTTGCTTCTCTGTCTCCTTGCGACTCTGGAAGGAAGTGGGTGAGGAGGGAGATCAGGGCTCAGTTTCTTATGATCCCTCTTTGGCTCTGGGGATGGATGCAGCCATTTGTGAAGAAGGAACCTAGAGACAGAGGAGATCACCTGTCCTCTGGGTGTCTTTCTAGTCTGGCTGTATTGACACTCTGGGTAGTGACAACACATGTTAGCATCCCCTGGCAGGGATGGCCAGGCAGAGTTCCCACCTCCAGTTTGCTGGCTCCCTGAGGATGTTTGCAGTCCTCAGTGGCATGGCCTGTAGAGGTGTCTATGCCCAGCCAGGTTTCAGAGCCTTCCCATGACTGTCCTGCCTCTCTGGGGCTTGAGAACAGATGGGGCTTAATTAGAAGCAGACCTCCCTCAAGGGCCCAAATCTGAAACGTACATTATAAAAATCACTGCTAGTTTTGGCTCTTTTTCCTTTTGCATTTCTCTCTTGCCTTTGCATTCCCACTGTCAGGGATTCTAAGCAGCTGCTGCTATGATACAGGCTAATCAAGATGGATCAGGGTTAAGAATGGAGCTAAATATAACTAAATATTACAAAGCATACTGCTCTGATGTGCTTAGACTTGTCCTCAGGGAGGGAGGTTGATTTGAACCTGTGATAGAGAAAGCCTTTCCACCCCAAGCAGAATAGGTTAAAGTTGGGAGGAAAACGTGGGAAGGTACTTTTGAAGTTGGAGGAGTATTGGTTCCACCTTTTCCCTTCTCCTCTTCCTCCACCATTTCCTGTGAATGGTCAAGAGCAAAAGATCTTGCTTTTCGGCCATCAGTCAGTCAATAGTACTAGCTAAAATTTTCAGTTTAACCAACATTGCGATTCAAATATTATGTAAAGCTTTTTTCCCCTCAATGAGGGAATTTAATAATGGGAGACACAAATTTTGTTAAGCAAATAGAAAATGTGGATCTTAACTGTGTTTGGTTACTAACTGTGAATGTGTTTTGAGTTCAGAAATAGAAGGTGGTGTCTTAAAACTAGAGGAAAACTTTCTTGTAAGAGGCAGGATCTTTTCTGATCTCTGAAAGTTGGATGGACTTCATATAAGCACAGGAGAGGTGGGGAGTGTTCTGGTTGTGAGAACAGTAAGAACATAGACAGAGTGTGAGTTTCCAGGGTCCCTGTGATGATGGGCCTCAGGAATGGTGGGTCTGGATTCTGCAAGTTCTGCCTTGGTGCTCAGGAGATGAGAAATGAAACAGTGAAAGTGGAATTTTGTGAAAAGAACTCTTATAGAAGAGAGTAGGCTACGTTTGGAAAGGACAGAGATTGGCAGTCAGGAAACCCATCCAAGAGATATGAGTCGTCTGTGACTGGAATAGAGAGGAAGGGGGTGGATCCTAGAGAAGATGCAAAAGTATAACAAGTAGGACCTGGACATAGAATACTAAGAGTGGAGTTGAGGGGCAAGACAGAGGAGGCCAACATATCTGCCCTGTGAGAGCTGACCGTTACGATGCTCTGTGTTTATGAAGTGCTTTCCAAAGCACTTTTTCCCCCATTCAGTAAGTATCTCAGAGTAGTCTGGGCTCTTAGAGTTCATCTAAAAACTGGTTTAATTTTCCAGATGGGGAGATTAGGATCAAGAAAGGAGTGGGTACTGTCCCCAGCTCACACAACCATTTAACGTCGAGCAGGACCTCCCATCTTGGCCTTCTATCTCCTAGGGGAATTTTGAGACCAGAGAAACACGGGAGAAAGAGTGTGGGGTCAGAGAAAAGTCCTGCCTTGTTGGGTGACTTTAGGTGATTACCAGTCTCCCTGAGCAAAATGAGGCTTCATTCAAGAAGATTCAGACTAGATCAGTGGTTCTACTACTAGAATTCTTTTAGAGAATCACTAGGTAAGGAAGATGGATTCCTTTGGTCCTCCTAGTCTGAGATACTTTAGAGTATACAAAAGTAATATATTTGAAAAATATTGAATTGGGCTTCCTCAGAGGCACTGGCTGGTTTCCAGTGTGATACCTCTCTAAGGGAATTTCTAGAGTAATTTGATTCCGCCTGATTTTCGCCTTATGTGCTGACCCCAGAACCTAACCACCGAGGAGGACACACTCTGCTGCTAGTAGGCTGTGGCCAGGATTCGAACTCAGTATTTGCAGAGTCATTACACTCAAGGCTGTTTGTGTCTTCCATATTGTTTCCTCACCTTGTCTTAAAATACACACACATACACATGCACAGACTTCTTCCATCCCCTTTTTCTTTCTCCTAACTTTCATTTTTTTATTGTCTCCTTCACTGTTTTTCTTGTCTCACTCACCTTCCTCTGTCTCTGTTCTCTCCACTCTTGTCTGCCTTGTTGTCTAAATAGCTCCCTGTGTTGAGCAGCTTCTTCTCTCAGTTAAGCACCTTGGGATATTGATTTTGTCTGTGTTACCTGATGTGGCGGCTGGTGCTCAAGGGTCGAGTCAGAGTCTGGGAGTCACTCTGGCCTGTCCTTCACTTCCACAGTCAGTCACCCCTCAAGTTTTTACGTTCAATTCAAAGAGCTCTTGCTGTCACTTCCTATGTTCATTCTCACTGCCCCACATAGCAGGAGACAGAGCACAGAGAGAGAGATCATGGTTGAAAAAGAAAAACAGAATTGTTTTTCGGGGGACAATCGGGGACAATCTTTGGGGAATTCCTGAGTATTACTCGCCGGAATGTCAAAGAACACATCTGAGTATCACTTAGCCAACACATCTGAGTATCACTTAGCCTGTGAAAAGAAAAAATTCAGAAAGCCTATTTTCCTTACATGGGTGAATCTGATTGCCTATACCCTTTGTATAAAGGGTTAGCTTTATACAGGGCTTCTCTGGTGGCTCAGAGGTTAAAGCGTCTGCCTCCAATGCGGGAGACCCTGATTCAATCCCTGGGCCGGGAAGATCCCCTGGAGAAGGAAATGGTAACCCACTCCAGTATTCTTGCCTGGAGAATCCCATGGACGGAGAAGCCTGGTGGGCTACAGTCCATGGGGTCGCAAAGAGTCGGACACGACTGAGTGACTTCACTCACTCACTCACTTCATTATCCTCAAAAAGATTGTGTAAACCCTTAAAGCCCAATGTAGAGTCTCCGTCTCACAGCCCTCACAGCTGACCCTTGGTGATGGGCTGGTGGCTCTGTTTCTGCTGGCTTGTTTGGAGAAATCCCAAGTCTGAAGAGGAACACTGACTTAATAAGCAGTGGTTACTCTCTTGGAAGGGGCTTCCCTGATAGCTCAGTTGGTAAAGAATCTGCCTGCAACACAAGAGACCCTGGTTCGATTCCTGGGTCGGGAAAATCCCCCTGGAAAAGGGATAGGCTACCCACTCCAGTATTCTTGGGCTTCCCTTGTGGTTCAGCTGGTAAAGAATCCACCTGCCATGCGGCAGACCTGGGTTTGATCCCTGGGTTGAGGAGAATTCTAGGGACTGTATAGTCCATGGGGTCGCAAAGAGTCGGACACGACTGAGCAACTTTCACTTCGCTTCCACTTTCTTGGAAGCACATGGACGCAGCCATGCCTCATTTCCTTGGCGGATCTCCCCTAAGTAGACGTTCCCTCCTCACTCCTGCAGGCCTCTTCCTTGGAGGAGGCGTGTCCATGCGGTGCTGACTGCAGATGTTATCTGCATGGATGAGAAGTGGTGCAGCCTGTCATTGCCTCGGGTTCACTCACGTGGTTGACTTCCTTGGCTTGCTCGGCTTTGAGGAGAGCCAGCATCTCCCAGTTACAGCTTCGCGAGTCCCATAGTGTGAGAAAATCTGCTGGCATCTGCTCTGCTGGGAACAGTCAACCCTGACCTTTTGTGTGTTTTTGTTTTATGTGTTTTACTCTGCCCTCCTCTCCCTAACAATGCTGTCATTAGCAGTGTTAGCTAACCCTTTATACAAGGGGTATAGGCAATCAGATTCACCCATGTAAGGAAAATAGGCTTTCTGAATTTTTTCTTTTCACAGGCTAAGTGATACTCAGATGTGTTGGCTAAGTGATACTCAGATGTGTTCTCTGACATTCCGGCGAGTAATACTCAGGAATTCCCCAAAGATTTGCTATTCTCATACTTCCAAACAAGCTTCCTCCTGTCTCTGTCCTTCAGGATCTTAAACTGCACTCTCCTCTCCCGCCACATTCCTCTGTTTTTCCTCTCATCATCTCACCCGTCTTCCCTTTCTTGAAACCTGGGTCTGATGTTTTTCCCTATTGCGTAGTTTTCTCTATGTTGATCTCTAAGTCAATGAACATTTATAAGCACCTCTTTTTATACAAAAGGCAAGCTAGCTCTATCTATTTTACATAAAAAATGGGATATACCTAGTGCATGTATCATTAAGGAAAGAGCTAATCATTGCATAAATTAGAAGCTTCTAGGTTCCTATATTTGGGGCAGAAGAGAAGGAAGGGTCCTTCTACTATAGGACATTGAAGCTTATTTAGTATGATGGTCATCCATGGACCAGGGCCACCATCCTTGTTTCTAGGATAAGAACTGAAATTTCTGGGGCCTCTGCTTTTCTCTCCTCCTCATTCTTCTTCAGTCCTTAGAAGCATCGTAGTTTCTCATTATGGGAGGTAACGCTGATATGTATATATCCCAGCAGTGCCTGATGGAGCGGAGTTTCTGCAGTCCTGCCGTCTAATGTTTCAGTTATAACAGTTAGAGCCGAGTCCCTGCTCATAACAGCTTACTATGGCAGGTTAAAGAGTTACAAAAATTCACACTGATAGTTAAAAATATCACTTTGTAATTTTGATCATGGTGAACCTTGGTTTGGGGAAATGACAGGTAAAAATTGGATTCCTGAGTTTCTCTGTGTCCTCACTAGAGCCTGGATGGTCAGAGACCCAGATGAGAGGCTCTGATGCGAGTCGCAGAAGGGCCATAGTGCAGATGAGATAGGCCTCAGTTATCTTTTCTTCCTGTGAGTTTTTTAAATCTCATCTCACCACTAGTTCCCAGAGATGACTCCATGAGGATAAGTCATGGCATAGTTCTGTATCTTCCTGTAGGAGGACTTAACAGCTTCATGAACCAGACATGTTATCTTATTTTTCAATTAAAAAGGCTCCACAGACTTGATTTTCTTTGTTCGTTCAGTACAATTGCCTGTGATATTGTTGCTGCTACTGCTGCTAAGTCGCTTCAGTCGTGTCTGACTCTGTGCGACCCCATAGACGGCAGCCCACCAGGCTCCTCCGTCCCTGGGATTCTCCAGGCAAGAACACTGGAGTGGGTTGCCATGTCCTTCTCCAATGCATGAAAGTGAAAAGTGAAAGTGAAGTCGCTCAGTCGTGTCCAACTCTTAGTGACCCCATGGACTGCAGCCTACCAGGCTCCTCCACCCATGGGATTTTCCAGGCAAGAGTACTAACTCCATTTACCCATGTGTCTGCAAATATAGGGCTTCCCAGGTGACTCAGAGATAAAGAATCTGCCTGCTAATGTAGGAGCTGCCGGCTCCCTGAGTCGGGAAGATCCCTTGAAGAAGGGAATGGCAACCCACTCCGGTATTGTTGCCTATAACATCCCATGGACAGAGGAGCCTGGCGGGCTATAGTCCTTGAGGCTGCAAAGAGTCAGACACGACTGAACAAGTGGGCATGAAAGCGCACACTGCAAGTACAGTGTGTGTCCCTTGGATACACTACTTTTCTAACCAGAATGAAGCAAACTAAGACATGGACCTCATTTGACCTGGGGCTCTGTATTCCCGTCAGTAAACTCAAAATCACATTGACTCATTAGTTGACTCATACTGAACCATTCCTTAAGTGTCTTTCATTTATACCATTTTCATCCTGTTGTCATGCAGTTTTTTTTTTTATATAAACTTGTGTAAACATATCTTGTCCTTTTAAAATTTCATCTTGTCATACTTAACCTATAGTTCTAAGTTTGTGGAGGCCTTTAGAAAAAATTACCTCTAAATATTAATTTTCCCTCCCAATTAATTTGTTATATGCATTTTTTATTATTGTGCCTCGTCTGAGCCCTTTATAAAAAAGAAGGACCAAGAGAGCATCTAGAACAGATGGCAATATCCAGACTTCTAGGAGTTCCAGAACACTCCTTCATTGATACTGATCCATCTTGCACATCCATTTGGACCCAGCTCTCCTGAGTTACCAGATTGAGCTGCTACCAGTGCCCATCTGTTTTATCCGTCACATCAAGAGGCATTTTTCTGAAGTCCAAATAAATTGTGTCCCAGCATTCTTCCCTATGTGCGTGCATTTGTATGTGTTTATTTATGTGATACATAATATATATACCATATACAAATAGTTATCATGTAAGTATGTGTGCATATTATTTTTTAAACTCCCAGACTATTTTTATAGAGCACTTGCTTTCTATTGCTGAGGGTTTTCCATACATTATCTCCGTTATTCTCTATTAAAAAGTGAAGTAAAAGTCGCTCAGTCCTGTCCGATTCTTTGCGACCCCATGAACCTGGCATGAATTCTTTGTGCCTGCCAGGCTCCTCTGTCCATGGAATTCTGCAGGCCAGAATACTGGAGTGGGTAGCCATTCTTTTCTCCAAGGTATCTTCCCAACCCATGGATTGAACCCAGGTCTCCCGCATTGCAGACATATTCTTTACTCTTTGAGCCACCAGGGAAGCCCAAGAATACTGGAGTGGGTAGCCTATCCCTTCTCTAGTGGATCTTCCTGACCCATGGATGAAACCCGGGTCTCCTGCATTGCAGGCGGATTTTTGCCATATGAGCCTCCAGGCTCATAATTCTATGTTAACTCCACTTAGATAAAAGTAATACTTTTTTAGCATGACCTTACTTAATCTCCAGTGATCAGTGCTTCCATCTCTATGTCCTTGCTACTTTTCATGTTCCATATACTCTGTTCTGGAGTTTTGCATATGATATTGCTTATTTATTAAATACTTACTAAGCATTTGCTGTGTGCAAAGAAAACACTGTATTACAGCCTGTTGGAAATTTGAAGATGAATAAGAAATGGCCCTTGGGCTCAGAAGAGCTTATATGTGATTAAAAATATGAAAGAATAAATAATGGCTTAGTGGGGTGGGGGGTGGGGAAAGGCAAAGCAAAGAACATACCAGAAAAGAGTCCTGAGTGTGAATGGAACACTGAAACCAGCCCACCTACAAAGTTCTAAATGCAAATCTTTAGAAGCCAGGTTCTAACATGTTACAACTTGTTTACAAAAAAGGAAGGTATCCATTTGACTGATGGTTTTAAATCCTAGCCCAACACTTTGGGGAATGTCTTCTTGAATTTGAGGGTGAGGAGAGGCAGACCTGAAGAAAGGGTCTACTTTTATTTAAAAATGTGATTAAAAACATAGAGTATATGATTTTTATGTGTATACTTTAAATGTGAATATTCATGTATCTACCACTCAGCTTAATACAGAAAACATTACTGTTAGCTTTGAAATCTCCTATGTGCCCTTTCCAGTAGTTGCATTAATTTAGAAAATAAATTTTTGTATTAAATTGTAGAATAGTAACAGTGTGGAGTATTTAGAACTTAGCTGTTGTTGTTTAGTCACTAAGTCGTATCTGCCTCTTTTGCAACCCCATAGACTGTAGCCCATCAGGCTCCTCTGTCCATGGGATTTCCCAGGCAAGAGTACTGGAGTGGGTTGCCATTTCCTTCTCAGGGGATCTTCCCGACCCAGGGATCAAACGTGCATCTCCCGCATTGGCAGGCTGTTCTTTACTAGTGAGCCACAAGGGAAGCCCATATTTAGAACTTTGCAAGAAGGAAAAAATTGCTAACATGTGTTTATCGTTTTGGCATAATTTCCTTTTTTACTTGTATGTGTTTTTACATTTTAATGTGGTTATAGCTTTCTTATGCATAATTAGCATTATCTGATACTGTTAAAGTCCTCACAGTCACTTTTTAAATAAGTAATACATATATGTATTGCAAATTCAAAAGGTACAAAAGATATACAGTGAAAAGAAAATCTTCCTCCCACCTTCTTTTCTCTTTTCTTTCCCTTGAGCTGCTTGCTTTTTATAGGTTTGTGGATTTTAGTCTTTCTTTTAATGGATGCACAATTGTCCATCTAGTGCAATGTTTTTCTGACTTCAGGTCATAATTGGTGAAATGGAAAATTAATTTAGTGGGGCTCCAGAAGCCTTGCTTGTTTTTTTAATGAAGTAGATTAGGATAGAAAACAACAGAGAGCCTCGCACATAATAAAGATAAATATTGTTTGAAGAAACTTTTTTGGTTCAGTTTTGTACAGGTACACACGTGTGCACACATTCTCATACATGCACATACTGTTTTACTATGTAAAATGTAATTTTTTTTTTATTATGAGTCATGGTCAGAAATGAAGCACGGCCACCTGATGTGGAGAGCCAACTCACTGGAGAAGTCTGTGATTCTGGGAAAAGTTGAGGGCAGGAGAAGATGCCGGCAGCAGAGAATGACATGGTTAGGTGGCTTCATTGAATCAACAGACATGAGTTTGAGCAAACTCCAGGAGATAGTGAAGAATAGGGAAGCCTGGTGGTGTGCTGCAGTCAGTGGGGTCACAGAGTTGGATACAGCTTAGCCACTGAACAACAACAAATGGTCAAAAAACACTTGAAATTTACCAATCTAGTAATGGCTGATGTGGAATTTGTTTCTCATTTTCATTATTATATATAATTTGGGAACATGCATTTTTTTTTTCTCATACTTTGAAAATTTTTAAGACCGCTTGGCAGAAGTGAGGCCACTGAGTCAAAGGATATGAAGATTTTAATTGATCTGGCCAAGATGCTTTCCAAAAACCACATCCCATTTAATGTTTAATAAATGCCTTCTGTACTTGGTTCAGGATAAGATATTTTTATTTCAGTACAGACATTTTTTCCTGTGCAGCACATATGTGATATATGTATTTTTTTAACAAAAATAGGATAATTGCTTTTAATTTAAGTAATATAAACTGAATGCTTCCCAATTTTACTAAATATTCTTCTGCAGCCCTGATTTTTGTCCTGGGGCAGCCTTCCTTGGATGTAGGTGTAAAGAGGGACCACTCTTGCTTCTCAGACTTGAGTCATTCTTAACCATCTTTATGATTTGTACCATATATACTTTTATTTATTCATCTTTAAATTGACTTGAAAAAAACTTTTTATTTTAAAATAATTTTAGCTTTTTTCACAATGGGTTTGCCGCCAGGACCACAAGTGTCATGAAAACCACTGTTAAACCTAAGCCAAAATGGGAAAGGAGAAGACTCACATCAACATCGTTGTCATTGGGCATGTAGATTCAGGGAGGTCTACCACGACTGGCCATCTGATCTACAAATGTGGCGGGATCGACAAGAGAACAATTGAAAAGTTCGAGAAAGAGGCTGCTGAGATGGGAAAGGGCTCCTTCAAATATACCTGGGTCTTGGTCAAACTCGAAAGGTGAACGTGAGTGTGGTATCACCATTGATACTCCCTGTGGAAATTTGAGACCAACAAGTACTATGTTACCATCATCGATGCCCCAGGACACAGAGACTTCATCAAAAACATGATTACAGGCACATCCCAGGCTGACTCAGCTGTCCTGATCGTTGCTGCTGGTGTTGGTGAATTTGAAGCCGGTATCTCCAAGAACGGGCAGACTCGTTAACATGCCCTTCTGGCTTACACCCTGGATATGAAACAACTAATTGTTGGCGTTAACAAAATGGATTCCACTGAGCCACCCTATAGCCAGAAGAGATACGAGGAAATTGTTAAGAAAGTCAGCACCTACATTAAGAAAATTGGCCACAACCCCGACACGGTAGCATTTGTGCCAATTTCTGGCTGGAGTGGTGACAACATGCTGGAGCCAAGTGCTAACATGCCATGGTTCAAGGGATGGAAAGTCACCCATAAGGACGGCAGTGCCAGTGGAACCACGCTGCTTGAAGCTCCGGATTGCATCCTGCCACCAACTCGCCCAACTGACAAGCCCTCGCATTTGCCCCTCCAGGATGTCTACAAAATTGGTGGGATTGGTACTGTCTCTGTGAGTCGCATGGAGACTGGTGTTCTCAAACCTGGCGTGGTGGTCACCTTTGCTCCAGTCAAATAACAACTGAAGTGAAGTCTGTAGAGATGCACCATGAAGCACTGAGTGAAGCCCTTCCTGGGGACAGAGTGGGCTTCAATGTCAAGAACGTGTCTGTCAAAGATGTCCGTCGTGGCAGTGTGGCTGGTGACAGCAAAAATGACCCGCCCTTGGAAGCTGCTGGCTTCACAGCTCAGGTGATTATTTTGAACCATCCAGGCCAAATCAGTGCTGGATATGCACCTGTGCTGGATTGTCACAGTGCTCACATTGCTTGCAAGTTTGCTGAGCTGAAGGAGAAGATTGACCGTCGTTCCGGGAAAAGGCTGGAAGATAGCCCTAATTCTTGAAATCTGGTGATGCTGCCATCGTTGATATGAATGGTTCCTGGCAAGCCCATGTGTGTCGAGAGCTTCTCTGATTATCCTCCCCTGGGCCGTTTTCCTGTGCGTGACATGAGACAGTCGCTGTGGGTGTCATCAAAGCAGTGGACAAGAAGGCAGCTGGAGCTGGCAAGGTCACCAAGTCTGCTCAGAAAGCTCAGAAGGCTAAATGAATATTATCCCCAATACATGCCACCCCAGTCTTAATCAGTGGTGGAAGAACAGTCTCAACTGTTTGTCTCAATTGGCGATTTAAGTTTAATAGTAAAAGATTGGTTAATGATCACAATGCATCATAAAACCTTCAGAAGGAAAGGAGAATGTTTTTGTGAACCATATGTTTTGTGTGTGGCAGTTTAAGTTATTAATTTTTAAAATCAGTACTTTTTAATGAAAACAACTTGACCAAAAATCTGTCACAGAATTTGAGACCCATTAAAAAAGTTTAATGAGAAAAAAACTAATAATTTTAGATTTGCAGAAAAGCTGCAAAGATAATACGAATTCTCTAACTTAACATAGTTCTGGTACAATTATCACCTAAGAAATTAACATTGGTATAATGTAAACTATAGACTTAATTTGGATTTCATTAGTCTTTCCCATTAAGGTCCTTTTTCTATTCCACGGTGGAATGTAGGATACCACATTACATACATTTAGATGTTGTGTCTTAGTCTCCTGCAGTCTACGGCAGTCCTTCAGTTTGTCCTTGTCTTTTATGACCTAGAGATTTTTGAGGAGTACTGGGCAGGTATTTTGTAGAATGTCCCTCCAGATGGTTTGTTTAGTGTTTTCTCAAAATCAGATTAAGCTTATGGATTTGGGGAAGAACACCACAGAGGTGCAATGCCCTTCTTAGTGCTTCTTGTCAAGGATACATGATGCAGATGTGTTTAATTACTAGTAATGTTAACTTTGATCACTTGGTTAGATATGTCTCCCAGGTTTCTCCATTGACAAGTTCTTTGTAATCAGTACATATTTCTGAGAGAGGTACTTTGAAATTGTGCAAGTATCCCATTTCTCTTTAAACTCTTACTCACTAATTTCAGCAAAACAAAACTAAAAGCAAACAAAAAAATACATACTTTCTTAAGCACTGGCCTAGTAATGAGATCAGTGGAAAGGGAGTTAATAGATGGCTAACTTAAAAAAAAAACACGTTATGATAAATATAAAAGCATTAAAATTAAAAAATATATATTCTTATACCACTTATAATCATCTTATAGTCACAAAAACCTTGTCTTATAATCACAAAAACCTTGGACTGCTCTAAGGTGCTAATGACGAAGGGGTTTAGGTTTTGTGGTGATATTGTTGATCCCTTATTAGGATCATGTAGTTATAGCTGTGTAGTTACAGCATTGTCATTGGTTAGTTTAGTTGGGTGGTTTCTTTAGTTCATATGTTAACAATTTATTAATTGTACAATGTATGGAACTCTAAAGTAGGCTCAGGTTAAGATATAGGCTAGTAGGAGAAACAAGCTGAACAAGCCTTGGTGCACTAAAATACAAGGCAGTGAACACAGCAGGCACTGGAGCTGTAGGCTGTTCTGAGGAGTACAGTGGGTGGGAGTAGGGCATCCAGCCGGATCTGAGAAAATCAGGGGAGACAGCCTGGAGGAGGTGATATGGTCTGGACCCACATTTCCCACTGCTTTGCCCAGATCTTATTCTGAGAGATACTCCTTTCTGAGGCTCAAAGTTTTTCCTTGGTTACACTGAGGAAAAGCCATTTGAGTCCACATTCCTCTTATTCCTCTATCTCCTTTTTCCTCACTCTGTACCCTGTCTCCCCCATCCTGACGGTTCAGTCATGACAGATAAGATCTTGGTTGAGCTCAGAGTTCTGAGCCAAGTAAACACGGGAAGCCCAGTCTGGAAGGGTAAATGTTTCTTCCAGAGGGGGTGAAGGATACTGTCTCCTTGGTTCAGTTGTTCTTGGCCCCAAGACTGTGTTTATGTGGCCCAGTGTTAAAGTGCTTGGATTTAACAAGGTGCAGTGTTCAGGGGCCTGTGAATTTGAGAGATTCTAGAAATTAGCCGATGTATAGTCTCTCCAGAGACTAACAGATATTCCAAGAGACTGGATCAATGCACTTGTGTCCTTTGTGTCCCGGGGATCTGAACTTCGAGCTTCATGTTGAGGATTGTGAGCTGAGTGGAGATGGATGAGGTCTGGAAAGCTGGCTCGTGGAAGGAAAGCGTGCTCAATCCAGCATGAAGAGGTCCAGTAGCCACTTCACCAGAGGGTGGTGGGATCTAGGGTCACTACAGATTGCACCCAAAGTTTCCTAGTTCAGAGCCTTGGGGTTAGAGGGATGGGTAGGAAATGGGTCAGAGGCAGGTGGGATTAGAGCAGGAATAAGGACCCTTATGGCAGAAAGTGAAGAGGAACTAAAAGCCTCTTGATGAAAGTGAAAGAGGAGAGTGAAAAAGTTGGCTTAAAGCTCAACATTCAGAAAACTAAGATCGTGGCATCTGGTCCCATCACTTCATGGGAAATAGGTGGGAAAACAGTGGAAACAGTGTCAGGCTTTATTTTGGGGGGCTCCAAAATCACTGCAGATGATGATTGCAGCCACGAAATTAAAAGATGCGTACTCCTTGGAAGGAAAGTTATGACCAACCTGGATAGCATATTCAAAAGCAGAGATATTAGTTTGTCAACAAAGGTCCATCTAGTCAAGGCTATGGTTTTTCCTGTGGTCATGTATGGATGTGAGAGTTGGATTGTGAAGAATGCTGAGTGCCGAAGAATTGATGTTTTTGAACTGTGGTGTTGCAGAAGACTCTTGACAGTCCCTTGGACTGCAAGGATATCCAACCAGTCCATCCTAAAGGAGATTAGTACTGGGTGGTCATTGGAAGGACTGATGCTGAAGCTGAAACTCCAGTACTTTGGCCACTTCATGCAAAGAGTTGACTCATAGGAAAAGACTCTGATGCTGGGAGAGATTGGGGGCAGGAGGAGAAGGGGACAACAGAGGATGAGATGGCTGGATGGCATCACTGACTTGATGGACATGAGTTTGAGTGAACTCTGGGAGTTAATGATGGACAGGGAGGCCTGATGTGCTGTGATTTATGGGGTCTCAAACGGTTGGATATGACTGAGCGACTGAACTGAACTGAACTGAAGGACCTGGAAGAATTTCTTTAAATAAAATGCAGGACTTGAGCAAAGAATGGATATTTCTGTTTCTCCATGAAGGCTGTGAAGCAAAGTATGTGCAGTAGTGGCTAGCACACGAGACGTCCTGCCAGCTATGGTTCTTGAGCAGAGGAGGGCTGGGGTGGCCATCTGGAGGGAGACATTTGTTTTGTCAATTCAAAGCCCTGGTAGACCTCATGAACAGACTGCTTGATTGGCAGTAAGCAGATTGCCTTCCAAGAGAACTTAGATATTGCCAGTTCTTCTGCTTTGTAAAGGCTGCTTTGTCTCAGACTGATGGCTAGGAGTGAGTCCCTGGCAGAGCTGCAGTTTTCCTCAAAGCACTTCCCGGGCCCTTTCCTAATTTCCCCATCTGATGTTTGGTGTCTTTCTTCTCTCTCCAGTTCTTCTTAGGGAGGAAGCCTGAATATCCCATCTTTCCCTCCAGGAAAGGTCGCCTTTTGTTGGTGGTGGTCTTCTGTCTGATCCCAGGCAGATGACTCTGCTAAAAGGATTAGATGAAGACTTTGTAGCCCCTAGAAATCTTTCTGCTGCTTTGGACTCATTCGGGAAGCAAGGGGACTGGGTGACTAGGATAGAACAACAGGTCTGGGTGATTGCCAAAGAACAATACGATAGGACATTGACACTAGAAGGGCCCACTGGAGAACCACTAGTTCCAACAGCCCAACAGCCATCTCACTAGATGCAGGAAAAGGCAGCGGTCCTCTGGGGCACAGGGACTTGCTCACGATCTCACCGCCCTGTAACCGGGACCTGATGACTCTTTCTCTGCTCCTGGATTTTTAGTTTTTCCCTTCTTAATCACATTGCCACTCAGAGTTAGCAAAGGATAATTGTAAAGTCCTAAAGGGCTCTTGTGGAAACCTGCCTACTCACATGGCAGCCAGAGCCATGTCAGAGAATGGGTAGGACACATGGGTGTCCTCTGTGGACATGCTGCTGGACCTGTCTGGTGGGCATTGGGAACTAGGCTCCCTTGAGGCCTCTGAAGTTATACTGCATCTCTTAGGCATTCTACGATCCAATTAGTCATGTTGAGATTGTTGTTGTTTAGTTGCTAAGTCATGTCTGGCTCTTTTGTGACCCTGTGAATTATAGCCCTCCAGGCTCCTCTGTCCATGGGGCTTCCTAGGCAAGAATAGTGGAGTGGGTTGCCATTCTCTTCTCCAGGGGATCTTCCCAACACAGTGATCGAACCCATGTCTCCTGCATTGGCAGGCAGATTCTTTACTGCTGAGCCTCCAAGGAAGACCAATATTGAGATAACAGCAGCTTTCTTTTCTTGAATTCCAATGCTCCCAAAGTAAAGAGTGACTTTAAAAGGTTTATTCTGCTCCTGTATTTTCACATTTAGCATTTCAGTTTACAAAGGGACACGAATAGAATCTCAGCTCTTATAGTGACCAAATCTAGACTCTAATGCTCGTATACATCACATATATATATATATATTTTTTTCTCCTCTTGAATTCTTCTCTCAAATTCTTTTATCTTATCGAGGGGGCAGCTGTTTCTTCTTCTTCCTTTTTTTTCCCAAAGAGTCTTTTTAAATGATTTTTTTGACACTTTAATTCATTGCCTACTCTGAATGAAATATGAAAGTGGGTAGATTTCAAGGGGCTCATGACTGTGGGGGAGACAGGAGTGCAAGTAACAGTGGTAAAATTATATAAATACTATGATAAAGGCATCTTCAGACTGCTGTGGGCTTGCAGAGTAGACAAACAGATCCTGCCAGGAGATCAAGAACTGTTTCACAGAAGAGGTAATAACTGAGTTGGGCCTTGAAAGTAGTTGGGCAATGAGAGGCACTCAGAAAAAAAGTAACAGTGTGAGCAGTCGGGGGAGGAAGAGGAAAAAAAATGCAGTTTTCAGAGCAGAAGGCAGTGTACTGTGCTTGTGCCTATATTGGAGTGGTGATGGTAGGGGAGTATGGCAGGTGAAGCCAAACGGATTTCAGATTTTGGTGGTGACGTCTGTCATGGGAGGAGCTTGGACTTAGTCACACTGCTGTTGCTATTAGTTAGGTCTTAATTATTTTTCCCCCAGAGAGTAATTTTCAGTTTCTTTTTAGTAATGGAAAAACATTTTTTTCCCCCCAAAACACCATTTATACCCATCTCCAAATTATATAAAATCTATATAGGATGGCTTTTTAAAGTAAATGTGTATTTTCAGTAAGCATAGTGACCTGCACAGTGGAGGTGAGAGAAAGCATTTTTGTGCTTGAATGGAGCTGACCCGAGAGAACCTTCTCATCTGTGGGCGCTGGGCCGTTCCCGAATCCTGCACGGTTTGGCAGTGACTGTGGTGGTGGAGTGCCTGTGAGTGGGCTCTCTGGGAACGGGAAAGACTGTAAAACCCTGGAGTGCGTCCCCAGAAGAGTGACCTTACGAGAGAAGTTCTGGGGAAACAAACCGCAGGGAGACTTTACAGGAATTTTTGGTTGAGCCCACAGGCAAGGCACATGAGGAAAAGAGATGTAATTATAGTTTGTAAGTCTATGAAAAGATGCAATGAGTGACATGAAATAGCCATTCTAAGTTTCTTCTTCCTGTTGGACAGGAAGGAATGGGATTTTATGCATTCATTCAGCAGATTTTTACTGCGTGCCAGCTGTAAGCTGGGCCCTATACTAAATGCAGAGAATAAGGTGGCTAGCAAAGCATTCAAGGCTCCTGCTCCTAAGGAACCTGGGGGGGGTGGGGGGAAGCACATTATGGCACAAGGGAGCAATTGCAGATTATGGTGAGTGCCATGGAGGGTAAGTCTTCATTCAGACTGGAGGGTCGCAGACTTCTCTTAGGAAGTGAGAGGCAAGTTGAGCTGAGTAAGATTCAGCCAGGCAAAGACTATGGCGTAGGGGAGCATCCAAAGCAAAGGGGAACTGCCTGGAGAAACTCTGGCACTTTAGGGAACTAAAGGTGGCCCACGGAGCTGGCACCCAGAGGGGGGGGCAGGAGAGGAGGCTGGAGAAGAGTCATACAGGGCCTAATAGGGACATGGGAAGATTTTAGATTTTAGCCTGAATGTTGGGGAGCCATTGAAGTGTGTTAAGCAGGAAATGACATGATCTAGTGTAAAACGGTGATTCAGACACCCCTGTGGAGAATGGAGCTGTGAGGGCAAGAGTGAAAGCTGGGGTGATCAGGGGTTTTCGTCGCAATTAAGGGGAGTGATTGGGGTGGCAATGAGGTGCAGAAAAATGGACAGATGAAAGATATGTCTAGGAAGTAGCATTGTTTGGAGTTGGTAAGTGGATTGGCTGCGGGCCAGAAAGAATGCACAAAGGTATCTCCTTGTCAGTACAAGTCTGCATGGGGACTCCCAGCAGACCACACAGGTTCCAGGTTCCTGTCTTTCCGGAAAGGTCAGGTAGGATTGATCTGAATCCAACCTTGCAGAGGCAGCAGGATTCAGCTGACCTCTTGCTCTGCCCAGTTCAAGGAACTTACACACAATAGCAGCACCCAGCAGAGATTCCACTTCTCCCAGCAGTGGGGCACTTTCTGTGTCCCTGTCTGGGCCCCTCTCCCCAACCCAGGACAAGGCCCTAAGGAACCACTGTAACCCCTGTGTGCCACTAGGGGAGCGTGGCCTGCATTCTGTGTCAGGTCTAGTCTGGAGGCTTTTTGAAGTTTGCATTGCTTTAGAGAGAGACTGACTCTTATCAGCTTTAGTAATCCGCCCTGACCCTTCATGCTCCTTAGGGGAATGCCTGGTATATGGTATTTGTTGTTTAGTCGCTAAGTTGTGTCTGACTGTTTGCCACCTCATGGACTGTGGCCCTCCAGGCTCTTCTGTCCATGGGATTCCCCAGGCAAGAATACTGGAGTGGGTTGCCATTTCCTCCTCCAGGGGATCTTCCTGACTCAGAGATCAAACCCAAGCCTCCTGCATTGCAGGTGGATTCTTTACTGCTGAGCCACCAAGGAAGCCCACTCAATAAACATGAGTTGGTATTATAATTGTGATTAGTGTCTTACTGTAGAAATGAATGGGTATTGCCTCTTGTTTCTCAGTATGGAGACTGGGCAGGTGGAATGTGGATTTTAGGGATCAGGAGAAGAGCAGAGGACTGACTGCCTGCTGGGAACGGGACAAGGGAGAAGGTGAGTGATTTGATGGTGTTGCCCTTGCCCTTTCATCCTGTCCTTCACGGACGGCGGACACTAGGGCCTTTGAAGAATTCCTGAGTTGGTACTTGGGTCGGGTGTTGGATTGGGTATTTCTAGTGGCTGGTTGAGTGTGCCCTCTCTGACACTCCGGTTGCTCCACTGACGCAGCAGTGACCCCACTTAAGGTAGATGCCACCCTGTTATTTCCTGCTGGATTTTGTGATGCTCCTCCTACCTTATCTCCTGCGTATATTTACCTTTTAAACTAGAGTGAATTAAAATCTTGTTTTAAGAAATTTGTGATAATACTGAAGGTTAGTCAAAAACACAAAGATTCTGCAAGGGGTCTCTGTATTAAAGATTCCATCAGGCTCTCTCTAGCATTGCTTGAGGAAACAACATTGAAAAATATGGGGCATCCTTGGTGGTTTAGATGGTGAAGAATTTGCCTGGAATACAGGAGACCCAGGCTTGATCCCCGGGTTGGGAAGATCCCCTGGAAAAGGAAATGGCAACCTACGCTAGTATTCTTGCCTGGAGAATCCCATGGCTGGAGGAGCCTGGCGAGTTACAGCCCATGGGGTCACAAAGAGTCGGACATGACTGAGCAGCTAACACATATTGAAAAGTATCTTCCTTGAGCCTCTGTGTCCTTTGCTAGGGGGGCATATCTACTGCCCCAGGTTTTGTCTGTGATGAAGAGCAGCTGAGATGAATGAAATTCTTAGCTCAGTGCCTGATTTAAGGAGAATGCTTTCACACAAATCTTTTCATGCTTATCCCAGACTTGCTCAGGGGACGGGTTTTATGGGTACAAGCTGGAAGGCTTGGTGACTTCCCAAGGGCATAAGGCTGTCACAGAGCCCAGCACTGCCTGGTCTTCTGACCCTGGCTTTGTCTGGTGCCCTTGGAACTGCTCTTAGTACACAAAAAGAGCTGAAAGGCTTGAGTATTATTTCTAGATCAGCTATCTTCTGGTTCTGTGACCTGGGGAAAGTTATTTAACCTCTCTTTTAGATTTTTTTAAAAATCTGTTAAATTAGTATGATAACAGGAATCCTAACTCTGGGTCTATTGGGTTTGAGAGATGAGCCAAGATTGTGAGAGTTTTTTTGAAAATTGTAAGGTAATGTATAGCTGTAGGGCAGGACTTTTTTTTCTCTTATCTGTGCACCAGTATGTTTCACATCTCATGAGAGGCTATCTCAGAGCCTTCAAGGCTGAAAGGATGATAATTGAGCCTATCTTATCATGACTCAGAAGGAGTCTTTATTTTCCCCAGGGAATCCAGCCTTGATCTTATGACTGGCTGTCAGAAAAGTTGTTAGTTTGTAAGATCAGATGGCAATGTACTTTAGAGGAAAGTACCAGGCTAGGGGGCAGCAGATTGGTCTCTATTGTTAGTACTTCAACTGCCAAACTAACTGTGTTACCGTGGACTAAACATTTGATCCCCTCGAGTCTCAGTTTTCCCATCTATAAAATGGTGATAATATTGGTGGCTCAGATGGTAAAGAATCTGCCCACAATGTGGGAGACCTGGCTTCAATCCCTGGATAGGGAAGATGCCCTGGAGAGTGGAGTGGTATTCTTGCCTGGAGAATTGCGTGGACAGAGGAGTCTGGTGGGCTACCATCCACAGGATCTCCAAAGAGTTGGACGTGACTGAGCAACTAACACAATATGAGAATATGTTTCAAAAAGTTTTGAGGATCAAACAAGATAGGTCCTGTAAAAGAATATTACACAATAGAAATATGTACCAGGGAGTTAAACTTTGAGGACTTGCTGTGTTCCAGGCACTGTGCTAGCTCTTGGTCAGGACTGATGCCATTTCTGACTTTGACAGCAGCTCTCAGAAAGCCTGGGCTTTCTGTATCTGTGTCACGTCTGATGCTTGGGCTGTGACTCTGGATTGCCCAGGATGCTTCCTGGTGCTGACTGAGCCTTTCCTCTCCATCGCAGGGAGATGAGAGGCTGCTTTGGCACCGGCGCTAGCAGCATGTGTCCCTGCACTGGTTGAAGTCGTCGCCCCAACCTGGGCAGGCAGCAAGGTAAGCAGAGAGGCCCGTCCAGGCGAGCTCCTGAGATGTGAGTGCATTTCCGCCTCAGCCCGCTGCCCGGAAAACCCCAAGTGCACAAACAAGTCAAGGCAGGGCATCTGGGTCCTCCCTACCCTTCCAGGACCCAGAGGAAGGGCTGGCTTCCCCCTCCAAGCGTTCCAGCTGACTCCATTCCCCCCTCACCCCCCTCCCCAGCCGGGACTCTTCCAAGTTATAAAAAAATGAGACACTGCAGGGGGAACAAAACAAGTCCACTCACTGTCTTCTCCCTTCTACCCTCTGAGCTGCTGAAGCGAGTTCCCAGGAGCAGCCCAGAGCCCTTGTCTGGCTGGAAGGGAGGTAGGAGGAGTGGAATGCGTGCGGAGCCCGAGCTGATCAAAAGACAGTGCTGTTCCGTGAAAGCCTCCCAGCACTGAGGGGAGAGAGGGGAGACTGCAGGGGGGGCGGGGGAGAGGGGAGGGGAGAGAGGGAGGGAGGGAGAGATCGGAGCGAGCGCTGCCGAGAACAGGGTCTCCATGACGACTGGCCCGGCCGGCCAGCAGTGCTCCGCTTATTTGGCTGGAAGGAGCGCCACGAAAGGTCAGAGGAAGGAGCTGTGGGAAGCTCTCAGCAGGTATCGGAGCCGGAGCGAGTGGATTTGGGGGCCGTGGGCTCCCTAACAGACTGTGGTGTGAGCCAGACTCTGCCGAGAATGGAGTGGGCAGGAAAGCACCGGGACTTTCAGGTAAGTCAGCTCCCGGCTGGGATTGTTTGTCCTCCTTTCCTGGCTGTAGTCTTGGGCTGTTTTCTGGGAGGCCGGCGAGTGTCTGTATGCTCTGCTCTGCTCAGGGTTTGGGGCTCAGGAATGATGTCATGCTCCAACAGTTGGATTCTATTAGCTTACGGAGGAGGGAAGCAGCCAGTTTTCTTGACTTTGCAAATCTAGCTGATCTCACTCTTGCTGAACCTGAGGTGTTTAGACTTCACTATAGGAATCATCATCTTACTTTTATTTAGCACAAACGCTCAGGAAATTTTACGGAAAGAGTCTTTTATGTAGGGAAAAGAGAATTATCATCACTCCGCAATGTGTTTGTAGTTCTTACATGGAAACTCCAGTGTCTTTTGAGTGGTTGGGTTTGTTCTAGTGAACACTGTTGTCTTTTGGTGCTGCTATGTCTGACCTAATGAAAAAATAAAAGCTAATTAACTCAGCTGGGAGCTGCGGTGAGCTCCAAGTCTCTCTGGGGTAGTTATTAGGAGAGAGGGGCTGTCCTGGGGATGTCTGAACCAGGGTCAGTCTCTCCTCTCTCTCTGTCCCCCAGGTAGCCTGGTAAGAAGCAAGCTGTCCTCCTTATTATTAATAAAATCCATCACAGGTTTTCCTAAACAAATGTGTGGGGTGGAGGCAGGGGGCGTCTTGGGGTGGGGGACCTGTCAAGAGGTTCCTTATCCCGATATCTCTGAGTGGGTTGCTGCTAAGAGCTGGGTTACCTGAGGAGACCTGAAGTGGTGTGGTTGTGCTGAATGGATTCCCTGGTTAATGTTTGAATCAAGTCTCAGGGCACGTGGTGTCTCTGCCACGTACCCCTTTTACACTGTTTGTCCTGTGTTTCGGTAAAACTTATCCTGACCTGGAGGACCGGTGTGTGGTGAACGCAGTGTGACCTCAGAGAGGAGATCATTCCAGAAAGGCACTTGTATAGATGATGGGATTGCCAAGGCTGTCAGTGATCTCATCAGGAGGTTTCATGCGGTGGACACTGCCTGCAGTGGAGACCCCCTCAGGAGACGTGTTTCTGCTTCAGCCATGTTAAATCTTAAACTTACTCCTGGGCCTCAGGAGGCTCGGTGGCTGCTTTTGGTTTCCCTGTGGGATGAGGGAACAGCTGCGGTCCTAGCTCTTTGGTTTTTCTTCTTGAGCTTTCTGAACAGAATGTCTTTTGTACTTGGGCACATAATGAGGGGGCCTTCTGATTAACTTCGGGTCAGCTTGCCAATGAAAGCACTGGCCGTGTCTCGAATCGGGCTCCCTGAATGTGTACATGCATGCATCACTGTTGTGGCCCGAGGCTCCACAGGGTGAACTCAGTGGCCCTGCACCTCGGACGGGCCACTTACGAAGCAGTGCTTCCTTTTAGTCCGTTCTAGGGCTCCTCTGCTTGGTTGACACCTCGATTAACTGGGGGATGTGGCCTGGTGCTGTTGGCTGGGACTCAGGTCAGGGGATATGAAGAGGAGTCAGTGGGTCCTTTGGTGGGCAACACAAATCCAGGATCTTAGTTCTCCTCTATTTGTGTGGATGTAGTTGGGCGGCTCCTTCAATTTTACGTCCCTCGCTCATGTGAAGCGGAGAAGGCACTGGCGACCCACTCCAGTACTCTTGCCTGGAAAATCCCATGGACGGAGGAGCCTGGTAGGCTGCCGTCTGTGGGGTCGCATAGAGTCAGACACAACTGATGCAACTTAGCAGCAGCAGCAGCAGCTCATGTGAAGGGGGCCAGCAGATGTTCTTTCTTCTGGTATAGCAGAATGATAATAGCTTGGGGTTTAGGAGACTTGAATTGTGACTAGGTCATGCTACTCACCATTCAGGTAGCCACTGGCAAGACTCTCAACTTCTACAACCTTCAGATTTATTGGCTGGTGAGATGGAGGTAATGATAACAGTTCCTCCACAGTACTGTTGGGAGGAGCAAATGAAACAATTTCCACAGAAGAAGTTTAAACCAGTCAAGACCTATATAATGTAAGATGTTATGAGTTGACCCTTGAAGAATGGTCCCTCTCTCTTCTGGAAAGTCACTTTGCTCTCTGTTCTGGTTTTCCCATTTATAAAGGCCCCTCTTCTTTTTGCATTTATAAATAAAAATGAGAAAAACATTTGAAATTTCAAGATGTTAAAGGAAACATACAGGCAAGTTTAGTAAGAGTGATGTTCACTGTAGGCTTAGAGCCTCGTAAATGATCCTTGAGAGATGAAGCTTTCCTTGGGTCCCCTGATTCACATGTTTTTGTTCAGAGGAGAGGGATTTCAAGAGACCCCTTGGCTTTTCCACTGTCCCACAGCTAGCTGCCTGGTGTTTACAGAGTCATAGATTTTAGGAGCTGGAAAGGAAGCTACTGGTTGCTAGGGCCCGTTCCCTCATCCTGTTAGGTTGTGCTGGGAAAACTGTTTCGAGGGAGCCCAGAGGCCTTTCTCCTCTGTCCTGGGTTTTAAAGGCAGGGTTCTAACTGGCAGGAAGAGTTATTGCTCTGAAAGGTCCTTGGGGGCTGGGCAGCTCTCTTAGGAACCTGTAGCTGCAGCTTAGAGGGAAACAAGAAATAAAGAAATAAGGAAGTGGGAATTCCAAGGGCAGAGATACTCAATATGCCCTGGGACTGTGCCAAGGAACAGAATTGCAAGGGGGGCGGGGAGCCTCTGGGCAAGGGCATGCCAGCTCTGTCCTCGGGGACACCGGGAGGCTCCTGGGTACTAGGCCGGAACACAGAGGCGGGGCTGGTACCCCACCTGGAGCCGCAGCTCTTGTTGTAGGGCAGGGGCACACCTGGCAGCCAGGCCCTGGAGTGGTGCCTAGGAAGAAGCCCCTGAACAGATTAAAAAAATAACAAAAAACAAGCAAAAACAACGGAGCCTTCTTTTCCAGGTGAGTCTTGTCACAGCAGCCTCTCTAGCCTGGGGGAAGCTGTCCACAGTTTAGCACGGGTCTGCAGCTGTTTCCCGCTCCTTCAGTCCAGCTTCCCAGAGCTGAGTCACAAATTGGACCCCTCCATGTTCCTTAAGGATTAAAAAGTAACATTTCTGTTCTCACTCTCTCTCTCCCACTTCTACTGCTCTTCCTGCGCTCTCCGGCCCTGGACTCCTTCTGTCTACAAAATTAGAATTATCAGTAACCCCGGGAAGCTGAAACTTTGCAATACCCTGGAGGACAAGCCAAGGCCATCCTCAGTTCTGCTGGCTCTGCCTCGTCCCTGGAATGGAGGGCTTGGGGGTGCCGTTTGGAGCAGTGCCCTGACTCCAGATATCATGGCCATCCTGCTGGCTGGGGACGAGGAGGGGTGTGCCCCAGTCCCCACCTCACTGGATTCAGTGAACTGTTTCCGGGAGAGCCACCGGTCACCAGAGTGAGGTGGAGGCTCTGAGTCCTGGGCCTTCCCAAGCACCTCCCTGTGGGCTGGTGGGACTGAGAGGCTGAGAGCATGGGGTCTGTTGCTTCTCTTCGCTGTTACCTGTCAGTGCCCTGGAGGCTCCTGATGTTTGTGTGGGCCCAGGAGAGTTTGCTGAGACAGCCAAGCAGAGGGAAAGCCTGGGGCCTGGAGGAGGCGGAGGCCAAGAGCAGCACCCCAGGGCTTTGGCCTGTCTGCCTTCTGAGCCTCCACCTTCACTGGGGAGAACAGGCTGCGGGTAGGGGAGGGCCAACCTGCTGACAGATGAGTGAGTTCTTTGATTTAGAGGAACCATGGAAAGTGGAGAAGGGGCCATGAGGGCATGAGAGAAGGGAAAAAATGACCATCTGGCGTGGTCTGCAGAGATCTCTCTCTGTGGGAAAACGTGCTTTAGTGAGTGGCTTCTTCTAGGGGTGGGGAGGGAGGCCCTGTGCTCTGCTGGGGTGGAGGTGCTCTGTGCATCTGTCCCAGTAGGTGGGGGATGGGGGGGTGCAATACTGGGTAAGTCTGTCTTGGGAAAACATGCCGTGTGATATTGTCTGATAGAAAATATCAGGGTTGGGATGGAGGTCCAAGAGGAAGGGGATATATGTAAACATATAGCTGATTCACTCCATTGTACAGCAGAAACTAACACAACATTGTAAAGCAAATCTATTCAAAAAGAAAAAATCCGAGGTCTCTGTCTCTAGCCGTAGGCTCCTAGAAAGACTGGCCAGGGGGTGTGTGTGTTGCGCGGAGAGGAGGATGCCAAATGAGTCTAGACTGCCTTAGTGAAAGATTTCACCATAGATCAGTTCTCTTTTTTTTTTTTGACTCTGGTATACTGGTATACTGTTGTTGAGGGGGTGTTGAAATGATCACAGTACTCTTCTTATCTGAAAGCTGCACTGTCTATATAAAAACGGTGAATTATATGCAATCAGGATATGAAGCCTTCTTAACCAAAGCTGACTTGTCCCTGGGAGTTTGTCATGAAACTACCTGTTTCTCAAAGATCCAGACTATATTTCTGTGTGACTTGTTACTGAAGGGGATTTGTATGTGAGTTGGCAATTGGCTAATGGGAAACGTCACAGTGAGTGAAGGACTGTTTGAGCTTGGGTAAAATGGGATGAACATAGAGTTATGGAGACAAGCTCTGAAGCAGTAGGAAGACTACTGGAAGGAAACAGGAGAGAGGCCCTGGGAAGGGAACTGGGGAAAAGGTAGTTCTCAGGGATAGGAGGGATGGTAGAGGGGTTACCTGGACTAACCTAGAAGGCCTTCACAACTTAGCAGAAGGCTGGTTTGCCCCCAGGGGGCTCAAGGAGACAGCTTTGTGCAGGTCCTAACAGGCACCCGGAGGGCAGGAGTGGGTGGGGGGTGGCTAGCACTGGGGTCGACAGCCCTGTTCATTTGCTCTTGGACTCAGAGACATCCCTGGTCTCCACATGTTCTCTTGGTCTGTTCACTTATTTAGTTAGTGAATCCAGAGGGTCTGGGCCAAGAACTGGGAAAGATATAAAAAAAAAAAAATCAAGTGTGAGATTTATCTCACACACACACACACACACACACACACACACACTGTATTACGTGATTTATTATGCTTATTTCCTCCCCACTGTGAGCCTCTGTCCATGTGACTGAGAATGAACACAGACCTACTGAAGTTTTAGGTTTTGATGGTAGGGTTAATGACTATTCATGCTTTAGACTGGGCAAAAGAAAGAGGGTCCAACTCTTAGACACTGATTTGAAGCACTATTTGAGTGATGGAAGAGAGCCAACTAAGGACTGGAAATAGGAGGAGGGTGAGGGTTCTAGGCCTGGGTGGCAGCTTCACTGGGAGTGTCGGGCGACGGGGTGTGTGTGCAGGGGGTGGGGAATGGGAAAAGGGAAATAGGAAAATTGGAAAGAAAACTACAAAGTCAGCTGGTTTCTAGAACTCTTTAGCTTTGTGTGCTCATTTGTGTCTTGGAACAGAGGCTCCCTTATTGAGTTCTGACAACTGAGTTTTATAGATTGCTTTTAAGGAGTCAACCTGTAACGTGTGTGTTCAACTCTCAGTGACATTTAGATGCCCAGTGAGAGTGTATGGTGCTGCCTTTGACCAGCTCTGATGGAACTATTTACATATGATACGAGAGTATCTTATAGGCAGTCTGGTGAAGTGAATGAGGGCTGGAACTCAGGGATCTTAAATAAATCTAGATTTAGAACCTCATATTACTATTTGTTATCTGTGTGACCTTGGGTAATTTATCTAATCTCTCTGAGCCTCAGTTTTCTGTGAGGCATCTGTAAAATGAATATACAGTAAGTCCCCTGTATATGAATGAATTCCATTACGAGAGTGCATTTGTTAGCCCGATTTGTTCAAAGTCCAACAAAGTTAGCCTAGGTACTCAACTAACATAATTGGCTATATAGTATATATATAGGTTTATAGTACTTTTCACACAAATAATACATAAAAGACAAACACAAAAAGTAAACATTTTAAATCTTACAGTATACTACCTTGAAAAGTACAGTAGTTACAGTACAATGGCTGGTATCCAGGGTCTGGCCTACAATTCCATCAGGTCTTTACAAGGACTTCAGTGAAATCATCCTATTGTAGATCTAGTTTGAAATAAATATACTGTACTACTGTACTCTACACAGTACTGTAAAGTACACAAAAGTGCAACCACTTGTAGAGAGTGCACACATGTGACAGTGAACACCAGACGCGTGAACAAACTTACATGACTGGACACGTGAACGCACGTTCCCATCTTTGAAAGTTTGCAACTTGAAGGTTTGTACGTAGGGGACTTCCTGTAATGATAGTTCTTAACTGGTTAGCGTTGTCGTGAGGATTGAATGAAATGATGCATGTAAAGCTCTCAGCCCAGTGCCTGGCCCACAGTAAATGTTCAACGCTTTCCATTATTATCATCAACTCAGAGCAGCACTTTGAAGAGACTATGGCTGGCATCTCTTAATCAGGTTGGGGTTACTGTGTTAGGAAAGTCAGATCAGATCCTTCTTTTATAAGGAGCATAGACTTTGCATTTTCTTCCTTTTTCTGTCAAGACCTCGGGAGAGTCACTGAGGTGGTCCTTCGTGACCCAGCTTCACAGGCTCAGCTTTATCCTCCAGAAGGAGGCTTGCCTTTACAGCCAGGGGAGTCTAGAATTGCTTTTTGCTTGCCCCTCTCCTACAGGCCAGCTCAGGTGGGACCTTGAGGTCCTCTTTAACCCAGCCCTGGAGGCTCTGGACACTGGCTACCCTGGCACTGCTCGCCTTTCTTCCATGGATTCTCTGTGTCCTTCAAAACCCAGCTTAGAACATGGGCTTTGAGGCCAGCTCTGGAGGTTCACAGTCTGGTTCTTCGTCTTACTTACCTGTGGACCCCTGCAGTTAACCTCTATAAAACCTTAGTGTCTTCATCTGTAAATTGGGAGTAATATTACCCTTCCCACCGATCTGTTGCAGGAATTAATTTGTATAAAGCACTTAGCTTAGTTTCTGGCACACACATGCTCTCAGTAAGTGCTAACTGCTGCTGTTGTTGGAGATCTCTCCCTCCTAGGAACGTCTCTGCCTGCATGCAGCAGGAGAAGGAGCCCTGGCCTCGTAGTAAGCAGATCCAAGTGTTAGTTCTAGGCTTCAGTTTCCTTTTCTAGCAAGGGGATTGGGATTGGGTGTTTTCATTGACATTCTGACTCGTCACTTGAAATGCATCTTATCTTTCCAACTAGATTCCCTAAAGTCTTATGAAACTGAGTTATAGTAGTTGATACATTTTATTTCCTCAAATTGACCTACGTATGTAGTTTATGCTTTAAAACATATTTGAGTAACTTTTTAAAAAACCCCATCAGCTGGATTCTGGGAAATGTTCTGACTTGGTTCAACTTGGAGACTGGAAGCTTGTTCTCAGCTGCACAACAGCTTGTGAAGAGGTGCTAGCTTTTAGTAAGCTAGAAGGTCTCCCAGGTCAGTAAGAAATAGAGGTGGTGGTTTCACTTAATGCCTCTGGAAAAATTTTGGTCAGTAGATGTTTGGAGTACTCATGTGCTGCAAAGGCTTAGACCAGCTCTGTGAGTAAATTTTGTCCACAGTTTCCCCCTCTCAGTGGAGAAAACTGGCAAGTGTTTTCTGATGGATCCTTTCTCCTGTAGATCCTAGAGTGAGCCGCTTGTGCTCAGAGACAAAGTGTGTGTTAGGGGAAGAGCCCTCCAATGAAAGAGTGATGTCCAGAGCCGGGTCAGGCTGTTGTGGTTCACATTCAGGCTCTGCTACGTCCCAGCTCGGTCACCTTGGGTAAGGCACTTAGCCTCCTAGGACCCATTCCCTCGTCTGTAGAATGGAGGTGGTAATAGTACTATTTTCATAGGGTCATGGTGAGGTCTAAATGTCAAGTGCTGAGAATAGCACCTCATATCTAGCACTTCATGCAGTGTGAGCAATGATTGTTATATTTATTATTCTCTTGTAAGTCAAGCAGAGTTTGATTCTGAGTGGCATGGCTGTCTGGTTTGTTCTGCTGAGAAATGTGAGGTGCTACCCACTTCCTGTATGTCTTGGACAGATATCTAGTATCAGCAGGGCAGTAATAAGTGTCCCCTATCAGTGCATGGACTTCCCAGGTGGCGGTAGTGGTAAAGAACCTGCCTGCCAGTGCAGGAGGCTTAAGAGACATGGGTTTGATCCCTGGGTCAGGAAGATCCCCAGAAGGAGGGCATGGCAACCTACTCCAGTATTCTTGCCTGGAGAATCCTATGGACAAAGTAGTCCATAGGGCTGCAAAGGGTCGGACACGACGGAGGTGACTTAGCACACATATCAGTGCATGGGTCATAGCTCCTGTACCTTGCTTTTGTAAAGAAATACGTAAGCTCGAGGGGGAATCTGGCTAAACAAAGGAGCATCTAGGTTGAAAGGACCCTCTCTGATGAGTCTTGCATGTTCTGTTGCAGAGCCCTGGGTGAAAGAGTAAGATGGGAAGTGGGGTGAGGGAGAATGTAAATTCAGGGGCAGAGAGAGCTTGTGAGTGGTGAATATCCCCAGGCAGGTGGTCGCAGTTGAGACAGTGAGTTGTAGGAGAGGCTCCTGGCACTTTGTCTTCCAGGAGACAGGTTGCCTCCCCCAGCCCCAGGTGGCATTTGTCCCCTCACTGGACTCTGAGACCAGTCTCAGAGGAGCGGTGGGTTGGGTCCAGGAGGTTCTAACCTGTTCCTCACAAGAATGAGTAGTTCCAGTAGCTTGGTGCATCTTATCTACAAGTGTAATTATAAAGAGATTGCCTTTTCAACGGCAAGAAATGGGAACTTTGCTGCCAAATTTAGCAGCATGTTTTAAGTCCCTCAAATCTCCTTTGAGTGCTACCAAAGCTCTCAGCTTTGTTGTTATCTCTTGTTGAAACAGTCTGGGAAGGTCACATCATCAGTGCCAATTTATGGGCCTGCTGAGCCCAGGCTGGCCTGGGGCAGAATGGGGAGTTCCTGGGAGTAGGTGCTTCACAAATTTTCCCTTTGAGGGAGGCTGTTTATAATTTAAGGTGCCTTTTGCTTCAGAAGACCAAACTGCGGATTAGGGTCAAACATCTTATTTTTCCACAGTCTTACTTCTGTAGGCTCCCAGAGGCAGGAACTCAAACTCTGCAGTAGCTCCCTATATACACTTAGGGGAAGCTCAGCCTTAATAGTATTTTTAGCTGCCTACACTATGCCCGACTCTCTTTACCGGAGGTAAGTTTTCTTAGTGCAGATTTTGTGCCAGACTTCCCTACCTCTTTTAGTTTCTTGGCAATCTTTGACCTCCCTTGTGTTCTGAAGGAGTGATTAAAGAAGTGAAGACCAGAGGGTGTAGAAACCACACATGAGGTTTCGTACTCATTTGTAGAGATCTGAGAATAAGAAAGGCAGATCCACGTGTGCCTAGATTTTGTCTCTTGGCAAATAGATGCAAATAGGGAAAGGAAGTGAAAGAACCTGACTGACCCTGGCAACTCTCAAGAAGTGTGGTGTTTGAATGTGAAAGGAAAATACCTGGGATAGCTGAGTTGAACTTGGCAGTGGCCTTGGTTTGCAGTCTGTGACTTGACTCACTCAGAGAACTGAGACTTTGGAATCCAGAAAGAGAGCCCTGAAATTTATTTTCTTTGTTCCTCTCTCACCTCCAGATTTATTCACCACTTTGGCTTCAGACATAAATGGAAATGCCAGATAAATTGCTGTCTTTGAGATGGCTTGAGGAGCACTGTCCTCTCTGGGTCCCGGGCTGTTTGGGTGGGCGTCGTCGCTGCCACTCAGGGTAGGGTCACTGCTCAGTTGTGCTGGGAGAGCCGGCTGGGAGGATGCTAGCCTGTGGGTTTTCTCAGCGCTGAGTAAGTGCCCAAAGGGAAGTGGCAGGAGCCAAGCTAAAAAGAAAACAGTGAGGAACAGCTAGAAAATTGTGTTGTATTTAGACCTCATTAAATACAAATAGACAAGTTTCTTCTCGAAACCCATATCTTGTTTGGTAAACCCAGGTGGGTTTTATATGCAGTGATACCCAGACTTTTTGCATCTGAAAAATACCCAAGGTGAGATGTTTATATAGCTCTGCTAGAAAAAGCTGAGCCCTGGGAAGCTGTAGAAACTAAAGGATAAGACCGTGGACTTGTGTGCATTCTACCACGATAAGAAAAGTTAGTTGGGGGAGAAGGCAAGCTGGGGAGATTACAATACCTGTGACATCGTCCTGGCCAGCAATAGCAGTTAACATCAGTGAGGGAACTGGGATGGCTTTATCTGTTTGTGTTCCCTTAGAATTTATTTCTCCTTAGCCTTCTCTCTTTTTATTTGCAGTCTTTTCCTGAGATCTCATGGAGGGCAGGGAGAGTGTCCAAATCTGCCTGTCTTGTTTAGAAATGTTATTTATTCATTCATTCAGTATATCTTTATTGAGTGTCCATCCTGTTCTTCGTTTCTTGGGCTTCCCTGATAGCTCAGTTGGTAAAGAATCTGCTTGCAGTGCAGGAGACCCCAGTTCGATCTGTGAGTTGAAAAGATCCGCTGGAGAAGGGACAGGCTACCTACTCCAGTATTCTTGGGCTTCCCTTGTGGCTCAGCTGGTAAAGAATTCCCCTGCAATGTCAGAGACCTGGGTTTGATAGCTGGGTTGGGAAGATCCCCTGGAGAAGGGAATGCTTACCCACTCCAGTATTCTGGCCTGGAGAATTCCATGGACTATTCCATGGGGTCGCAAAGAGTCAGATGCCACTGAGTGACTTTTACTTTCACTTTCATCCTGTTCTAGGCACCATTCTCTATGCTGCAGAAAGTGAAAAGTGAAAGTGAAGTCGCTCAGTCGTGTCTGACTCTTTGTGACCCCTACCAGGCTCCTCTGTTCATGGGATTCTCCAGGCAAGAATACTGGAGTGGGTTGCCATTTCCTTCTCCAGGGGATCTTCCCAACTTAGGGTCTCCCCGAATTGCAGGCAAACACTTTAACCTCTGAGCCACCAGCAAAGTCCAAGAAGGTACCTTCCCCAAATCTGCACATTCACAGCTTTTTCTTGTCCTTGAAGCTTCAATGTCATCTTCTCCGAGAGGCCTTCTTGAACTTCTTTTTTGAAAATAGCTCTTAAGTTCCTGTGCCTCTCTCTTTTATATCACCATTATTTCCTTCATCGCTCATATCACTATCTTTATCTTATTTGTGATTTGTTTGCTTATTTACCGCCTGCCCCCACCTCTGCTCTACTTAAGCTCCAGCACACAAGGACTTTGATGTGTTAGTAGTTATCTCTGCGTCTGCAGCATAGACAGGGGCTTCCCTGGTGGCTCAGAGGTTAAAGCATCTGCCTGCAATGCTAGAGACCAGGGTTCGATCCCTGGGTTGGGAAGATCCCCTGGAGAAGGACATGGCAACCCACTCCAGTATTCTTGCCTGGAGAATCCCATGAACGGAGGAGCCTGGTAGGCTACAACGATTGAGTAACTTCACTTTCCTTCACCTTCCTGGAAGAGAGAACAGCAGAGCAAAGTCTTTGGGGGGTAGAAAAGAGGTCAGCTTGTTGGAGAGAACAGAAAGAAAGTCAACATTGTTAGAATACAGGGGGCAAGTAGATTAGGAGTAGAAGACGGTGCAGGCTAGTTCAAGTGTAGCCTTTTGGCCATGGTAAGGAGCTTGGAAAACCAGTATGAGGTGTTCATATTCTAGGTCTGTGGCACAACTAGGGCCAAGTTGTCAAAATTTGAGAGGGATGATTGGCTGAGAGGAAGATTGAATTTGAAAAGAAAAAAAAACAAGGGTAAAGAGAAGGGCTCTGGAGTGGGGGGTTGGCACATGGCTAATTAACTAAAGGAAGTTGAATAAATACAACTCAATTCTGCATAGTTCTTGGGATCGAGCAATATGTTTTAAAGATTTCTGTAGATTTTAGACTTGTGGTACATCATTAGCAGAATGCATGCTTACTCTCTCATACGTATTGTGTTTTACTAGGCATTTTCACTTGCATCATTTTAGCAAATTCTCACAACAGCTGTGAGTGAATTTGTTGATGTCTGGTGTCTACAGTTGAGGAACCTAGACTGGCTAACTTGCTTAAAATTCAGGTCGAAGTCTGTACCATTCCAAAGGATGTGCTCTTTCTATGCCCTCACTCTGACTGGTGCATTCCTCTTAATTATCTAAAATAGTTAATGAGCATTTTCTCTCTTGAATTGTTCTGTGTTGTTTACTGTCCTGTTCTCCTTTCTGTCCACTGGAAATTAGGATAAGATTTGGGATATTTGTGGGTTTCATCTTTTTCTGAAAGGTGTATCTGGTTGAATGCTGAGAATACCAGTCCATATCAAAAATTGGGCAGGGTAAGGGTGTGTGGCAAGACTTGGAAACAGATAGTCTGAATCACCTCTTTATCTGGGTAGGAGGAGTGATCATCTTTCTCATTAAACTCATTAACTACTTGTAGAGACAAGTAGTTAATTAAATATTATATTATGATTCCCTCTCATTTTGCAGTAAGAAGATGGGATTTGTTTTTGGAAGATTTAAGTAATATGTCAGTAAATTAGCATTTGTAAGTAAATTCTGATTTTTTAGTCCACAGGTCTCTTTTGGAATCTTCAAGTTTGTTGGTAATGTTTGAAGAAAGAAATTTGTTAGGCCATAACTTTCACTCACTGGAAATTGAACATTGACTAGTTTCTGTTGAAAGATGCTTCTTTTTGTGGGACTGATCCTATTTGGATTCTGTAACTCAGGGGTGAGGGTTCTGAAATGAAAATGTACAGGGTGTTGATAAACTTCCAGTCCTTGGTGTTCATGAGATCTGTGTTCAGCCTTGGTCCGCCGGCTAGATGCAATGGTCTATGAAGGGCAGAGAAGGTGAGATTGAATTTCAGGTTTAACATAGATTCCTGACACACAGAGGAATTTCGTTGGTAAGTAATGGGACTCTACTTTTCTGTTTGCCCTACCACTGTCTGTTTTAGCAACTATTTGGCTTCTGAAGGAGAAGCTCTGTGATTAGGAGAGACTCCTTGAGAGGGTGCTTTCATCTCCAGTGCCTCTTCACTGAGCCTGCACTAGATGGTCACCCCCACGAGCCGGGACACACAGATGATCTAGTGGATGATGGAAAAGAGCTTGGTTGAGGTCAGAACTTGAAGTGCTTGAACCCTCTGAAAATTGTTCTTCTGAAAGCAAGAAAGGAACATACCTGGATTTAGTTGGTAAAAAAGAAACCCCCATGCGGCGCTAATAAAGTGGTAAAGAACCCACCTGCTAATATAGGAGATGTAAGAGATTCAGGTTCGATCCCTGGGGTGGGAAGATCCCCTGGAGGAGGGTGTGGCCACCCATTCCAGTATTCTTGCGTGGAGAATCTCATGGACAGAGGAGACCTGTGGGCTACAGTCCATAGGGTTGCAAAGAGTCAGACATGACTGAAGTGACTTAGCATGCATGCATGCACACAGGCATGCAAAGAAACCTATGAGACCACATGGAAGATAGAATTAGAGGGAGAAGAAACATGTCTGTCTTATTGGGTGTAACTGGAGAGCCTGATGAGCTACAGTCCATGGGCTGCAAAGAGTCGGACATGACTGAGCACAGCACAGAGAGGTAATATTCTAGTCCTTCATAATTCATTTAAAGGGGACTATAAGGGAAGTCTGGATGGTGGGGAGGGAGGATCTGACCTCCAAATGACAGAGTTCTCTAGAGCCTTAAGCAGTGGTTTTCAGACTTGAGCTGCTCCCAAACTCACCTGGGAAGCTTGTTGCCAGTTCAGTAGGTCTGAAGTGAGACCTGAGGATTTGCATTTTTAACAGGTTTCTAAATTGCTGTTGCCACCACTGCTTGGGAAGCATTGCTTCCCAGGCTCAGCAGCTGAGAGTCTGATGTCAGTGAGAGGGCCAGATCTAAATAGGTGTTTCTAAACTTGGGCTTCCCTGGTTGCTCAGACAACCTGGGTTCGAGCCCTGGATCAGGAAGATGCCCTGAAGAAATGAATGGCTACTCATTCCAGTATATGTGCCTGGAGAATACCGTGGACAGAGGAGCCTAGAGGGCTGCGGTCCATGGGGTGGCGAAGAGGCAGACATGACTGAATGGCTAACACTTCCACATTTCCGCTTCCTCCATTTACTTGGAATTTCATGTCTATACTTTACAGTCTCCTGGGTCGCTAGCCCCATAATGTCAACAAAGCCTGGTCAAAGTTCCTGTCCTCAGTCTCTAGGATTCTTCTCGCAATATCTCTGTTACCGCCACATGAGGTTTCCAGCTGTGTGCTCATCTGTAACAGCTATTGACTGATTTTTGGAAAATGCCCTTCTTGGGCACTCTTTTCGGACAGGTGACCTTTATGCCAGGATAAAGTCTCCCTGCCCTTCAGCACAGCCTACTGGCTGGCAGGACTGTTTTCAGGGACTGCGGGCAGGCTCTGCACTGCCTGCGTTCTGTTGATTAGCCAAGTTTACACAGGACATGCCTGGGAGATTATCTCTTTAGCCCAGGAGTTGAATTTCAAGGGCAAAGTCCACAGTTGGCACCTGATAGGCTGAGAACACCTGGACGGGAGGATTTCACGTGGCTTTCACTCAGCCAGGCCTCTGTGCCTCTTCCCACAGAGGTCAGGTTTTCTGCTTGTCTGCTGCCCAGGCAGGTGACTCCTTAATGCTTCTCCCAGAGCCTCATGGTTCCAGGCATTGTCCCTTGCTATCTCTTCCAGGGCCTGTGGCACCAGGTGAGACCCTCGACTTAGTAAATAAACACAAGCTGCCTTCTCTTCTGTGGAGTTCTGTTCCCTTGATTCCTTGTCTGTGCTTGCCTCTCCCCTGGAGGGAGGATCTTCATCTCTCCTGTGTGGTCAGTGACTCTTTGATTTTCCCAGGACTCTTCTTTGTTTAGCTTCCCTCGTTATTCCAGGATTCTGTTTCAATGTGGGAAGAGATGTTTTAAAGGTTACCTGATTTTCCTCTTCCCAGCCTTTGTCATATCGCTGCACACATGGAAGATGATAAATTTTGTAAGACAGTCTGGGGTAGAAGAAGGCTGCTGGTAGCCCTGAGCCCTGGTGCCGCCCTGGGTTGAAGAGGTCTGTGGAGTTTACTGATTGGGAACTCTGATCCAGTCCCAGGTGTGATAGGGTAGAAGTGAGAAAACTGAGTGCCCGAGGTGGCTGAGCTGGGACTGGACTCAGATCTCCACTGCTGCTGATTCAGGGCTTTGCTGTCTATACAAGACAAGAACTGTGAAGTGTTAACATTTCAGATTAGCAAGCATGCACGAAATTCTCAGCCTAATTTTTGTTTAAGATTTGTTTGTTCCCCCTCCTTTTTTTGGTAGCAAAAGTAATATATTTGTTCTAAAAACTTTTACAAAACAGAAAAATATATAAATCTGAATAGGAACCCACCCTTTAAACCCATGCACCAAAAAATATAATCATTGTTAACAGTTGAGTAACAATGGATTTTTTTCTACATTTGCATATACACTTATTTCATCTTTCAAAAAATGATGATACTGTAATACAAATAAAAAGCATTGATGACAGTGTGGAGAAGGTTTATATATTACTGGTGAGAATGTAAATGGTGTAGTTAAGGGACTGAATTCTTTTGGTTCCTCAAAAAAGCAAAAACTTGCCTAATGACCTAGCAATTCCACTGCCAGGTATAAACCCAACAGAAGTGAAAACAGAAACTCAGGTGTTTTATGCCAGTGTTCGTATCAGCGTTATTCACTGCCTCAAAGGGGGAAACAGCCGAGTTCATCCACACATAAATATGAACAGAATGTGGTAGATCCATATAGTAGAGTGTTAATCAGCCATGAGAGGGATGGAATTCTAATGCATGCTACAACATGGATGAGCCTTTAAAACACTGTGCTAGGTGAAATAAATCAAGATATAATAGGACAGATATAGTTCAGTTCAGTTCAGTCGCTCAATTGTGTCCGACTCTTTGCAACCCCATGAATCACAGCATGCCAGGCTTCCCTGTCCATCACCAACTCCTGGAGTTCACTCAGACTCACGTCCATTGAGTCAGTGATGCCATCCAGCCATCTCATCCTCTGTCGTCCCCTTCTCCTCCTGCCCCCAATCCCTCCCAGCATCAGAGTCTTTTCCAATGAGTCAACTCTTCGCATGAGGTGGCCAAAGTAGTGGAGTTTCAGCTTTAGGATCATTCCTTCCAAAGAACACCCAGGACTGTTCTCCTTTAGAATGGACTGGTTGGATCTCCTTGCAGTCCAAGGGACTCTCAAGATTCTTCTCCAACACCACAGTTCAAAAGCATCAATTCTTTTGGCACTCAGCTTTTTTCACAGTCCAACTCTTACATCCATACATGACCACTGGAAAAACCATAGCCTTGACTAGATGGACCTTTGTTGGCAGAGTAATGTCTCTACTTTTGAATATGCTATCTAGGTTGGTCATAACTTTCCTTCAAATACCTATAATAGGCAAATTAATAGAGACCAAAAGCAGATTGGAGGTTACTAGGAGCCTGGGAAGAGGGGGAGAATTGGGAGGTGTTGCTTAGTGGTTACAGTGTTTCTGTTTGGGAGAGTTTTGAAAGAGTTTTGGAAATAGTGGTGATGGTTGCACAATGCTGCGGTTTAATTAATACCACTGAATTTTACACTTCAAAAATGCTTAAAGTTACATATATTTTAACCCAATAAAAATGGTTGAAATTTCCTCTCTTGATAATTTACCTAGGCTATTTTTTTTTCATGTCTGTACATTAATTTTAATAGCAGTGCTGTGTTTCTTCAGGTGGATGTATCATAATTTATTTAACCAAACCTCTGTTGATGGACATTTATTTCCAGTTTTTCCTATTATAAACAGTGCTGCAATAAACAGGTGAATATAGCTGACTTTGCCCCAGTGGTCTAGTATTTGTATTACCTTAAGCAAAATTCCTGGAAGGGAAGATTCACTGATCAAAGGTTATGCTCATTTATACTGTTAATAAGTTTTGCCAAACTGCTTTCCGGACAAGTTGCATCAGTTTAGTTCTCATCAAAAGTATATCGTGATGCCTGTTTCCATCATCCCTTTGCCAAGTGGGTGTTGTAGAGTGTTTCAATCTTTGCCAATCTGATAGGTGAAAAAGTATTTCTTATTGTTGCTTTATGTAGGGTTTCTTTAATTTTTAGTGAAATTGAACACCTTTTATGCTCACTGGCAGTGGTACTTATTCTTATATAAATTTTCTTTTCAAATACTTGGTTCACTTTTGTGTTTGGTCATTATTTTTCCTTATAGATTTGTAAGAACTTTTACATACATATTACATTAGAACTACTTGCCGTATGTATTACTGATATTTTTCACCCTCGGTTTGTTTTATTTTAATTTTTGACTTTGTGCTAATTATTTGTCTTTCTTACACACGTTTTAAATTTTTATGTAGGTCAATGTATTATCTTCTCCTTCATGACTTTTTAACCCCTTCATGGCTTTTGAGTTGAATTTTGTATCATGCCTTGAAATTTTTCTTCACTCATTAAAATTATAAAAACAATTTATTCATTTTTTCCTAGTGCTTTTATGGTTCCAGCTTTTACATTTAGATTGTAATTAAGTTTGTAGTAAGGTATAATAGGAATTTTATTAATAAAAAACCTAAAATAAATTTTTTTCCTATTATTTTTGTATACTTCCGTTCACTTTAGTGAGTTTAGTGTATGGGGCTACCTATATTCAAATCTTGTATTTCTTATTTATTATGTACCATAGCCATTGAAAATGTTTTTCTGCAGCATTTATAGAGGAACATTTCTGATTCAGTTTACCAAAAAAGCCTTTAGTGGGAGACTCAGATCAATAAATTGTACCCAGGTCTTCTGATTCCGTGGTGACTCAGATGATAAAGAATCTGCCTGCAGTGCTGGAGACCTGGGTTCGATCCCTGGTTTGGGAAGATCCCCTGGAGGAGGGTATGACAACCTACTCCAGTATTCTTGCCTGGAGAATCCCCATGGACTGGAGGAGCCTGGTGGGCTACAGTCCGTAAAGTCGCAAAGAGTCTGATATGACTGAGCAAAGAAGCACTTCTAATTCTTAATCCTGTTTGTTTGTTTTCTATTATCCTTATATAAAATATCCAGATTCCTTTTCATTATGTTTTGAAATAATTGCCTCACCCCACTTCTGAAAACTGGACAGTGAATCCTACCTGCAGTTGAATTTGACATGATAGACCAGGGTAGCATGACATGAAAGCCTCTCTCTTAAAGTATAGCTGGTGTGATGAGCTTAGCCTGGCTGAGATGGGGCCGGGAGGCAATTGCCTGTAAAAGAAGTGCAGGTTGGCGCTGAGGAGATTCAGGGCCAAAGTCAGAAGGGATGGTGAGACCCAGGAACCATGTGACTGCTGGAGGGAAGCCATAGGAAGAAGTGTGAAGAAACTTGGCTGCTTAGAAGACAGATTAAGGAAGAGTTTTAAAGTGAAAGAAGGAAGAGGAATAATGTTTATTCCTCAATAAACTTATGTCCCAGATACTCAACAAGTAGTTCCCCCAATTGTGTTTTAAAAGTCAGCTTTTAGCAGTTTAGGCTTGCTGCTCCTCACAGTTGTGAACCCAGGAAAGAAAGCCTTATTCAGAGGAAAATCCCGGGACGGGAAGTTAGAGTGCGATAGAGCAAGAGCAGCTTTGACCTGGCGTCATCTCTGCTCTTGTCAGCCAGAAGCTTAGATGGAAATGTTTTTAGTGGAGTAGACTAAGACGGAAGCAGAAGGATAAACTACTTCAGCCCAGCAAACACTCCTTAGCCCTGGAGGACCAGCTGAACACAGACATACACTCCCTACCCCTAAGAAACTTAATAGTTTACCACATAAGACATATACAAGGTCTGTACACTACAGTGAGATTTACGCCACCATCCAAGTGGCTCTGGGAAGAAAGGATTAATTCAGTCACTGATGGGAAGACAGTGAGGAATATACAGGTGAAGTTTCACAAAGGTTCACATTTTGAAGTATGAATATACGTTTTTTTTGTTTAAGTTTGTTGCTTTGTGACACTATGAATAGTTTTTAAATGGCCAAGTAAAGGACGGGCATTCCAGGTAAAGGGTTCGGTTCAGTTCAGTTCAGTCGCTCAGTCGTGTCCGACTCTTTGAGGCCCTATGAATCGCAGCACGCCAGGCCTCCCTGTCCATCACCAACTCCCGGAGTTCACTCAGCCTCATGTCCATCGAGTCAGTGATGCCATCCAGCCATCTCATCCTCATGTGCAAAAACAGAAGAGTGAAGCAGTGTATGCAAAGTCTGTGTGTGCAAAGCTACTAGTTGGTCATTTTTCTGTACACAGTAGGGAGAGTGAGCAGCGTTAAGATGAGACTATAGGGCAAAAGAGTGGCTAAGGGAGGTAGAAGATAGAATGGTGGAAATAACTGCTGAAGAGCAGAATAAAGGGAAAAGAATTAAGGATACTCTTAGAGACCTCTGGGACAATATTAAACATACCAACATTTGAATTTTACGGGTCCCAGAAGAAGAAGGGAAAAAGAAAGGATTTGAGAAAATTTTTGAGGTGATTATAGTCGAAAACTTCCCCAGCATGGGAAGGGAAATAGTCAAGTCCAAGAAGTGCAGAGAGTCCCATACAGGATAAACCTAAGGAGAAACATGCCAAGACACATACTACTCAGACTAGCAAAGACTGAACACAAAGAAAGAATATTAAAAGCAGCAAGAGAAAAGCAACAAGTAACATACAAAGGAAACGCCATCTGATCAACAGCTGATCTTTCAGCAGAAACTCTGCAGGCCAGAAGGGAATGGCTGGATATAGTTAACGTACTGAAAGGAGAAGATGGAACTAGAGGGGCATAAAGTACTGAAAGGAAAAGATGAGACTATGGAGATAGGCCTCAGGGAACAGTTCTTGGAAGGCTAGATCTACCATTTTTCTGTGTACCAGATCACCCCAAGACAGCATGAATGTTTAAGCAATAATTTTATTATTCTCTCTCATGTTTTTAAGGGTCTTGCTTGGGGTCTTCTCGTGTAATTTTTATTCAGAAGGTAGTCGGGCTGGACTTATTCAGAAGATTCAGTCACTCCGATGTGTGGTATCTGAGAGGGGAAGACTCAAACAGCTGCGGCCACTCAGCTCCCTGGCTCCTACCAGCCCATTTCCATTCCTGCTCCCTGTGGCCCCTCCAAGCACGGTGGCTCAGGACTGGGAAGCAAGTGCCCTGAGAGACTGGTAGGGGTCACTGGCCCCATCCAGGCTAGCCTTGGGAGATCAGTACCTTCACGTAGGCCCATTCTGTTCCTTGAGGTAGTTACAGAGGCCCTTCTGGTTTAAGGAGAGAAATAGCAAACAACTGGTTAGCTTCTTTTGAAGTCACCACAATCATACAGATTAATTTGAATTTTATGCTGTAGGGCAGTTTTCACCAGATTTAATTCATTGCTTACCATCTTCACACTATTATCATGACCTCTCCAAACTATTATTTATATATTTAAGTTAGCTAACTTTCAAACTTAAATTTATTTTAAGAGGAAAAGTTATCTCACTTTTGTAAAGTGGAAAATCAGTATACCTTGCCATGCACAGCAGATAAGTTTTAAAGTAAATACATGGAAGCAAAAAACCATGTTGAAAAAATTTTGCCAGATACTTCTGGCTGTGAATGTCTCCTCTCCCTCCACCCCCAACCGACCCCACTTGCTGTTAAAGAAGCAAGTGGAGACTTGCTTCTTAATCTAGTGAGCTCTGAAAGACTTACCAGAGTGAATGCCTCGATCACCTTGTGATTTCATGCCATTTACTTCTGCGTAATATGATGTTGAGTTCATCCCATGCAGTTCCTTACCACATTTTGGGAAGTATTGCTGTGAACAGTGGAGCTGCTAAAAGAATTTGAGCACTGGAGCAATATAGCTGCTAAATTTGCATTTTAGCAAGGTCACTTTGGCTGAATCATAGATTTGAAGAAAGTAAAGCTGGGAGCAGGGAGATGGTTTTTAGAAAATTATTGCAGTAAGTCAAACAATCAGTAGTAAAATCTGAGTCAGAGAATGGTGGGGGAATAGAGGAGGTGAATATAAGACATTAAGGAGATGGAATCTGCAGGACTTGGTGATAGATTGAACTAGAGTAAGAAGGAGAGTGTAAAGTCAAGGGTGACGTGTAGAAATGGGTGGTGTTGTGGAAAAAGTACAGGAGGGGGAAGTGTTTTATTAGAGGTAGAGTGGGAAATGAGTTCAGTTTTAGGTATTCCTTTTTCTTAAGTATTTTTAACATGAATTTTCTTTATGGATTTGTCTCATTGTTTCTTTGGGGTATAATCTAGATTCTTCCTCTTTCCCCTGTATTTTCTGTAAACTGTAAATTAGATATAGAGGTTTGGTTAGATTTAGGGTAAGCATTTTTGGGGAAAAACTATAAATGATGAGGCAAATCAGAGGCATATAACATCTGGTTTCCTCACTATTATTGATGCTAAATTTGATGACCACTTAAGGCAGGGGCAGCCAAATTTCTCCATTGTAAAATTATAGCTTTTATTTTATAACTAGCAGATAATCTGTGGGTGACCTTTGGCACTACTCCCCATCAATCTTCAACTTAAGTGGTTTTATTTTTGAACTTTTTATAGAAAATGTCAAACATACCCAAAAGTGGAGAAAATAGAAGACAAATACCCATGTATCCATCATCCATCTTCAGCTGTTATCAGCACTGGGGCTAACTTGGTTTTTCTCTGTCCTTGTCCACTACCCTTCTTTTTTGCTCCTGTGGATTTTTGCAAGTGAATTCCAAGCATTATGCCGTTTCATCCATAAACACTTCAGAACATACCTGTCTCAAGAGACCTTTCAGACATGTTTAGCTGTATTGATTTCTGACCAGCAGTTTTTAGTTGCCTTCACAAAAGATCAAGGAATACTGATGATTGAATTGACCCAGAATTAGGCTTTAAACTCGGTCCTTTGTATCCATGGGTTCTGCATCCATGGATTCATTCAACCACAGATGGAAAATATTAGGAAAAAAATTCTAGAAAGTTTCAAAAGCAAAACTTGAATTTGCCACACACAGGCAACTATTTACATAGCATTCACATTGTATTTACAATTATTTACACATCATTAACATAGTACTGGGGTATTGTAAGTAATCTAGAGATGATTTAAAGTACATGGGTGGGTATGCATAGGTTATATGTAAGTGCTACATCGGCCACATGAGAGACTTGAGCATCTGTGGATTTTGTATCTGTGGTTGGTCCCTCTCTCACTGGGGCCAGACTTTGTGGGTGTGATGGATCATGGATTCTTGCCTGGAAGGACAGAAAGGTAAATTCGGAAACAGGAAGAGGGCTCAAGGGAAGAGAGACCTGACCAAGGTCAAAGAGCAGTTGTTGAAGAGTAGAAAGACGCAGAGATAGGCAGGAAGGGGAACTGTGGTCAGGGAGTAGGATTTTGGAGGACAAGATTGAAATGCATTGTCTCAGACGATGCCAAGTTCTGAGATTTGTCCGTAGGAATGGGTAACGAAAGTAAAATCAAAGTCAGGGGGTTGGTCATGAGACAGGGGTTTTGAGTGGCTCCATCCACATCAGGATTGATGTTGCCAAGGTGGAGAAAGGGCCGTTAGGTGGAGAGCCTGGTCTTTGTTAGGGCAGGAGATGGTGCATAGGTCTATGAGGAGCTGGAGGTTATGGGATAGTTGTTAGCTGAACAGCAGTCTGTAGAGCAGATTGGAGGCACAGTTAGCAGAAGGCAAAGTGAAAAAAAAATGCAAAACCTCATTTTAAACAGCTTTTAAGCCTGTGTGCTCTAGTACAGGGGTCCCCAGTCCCCAGGGCTGCGGACCGGTACCAGTACACAGCCTGTTAGGAACCAGGCTGTGCTGGTGGTGAGCGGCTGGCCAGCGAGCAAAGCTTCATCTGCTGCTCCCCATTGCTCGCATTACTGCCTGAACCATCCTCCATCCCTCTTGACAAAGAGCTTGGGGACTACTGCGCTAGTAGACATTGCTGTCCACTGGCTGAGGTAGAAGGAAACTAATGGGGTGGGGAATTAATAATGAACAGGAAAAGAATTGTGATATGTGTGGGGGGGAGGTTGAAGCAGGAGCCCTCCAGAGGAGACAGTCTTGATCACCGAAGCAGTGCTGATATTAGGGCCGTTGTCCACTGAGTCCCTGCTTACTGGTTTATCCCTAACAGATCCCTTTGTGAAGTAGCCCTTGGTGCCTTTTGATTGAGTCTTACTTAGCTAGTCTTTGTGAAGATTTGTGTCACGTGCTTTCAGTTCAGTTCAGTCGCTCAGTCGCGTCTGACTCTTTGCGACCCCATGGACTGCAGCATGCCAGGCTTCCCTGTCCATCACCAACTCCCAGAGCTTGCTCAAACTCATATCCATTGAGTCGATGATGCTGTCTGTTACATTTTGCTTATAGAATTTGGGTGGGGGCAGGAAGAGGGGGTGTGTTTTCTTGCTGCTGGTGACCACCAGCTTCTTAAACTTCTAGAAAGCCATTCATGCCTGAGGATTAGAGGTGGAGGGTCGTTTTTCTGGCCTTGACTATTCTGAACTTTGTCTCTGATATACCAAGGAGAGCACATTTATCTCCCCTAGGTCATGGCCATCAAGGTTATAGGAAAGAACCGTATTGTGAATTTCAGAGTTTTGAAGAACTTTGAGCTAACATCATGGACTTGTGGGGACCTTCCTGGCAGTACAGTGGTTAATACTTCACCTTCCAATGCAGGGGTGTGGGTTCGGTCCCTGGTTGGGGAGCCTTGTGGCCAAAACCCAAAACATAAAACCGAAGCAGCATTGTAACAAATTCAATAAAGGCTTAACAATAAAAAAGAGTCATGGATTTGGGGAGGAGTCAGAAATGAAAACTCAACACCATGATTCCTCCTGGCAAAGATAATGTATCTTGAAATTGTGCTTTTAGGAAGGTCATCACAGGAGAGAAGTTTGGGAGGAATTGGAAGAAAAGAAGGCCTAGCTGACTTAATACCAGCATCTCCTTAATTCCAAAACAAGCTGAGTGTCCCCAGGGGAGGCTAAAAGTGGGATGACTTCTCACTATCTTGCCAGACACCTATGTTTAAGGGAGTAATTGGACCACATGCTTTCATGGCTTAATGAGTTTTAATGTTGAGAGAAAAGTTTTCCTGTTGGACTGTTCTTGGAGTTTACTTCCTGCTGATTACTGGTATGCGGTGTGTGTGTGTATGTGTGTGTGTGTGCGTGCAAAGATGTCAGCAGAGTCAGCCTGGCTTTCTACATCTTCTCCTGGAGGATAAGGATAGTTATTTTCATTTGAATAATAACTTATAGCATATAAAACATTTTTATGTGCTCTCTTTCGTTGGTTTTATATTCTGCCTTTCACAGGAGGAATTGAGGTGGCTGGCTACAGAAGACATGATAAAAACAGCCCTTGACTGTACTTTCCATGAGATAGTGGGAGGAACAGGAACTTTAGTTAGACCTAGTTTGAATTCTGGGTTTTCCTTTTACTAGCTGTATGACCATGGGCTGTAGTTTTCTTGTTGGTAAAACAGAATTGATAAATTTATCTCCTAGGATTGTTTTGGCACCTTACATTAATTAACATAGTTAACACTTCAGGACGGTGCTTGGCACACAGTGGATGATGGATGAAGGGAGGTTTCTATAACGTGGAAACAGATCATCAACATCAAAGAAAAGAAGAGAATCCTAATCTTGAGTGTCCTGATCTTCTTAATTAAGATCATTGCTGTGAATGGCCTTGCACTTTGACTCCTTGTTCTTTGGCAGTCTGGGAAACTGACCTTTTGACATCTTACCATAAAGTAAGAGGAAACATGCCATGTCTCTCCAGGCAGACAAAGTCTTATATTTTAGTGAAAAAAATTTTTTAATTTATAGTGAAACTTTGTATGTGGATGTATTTGTTGGAGATGCTGAATGATACAAAGATAATGATCCTGACCATTTTAAAATTGAGAGGTATGTTTTTATTTTTTTTCCTTGTTTTTACAACCATAGGCTCTCTCTCTCTCTATATATATATATATATTTACTGTTTATATAACAAATACTTATGTGATTTCAGTTTTGAATAATTCTCATATAGTGACTGCTGATAAAATACAAATGTGTTACATGGGATTGCAGCTCAGTGAAAACCACCCTGTAAGGAGCTGAGCTAATCGTGTATGTATGTAGCTTTCCAGTGATCTGATAGAAACATGGAGCTTAAAATACCCAGGGGCGTGGCTATTCATCACGCCCCCTTAGATGGTCTTTAAATATCACTTTTTAAGAGTTTCTAAGAGTTGGACTGGAATCAATTCAAGCCCCTGACTTCTATATTCTTGACTTACTTCCAAATGGAAGCAGATGTGTGGTGTTTGGAAAACAGATGCAAGGGTTGACTTCCTATAAGACAGAGCCATATAACTTACGCTCTTGCCTGTATTAAAATATTATTTCGTTTAATTTTTATAATAGCCCTGAGAGGGAATGGGACTGACCAAATGTTTAATTCCCTCTGGAGTACCAGGTCTTGGGCTTTTCCTCTATTTACAAATGAGAGGCTGACTCAAAGTCTTGAGAGATCAGGTGAACAAGCCCATTGTCTTTTTCCATCTCTTCCTCATCGCCTGAGTCATAAATGCTAGACAGGGGATTGCCCTTTGCTTTATCTCTGTGACTATTGCTGATCTGGAAATGACTGTCATCACTTTTAGATAATACCAGTACTGGGCAGTTGCGGAATGAGGCTCACATCACAACAAATCATGGGGTTATAGTGACCAGGGAGAGATTATAGTTGGGAGTGGGTGACTTTCGCAGAAGCTGATAAGCAACAGCAGGGCAGACAGGTGACTGCCTTCTGCGTGCAGGAAGTACCCCTTGCTCTGTGTCATCCTTGTTGGTCAGAGGTAGAAAGAGGGGAAATTGAACCACAGAAGGTTTTGCATATGTATTCTTATATCCTTGTGTATCTTTTCCTCTTTGCAGCAGTCATCTTAGAAACCAGGAAAAACAGCTGTGATCACCATCAATTGTTTATTTATATATTTTTACTGAAGTAGAAGTGATTTACAATGTTTAGATTCTAGGGTACAGAAAAGTGATTGAGTATGTACATTCTGAAAAGTAGTTCAGAGTGATTGAGACTTCATATATTATATAGTCTTTTTTGTGTTCTTTTCCATTATGGTTTATTATAGGATGTTGAATGTAGTTCCCTGTGCTACACAGTAGAACCTTGTTGTTTATCCATCCTGTGTATAATAGTTTGCCTCTGCTGGTCCCAACTCCTGATTCTCCCCCCAGCCTCTCGTGCTCCTTGGCAAACACATGCCTGTTTTCTATGTATCTGTGAGTTTTGTTTTGTAGGTGTATTGGTTTGTGCTGTCTTTTGATTCGACATGTCAGTGATATCACATGGTATTTGTCTTTCTCTGTCTGACTCACTTCACTTAGAAGTGAGTAATCTCTAGATCCATCCATAATGCAACAAATGGCATTATTTCATTCTTTTTATGACTAATATTCCATTATATATAATATATATATATACACGTATATTATATATATATGTATGTCACATCTTCTTTATCCATTTGTCTGTTGATGGACCCTTGGGTTGCTTCTGTGTGTTCAGTTCAGTTCAATCGCTCAGTCATGTCCGACTCTTTGCGACCCCATGGACTGCAGCAAACCAGGCCTCCCTGTCCATCAGCAACTCTTGGAGTTTACTCAAACTCAATGTCCGTTGAGTCGGTGAAGCCATCCAACCATCTCATCCTCTGTCGTCCCCTTCTCCTCTCGCCTTCAATCTTTCCCTACTCAGGGTCTTTTCAAATGAGTCAGCTCTTCCCATCAGGTGGCCAGAGTATTGGAGCTTCAGCTTCAGCATCAGTCCTTCTTACCTATTGTGTATAGAGCTGCTGTGAACATTGGGGTGTGTGTATCTTTTTGAATTATAGTTTTCTTTGAATATATGCCCAGGAGTAGGATTGTTGGATCATATGGCAACTCTATTTTTAGTTTTTAGGGAACCGCTATACTGTTCTCCATAGTGGCTGCACTAATTTACATTCTCACCAGGAGTGTAGGAGGATTTCCTTTCCTCCACATCCTTTCCAGCATTTTAATTTGTAGACTTTTAAATGGTAGCCATTCTGATCGGTGTAAATTGGTACCTCATTGTAGTAATATACAGTCAGTTCTTAATGGAAAGAAATACTGATGATGGTTTTTCATTGGCATAGCCCAGATTCAGGATTTGGGGACAGGGTGGAAAGATTGACTGCTGTGGAAAGGCAGGCAGCTGCATTCCTTGGATGAAACCCACAGCGTGGGACAGCGCGAAGAGTGGCTTCGTTTCACCATACACTGGAGTCTCAGAGGTTGTACCTTGCCATGCCATGGTTTCTTAACAGCGACTTGACCCTCTGGGGCTCATGCGACGGAAGTACTGCACCCAGAAGGGAGATACACATACCAAGAGAACGTCTGTCGGTTCGTAGATGCTATGTGGCCAGTACCTTTTGGTTGGTTTAGGGTGTAGATGTTTCACGTTTGCCTGTATGCAAGACTGGCTTGTGATTGCCACCTTGCCCACCAGCCCGCTTTTCTCATTCTGTTCCTTGAGGCTTCCTTGCCTTTCTCACTAATTTTAGAGACATAGAATTGCTGGTTATGCAGATAAGACCAAGGTCAGGCCACTGTGAGGCCATTGCTTTTGTTGCCTCAGTCAACCTCCTCATCACAGATAATTCAGTCATGACTGGTATGTCCTTAAAGCTGAGGGGGTATGAGTGGTGGGAGTGTGGGGTGAGTTGAATAAAGGAAAGATAGTTTGGGCTGAAAACTCAACTCTTCAGGGATCTGTTCTTTTTTTTTTTTTTTTAATTATTTATTTAGCTGTGCTGTGTCTTGGTTGTTGTATGTGGAATCTAGTTCCCTGACCAGGAATTGAACCCAGGCCCCCTGCATTAGGAGCGCAGAGTCTTAGCCGCTGGACCATCAGGCAAGTCCCTGGGGATCTGTTCTTATGACGGACTTTATACCCAGGAAGCTTAGCCAAGAATCTTCTTTCCATTAATCGAGCTACACCAAAAGAAGCTAGTCTATATATCAGATTCAGAAACTGTGAAATAGAGAATGAATAATTATAAATATTTTGTGTAGAATTTGGGAGCTGTTAGTTTTCTTTGACACACTCTCTCTGCCCTTCAGTTACAAAGAGCTATCCTCAGCTGCCCACCTACCTCTTACCTTCTTCCTCTTCTCACTGAAGATTCTTAACCTGGATGAAAACATCTGACCCCTGCTCTCTCAACCCATTCATTTTTGTAGAGCTTTTGTTACAGTTCTGTCTTCAATATCTCCTTCTTTTTCTCCTAGCCTCTTGAATTATTCCAGATAAAATCCCCTCCTATTGACAGACCCATCTCCTTTTCCTTTTTCTATTCTTTTGTGCAAAATTAACTTTATTGATTTTTAAAATAATGAAAGAAATGCATGTTCATTGCAGAATATTTTACATAACAGAAAATATTAGGAAGAAAGTAAAAATCACATATCATCCTTCTACCAGAGATAACATAATTTAATTTTTTGATATATATCCTTTTGGATCTTTTTTTCTTACATGTTCTAGATAAACTTTTTCAAAATATAAACATAACATTGTTATTTGCTTTCTTCTTTGACTAATAATTGGAGAAGGAAATGGCAAGCCACTCCAGTGTTCTTCCTTGGAGAATCTCACGGACAGAGGAGTCTGGCAGGGGATCTCAAAGAGTCGGACACAACTGAGCAACTAACACTTGACTAATAATATTATGTGGGTATCTTCCAGGGACATAGATAGAGCTACTTTGTAATGTTTAATGCTCCATAGAGAATTCCATTGTATGGATGAATCTATTTATTTAATCTCCTGACAGTGGTCTTTTGGGTTATTTCTTTTATTTTGCTGTTCAAAGCTATGCTGGGGCTTCCCCTGTGGGTCAGTTGTAAAGAATTTTCAGGAGGCATGGGTTCAGTCCCTGGTTTGGGATGATCAGACATGTTTTGGAGCAACTAAGACTGTGCGCCACAACTCCTGAGCCTGTGCTCTAGAGCCGGTAACTGCAGCTGTTTGAGCCCACGTGCCGCCACTACCGAAGCCCTAGCACCCTGGAGCCTGTGCTCTACAACAGAAGCCACCACAATGAGGAGCCCACGCGCTGCAACTAGAGAAGAGCCCGCATAGCCGTGAAGACCCAGCACAGCCAAAACAATAAATGAATAAATAAAATTATTTTTAAAAAGCAGTGTGGTAGTAAATGTCTAAATATCTATCCCTATTTGTATAATGTCAGGATAAATTTCTGGAAATGGAATTGCTACATCAAATAGTATATAATGTACATGAACTATTTAATAATATCTTAAAAATGTTAAGTATATTTTAAGCAAAAGAAAAAAAATTGATATAATAAAAACCTGTACACCCATCACCCAAATTTAATACATTTAATATTTTATCATATTTGCTTCAGGTCTCTTATTTAAAAAATTTTAATATGACAGATACGATTAAGCTTTCCCCAGTCCTTTTCTCTCAGAAATTGATATGCCTCATTCCCATGCATATCTTATCCTTTATATGTATACATGTGTTCATAATTAATGTATAGTATTGTGTATTTTAACATTTTATACACATGACACCATTCCAGCATGCAGCCTTTGGCAGCCTGGTTTATTTCACTTCGTATCATTTTTGAAAAGTATGCTTGTATAAAATGATTGTTTAATTGATGTATGATGTGCCATTGCATGCTAGTGAGAGATGAGTTAAGTCTTTCCACTTTTTATGTGTTACAAACAAGGCTATGATGAGCAGCCTGATACAGGGAATGCACAAGAGTTTATGTACCCCAGCCACCTGTAGTGGGTATGTGACTCTTCAGCTTTGTTAGGTTGTACCAGATTGCTGTGGACAGTGATTGTATGCGTTTCCAGCAATGTTTACAGATTTCCCTAAATTTTTGCTAACACTTGGAGATTCTATACTTCTCAGTATTTTCCAGTCTAATTAATATGAAGATTGCTTTAATATGCATTTTCCTGATTTCAGAGAGATTAAGCATTGTTCTATATTTTATTGGTTATTTGGGTTTCCTTTTCTTTGAATTGTCTATTCATATCTTTAATGTCGGTTTTTCAGTTGGGTTATTTACCTTTTTCCTATTGATTTTCGAAGTTAATGTGTTCTCATTTTTAGTCTTTTGTATGCTTTGCAGTATTTTCTTCCTGGCTGTGGCTTGTCTTTTAACTTTATGGAGGATATCATTGTGAGCATGTATTTATCAGAGTTTATATAATCCTAAATTGTCCTCCAGAAAAGCTGTGCTGGTTTCCAGTACCTCCACCAGGTTCTGAGAGTGCTCTGTTCGCCACCCTCTGCCTGACTCTGGGGTTAGTTTTATCATTTGATTGCCTAATCTGATAGACAGAAAGCGGTATTGCCTCTTGTTTTCTACCTTTTCTTTGAGCCTTCCTACTTGAAACCTGGCTTTTCCTGAAGATTTCACTTCCCTTGTGACCCACTCTAATGAAGCAACTTCCTCTCCTCCACTGACTGTCACTCTCTACTCTCTGATCTTGCTTCCAGCCCTGCCTGGCAACCTTTTCCACTGGAAGTCAGTCTCTCCCTTCACACATATCTCCTGTCCTCCTTCTTGGTGCTGACTGCCTCTTGCCTTCCACGTTAGTTGCTTACAGCCTTCTTCATAGGTCTCCTGTCTGCTGTAGTAGCACTTGGGATTTCATGCTGAGAATCCTTCAGTGCTCTGGCCTCAGGAGTCCCTCAGTCTTTTCAACTCTAAAGACTGTATCTTCATTCCTCTTAAGGTGCTTATACTTCTGGCCTCATCACTTGGAGCTATTCCACTTTCAGGATCCTCAACTCTGAAATTCCTTTTCCTCTCCAAGCCCCTGAATACTTACAGCTCTTTCGGGGCTCCCCTCTGGCCCTTGCCCCACCCTTAGGACTGCCCACTTATTGTTCTGTCAGCCTGAACCTCAAAGACAAGAATTCCAGGCATGTAATTGATTCCTCCCTCTTATCCTCACTATAGTCTTCAGTCCTGGTGGACTACAAAAACAGACTTCTGCTATAGCCTCTTGATTTCTTTTTTTTTAACATTTTATTTTATATTGGAGTATAATTGATTAGCAATATTGTGTTAGTTTCAGGTTTATAGCAAAGTGAGTCAGTTGTACATTTTCCCATTTAGTTTGTTACATAACATTGAGCAGAGTTTCCTATGCTATTCAGTGGGTCCTTCTTGGTTATCCATTTCAAATACACTGAGCCACAGGGGAAACCCCAATATAGCTTTGAACAGCAAAATGAAAGAAATAACCCAAAACCCTAGGTCCATCCATGTTGCAGCAGATGTATAGCTCCTAGATTTCTGAGTGTGGCTTCATCTTTCAGAAGCAGTTCCTGACCCATTATTCCTTTCTCAGAATAGTTCCTTGATTTCCCAGAGAAAAGATCCTTAATTTGGTTCTCAAAGGCCTCTAAGATCTGGGATTTCCCTCTTTCCAGCTCTCCTCCCTGGTATACTTGCCGATAAGTTCCCATCAGACTGAACATCTTATTCTCCTTGTATGTCTTCTACTTCCCTCCCCCTAAGACTTTGCTTATATAGTTCCATCTGCCCAGGGTCGCCCCTCTATCCTTTCGCTGTTTGATCTTCCAGGACCAGCGCAAGGGCGGCCTTCTCTATGAACCCTTTCTGCTTCTTTCACTGGAAACGATCCCCCTCTACATTTCCGCAGCCTTTATGTCCCCACTGGTACTTAAAATAGTCTTCCTGGCATTTGTTGTATTTATGTGTCTTTTGTACCCACCTTACTGGAATGTCAGCTCTTTGTGGATGGCCCCATGCTTGATGGATTTTGGTGTCCAAACCACCACTAAGTATATTAGTTAACACCTGGTTGGTCTTCAGTATATATTAGTTGAATGTACGAATGATTGTTAAGTGTGAATGGAAAGAGGAGAGACTCTTGTCCTGGCAAACCAGAGATTGCACATAAAATTTCATCCCCTTTCTCCTGCTCTTGAGTGAAGAATCAGACTTGGCTTGACCTGGCCCAGAAGAATAATAGACCCAGCTCGTGACCCACTTTGAAGTTTGTCCTGTTGTGGAGGCAGGATCCTTGAGTACCAAGAATTCCCACCTAGGTGTTTTCAGTTTTAGGGAGCTGGTCTGGCTGTGTTCTGTGCTCTCTCGGCAAGAGGATTTCAGAGGAGTGCAGAAAGAGGAAGCGCTGAGCGTGCTCTTGGCAGAGACAGGAGCAGAGGGACAGCAGGGTATCAGGACCCCGAGGGGAGTGTTTTATTTTTGTCGTTGGGCTGTTCTCTTTCCTCCTTACCTCCCAGGGCTGCCATTCTTCCTGCCTTGAGACCTTGAGTCATAGTCTGACTCTAAATCTCAAACAACCTTTTGTCTCATTCTGTCCAATTACTCTTTGTCCTTTAAAACTTGTCTCTTTTTCGTCTCCCACAGAAATCCTTTCATGAGCCCCTCCACTCCCACCCACTGTGCTTTTCATTTTTAGTCTGGAACTCACATTTGAATTATTTCCTATTTTGTCTTGCTTCCCTGAGTTAGACTGTGAGTTCCCTGAGTTCAGGAATCACATCTCATGTTTATTTGCTCTCTGCTAAAAACAAAGCAGTGATCAGTGACTACTGTTGATTTTATTGAGGAGGTTGATACTAGAACTTGGAAGATTCTCAGTAGCAGAAACACTGAAGATGGTAAAGGATATGAAGGTAAAACAGCCTTGGGTCGCTTCTCTAGAGTCTAGATCAGGGGAGTCAATGCCTGTGCATCTTTACAGTCTACTGGTGTACAAGGGAGGAGGGTGGGCTTCCTGAGTTCTGGCTTTTGAAGGTCTGCCTTCCAGCAGTAGTTGGCATAGAGGCAGGTCAGGTGTTCAGGGTATGGCTTCCAGGGAAGAAGAAGGAGGGCGAGTGGTTGGGGCCCCACACCACTGTGATTGATTTGGGGGTGAACAATCTCCATGCCAGCCCCCTGGTACGAGGGAGCTGTCAACCCACATGGTCAATTGGAGCTCAAAGGATCCCTTACAGCCTCTTCTCTAAGCTGAAAGCAGGACGGGGAGCAGCAGGCCAGTTGGCTGGCTTGCCTTTTCTGCCTTAAAGTACTTTGTTTCTGTTGCTAACAACAGACATGGGTAGTGTAAATAAAGTGCAGACACATAGACACATATGTGGAGACCGAAATTGGAGTTGTCAAGGGCAGGGGAGGGGCTGAGTGAAAAGGGACTGGAAATGTGTAGCTAAGTCTCTAAAGATGCATAGTGTGCCCTGGGCCCTCCCTTCAGCCTTTAGCAATGGACTGCCCTTAGAGGGCAGGCTGGGAGGTCAAGACTATATAAGCAACGTCTTCGAGGCAAGAAAGTAGAAGACATAATTCTGGATGCCACAGGTTTCAGAGACTTGCTTGTTTCAGTTGAATATAGCTTTGCTCAGGCACACACGCCTTTGAGCTAGGTGCTAGTGATCCTCAGGGCTAATGGCGGCAGCTTCTTCCTTCTGTCCTGCCTTTTCTGAAAGGCTTTGCTCATTAATCCCTTGTTGCGCCCACAAGTGGTGTACATGGATCAGCAGCAGCCTTTCTGGCAGCCCTGACCTGTCAGGAGCCCCCTGAGGTTTGCACACCCAAACACATGACTGGTGTTTTGAGTGAGCTTCCTTAGAATGGTTCCTGATGCCAGTTCAGCCTGGCTAGGAAGAGTGATCTTACTAGCTGGAGCCTGAATCATTAGCTGTTACAAGAAGTAAAAGTTGAGTCTCATGTGAGAGGAGCTTCTTTGGAGACATGAGGTGTAGACAGACTGTGATGAGGATAGGTGAGGAGGAAGACTGAGTTTCTACTGCTGGAACTGTAAATTGGGAGGGTTTGGTGTTCTCTCCTCCTTCCTCCTCAAGCCTAAGAGGATGTCTGGAGAGCCTCTCATGTTTCTGATTCAGGGGAAAAGAGCTGCTGCATTGATACGATATGTTATGTGGAGTTACTCCATTTGTTACTGCAGAAGTTAAAGGACCAGGGTACATGTGAATAGGTTACCTATTTTTACAATTGAGAAGAAATGCGGGGTTATTCCTATAATGATAGCAATCTAACTCCCATTCAGTAACCTTTCCAGAACAGAGAGAGAGAGGAGTGAAGTTATTATTAGGGTCTGAGAATCGCACACCACCCTGGAGTGTCTAAGGGTTGCCCCCCACTGGCCCCCAATAGCTTTCAGTCACAGTGGTGCAAAGTCTGGGAACTCCTAAGGAAAGGGTTGGTTGCTTTCTTTCTTTTCCCTGGGTTAGGTAGGGCTATGAAGCTGAGTATCTGGTTCTTGGGAGGAGTAGTTGACTAAGGTTGTTACTGAATGAGATTGGACACTGCTGGCCTCTGAAGCTGATAAAACTCCAAAGCAGGGCAGGAGACGGTGCTCCCCAAGGTGGGCAGAGAGAATGATGGTTCTTGTACTAGAGTACGTTCTAAACCACCATGCCTGGTGGGTGCGGGGGGTTGGGGGAGCTTCTTAGAAAGGCTGAAGGAGAGGCAAGTCCACCTCACCCAACTGGACTTCCTCTCCCACCCCCACCTTTGCCCCTGCAAATATTGCAACAGGCCGCCTCTGAGGTCTGGTTCTTGACTCCCCTACCTGCACAGTTCAGGTGAAAAGGGAGGTTTGTGGTGAGGCCCCCTCCACCAGTTGGGAGCATGGAGGGTTGTGTTGTTTTCTTTCCCCTGCCCTTAGTGAGCGGCCTAGTGCCTGACACAGAGGAGGTGCTTGCTCGTTGTTTGTGGGTCTGATGGTCTCCCAACTGAAGTTTGGGAGGGACCTTAGACTGGGCCGTGGAGCATGGGTAGGATCTGGATAACAGGGAGAACTCCAGGCTGGAAATGGTTTGAGCGTAAAACCCAGCTGCAGATGCAGAAATGGACATGTATGGAGCAGGGAGGTGTCCTGCCTGGAGATGGAAGTGCATTTGTGTGTGTGTATGTGGAGGGGGTGTATGCAAGACACATGCAAGTCTCCATGTGTCTTTGCATGGAGAGGAATGGAGGATGGTAGGGGGTGGTGGTGGTGGTAGGGAAAGAGGGTGGTTGAAAGAGCAGCAGGGAAGGAAGTGAGATTGGTTGGTAGCATTTGACAAGGTTCTGGAGGACCCAGAGGAGCCTAGATTTGGTGTGATTGGCATTTGTGTGTGTGTGTGTGTTAGTCACTTAGTCATGTCCAACTCTTTGAGACTCTGTGGACTGTAGCTCACCAGGCTTTTTGATCCATGTATTTCTCCAGGTCAGAATACTGGAGTGGGTTGTGATTCCCTTCTCCAGGGCATCTTCCTGACCCAGGGATCAAACCTGAGTTTCTTGCGTTGCAGGCAGATTCTTTACCATCTGAGCCACCAGAGAAGCCCGCGATTGGCAGTTCAGTTCAGTTCAGTTCAGTTGCTCAGTTGTGTCTGACTCTTTGCAACCTCGTGAATCGCAGCACGCCAGGCCTCCCTGTCCATCACCAACTCCCGGAGTTCACGCAAATTCATGTCCATCGAGTCGATGATGCCATCCTCTGTCGTCCCCTTCTCCTGCCCCCCAATCCCTCCCAGCATCAGAGTCTTTTCCAATGAGTCAACTCTTCACATGAGGTGGCCAAAGTACTGGAGTTTCAGCTTTACTATCATTCCTTCCAAAGAAATCCCAGGACAGTTAAGGAGCCCCAAAGAGCAACATGATGATGATACTGAGATTCTAGAATATTTAGTTGTTTATGAGCAGGAAGAGATGGAAGAAGAATGGGGAACTAGTAATGATACTGGTAACACTTTACATTTATATATTGCCTCCATGGCTGGCACTCAGTAAAGTTCTGTTTATGTAATCAGAGACCATTGTAGTAAGCTTGGTATGAGGTGATTAGCTGGAGAAAAATTGTACAGCAGATGACATAGTTCGCTCCTTCATATTTGGCTATATTTGGCTCTTATTTGGTTAAATAAGAAATAGCTCCAAGGACATCTTCTTCCTGAACTCTGCTTCCCAAAATGTGTCCTTGAAGCCTCTGGAGCTGGGGCTGTTGTCTGGCTCAGCTGGGCTGCTCAGCGCTTGCATGCTCGCTGCCAGGAACTAATGTCCTTGGGCCTCAGCTGGGGCGTGTCCCCAGTACAGCCATCTGGAAGGTCAGAGAAATTAGCCACTAGAATGTACCCATTAGTATTTCAAGAGGTTACAACCTGTCAGTGGAATCCCAAGCCTGGGAACTGCTTCTCTCACAGGGCTTTTCAAAGTTGGAACACGCTAACAGTTCTCTAGCACTGACTGCTCCCTTATTTGGACACTAAATTTTCAGGGTGAGATTAGACTTCTCCTTTGTTTTAGGAGAGTTTTTAAGGACCTGATATCCCTGTGAGTGATTTTCAGAGAGAGAATGTGACATCAGAGCCCTACCTTTCCTCCCCTTTTTCTTTCCTTGGCCTCCAGCCCACCCATTTAAGAGAGTGGGAAAGGTCCCCTGTCCACTCACCTCAGTCTTGGAGGAGGAAAATGGACAGCACATCCTGGAACCAAGAGTCCAGGATGGAGTGGCCTGGCTGCAGGGCTGGGGCAGGCCCACTTGAGGGCTTGTCTCTTGGCTTTGGGGAACTTACTATGGCCATTAACTTGGCAGAAATGTAGTTTATGAGTCCAGCTTCATGTGAGGGGCTGGGGATGGTGGTGCTGCTGAGGGGTGAAGAGTCTTCTGCGGCAACTTTGAGAGCATACTTCTTCCCTGCCAGCCTCCTAACATGGATGGCTGATTGTACTGCAAGCCCAGCTCTGTCAGCTTCTGCCTTTCCCTCTGAAGGTTGACCCCCATGAACCTCACAAAAGCAATTCAGCTCCTGGCAGTGACGTTGGATCCTATTGGAGGAAGGCGAAGGAAGGAGCAGGAAGGAGAAGAACATGTTTCTGTCAACAAAGGTGTGCTCTCACTAGTTGGAACGCGCCGTGAGATGGCTTTCAGCCCTTGGCTGATTACTGTGGGCTTAAATTGTGATGCCGTGTGTTGAAAAGGCTGTAAATCATAGAGACTGTGGGGCTGTGGAGTGAAGGTAGGGCATCCAACTGCAGTCACCAAGAACCCAAGGTGAAGGCTGGCCAAACTAGGGAATTGCTACTGCCCAGAAAGAAAGCACTTTGGGCAGTGGTAAGTGCTTTGCTTGCAGTATCTTATTTAATCTGCACAAGAATACTTCCGTGCTTAGAGCTGTCATCCCCACCTTAGAGTTAAGGAAGCTCAAGCCTCGAAAGCTTATTCACAGCTTGGTAGCTAGTTGAAGTAGAGTTGAAATTCATACCCTAGACTACTCTTTTCCCATTATTCCTTACAGAGGAAACAATGACTAACCACTAATTTTAATAAACATTCTATATCAGAAGAGTTACATATTTGCTGAAAAGTTGCAAAGATAATATATAGAGTTCCTGTCGGCCCGGCAAGCCATTCATTTTTTTCTTCCTCTTTTGGTCCATTTTATGAGGATTCATAGGGGTGAAGTACAGATTTGGAATAAGGACATTTTTTTCCACAAAGCTTCCAGCTTAGTGATTTTCAGCTAGAATTTTTGAAAGTCCATTCAAACATATTATTTCTTCCCCAGTTCTACCCTGTCTCAGTCCTGCTGGAAAGGACTAGACCTGGCTTTGCCATCTGGTTTCAGAGTCAAACACCCTACTCTGTTGACTTTCTCAGTAGAGATGGACAGCAGCTGAGCTTCTCAGAGGTAGGGAAGGCAGGTGGGTGTGGGGAGCATTTGCACCAGCTTGGCTTCTGGACCTTCTGCCTGACAGAGTTGTGACGGGGGGTGTTAGGAGTTTCAGCTGATGTTTCCTGGCCTGCAGCCAGAGCCCTCCCAAGGGACATGGGGAGAGTCTAGGCAGTGAGGCTTGTTTGCTTGGATGCTGTCCTGAAAATCTGTCCTTGTACGGTGCAGAATGGTTTGTGGTGGTCGCTGCTGTAGGCCTAGGCCTCAGGCTGCAAGCAGGCAGGCTGACTGTGGGCAGGATAATACCCGTGGGCAGCTGGTGTGCTTTGCTGGGTCCCAGGCATGTTGTCCATTTAAGGGAAAGGGGTCTGCGATCTCCTTGGCTCTGGGTGTGAATGGGCTGGCCTGAAATTTGCTCATGGCCTTTGCTGGATGTGCTTTTCAATGAGATCATTCCAGAATTACATTCCTGTGAAATTATATTTTGCTCAGGACGTGAAGCTGGATTTGTGTAAAAGCATTGGCACTAAAACTCCGGGCTCAGAGTGGGACAGAAATGAGAATTGAGATAAACAGACCTTTAGAAGGAAGGGAAGACAGAAGGAAAGAGAAAACAGTTGTTAAAGGATTTTGCATTTAAAATTGGTGCACTGTAAGCATACCAGGGAGTTGGGATTGCCACTCAGACCATGGAAAGGCAGAGGTGACGTGTGTTGTCCCAGCTGCCTGCGGCCCCAGGCACTGTGGGCTCAGCCGCCTACATCTCACTTTTCTCTCTTTGCTTTGTCTCTGTCTCTCTCTTTCTTGCACACACATATACAAGTGTATACACATACAGCCCCTTCATGCTGGCAGTGTGAGATGACCATATTCTGTATAATTCAGCCTTGAAATGCTGTCTAAACGCTGTTCTCTTGGCTCTGAATGTCCTTCTGTCCCTTTGCCCAGGTACGTCTAGTCACTCTCATTTGAGCATTGCTTTTCTAAAATTTATTGTTCTGCTCTCAGACAGTTATTTTCTGGCACCTCTGTGCTCTCAGTCCCCTTGTGTGTCCCACTCTTCCCGTACTTCTCATTTGGTATTGGAGGGCAAGGTATATTACCCTCCCCAGTGCCTGGTAAAGAATCAGATACTCATTAACTGATTGTAGAAGAGAGGAACCAAATGAGTGAAAAGTTGGGAACTGTAGGGAGGGCAAGCCACAGAATGTTGGCTAACATAGCATATGTGACCTTGGAGGCTGAGAGACTAGAGAGTTATACTTGCAAAAAGGGCACTTACATGTGTTCATGCAAGTGTGCACAAAAGCATGGGGAAGTTTGTGGAATGGTAAGATGGAAAGCCCGGTAAGTACCAGATTCCATGGGCAGACTGCGTACTTAGACTCACTCAGGTTAGATGCAGCTGCCCCCTGAGTAATCCTTGTGAAGCTGCACAAGGACAGAGAGGAAGGAGCTCTGGGTTTGGAATGGGAGGGTTCTGATGGTGATGCTAATAATGTTCTTAATGAAAACAACCACAGCATGAGTAATAACATAGTCGTCACACTGGACCAGACATTATTCCAGGTACTTTTCGTATTTTAGCCCTTTTATTCTTACAGTAAGCCAGATGAGGTCGTTAATTATTGACATACGAAGAACTGCACAGTAGTTTTACACCTGGTTCTGCACTTATGGGTTGAGTTACCCTGGGGGCAAGACAGCCTCCCTGAGCTAGTCTCCTTTGTTAAATGGAGAAAATACCTTTTGCGTTTAACCACTGGGGTTTGTTTGGCAGACTCAAATGAGCTAGCAATGAATGTTGTTTTGATAAGTCTAAAACTTTTAGACTCTGAAGGACTTGGAACTAGAGTTGAGGAAGAAGGGTAACTTGCATAGTAATTGTGGTGAGATATTGGGCTCATAAGTAAAGTGCGTGCTGCTCTGAGTACGGGCCGTGGTTGTACTTCACAGCTGCTCTGTGCGGGCCAGTGGCGGTAACATTGATTATATTTAGAATCAAGACTTGAGCTTCCATTAAAGAATCAAGAAACTAGTTCTCAATGGAACTAAATATAAATGTGAAATATCATTAGGGACAGATCTTAAGGGCTAACCAGGCCTTCCCTCCCAGCCAGAGAGGCAGTGGGGAAGCATGGTGGTCGGTGTTTGCAAGGGGGAGAATTATTCTGTTGAGCCCTTGGGAGCAGCGAGGCTTCTACAACTAGCGGCAGAGAGGCTGGCTCAGGGAGGTGGCCCATGTCGGCTCCCACAGCCCAGCCCCACAGCAGTGGACTGCAAGGTTCTGTGGGCTGGTGGATGTGACCCATTTTTCCTCAAGCGAGAGATAGGTAGAGAGTTTGAGAAGTTGCTTTAAATTGCTACGGCCTTGGTAATGGAGAGTATGTCCAGCAATGTGGTCCTTATTTGTGGATACTGGGTCCACAGAAATGCCAGCCCTTGGGGTTGGGATTGCACTGTGCTGAGCTGGGCAGTGGATGAGGAAGATTGGTGAAGGGAACAGAGGGGATAGCATCTCCATGTGCAGCCCGGGAAGAGCCATGTGGACCCCAGAGGCCTGTCACTAACTGTAGAGCCGAGCAACCTCCTCCGTGAGGTCTGAGCTCAGAGTGCCTCCAGCCTGACAGTTGCCTGGATGGGCTGTGATGCCTGTGTGAATAATTATAGGTCATGAAACAGAACCATAGTCAGCTACATCCCTCAGAAATGCCTAATTGTAGGCTACAAATGTGAAAATACACAAGAGCTTAGACACATGTCATACCTCATTACAGAGAGCTCTGGCATGAGTCAGATGTGACTTGGGTGGCTCTTTGTGTGTCAAGAACTGCTTGGTGGGCATGCTGGCTGGCCCAGAAGAAGGGAGGAGGCATCTTCCCCATGCATCCCTTAGGAGACTGGGAACTTAGGGAAGGGGGAGAAATATGTGCTGTGCCCACAGCTTGCTCTTCATTTGTGCACTTACATGGTTAAAAACCTGCAGTTACCCAAGGTAGGTTTGATTCCTCTTTAGGAATTGTCTTCAGCACCAGTTTGCAAACCGCTTTAGAAAATGTCACAGTTGAGTCTTGGGATCTTTGGCATTTGTGTCTGATGTTTTTGCATTCAACTATTCCTTTTTAAAAAAACATTGGAGTGTAACTGCTTTACAATATTGTGTTACTTTCTGCTGTACAAATCGTGAATCAGCCATATGTATACATACACTCCCTGCCCCTGAGCCTCTCTCCCACCCCCACCACATTCCACCCCTCTAGGTCATCACAGAGCACTGAGCCGAGCTCCCTGCGTGATACACCAGCTTCCGCTAGCCCTCTGTTTCACACAGGCTCGTGTATTTATGTCAGTGGCACTCCCTCAGTCTGTCCCACCCTCTCCTTCCTCCTCTGTGACCTCAAGTCTCTTCGCTACGTCTGTGTTTCTATTCCTATTCCTGCAAATAGGTTTATCTGTGCCATTTTTCTAGATTCCATATATGGCAGGGTATAACTATTCCTCACTCCTGAAGGCCTGTGATGCATGCTGCTAAGTTGCTTCAGTCGTGTCCGACTCTGTGCAACCCCATAGACGGCAGCCCACCAGGCTCTCCGTCCCTGGGATTCTCCAGGCAAGAACACGGGAGTGGGTTGCCATTTCCTTCTCCAATGCATGAAAGTGAAAAGTGAAAGTGAAGTCACTGAGTTGTGTCCAACTCTCAGCGACCCCATGGACTGCAGCCTACCATGCTCCTCCGTCCATGGGATTTTCCAGGCAAGAGTACTGCAGTGGGGTGCCATTGCCTTCTCCCCTGTGATGCATAGCAGTTTGTAAATTGCTGGCATCCAGGTCTGAAGCAGTGGTGCAAGGACTCAGGGAAGCAGGGCACCTTGTTGGCACGCTCTCAGTGCCCAGTGTTGGCATACCTGCTGAGTTCTATACGCCTCCATTCTCAATTACCTGTGCACTTGTGGGGGCAAGTAAAGTGGGTTAGCACAAGGATTCTTAAGAGTGAGTCTGTGAGGAACTTTGGGCACTTGTGAACCTCCTAAACTGGTAGAAGTTTCTGTTCTTAGAAATTTTCTGTGGAGGTTCTTGGTGTTTATTAGATACTGGGAGGGGTCTGGGACCTCAAACAGTTGTACTCTTAAGAAGCAGAGATTTCGGGAATTCCTTGGCTGTCCAGTGGCTAGGGAACCTCCATGCTTTCACTGCTGAGGGTACGGGTTCAGTCCCTGGTTGGGGAATCTAAGATCCCACAAGCCATGTGGCATGGCCAAAAAAATAAATTAACCTAAATTAAATTATATTAAAAAACTGGAGATTTGGGACAGTCTCAGTATGCACCCTTTTGATATCAAAGCTCCACAGGTTACTTGACAGTTACTGCTGCTTTTGACCCAAGGTACTTTTCTCTGGTTTGCACTCTTTTTGTCCTATGGCTCTGAATGAGTTAGCATCCTTAATGGATGCAGATTTTCCTTCAGAGAAAATTCAGATAATGTTCCAAAGTTTCTGAGGGCAATTGCCAAATAGGAATTTTAGGAATGTTTTGAGAATGTATTGGAATAAACATTCAGGCCTCGAAGGACTACCCTGGAGAGGAGAATGTCTGTGTATATTGTGTATCTGGTATATTGCATATCATAGTTGTTAAATCATCCGTTTTGTTACCTTTAGTTTCATTACCTTTAGTTCATACCCTCAGAAGTTGGAACCAAGTCTGTGTCCCCAGTACAACCTGGAAGATCTTGGAATTCTTTCCTTGCAAGATAATAGTGTGAGGCTGATGGGGACATTTTAAGTTCCTTAGAGAAGTGAGGGTATCTGAAATACCCCAGGTTGCCTAACTGGACCGTACTGACTTATTGCTGGGCTGAGGGAGCCCTGGTTTACATAGGAGCCTACTTTGTCTTGTCTGGGGTGCTTGGGGGTCTTTGATAAAATGCCCAGCTGGGTTGGGCTGGTCTGGTTCAGCAACTGGGCTATTTCTGCCTGGGGCCTCTCCCCTGGCTGAAGGTAGCCTTAGCTTGGTCCAGATTTCCAGGCTTGTGAACAGTAGCAGTAGTGGCGGGTGGGGTTTATCTATTAGGGTCCTGTTTCCTCTCAGTTTAAAATATCTTAGTCATCTCTGAAAATGAAGGATTCTCAAGAGCAGAAGGGATCTTACATGCTATCTGTGCCAGTCTACAAAGCAGGGGGAGAGGAAGACTAACCTTATCTACTTCCGTCACCCTTGTAGTGAGTGGCATGTGGTAGGGATTCAAAAATACTAATCGAGTGAATGAGTAAGCACCAGCTTCAAGCAGACCATTGTCCTTGCTTCATTAGTTCCTTTATTTCACAAATATTAATAAGCTCCTACTATGTGCCACTGGGGTATACCATAGTGACGCCAACCGTCTTTGTCCTCAGGAGCCTAGTCTGTAATTTAGAAGTGAGGAATTAAAAAGAACTTATTGTCTGTAATTGAAATTTAAGAATAAAGTGTTCTCATTTTGGCCATTCTGGATCTTCTCATTGTTTAAGATCTCTTTGGGGGACCACAGATAACATGTCTAATCCCTTTTTCACATGAGGGCCTTTCAGAATTCTCAAGGCAATTTTCAGCTTCGCCCATCCTCAGTCTTCTCTTCTCCAGGGTAAACATTCTCGGTTCTTTAGTCGTTTCTCCTGTGACATGCCTGTGAATGCCTTGTCCATCCTGGTCCTCAGGATGCTTCCAAACTGAGTCTGTCCCTCAGACAGTGTGGAGTCCAAAGCCAAGGCAGTTTCACAAATGCTAATTTCCAAGGAACGTTCCAGCCTGGAGCTTTTCCTGCATTTCAGCTTTGCTCTGCTCACCCTGGGCTCAGACGTCGGATAATGGAAAGAGAAAGTTCTAAACTTGGCCAGACTGAGAAGATCTTCATATTTGGCTAATCCTGGAATTAAAAACTTTTGTCTCTGTTCTGTCCTAGCCCCACTACCCCACCCCACTCCCCTTGGTGTAGATGACTCTGCACACAGCCTTGCTGCCAGTGGCTTGCTTGCCTTTCATTTTCTGGAGCCAGTGCCCTTCATTACCAGGGAAATTAGCATGAAAAAGCAAATTCCAGTTCTATGACTTTATGCAGTTTAAGCCCTTTATCACATTCTCTAACCCCACTCCCTACTGAAAATGATAAAAGTTGGAGTCTTGTGACATCACAACAGTTGGCTGTTGTATCAACAGCTCTGATGTCACCAACAGAGGATTATGACTTCAAGGAAGAATAGAGGGAGGGAATGTATCAGACCAGAAGCCCCCAGGGTGGTGGTGGGGCTGGGGGAGACTAGCAGGACACAAAGGCATAATTTTCATGTAAATCTTCACCCAAAAGCCCAGTTGGCCTTTCAGCGGCTGGGCTGCCCGTGGAATCCCTCTTCCAGATTCCCATCACTCCCTCCCTCTGTGGATTAATGGTTTGGTTTGTGGGCATTGCTCAAGTCTGAGCGTGTGTGGAAGTCCCCTGCTGGCCTGCTGGCTTCTGGGCTGGCTTGGGGTTTTATTCATGAGGTTCCTGCTGAGTATAATTTTTCAAGGAGGGAGTTCAGAGGGGAGCCCGGGAGCCTGGGGTAAAGCTAATGCAGATGTGGGCAGCCTCTGAGCTGAGGGAGCTGGGTGCAGCCTCATCTCTCCAGGCAGAGGGGCAGCTGTTCTGTCAGCTGTGGGGGAAGCCTGCGCGTGCCGTCCACAGGCCTGAGAGCTAGCTGCCCACATGCTGCTGGGGCAGGTTGGGTCCACCCTGAGCTCCTCCATGGCTCCTTGATACAGAGACTTAAAAACACCTGCTGCAGAGGTTCCCAAACTCCCTCAGTTTGTGGGTCTTTAGTGCTGAAGTAATTTTTCACAATGCTCAGAGGCAGAATATTTTTATGAAATATTTAAGTGTAAATAATTTAGTAAGTGCTTATACATCCTAATAACTGAGTAGCCATTTGAAAAACATTATATATATAAATTGAAAGGAAAAATGTTTTTAGAGGAGGGTTGGGGGATTGGTGAAATAGGTGCAAGGGATTAAGAGGTACAAATCTCCACTTATCTGATAAGTAAGTCATGAGGATGTAATATACAGCATAAGGAATATAGTCAATAATATTGTAATAACTTGTATAGGACTGGATTTATCATGGTGATCATAACATATACAAATATCAAATCACTACCTAGCATGCCTGAACCTAGCCTAATATTGTACATCCATTTCAATTAAAAATATTTGTATTTCATTCTCAAATAGCCATAGTCACTAACAAATGGGATGTACTGGGCACTGCACAATATCTCACGTGTTGGAACTGCACTGGATATTGCCATCCCCATTTCCTGTTCCACATTGCTTTTCACACGGTTACTGCTTTTTAATCACAGCAGCTGCTGAAAACCCAGCTTCACAAAGAAATGACATCATCGAAAAGAATGTAGTGCAATCTCATGTTAAAACTCATGGGATATCCGACAAATGTTGAATATTGCCCTTGTTTCCCTCAAAAATTTGAAATATCTTGCAGCACCCTCTGTGAGTTCCCTGTAGTACTCTTGGGCACCTCTGCACACAGTTTGAGAACCACAGAAGCCAAATAGCACTTGCTTCATTTAAAGGAGGAAAAAGGCCAGTTCTGTCTCCATCATAACCTTTAATGCAGTTGGGTAGATGGATGGACAAATGCCCCTCATCTTCAGTCTCAGCTCCTGCTAGACTGTATAGGAGAAGGCTTTTATTTTACCAGGGTCTGTGTTTGTGAGTGCCTCTGTCCCTTGGTGGGGAAGAATGATAAAGAGAAATGACTTGAAGAACAGCAAAAGAGGAGCATCTCTTTCATTTATTTACCATGGCCATGCCACACAGCATGTGGGATCTTACTAGTTCCCTGACCAGGGGTCGAACCCACGGCCTTGTACTGGGAGCATGAAGTCTTAACCACTGGACCACCAGGAAAGTCCTTTTTACGTTTATGTTTTGTTGATTCAGGGCCCTATGAACTAAATGGCTTAAAGAAAATGGGATTTTAACACCAAAATTTGGGGGCCGGGCATGAGACTACTGCCATTTCTAACTCTATCCAGATAGAGCTGGGCTGCAGGAGTGTACTCGGGATGGAGGATGGCTTCCTGCCACAAGATATGACAGAGACCAAGGGACTTATGCTCTGGTTTCCGTTACAGAGCTTAGTGCCAAACTCTCCAGACTCTGGGGTCTACACTTACTATAAAACCCTGGGCAAATTACTTAGCTTGAGCCTCGGTTTCTTCCTCCATAAAATAGAGATAATGACAGCTAGATTAAATGAGATAAATGTGTACTTAGAACAACCAAGCCTGGTTGTGTACATACACTTTCTTCTACTCCTTCTAAGACTGGGACTTTTATCCAAAGGGAGATTCAGCCCCAGTGATCTGGCCAAGATCTGCAGTTTGAGAGTTACTCAACTTCTAGATAACTTTGCTTTGTGTACCTAATGCTCCCATTCTGCTGAGTTCTATAATCTGTGTACCTGCTCTGAAGTTTCCTTTTTGCTCTCTAAATGGCATTTTTTAAATGAACAGAGTTCTTATTTAGTGTAATCTGATTGATCAAGGTTTTCCATTATGGTAATCTGAACAATCAAGGTTTTCCATTATGGTTATTGCTTTTGTCCTGTTCTTGCTCCAAGGTCTCCTTGGCTTTTGCTCACAGTTTTCCTTCTGCGAGCAGCAACATTCTTCCTCTGTTTTCTTTGTCTTCAACAAGTCCTACAAGACTCAGCCCAGAGTCACTTCCTGTCTCCTCCAGAACCCTCTCCTGCATCTGTCGTGTCCACCTGGTTAGGTGTCTTTCTCCTTGCTCTCAGAGCTCTGTGTCCATACGTCTATCAGAGCTCTTGTTCCATTAGTACCCATGTCTTTCCTTTACTTGACCGTCTCAGGCAGGATGGAGAGCTCCTCAAGGGCGAGGACCAGGGTATAGCACAGTGGCTGAGGGGCCTGGCCAGGAAGATGCCCTGGAAGGGTTCAAGTGAGTAAACAAATGAAAGTCTCAGATGCCATGCGTGTCTCTCCTTCTGCTTCTCTTATGATATTTCCCCAGCCTTTCATGACCTCTGCCCTCTTTTGATGAGCATAAAGATCTTCCAGGCAGATGGTAAAATGCTACCCCGAGACCGTGCTTCAGATTGAGAGTTAACTACATTACAGTGCTTCAGAGAGGGCTGATCAGTGGTGTCCCAAGCAGCAGACATCAGGATAGAAAAGCCCTGTCATTCATTAAGCCCCAGAGAAAGGATCTTTGTGTTTTATAACAGGAAAATCATTGTAATCTTTGCAGAGAGCAACTTCAGTTCTGGGGCTGAAGCCATTCCTGATCTGAATCTGTTCAGAGGTGTTCAGAGGACGTGACTCCCTTCTGAATGTTTTGAGTGGATGTGTTTTGCTGCAGGTGGGTCAGAGTCTGAACTGGGAAGGCTGGTGGTGTTGGAAGATGGGCCTGGACAGATGGGCCTTCTTTCTGGAAGAAGGAAAACAGTGAGCAAAAGCCAAGGAGACCTTGGAGCAAGAACAGGGTGAAAAGCAATAACCATAATGGAAAACCTTGACCAAGCTGCTCACTCTGTCCGGTATGGCCACTCTGAACTGGTGGCAAATGTTTTTTTCATTAAAATGTATTTATTGATTGGATTTCCCTGGTGGTCCAGTGGTTAAGAAGCTGCCTGCCGTTGCAGGGTAGATGGGTTCGATCCCCACGTGCCGTGAAGCAGCTAAGCCCCTGTGCCACCACTGAGGCCCTAGAGCCTGTGCTCTGCAACAAGAGAGGTCAGCACAATGAGAAGCTGGTGCATGGCGACTGCAGAGTAGCCCCTGTGTGCCGCAACTAGAGAAAGCCTGCAGGCAGCAATGAAGACCCAGCATAGCCATAAATAAATCATTTTTAAAGTATTGATTGAGGGCCTATTGTGTGCCAGAGTCTGTCCTAAGCATTAGGGATACAGCTATAAACAAAACCCCCAAATCCCTAGGCTCATGGAGCTTATACAGACATAATAAATAAATGGAAAAGAAGAGTAGTTGTGTTGGATGGTGATGAATGTTATGGAGAAGGGTAAAACAGGAGAAGGGAGACTAGGATGGCTGAGGGGATAGTAGGGTGGAGGAAGGGTTTTTAATATAGTAATTTCTTAATACTAAATTTTATAGTGTGATCTAGATGAATTTTCACTAAGAAGGTGATGTCTGTCCAAAGACCTGGGAGGTGAGAGAGGAACCTCTTTTGGGGAGAATGTTCTAGTTACAGGGGACAGTGGCTGTGGAAGCCTGGAGTTGGAATGTGCCTGGTGTATTTGAGGAAATAATAAGGAAGATGTGGCTGGTGGGGAAAGAGTAAAGGGCAGGAGTAGTTGAAATCAGATTGGAAGTATAGAGACCTAGAGGATGAAGACCTTGTAGACTGTTGTGAACATTTTGGCTCTTACTTTGAGTGATTGGGATCCATGTTAGGGTTTTGCCAGAGAAGTGGCAAGATCTGCACTGTTGCTGGTGATAGGTGCATCTGATGATGGTAGCTTATTGAGGGTCTGTTCTCATTGTTTCTGTTTTTTTTTCAATGGAATGGGAAACAAGAAAAGAGAGTGAGGACAAGGGAAGAGGTCTTGAGGCTGAGAGTTGGGGGAATGCCAGAGACTTCAAGTATGTTACCTCTTGGTTCTGAGTATTCTTTGTATTTTATATATGGCTTCTCGCTGGTTTTGATGTTCTCATGATAGAGGCAGAGTATTCTCCCTATACTACAGATAGGAAAATGAAGGTATTGAGACTTCCGCAGCCCCTGTAGCCCTTACCACTTCTGAGAAAGTTGACTTGTGGGTGGTGTGTTTTTCTGGAGCAGGGCAGGCATCTTGCCATCGGTCAGGTTGAGTTCAGCTAGGCTGGAGAGGATGGGAAGGTGAGAATGAGGTTAAGATTTAGGATCAGGAAAGGCTTCAGAAAGAAGTTGACATTTGAACGGGATATTTAAGAAAGAGTGGGGATGGAGGACTTCACGATGGAAGGAATTGATTGAATAAAAGCTTAGAGGCATAAACATTCCTGGCATGTGCAGGAAATGGCATTTAGTCTGCTGTGACTGGCAGAGGGAAGGCCTTGGTATGAGCTAGGTCTGTGGCCTTGGAATCCACAACATGTTTATAGGACCCACAAGGTTCTTCTTGCCAGGGAGGAAGAGGGCAGGCCTTTGTGGGGCAGGCCTCCATTCTCCAGACGGAGCAGGCTCCATTGTCCTGGCAGAGCTGGGTTAAGGTCCTTGCTAAGAAGCTGAGTTTCCAGACTGGCAGAAACAGCTATGTAAAGGTTTATTAAACTGTCTTGGAAGCAACCAGATTTCCTTTGGCCTGGAATTGCCTAACAAGCCCTCAGCCCATTTTAGGCTTTCAGGAAACATTTAAACCCAGCTTCAAACCTCCACAAAATCAGTACTGAAGTGGAGAAGGACCATCTGGCAGGAAAAGGGACTGAAAATGGCTGAGGTTGAAAACCCCAACTTAAAGGCCTTTTGAGGAGGAGAGTTGGGAAAGAGGATGTGGGAGTGATAAGTGGACAGTGAGGAGATGGATAGAGAGCTTGACTTTTTTTGGTTATTATTCAACAACAAAAATAATATTTTTTGTGACTGGTTGAGGAGGATTTCAGCCTCATAGGGACCAGTAAAAACACTCGGCAATTCTTCTGATCTGCCAGCAAAACAAATCTTGGTCCCTCTCCACTTGACCAGGCTCATAATCCCCTTGACAGTTTTGCTCGAAGGGCTTTCTGGACCTAGAGCCCCAGAACCTGGGGCTGGAATGGAAAAGATCCAAGGTACCAGGTATGTAGAGGTACTGATGGAGAAAAAGGGTCTGGTGTTTTGGAGAGAATTAGGGGATCAGCTTGAGAAAAACCTTGCTGGCTTCCTTGTGATAGCTTTTGATGCCTAGCACCCAGTCTTTGAGCCCACTTTCTCCCCTTTCCCTTGTAGCTGCTTGATTTTAGGTACAACAGAACTGAAGACAAGGTTGTGGGCAGATAACCAGTGAGAAATGAGTCAGGAAAGGAAGGGAGGAGAAGAGGGGGTGGAGGAGGAGAAAGCCAGCGTGGAGTGAGATGAAGGCAGGTTTCCCAGGAACAGTCTCTCTTCCTGGGTGTGTTGAATGAACTGTTACTGCAGGAGCGACCCGGATGGTACCAGGGGCACTTGTGAGGAGACTGAGACTCCTGCGGGAGAGGGGACTGGCTGAGGAGTGGGGCAGGTGGGGAGGCCTGCTGGTGACAGCCCAACTGGGTGACAGCCATAGTTGGAAAACGCCCTTTGATTGGTCGTACAGCCACCAGGACTGTGGGGAGTGAAGGAGTGCATCTTACAGAGAATGGCCAGTGCTCGACTTTCTCGCGCCCTTTGTCTTCCTGGCCTTTGCCTCCTTGGGGGCCCACTTTTGCCATCAGTTAGCAAATCAGTTAACATTTGCGGGCCTTTTAGGTGAAGAACTCTCTGCTCGGTACTGAGGATTGTTCAAAACGTGATAAGTACCTCCACACCCCTTTCTCAACCGTGTGGGGTCAGAGCGGGCCAGGGTGTCAGGAGACCTGGGAGATGGCTATGAATGTCCTAGGAGGGCCCGGGAACAAAGAGACTGTGGAGGTGAGCTGCTGCAACAAGGCCTGAGCTGTCAATCTGGGCAGAACTCTGAAAGATAAATGAAGCACTTCCCGCCTTAGCCCACTCCAGGGACACCTACAAAACCTCACTCTGTAGAGAGGTCTGGCTTGAGTAGGTAAAAGGAACTCTTTCTAATGATGACCCTTCCTGAAGCTTAAGTGCCAATGTTGGTTGCTGAGACTCTTGGAGAAAGAAATTAAAGATGTAGGCCCTTCTCTGGGGGAGCTGCCAGTCTGATACTTATCTTCTTGGTCTAGAATGAAGAAGGGCTTCAGGGGGTAGTCAGTAAGAAGGTGGGGGGTGGTCTGGTGGGTGTTCCCTGGGCAGGGTGAGTAGCGGGTTGACCCCAGGGCAGTCAGACCACAACTGTCCAGAGCCAGATTGGGCTAAACCCAGGTTCTCAGGACACACAGAGCTCAGTTTCCTTGCCTGCCTTCTCCTTCCCTGTGGGCTGCTTCCTAAGCTATTACTTCCACACGAGAGTTTGCATAAGAGATTAGTGGAATGTCAATTCAGCAGAAATTCCCTCGTGTGGTTTAGAGGTTTCCTTTGTGGAGGCTCCCGACTTCTTACCTGGACCAGCAGAGCAGAGAGCTGGGCAGTGTTTGTGTTTTCTCTCGATGGCGACTTGAACCCAGCAGATCGGGAGGCCTCCCTCCACACGCGTGCATCTGTTCTCAGCACTCTCGGGGTTCAGACGTCTCCTTCTCAGGTATGAGGCACACGGTCATGTCCAAAACTAGGCCTGCGGAAAAGTACCATGCAGACATTTAGAAAAGTCACCTAACCAGGGTGATTGGAAGGTTCATTCTTAGAGGCTGGTCACCCCTCAGAAGGAGCCCCCTTCAGACACTGACCTCTAAGGGATTCCTCTAGGGCCGTGGGGAGAGCACCTGTGAGCCGGGTGGTGAGACTGGACTGTAGGGAGAGAGAGCCCTAAGGGAGCAGGAGAGAGAACTGCAGGATGCAGGCTGGCCTGAGCCGCAGCAGGGAGCCCTGAGGCTCTCTCCTCCAGTGGAGTTCTGGGGATAGATGGGGGGCTTCCAGGGGCCAGAATCAGCTCCTCCCTGCCCTGCACAAGCCCCGCCCTCTGGGAGGCTTCGCATGGCTGCTCGCAGGGCAGTGCCCCCAACCTTCCCTGCTGGGATGGGGGACACAGCACTTAACTGCCGACTGGGAGAGTCAGATCACTGAGCCAAGCAAAGCTGGCCACCTGTCACCGTTGGATGGGGAGAGACAGCGGTAAATTGGAGAGGGCTTGCTACATCTAAAGGGACTGCCAGCTGCTGCCATATAGAAATACAGAAATGATAGCAGATGTTTCAGGAGAATCCAGCATCTGAATTTTTATTTGCATTTTGTTTATATTCACCCAATTCAACTTAAAAATAAATAAATAAAGGGAAGGCCAAATAAGACATACTTTTGTTGTTGCAAACCACCAGTTTATAAACCATCAGTTATAAACTGTTGTTCCCAGGAGTTTGAAAGGGAGGGGAAGTGAGGAAAAGCGTTGTTAGCTACCAGGAGCAGGTGGCAGGAAGAGCGGCTTTGAGATACAGGAACTCAGCACACTGAAGACTGAGGACCCTGTGTAGGGCAGATGTTGATGATGCTTTTACTGGATCCCATGATGTGCCTGCTTCTCTGTTGAGGGTCAGTGGTTCTTTGCAGGTGGAAGAAGCTGGGGGTGGGAGGAGGAAAGGGTACCTAGTCATAGCTGGGCAGACTCTTGGGAAGGTGGTCAGTAGTGACCCTTCAAACCTTTACAAGCTCTCAGCATCTGGTAGGACACAGTTTTTCACACAGGTCCATAAGACCAGCCTGAAATGCTTGCTGAACATGCAGATTCCTAGGCCCCATTCAAGAGGGAGAGATGGGGCCTGTGACTCTGCATTTTTTTTTTTTTTTTTTTAAAATCACCCCTGTCAATGTTAAGGAAAGTAAGTAGATGGTGGACTCAGAGCTGAGTCAATGTTCCTGCCCTGTTCCTTCACCGGGTGAGTGATCTCAGGCCAGTCTTTTAATCTCTCTGAACCTGCATTTCCTGATTGGAAAGTTATCACTGTTTCGCAGAATGGTGAGAGCTGAACTAGAAGATGAGTGGAGGTCATGCATAGACCTGCCTCAGGGCTGTGACGCTGGTGCAGGCCACCTGGGCTCCAACTCCTGCCTTGCCACTTTCTAGCCGTGTGACATGGGATGAGCGATTTAACTGCTGTGTACCTTGGTTTCCTTGGTGGTGGTGGTGGTGGTTTAGTCACTAAGTCTTGACTGACTCTTGTGACCTCATGGACCTCTGTCCATGGGATTCTCCAGGCAAGAACATTGGAGTGGGTTGCCATTTCCTTCTCCACTGGTTTCCTTGGTAACATGTAAATAATAATAGCACCCACTCTGTAGAGCTGCCACAGGGATTAAATTATTTGATCCTTTAAAATGCTTTTAAATTTAGCTATTCTATAAAGAATCTAGCATAACCTTTCATAATAAATGCATCTCTTTTTTTAGGTCACAAATAGGTTAACCCTTACTTTCAAATGTCACCTCTCTATAAGGCCTTCTTGAAGTCTACTTTTTCATTTGCTTTTCTCCCTTTACAGTTAGCTCCTCCAGGGTAAGGACTGTATCTGTTCGTTTGTATTTATTTATTAAAAATTTTAATATTTCCTAATTTGGCTGTGCTGGGTCTTAGTTGCAGTGTCCAAACTCTCAGTCATGGCATGTGGGGTCTAGTTCCCTGACCAGGGATTGAACCAGGCACCCTGCTTGGGAACATCGAGTCTTAGCCACTGAACCACCAGGGAAGCCCCCATTTTTATATCCTATTACTTTGCACAGTGTCTGGCATAGAGTCACTGGATTGAGTGGCAGTATCGGGGAGTCTGAAAAATGATGAACCTAGCTTGGGAATGGAGAAAGCGACTTCCAAATACCCAGAGAAGCATGATCTGGAAGAAAAGTGATTTATCAAGGTTCACTGTGTCTGAATTACAATTACATGAGGTAGGTCATGTTATTATTGCTCTTACGGTGAGAAAGTTGAGTCTTCAAAACTCAGGTGTGCAATGACCCTTGATAGCATTAGCTAGACTCCAGGTCAGGTGTTCCTCGCACTACCCTTGAGATCCCAGGACTGTGATTTCTGTCTCAGGGCAGAGACTGTAGAGGAGTTCTAGTGTGCCTTGTTGTGTTGCCATCTTTGGGTTGTAAGTCTTCAGATAGTTGTCTATAACTTGTCAGAGCTGGGTTTTTGAGCAGTTCGGGATTGGTGGTAGATCCTACTTGAACAATTTCATTTTCCAAACATGTAGTTTTGGGCTGAATTTTAGTGAAACAGCCTCTCATCCCCCTGGCTTCTCTGCTCTTCTTCCCAGTGGGTGTTTCATTTGCTTGGGAGTGTCTTCTCTCCTTGCAGCCAGACCAGCCAAAGGAGTCAGGCAGAGAGCGTCGCTGGGAGTCTGGGCTGGCTCTCAGGGCCTCGAGGGAAGGCCCCAGGAAGCCAGCCAGGCAGAGCGTTCAAGTCTGCACTTCACGTGTAAAGGGTTAGCCTGGTCCTCAGCTTCTCAAGCCGCTGGATTATTCCCTGAGCCTGAGAGACTTGGCTGGAGAGAGCAGGTGGCGGGAGCACCGTGAGTAGGCACCTCTGCCTGAGTGGGCCCTCCCGGTTTTCTCTCAGTGGTGCCTGCTCACGATGCCTCGCCTCCTGGGCCACTGCTGGGTACAGCAGCTGTGCTTCTGCGGGCATGTGACCAAGGGGCACTGCCATGGGCCTGGTGGCAGTTTTGATCCACTCCTTTCTTGGTTGCATCTTCACAGACTTTTTCTTTTTGGCTCCAGCAAATACCACAGTTATCTGCACTTCCCCCTTTTTCTAGTTGGCTCTTGGTTCTCCTGTTACAGTTTTTCAGAGCAGTGGGTCCATCCTTCTTAGATCAGAAATTCAGGGAAGGAAAGAATATATTTTTCATCATGTTCTTTTAATGTATTTCAGTTTCTGTTCTTTCCACAAACCTTCTGTCCTCCCCCTGAGGGCCTGCCCTGAAGCTGGTAGAGCATGTCCAGCGCTGTTATGGTGGGTTCTGATGATTGCTGTGACCGTCGTTACCATGGGCACAGTTGAAAGCTGATGCTTAACGAGTTGATTCCTTGTTTCACTGTGTTCCCTCAGGACCCCAAGAACTGGCCTGAGAAAGCTTCCAGGGGCTGCCTCTCCTTTCCCTTCTTTCTGTTTAACACACAGAGCCATCGAACAAGCTCTTAACTTGGCCCTGGGCTGGGACAGGTAAAGGACATCTCTTGAGCGCCAGTGTGCATGAAGGATAAAAGTGAGGCTCAGGGTTTTCCTTTTTTCTGAAAGCTTCTATAGTATTCACTGTGGGAGGGATGTTTCACCGCTGTCACCTACAGCTGCTTCCCTCCCTTTCTAATTCCCACTTCACTCACTACCATCATCACCAGAACAACAGCCATGAGAGTTTATGCTAAGGCAGTGTTTCAACATTTCATGTTGAAACTAGGAAAGAATTATAAATGATATCAAGAATGTGGGTTTGGCTTGTTTTTATCATTGAGACCAATCACTTATTTGCACCAAGGTAATAAATAAGATACTGTCCAGGATTAAGGTCATTCAGTTCAGTTCAGTTCAGTCGCTCAGTTATGTCTGACTCTGCGACCGCATGAATCGCAGCACGCCAGGCCTCCCTGTCCATCACCAGCTCCCGGAGTTCACTCAGACTCATGTCCATTGAGTCGGTGATGCCATCCAGCCATCTCATCCTCTGTCGTCCCCTTCTCCTCCTGCCCCCAATCCCTCCCAGCATCAGAGTCTTTTCCAATGAGTCAGCTCTTCGCATGAGATGGCCAAAGTACTGGAGTTTCAGCTTTAGCATCATTCCTGATCTCCTTCAGAATGGACTGGTTGGATCTCCTTGCAGTCCAAGGGACTCTCAAGAGTCTTCTCCAACACCACAGTTCAAAAGCATCAATTCTTTGGCACTCAGCTTTCTTCACAGTCCAACTCTCACATCCATATGTGACTACTGGAAAAACCATAGCCTTGACTAGACGGACCTTAGTCGGCAAAGTAATATCTCTGCTTTTGAATATGCTGTCTAGGTTGATCATAACTTTTCTTCCAAGGAGTAAGCGTCTTTTAATTTCATGGCTGCAGTCACCACCTGCAGTGATTTTGGAGCCCCCAAATAAAGTCTGACACTGTTTCCACTGTTTCCCCATCTATTTCCCATGAAGTGATGGGACCAGATGCCATGATCTTCGTTTTCTGAATGTTGAGCTTTAAGCCAACTTGTTCCCTCTCCTCTTTCACTTTCATCAAGAGGCTTTTTAGTTCCTCTTCACTTTTTGCCATAAAGGTGGTGTCATCTGCATATCTGAGGTTATTGATATTTCTCCCGGCAATCTTGATTCCAGCTGGTGCTTCTTCCAGTCCAGCATTTCTCATGATGTACTCTGCATGTAAGTTAAATAAGCAGGGTGACAATATACAGCCTTGATGTACTACTTTTCCTGTTTGGAACCAGTCTGTTGTTCCATGTCCAGTTCTAACTGTTGCTTCCTGACCTGCATATAGGTTTCTCAAGAGGCATGTCGGGTGGTCTGGTATTCCCATCTCTTTCAGAATTTTCCACAGTTTATTGTGATCTGCACAGTCAAATGGTTTGGCATAGTGAAAACAGCAGAAGTAGATGTTTTTCTGAAACTTTCTTGCTTTTTCCATGATCCAGCGGATGTTGGCAATTTGATCTCTGGTTCCTCTGCCTTTTCTAAAACCAGCTTGAATATCTGGAAGTTCATGGTTCACGCATTGCTGAAGCCATATCCAATGATGCTTCATTTTTGTCAGTGTGATGAGAATGCCAATCAGAGTGAGAGAACTGTTGTTTCTATTTGCTTTTAACTTTTCCCTGAAGGTGATGTTAGCCCAGAACAGAGTGCACATTCATATTGAAAATATATTTGGTACATCAATTATTGCTGTGTCACATCCACTCTCCAAGGCACTTAAATTTTTTTAAGTTTTTTTTTAACATCTACATTGAGATATAATTCACATGCTGTAAAATTCACCCCTGTAAAGTGTACAATTCATTTTTTTAAATTTATTTGTAGAGTTATATAACCATCACCACTAATTCCAGAACTTTTTTTCATACCCCAAAAGAAACACCATATTCATAGGAGTCACTCCCCATTCTGTCACCCTAAACCCAACTTTGAGCCACCACTAATTTTATATCTCTGTAGACTTGTCTATTCTGGACATTTCATAAAACTGGCATCAGGGTTCATCCATGAAGAAAGTATCTTTTATGTCTGAATAATATTCCATTTTCTGGATATACCACATTAAAAAGAATCTTCTGGCCACTCCATGTGGCATGTAGGGTCTTATTTCTGCCACCAGGGATGGAATCCCTGCCCCCTGCATTGGTAGCTTGGAGTCTTAACTACTGGACCATGGGAAAGTCCCACATTTGCCAATGCAATCATCCATTGATGGACACTTGGGTTTCCACTTTTTGGTTTTTATGAACATTAGTACAAGTATTTGTGTGGACATGATTTCCTTTCTCATGGCTATATATCCAGGAGTGAGTCATGCTGGGTCATGTGGTAACTATATATCACTTTTTGGGGAACTACCAACTGTTTTTCAAAGTGGCAGCACAATTTTATATTCCCACCAGCAGTGAATGAAGGTTCTAATTTCTCCACAGTCTCACAGTCTAACTAATGCTTGTTTTTATCGTTTTTATTGTAGTCATTCTGGTGGTGTGAAGTAATATTGGGTTGACCAAAAGCTTCATTTGGGGTTTCCCATAAGATGTTACAAAAAACCTGAATGAACTTTTGGCCAACCAATACCTTATTGTGGTTTTACTTTGTATTTCCCTAATGACTAATGATGTTGAGCATTGCTTCATGTGCTTATTAGCCAATTTTATATCTTTGGAGACATGTTGTTTAAATCCTTTGCATATTTTAAAATTGGATTATGTGTCTTTTTTATTATTGAGTTGTAAGAGTTCTTTATATATTCTAGATACAAGTAGCTTAGCCAATATATATCATTTGCAGATAATTCTCCCATTCTGTGGGTGTCTTTCTACTCTCTTATATTTTTATAGCATAAAATTTTTTATTTAATATAATATATATATCTTTTTCTCTTTTGTTGCTTGTGCTTTTTGGTGTCATACCTAAGAAACTGTTTTCTAATCTAGTGTTACAAAGATTTACCTCTGTGTTTTCTTCCAGGTTTTTCTTTTGTAATTTTAATTCTTATATTTAGTTCTTGATCCATTTTTACTTTTTTTTTGTATAGTATCAGGGTAAGTGTCCTACTTTATTCTTTATATACAAATACATAGTTGTCTGAGCATCGTTTGTTGAAAAGACTCTTCTTTCCCTCTTTCGTTATCTTATTATCATCCTTGTTGAAATCAGCTGACCATTAATGTATGAATTTATTTCTCAATTCTATTCTGTTGATTTCTATTTCTATTCTTATATCTGTGTACACTGTCTTGATTATTATGGCTTTACATAGTATCTTGAAGTTGGGAAATCCGAGTCTTTTAAGTTTATTGTTCATTTCCATGATTCTTTTGACTGCTCTAGGTCCCTGGCACTGCTGTAAAATTTTAGGATCAGTGTCACTTTCTGCAGTTGATGGATATTCAATTCAATCTGTAGATCGATTTGGGGAATACTGCCATCTTAACAACTTTTGAGTTTTCTGATTGTGAACATGGGATGTCTTTCTGTTTATTTATTTCTTTACTTTCTGTCAATGATGTTTTGCAGTTTGCAGAGTATAAGTCTTGCACTTCTTTTGTTAAATCTCTTCCTAAGTATTTTATTTTTTTGTGGCTGCTGTTATTATGCAGCATACTAAGTTGCTTCAGCGGTGTCTGACTCTTTGTGACCCCGTGGACTGTAGCCTACTAGGCTCTTCCCTCCATGAGATTCTCCAGGCAAGAATACTGGAGTGGGTTGCCATTTCCTTCTCCAGGCAATCTTCCCAACCCAGGGATCGAACCCTGGTCTCCAGCATTGCAGGCAGACGCTTTAACCTCTAAGCCACCAGGGAAGCCTTGCATTGGTAGGTGGGTTCTTTATCACTAGCGCCACCAGGGAAGCTGCCATTATTAATGGAGTTGGTTTTCTTGATTTTGTTTTTAGATTGTTCATTGCTAGTGTGTAGAAAGAAATTGATTCTTAAAGTATTACCTTATATCCTGCAAGCATGCTTGACATTATATATTAGTTTAATGGTGTTTTAGTGGAAATGTTATGGCTTTCTACAAGCATGATTGTATCATCTGCAAATATGAGATAATTTTACTTTTTCTTTTCCAGTCTGGATGCACCCTTAAGTTTTAACCTTTTTTTCTTCATTACTTTAGCATAAGACAACTTTATATGATATTAGCTAATTGTATATGGTACATATACAACATTTTTCACTTTGTAGTGCTTAAATACTTTAAAGCATATTAATTTTATTTTAATGGGTGTTAAAAATATGATAGCTCATAATTTTATGGTGTTGACTCAGGTGTCACTTTATTAGGACGTTCTTCCCTGAACATCCTATTTAAAATGGCACATCTTCTTTCCTTTTCCTCTACCTTGCTTCATTTTTCCTTCCTACCACTTACCACTATACATATTACACACGAGCATACACTTACATATTACACATGTGAGATGTGGCTGCTTATTGTCTGTTTTCCCTCTGCTAGGATGTAGCTCCCTGAGAGCAGAGACTTGAGTTTATTCTTTGCTGATGGCAGTGTTCAGGAAATGGGTACTCAGTAAATATTTGTCAGTGGTTAATTGTTTAGAATGGAGTTAAGACCGGTACATCAGTTTCAAGTTGATTCAAGAAAAATACTGAATAAATGATTGTTCAGGAAGTATACAAATATGGCAAAATTCATAAGGGCTGTATGGCATGCCAGAAAGTTGGGAAACTCTAACTTCAGTAACGAGAAGAAGCTGGATGGGAATGGAGTTTTTAAAATCATTTTCTGTGAAGTGAGAAGTTATTTGTTAGCTCACAGACTTTTCCCCAACCCAGATCAGGGAAGCCTTGAGGCCCACAAGCTGTAACAGATGAAATTAAATATATGTGGGAAAGTGGTTCCCGCTCCCACCACAGAAACCCTGCTGGCAGTTCTGGAGGTCATCTGGAATATTTGAGGTGCTTTGGGCTACCCATGGAAACTTGGCTGATTGGTCTTGTGTTCTTCGCAGGGCTCTGTGTTTGCAGAGAGCAGAAATGACCATGACTGCCAACAAGAATTCCAGCATCACCCACGGAGCTGGAGGCACTAAGGCCCCTCGGGGGACTCTGAGCAGGTGAGTTGGGGAACATTGCCTGGGGAAGTGGATCTCAGTGGAGGGTAGAATCAAAGGACACCTAACACCCTGTGTCCTGGATAGGACTGCTGCCAAGTGGGTGTGGTTATCCTCATGATTCTGACAGTCATCCAGGTGAATCATCTGGGCCAAACTTTAACCACTGACCAAACAGTGAGATCTCAGGGCATTTTCTTATGCCCTCTAAAATTTTGCTTCCTCATCTGTAAAATAATAATAGTACCTTTCTCCCAGAGTTTCCTTGAGGATTAAATGAGATGATAATGTCAGTGCTTAGCATAGTGCCTAGCGAAAAACCACTTATGAAATATTAGCTCCGTCTCTGCAATGGGATAGAAGCTTCCAGAGCTGGCAATTAAAGGTACAACTGTCACCAGGGCTTCTCAGGTTTTAGCCTAGGCTAGATGCTGATTTCCTTGAAGAACCTCTTTTACTAAAGCCACACATACCTTTCATAGCCCCTTCATCTGAATCTCAGCTGGATGGGTTCGGCTTTGGAACCTCAGCTGCTGGAATGGGTAGCTATGAGAAGGATGCTCATCTTAGATGGGGATCAGGCTCGTGGCCTCCTGGAGGGCAGGACTGTGCAGTGCCAGACTGAGTCTGTGGAGTGGCGCACACTCAGGTCTGCCCAGAGGTTGTGGTCGATGTTTGGTTCGTTCAGAGCTGGAATCCAGGTATGGTTGGTAGAGAGGGTCACAGGCTGTAGCCCCTGGGGAGTGGCTGGAGTTGAAGGAGGCAAGAGGAATTCTCTACACCATATGTGCAGAGTTTGGTCCCAGTGGAAATGGTCTGGATGGACTGTACCAACTAAATGGAAACTGGTTGGTTCTGACATATTAAATACATAAGCGTTTGGGGCTCAGATAGACAAATTGACTCTCTGCTCTGTAGCAACAAGAGCAGTAAGGAGACCCTCTGCCCACGCACTCTCTCTAACCTGGACTACGGTTGCTGGCATACTTGCTTCCCTGAACGGGGGTGAGGCTGAGGATGGCAGGGACTAGCAACCTCATGGGTAAAGCTGATAGAAAAACTGAACTCTCCCAGGGCATGTTGGTGGCTGAGGCAGAAACAGGTCTGGGTCCTAGACTTTTGTCCCCCATGATCTGCTTCTTGGGAACAACTTGGCGGGCTCTGGCCAGTCAGGGGGCATTTCTTCCTCTGCAGTGTGAATATGAGTTGGCAGGTGGAGACTGGCAGCGAAGGTCCCCGTCTTTTTATATGAGACTGTAGGGATGAAAGAAGCATTATTTGTGATTTTACTGTTGTATTCTTAAGTTAAAAGAAATAGTATACTTAGAACCTGAATTAGAAATTACCGAACCCAGCAGCCTCAGCTCCTTTAAGTATTTGTTTCTTCTTCTGATTTCCGCTTCGTGGGTGTGTGGGATGGGAGATGCATTGTTTACATAAAGTCACAAAGCTGAATCAGAACTGCTGACAGACACCCTAGTTTCTATTTGGAGTACAGCCCTACATGTTTTATACATTTTTAGAAATCCCTCTTCCTTTAGCTTCTCAGCATGCTTGCCGTCGTAACATGATGGATGGTACTTGTAAATATCTGAGTCTCTGATGTGCCTAAAAAAATCATTTCTCCATTCTCAGTCTTCGCTTCCCTTCCTTCCTGCCACATTTCCGCTTCCCTCCCTACTTTCCTCGGTTTTTGGCATGGAGTCACAGGCCTTGTCTCAGAGGCTGCTGCTGGGCTGTAGTTGTTTCATCACAGTTGTCATCTGGCGGTGTCATCTGGTGGCTGCCTCCACCCGCAGCTGCATCTGGGGCTGTCGAGTAGGGCAGTAAGTCACCAGTTCATCTAGGAATTTGTTAGACAACCCTGAGGGCTCTCCTTCTAGGTGCCAGGCTCTGTGGTGGACACTGAGGGACACAAAGGAAGACCCATTTTCTTTTTTTCAAGGCATTTACAGTTTGGATCGATGACATTGGCACCCAGATTTTTTAGTCGGACCTTCTAATAGACATTTGCCTGGGACCTGGGGCCCTTTAATCATTGCCCATTCAGGAGTGCCAGTGAGAAAAGACTTCCAGGTGTGACTGGTTGGGGAGTGCAGGGGTGCTGGGGCCTTGGAAAGCTAGGCCTTGGAGCCCTGGCGGCTTTAGGGATCTCTGTCCACATTATCCACACGGAGGCAAAGGAATCTGATGACACAGAGAAGCCTTTGTATCTAGCTTTGGGGGCAGGGCTACTTTGGGGCATGGAAAACTGGTGGGGAAGGGCAGATGGTACTTGAAGGAAGTGCCAAGATAGGTATTTTCAAGGCTCTATCCCTATTTGAATAAGACCTCACCTGGTGCCACCACTGAGCTAGTTTGGGTTAAAGATCCTAGATTCCATTGCATTATTAGCTTTTATGGGTGTTTTGCTAGTTTATTATCTTCCTTTTCCTTTATAGCCCATTCTTGATTTGGTAAGATATGTAGGAGGAGGAACTCAACCTTTTATTTGACCACCAGAGTTCTGTTCTTTACTATGTTTGGGTCACCAGGAGCAAGCGTCCCTTTCTCTTTGTTAGTAAGGCCAGAGGGCGTGATGCTTCACCCTTAGCTGCTTTCCCTTCCCGCAGGCTGCTCCCCCTCCAGCTTATTTAGATTTGGCTGCCTCCATTTCTGTGGGTGGGAGGTGAGATTCTCAAAGCTCCTCTGAATTCTAGAGGCCAGGCTTGACCTGGGTGAGACTAGAAGCAGCTCAGTGACTTGCAAACAAAAAGGTGTTTTATTGAGAGCTAGTGCAACCATCTCGATGGGGTAAACTTTGCCACTTGGTGCTCTCAGGAGATTTCACTTGTGCTGTAAGACTTGGCGGGCAGTAGGGGCTGTTCTCAGAAGACTTGTCACGCCTGCTAATTTCCTCAACAGCTTCTTTACTGTGAAACTCCAGTGTGCAGGTCATTGTGACTTAAAAATACAAGCTATTGGTATTGTCTTTTAGGAACCTTGCCTCTGGATGTATGTGTGGGAAACTTGGGTGACTATAGAAGTATAGAGTTTTGGGGGCCAAGGACTTTAACTTTTTTCTGTCTCCTCCAAGCCTGGAACGATAGCTGGTATCCAGAAGACTGTTTGTTGACCAGTTGTCTAGATGGCTGTGAGATCAGCCTCATAGAGCATAGGCTACTTGCTATTTGAGTCTTTATAGTTCTTTCATAATAGGTCTTATTAACTTAGTTTTTCTTTTTTTTTAATTGTTTTGCATCCTTGTGTTGCTTTCTGCCTGTATCAACATAAATCAGCCATAGGTATACATATGTCCCCCCACTTCTTGAAATTCCCTCCCACACCCCACCCTATTCCAGCCCCTAGGTCATCACAGAGCACTGGATTTGAGCTTCCTGCGTCATACAGCAAATTGCCACTGCTTATCTAAATTTACGTGTGATGATGTGTATGTTTCAATGCTACTCTCTCAATTCATCCCACCCTCTCCTATCCTCTGTGTCCACAAGTGTGTTCTCTGTGTCTGCATCTCCACTGCTGCCCTGCACATAGGTTCATCTGTACCATCTTTCTAGATTCCATATATATATGCGTTAATATACAGTATTTTTTTTTCTCTTTCTGACTTAATGTCACTCTGAGAGTAGGCTCTAGGTTCATCTGCCTTATTAGAACTGAGTCAAATGCGTTCCTTTTATGGCCGAATAATAGGGCTTCCCACTCCCCAGGTTGGTAGGTGCCCAGTATCCTACTGGAGACCAGTGGAGAAATAACTCCAGGAAGAATGAAGAGATGGAGCCAAAGCAAAACAACACGCAGTTGTGGATGTGACTGGTGATGAAAGTAAAGTCTGATGCTGTAAAGAGCAATACTGCATAGGAACCTGGAATGTTAGGTCCATGAACCAAGGCAAATTGGAAATGGTCAAACAGGAGATGGCAAGAGTAAACATTGACATGTTGGGAATCAGGGAGCTAAAATGGACTGGAATGGGTGAATTTAACTCAAATGACCATTATATCTACTACTGTGGGCAGGAATCCCTTAGAAGAAATGGAGTAGCCATCATAGTCAACAAAAGAGTCTGAAATGCAGTACTTGGATGCAATCTCAAAAATGACAGAATGATCTCTGTTCGTTCCAAGGCAAAGCATTCAGTATCACAGTAATCCAAGTCTGTGCCCCGATCAGTAATGCTAAAGAAGTTGAAGTTGAACGAGTCTATGAGGACCTACAAGACCTTCTAGTACTAACACCCCAAAAAGTTGTCCTTTTCCTTTATAGGGGACTGGAATGCAAAAGTAGGAAGTCAACAAACACCTGAAATAACAGGTAAATTTGGCCTTGGAATACAGAATGAAGCAGGGCAAAGGCTAACAGTTTTGCCAAGAGAACACACTGATCATAACAAACACCCTCTTCCAACAACACAAGAGAAGACTCTACACATGGACATCACCAGATGGTCAATACCGAAATCAGGTTGATTATAGTCTTTGCAGCCAAAGATGGAGAAGCTCTATACAGTCAGCAAAAACAAGAGTTGGAGCTGAGTGGCTCAGATCATGAACTCCTTATTGCCAAATTCAGACTTAAATTGAAGAAAGTGGAGAAAACCACTAGATCATTCAGCTATGACCTAAATCAAATCCCTTATGATTATACAGTGGAAGTGAGAAATAGATTTAAGGGCTTAGATCTGATAGATAGAGTGCCTGATGAACTATGGAATAAGGTTCGTGACATTGTACAAGAGGCAGTGATCAAGACCATCCCCAAGAAAAGAAATGCAAAAAGGCAAAGTGGATGTCTGAGGAGGCCTTACAGACAGCTGTGAAAAGAACAGAAGTGAAAGGCAAAGGAGAAAAAGAAAGATATACCCATTTGAATGCAGAGTTCCAAAGAAAAGCAAGGAGAGATAAGAAAGCCTTCCTCAGTGATCAATGCAAAGAAATAGAGGAAAACAATAGAATGGGAAAGACTAGAGATCTCTTCAAGAAAATTAGAGATACCAAGGGAATATTTCATGCAAAGATGGGCACAATAAAGGACAGAAATGGTATGGAACTAACAGAAGCAGAAGATATTAAGAAGAGGTGGTAAGAATACACAGAAGAACTATACAAAAAGATTTTCACAACCCAGATAATCACGATGGTGTGATCACTCACCTAGAGCCAGACATCCTGGAGTGTGAAGTCAGGTGGGGCTTAGGAAGCATCACTACGAACAAAGCTAGTGGAGGTGATGGAATTCCAGTTGAGCTATTTCAAATCCTGAAAGATGATGTTGTGAAAGTGCTGCACTCAGTATGCCAGCAAATTTGGAAAACTCAGCAGTGACTACAGGACTGGAAAAGTCAGTTTTCATTCCAATCCCAAAGAAAGGCAATGCCAAAAAATGCTCAAACTACCGCACAATTGCCCTCATCTCACATGCTGGCAAAGTAATGCTCAAAATTCTCCAAGCCAGGCTTCAACAGTGTGTGAACCGTGAACCTTCAGATGTTCAAGCTGTATTTAGAAAAGGCAGAGAAACCAGAGATCAAATTGCCAACATCTGTTGGATCACTGGAAAAGCAAGAGAGTTCCAGAAAAACATCTACTTGTGCTTCATTGACTATACCAAAGCCTTTCACAACAAACTGTGGAAAATTCTGAAAGAGATGGGAATACCAGACCCCCTGACCTGCCTCCTGAGAAATCTGTATGCAGGTCAGGAAGCAACAGTTAGAACTGGACATGGAACAACAGACTGGTTCCAAATCAGGAAAGGAGCATGTCAAGGCTGTATATTGTCACCCTGCTTATTTAACTTCTATGCGGAGTATATCATGTGAAATGCCGGGATGGATGAAGCACAAGCTGGAATCAAGATTGCTGGGAGAAATGTCAATAACCTCAGATATGCAGATGATACTACACAGCAGAAAGCGAAGAACTAAAGAGCCTCTTGATGAAAGTGAAAGAGGAGAGTGAAAAAGTTGACTTAAAACTCAACATTCATAAAACTAAGATCATGGCATCTGGTCCCGTCACTTCTTGGCAGATAGATGGGGAAACAATGGAAACAGTGAGAGACTTTATTTTTTTGGGGGAGGCTCTAAAATCACTGTAGATGGTGACTACAGCCATGAAATTAAAATAAACTTGCTCCTTGGAAGAAAAGTTATGATCAACTTAGCATATTAAAAAGCAGAGACATTATTTTGCCAACAATGGTCTGTCTAGTCAAAGCTTTGGTTTTTCCAGTAGTCATGTATGGATGTGAGAGTTGGACCATAAAGAAATCTGAGCACTGAAGAATTGATGCTTTTGAACTGTGGTATTGGAGAAGACTCCTGAGAGTTTCTTGAACTGCAAGGAAATCCAATCAGTCCATCCTAAAAAGAAATCAGTCCTGAATTTTCGTTGGAAGGACTGATGCTGAAGCTGAAACTCCAATACTTTAGCCACCTGATGGGAAGAACTAACTCATTTGAAAAGACCTGCTGCTGGAAAAGATTGAAGGCAGGAGGAGAAGGGGACGACAGAGGATGAGATGGTTGGGTGGCATTACTGACTTGATGGACATGAGTTTGAGTCAGCTCCAGGAGTTGGTGATGGACATGGAGGCCTGGCGTGCTGCAGTCCATGGGGTTGCAAAGAGTCGGATGTGTCTGAGTGACTGAACTGAACTGAATAGGGCCTCCCTGGTGGTGCTAGTGGTGAAGAACATGCCTACAAATGCAGGAGGCATAAGAGACTTGGGTTCAATCCCTGGGTTGAGAAGATCCCCTGGTGGAGGGCATGGCAACCCACTCCAGTATTCTTGCCTGGAGAATCCCATAGACAGGAACCTGGCAACCTGCGGTGCATAGCGTCACAGAGTCAGATCTGACTGAAGCAACTTAGCACGCACAGACCCACAGTAGGAGTGGGAGAGCTAAGTGTGTGTTCTTGCCCCTGTTAGCTCTGTATCCTTGGGGAGTACCTTCTCTTCTCTGTCTGCTGCCCAAACTATCAAACAAGTGGGTGACCAGTGCAGGTCTTGTTAACTATGCATTCTCTTTCCATTTAGTCCACCGACTCTGAGAAAGAGAGAAGAAAAGGAACCTTAGAGCTCATTTATTTGGTCTCAGCCACTTGTTTTTAAGTCTTGACAAAGCATCTTGCAGTCCCACTCTAGATTTTTGTCTGAAGATTTATTGAGGGATAATTAAAGTATTATAAACTATCCAATTTAAAGTTTTCAGTTTGATGAGTTTACAGACACGCTCACAGAATGTAACTGTCACCACAGTCTGGAAGCCATTTCCTAATTTGAGAATTTTTTATTGCCTAGGGATAGAGACTGAAACAAGTTTAATTTTCTAACTCTGAAAGCCCTTTGTCATTTATGTTTCCTTTAAATTTTGCTGGAAAACTGAACAGTTCCTGTTTGGCTCATCTCTTTTCTCATTCATGAGTGACAGTTCAGTTCAGTTCAGTTGCTCAGTCATGTCCGACTCTTTGCGACCCCATGAATCGCAGCACGCCAGGCCTCCCTGTCCATCACCAGCTCCCGGAGTTCACTCAGACTCACGTCCATCAAGTCAGTGATGCCATCCAGCCATCTCATCCTCTGTCATCCCCTTCTCCTCCTGCCCCCAATCCCTCCCAGCATCAGAGTCTTTTCCAATGAGTCAGCTCTTTGCACGAGGTGGCCAAAGTACTGGAGTTTCAGCTTTAGCATCATTCCTTCCAAAGAAATCCCAGGGCTGATCTCCTTCAGAATGGACTGGTTGGATCTCCTTGCAGTCCAAGGGACTCAAGAGTCTTCTCCAACACCACAGTTCAAAAGCATCAATTCTTCGGCAGTCAGCCTTCTTCACAGTCCAACTCTCATATCCATACGTGACCACAGGAAAAACCATAGCCTTGACTAGATGGACCTTAGTCGGCAAAGTAACGTCTCTGCTTTTGGATATACTATCTAGGTTGGTCATAGCTTTTCTTCCAAGGACTAAGCGTCTTTTAATTTCATGGCTGCAGTCACCATCTGTAGTGATTTTGGAGCCCCCCAAAATAAAGTCTGACACTGTTTCCACTGTTTCCCCATCTATTTCCCATGAAGTGATGGAACCAGATGCCATGATCTTCATTTTCTGAATATTGAGCTTTAAGCCAACTTTTTCACTCTCCTCTTTCACTTTCCTCAAGAGGCTCTTTAGTTCTTCTTCACTTTCTGCCATAAGGGTGGTGTCATCTGCATATCTGAGGTTATTGATATTTCTCCTGGTAATCTTGATTCCAGCTTGTGCTTCTTCCAGCCCAGCATTTCTCATGATGTACTCTGCATATAAGTTAAATAAGCAAGGTGACAATATACAGTTAGAAGGAGTCAAATGGCACCTTCAGCACTCTGCCTGGAAACGTCTTTGCCACTTCATCTCATTTATTTTCCATGCTACCACAGGTGACAGAATTACCTAACTTTTCAATATTATGAGGGTCACCTTATCTCTAGCTTCTAACATTTTCTTTATTTTGTCTTAACCACCACCCCCAGTAGCCATGCCTCAGTCCCACAGTCAGTGTTCCAGGTTTTTGTTTCAACAGCGCTCCACTTCTCAGTACCAAAATTTGCGCCCGTTGTCTATTGCCACATAACCACCGCAGATTTCATAGTGTCAAATAGCCATGTTATTATGCCCACAGACTCTGTAGATGAGCTGGTTTCAGACAGAGACTGCACGCATGTCTGCTGCTGCTCATGATGTCTGGAACCTCAGCTGGAAAGACTTGAAGACTTAAGGTGACCCAGTGGCTAGGGGCTGGTGTCTCCTGGAGTCATCTGATCTCACACGTCTAGGGGGTTGATGCTGCCTGTTGCTGGGACCCCAGCTGGGATTGTCAGTCAGAACACCCTCTCCACATGACCTGGGCTTCCTCATAGCCTGGGAGACTGGAAGCAGAAGCTGTTGGTTTCCTGGGGCCTGGGCCTGAAAAGTGGTGCAGGTTCATTTCTACCATATTCTGTTGGTCAAGCAATCTCAGAGCCCAGATTCAAGATTAGGGGTCATTTTGACAGCAGGCATGTCATTTGGGTACTGTGTTTTAAAACCATCACAAATATCTGTATCAGGTTTTCCTGGAACTACAGTTTTTCTCCCTCTTGGCTTTGGATGGTGCCTGGTTCTGCTTTATATGGCAGTTCCATTTTTGCTGGACCAGGGCATTGGGGAAGTTCCCATTAGGCATCATTTTTCACCTGTCTCAGAGATGGCTAATATCTGATAAATACTCTCTATTCAGTGCTGCTACTTCACAGAGGACTAGGGATTTATTCTCTCCCAGAGAAGAGCTCACTGTTCCTCTTTGTGCTTCTGCAGGAATAAGCCAGGTGACAGGCAGATAGATGTGCTTCCTGGAGGGGCAAAGGTGACTCAGTTTGTGCTCAGCTACTGGATTCCCTGGTGGCTCAGATGGTAAAGCATCTGCCTGGAATGCAGGAGACCTGGGTTTGATCCGTGGGTCGGGAAGATCCCCTGAAGAAGGAAATGGCAACCCACTCCAGTACTCTGGCCTAGAAAATTCCATGGATGGAGGAACCTGGTGGGCTATAGTCCAAGGATTGCAAAGAGTTAGACATGACTGAGCGACTTCACTTCACCGTTCTGCTAACCCTGACAAACCAAAGCTGACTTAGGAGGCTCTGTGCATGGTAGTCCAGGTGTAGCCCCACTTGGAGGATGAGGCTGTCCTGGACCCTTTGGAGGTCTTCCAGCCATTTCAGATGAAGCTGCTTTGTGAGCAGGATGGTCAAGATGTGAGTGTCAGCCTCTTTCTAACTTCTGTCCCAGAATGAGATGTCAGTTACTGAGCTGAGCCCCTGCTCTGGCCTGGGGAACAAACTTCCAGACTTGGAGATAGGACTCTGGCAGACCTCCCTATTCTCCTTTTGAGTACCCCAGAATATGTCCTGGGGGAGTGCAGTGAGCATGCCATCTCCAGAGCTGGGGTGGTCACATAGTGATGGGAGCACGCCATTGCCCACTGAGCCCACAGGGCCCACTTTAGTTGAGCAGGCCTGGGATGGTGGTTGACCAACTCCAAGGCACTTTCATTTGGGAGCAGGTTAGATAGCTGCTTAGTAGGTACTAGGCATAGTGGAAGCTGGGCCCTGAGTAACCTTCACAGGCAGAGAGGTTCACGTCATGGTTCAGTTCATTCAGTTGCTCAGTCGTGTCTGACTCTTTGTGACCCCACGGACTGCAGCACGCCAGGACTCCCTGTTCATCACCAACTCTTGGAGTTTACTCAGACTCATGTCCATTGAGTCGGTGATGCCATCCAACCATCTCATCCTCTGTAGTCCCCCCTTCTCCTTCCGACTTCAATCTTTCCCAACATCAGGGTCTTTTCTAATGAGTCAGTTCTTCACATCAGGTGGCCAAAGTATTGGAGTTTCAGCTTCAACATCAGTCCTTCCAGTGAGCACCCAGGACTGATCTCCTTTAGGATGGACTGGTTGCATCTCCTTGCAGTCTGAGGGACTCTCAAGAGTCTTCTCCAACACCATAGTTCAGAAGCATCAATTCTGTGGTGTTCAGCTTTCTTTATAGTCCAACTCTCACATCCATACATGACTCCTGGAAAAACCATAGCCTTGACTAGCCAGACTTTTGTTGGCAAAGTAATGTCTCTGCTTTTTAATATGCTGTCTAGGTTGGTCATAACTTTCCTTCCAAGGAGTAAGCAGCTTTTAATTTCATGGCTGCAGTCACCATCTGCAGTGATTTTGGAGTGAAAAAAATAAAGTCTGCCACTGTTTCCACTGTTTCCCCATCTATTTCCCATGAGGTGATGGGACCGGATGCCATGATCTTAGTTTTGTGAACGTTGAGCTTTAAGCCAGCTTTTTACTCTCCTCCTCTCCTCTTTCACTTTCATCAAGAGGCTCTTTACCACGTCATGGTACCCACAGCCCATCTCAGTACCTCTAAGGCTATTTCCTGGACTCCAGGAACCTTCTCCAACTTACCCCAAGTTGGTCCTCTTCCCTGATACTAATACTTCAGGAGCTCTGTGGCCAGAGCATGCTGAGTTGAGAACAGTCTTATCATCAAGGGCTAAAGACAGCCTTCCCTCCCAGAAAGTCCCTGGGTGACCTTGACAATATATATGTGTACCTTGTCATGAATACTTCCTGCTTTGTTACTGGAGAATGGCCCAGGTCACTAACCCAAAGGCTGGGTCATATTCTTGTGAAAGACCACCAGAGGGAAGGGCATGTATTTTGCACTTTTAACTCTCACTTTCTGCCTGTGCATGTGTGTCCGTGTATACACACACACTGCTTTCTCTTTAAGTTTGTTTCTTATTCTCTGCCTTTGTTGATGCCCTTTCTGTCCTGCTCACTGGTCTTACACATTTGTGTGTGTGCGCTTATGTTCCTCTGTTACATTTCCTTTGCATTTCCCCCTTTCTTCTCTTTCCTTGTATCTGTTTATCTTCGTCCCTCTCCCATCATGTTGGTTTTGCCAGTCCTGTGCCACAGTGTGGTGGCCATGTCTGTGCTGAGCAGCAGAGCTGGCCGCCTGCAGCTGGGGGCAGGGCCCAGTTTCACCGTGTCTGCCTTCCTGGGAATGGGCTCCGGGATGTTAGCGTAAAGAACAAGTGGTGATAAGATCAGAGTCTTAAGTGTCCTTTAGCTGTTTTGTATTCACTCTCTTTTATATTTCTTCTGTCTTCATGTGTTATTGGTGTTCAAACGCTTTTAAAATTTACATCACCTTAGTCATACAGCTAGTATGTGAGGATGCTCAGAGCAAGTGTTTCCCACTGTTTTATAGACAAAGAGCCCAAGGCTCAGAGAATTTAGGTGACTTTGCTCATGAGCACATCCAGAAAGTGAGGGATCCAGGACAAGAGCAAAACCCAGGTCTCTAGACTCTTGGCCTAGGGTGCGATTTCTGCCTTGCGGGAAAAGGCTTTGGGGACTGACGGCCGTGCTGGGCTGCACTAAGTGCTTTGTGTGTTTCTGTGCTATTCTTTGGGCCATGTGCCTCCAAGAGGGAGGTGAGGAAATTTGTGAACAATACCCTGGGGAGTCATAAGGAAACCTAGGTTTTAATCATTTTTTTTTTATTCATTCATTTAGTCATTCAGCACAGATGTATTAATTCCTACTAAATTCTAGATGCCATGCAAAGAGCTGGGGATATTGAGGCTAATAAGACACTGTCACCACCTTCAAGTAGGTTCCCTGGTACCTAGTCTAGGTGAGGGAGGCAGATGATGAAACTGTACAGTCCAATAAAATGTTACAAAGTCCCAAGACAGACCTTTTCCAGGCACAGTGGAGGCATCAAATCTCACATCTCCACCTGGGTGAGGGGGCTAGTGTCAAGAGAGATACCACAGAGGAGCCACAGAGATGTCTAAGAGGACAAGCCAGCGCTGCAGCAAAGGAGACAGAATGTGTAAAGGCCTAGAGTTGTGAAAAGCAAGGAATTTGATGTGACTAAGTGTGAGATGCAGATTTGTTTGGAGGAAAAGACAGTATGAGATGAGAGGACACATGAGGACCGGATCATGCGGTTCCTGTGATCCATGCCCATGAATTTGCTTTTCATTCCTTAGTGGGGACTTAGAAACATGATGAATTTTGTAGTTTAGTAAGATGTCAGGAGGCAAGAGGATGGCCTTGGAACTGGGTTAAGACCAAAAGCAGAGAGGGAAGTTGAGAGCTTATTTTAATAGTCCCAGTGAAAGGTAAGATCTGAATCAAGGTAGCAGCAGGTAGCAGTGGGGATGGCATGGGGAGGGAAGATCTAAGGTCTTAGGCATCGAGTACATCGTTGAGTCTGGGGAGGAAGCTGGATCAGATTCTTCAGGGAGAGAGAAGAAAGAACAGATCTGACCTTGTCTTCCCTCTGAGGAGTGAATTGGGACTATATACAGGAGTCAAAGCCAGGGTGAAGGAGGCAGAAAGCAGCTTAGGAATGAGATTGTGTGAGAAGACACTCAAGTCTGGGTGCCTGGGAATGAGACCAAGTGGGGTTCTTCAGTCTAAGTCCCCACCCCTAGATAGGCATGAGGTCCCTAGCCCTTCACGCCCGCTCACTGCTCGCTGTTCTCACGGCCTGCACTTGTCCTACTTGAACAGCGTTTCACTCTCCACTGGATTATTCCAGTCATCATACAAACATGCACTCTGTACCCAAAATTCCCCTCTAGTTACCACCTCATGTCCTTGTTCCTCCTTTAGGGAAACGTTTGAAAGAGTTGTCTGAGCTCCTTGTCTCCATTCTCTCTCTTTAATTTCTTGAATTCCTTCCAGTTAGGCTTCCCTTCCTACAACTCCACCAGAATCTCTCTTCTTAAAGTTACAGTGACTACCTAAATTAGGGGGTCACTCTGCACACTTTTCCTTGCTTAGTTGTTAGCAGATTTGGCTCAGCTGATCACTCCCTGTTTCTCAAAGGTCTCAGGATATCAGGAAACCTTGTGGTTTCCTTCCTTCCTTACTACGTGCTCTCCCCAGTTTTCCTTCGCTAGTTGTTCCTCCTCTACCTGAGCTGGAAATGCTGGAATGCCCCAGGGTTCAACCCTTGGGCTTCCCTAGATACACTGACTCCCTAGATGGTTCATCTAGCCATGTCAGTCAGTTCAGTCGCTCAGTTCAGTTTAGTCGCTCAGTCGTGTCCAACTCTTTGTGACCCCAAGGATGGCAGCATTCTCTGTCTATCACCAACTCGTGGAGCTTACTCAAACTCATGTCCATTGAATCGGTGATGTCATCCAACCATCTCATTCTTTGTCCTCCCCTTCTCCTTCCGCCTTCAGTCTTTCCCAGCATCAGGGTCTTTTCCAATGAATCGGTTTTTCACATCAGGTGGTCAAAGTATTGGAGCTTCAGCTTCAGCATCAGTCCTTCCAGTGAATATTCAAGACTGATTTCCTTTAGGATTGACTGGTTGGATCTCCTCTCTGTCCAAGGGACTCTCAAGAGTTTTCTCCAACACCACAGTTCAAAAACATCAATTCTTCAGCTCTCAGCTTTCTTTATAGTCCAACTCTCACATCCATACGTGACTACTGGAAAAACCATAGCTTTGAATAGCAGACTTTTGTTGGGAAAGTAATGTCTCTCCTTTTAATATGCTGTCTAGGTTTGTCATAGCTTTTCTTCCAAAGAGAAAGTTTCTTTTACTTTCATGGCTGCAGTCATCATCTGCAGTGATTTTGGAGCCCAAGAAATAGTCTGTCATTGTTTCCATTGTTTCCCCATCTATTTGCCATGAGGGGATGGGACTGGATGCCATGATCTTCTTTTTCTGAATGTTGAGTTTTAAGCCAGCTTTTTCACTCTCCTCTTGCACTTTCATCAAGAGGCTCTTTAGTTCCTCTTCTCATCTAGCCATGAGGTTTTAAAATAATATCTGTACACCACTGACAAATCCCAGATGGAAATTTATAACCCCAACTCCTTTCTACCGGGTGCTCAGGCCCAAAACTGTGATTCATCCTTGACTTTCCTTTGTCTCTCTTACCTCTTATCCACTCCGTCAGCCAATCTGATTGGCATAGCCCTGGAGAAAAATCCATCTGTCCTGCTGTCATTCTAGTTCAGGCCACAGTAACTTCTTGCATGGATTGTTCCAGTGACCTTTACATGATCTCACTGTGGCCACCTTGCATCCCTACACTTCATTTTCTGACACGATCAGAGCATGTCATTTTTCAGCTCACACTCCTTCAAGAGCTTCCTTTCTCAGAGTAAAGCCCCAGCTTTCTTGTTGGTCTGTGGCCTTCTCTGGTGCCTCTGACTGATCTCCAGCCCACTCCTCTTCTTCACACTCAACTCTGGCCACGCTGGCCCCTTGGTTGCCCCCAGAATACAGTAAGTATGCAGTTGCCCCAAGCCTCTGCCCTCCTGCTCCTCTTGCCTGGAACATTCCTCCCCTGGGTAAACACATTGCTCACTTCCTTAAGGCTCTGTTCTCATGGTCCCTGGCAGAGGGGCCTCCCCTGATCTCCTCCACTGTTAAGCTCTGCCCCTTTACCCTGCCTTATTCTCCTTCACTGGCCCCACAACCCTCTCACAGCACGGGATTGCTTATTGTCTATTCACTCAAGACAAATAAAGCCATACTGTCTCCCTCTACCAGACTATTGCCTGTAGAGAGAGACTGTCTGGTTTTAGGCTCTGCTGATCCTCGATGCCTGAAATAGTACCTGGTGTGCAGTGGGCGCTCGGCACTTGCTGGCTGAGTGGATGAAGAGCTGAGGCGTGTCTCAAGCCTCTTATGGTTGGCACACTGTGGTCTGGCAACTAGGTGGCTTCCTTTGTCTGCTTGCTCAGGGTGCAGGGAAGGTTGGCCATGAGCTGCCCTGGGAGCCCTGAAGACCTGAAGCTGGAACCTGTCAATGGCAGAAAGAGAGTCCAGACCCCAGAAGAGGCTTTTCTCAGGTGCTTGGCTTCCTGAGGCAGCCTGGGTCCTGGCACTGTCATTCTCTTGACCGTAGTCTTTCTTTGTGCAACAAGGGGAGAGTGGCTTTCACTTCCAACCTCAGTGTGAGGAATTGGGAAACAAGGAGTGTTGAAACTGAGGACCAGAGTGAGCACACTCTCCCATCCATGCCTCGGAGGTGCCACCTATTGTGTGCACTCACTGTCACAAGGACACAAGCGTCCATCCTGTGCTCTAGGTGAAGATTCTCCCAAGCTGCCTCAACTGGGGAGCAAACCCTGATGGAAGCTGATTCTTGGGACTGCAGAGCTAGCTTCATTTCCAGAGAATGCTTGGGGGAGACGCCTAGAAGAGTGCCAGAGCCTTGAGCAGTGAGAGAAAGGGAGAGAGAGGTGCAGTCCGAACATGCAACCCTTGGCAGCTGGTCTCTAGGGAAGTGCAGGAGAGAGGCATGGGGATGGGAGGCCCAGGACAGTGGTCCTGCACTGGGGTGGGGATGGGGAGCCGCTTACACGCAAGCCCAGCCTTTCCCACCACATCACTTTGCTATTGTATTGTAGCAAATCACCCTAAGACTTAGGGGCCTAGAACAATCAGTGATTTCTCACATTTCTTGTGCATTCACTGAGTAGTTCCTCTACTGGCTTCCCCCGGGCTTGCTCATGTAGCTGGTTCATTGGCTCCAAGATGACCTCACCGTGTGTCAGGCCCATGTGGCGGTTGGGGGTCCACAGTAACACTGTGCATGGCCTTCTCTGAAACATCAGACTGGTTTTTCTTGTGTGACAGTCTCAGGGCAACACCCCAAGTGTGTGAAGTTGGGTCTTGAGGCCTCAAATTTTAAACTGAGATAGTTTATTTTCTACCATATTCTATTGATCAAAGCAAATCACAGGGTCAGCCTAGAATCAAGGGGCAGAAGAATAGACTCTACCTTTTGACAGCATGAGCTGCAAAGAATTTATGACTGTATTTAATTTACTCCTTTCCTTTCCCAGCCTTCCCTGATGTGTGTGTGTGTATGTGTGTTAGTCGCTAAGTCATGTCTGACTCCTGGCTCAGACAGTAAAGAATGTGCCTGCGGTGCAGGAGACCCGGGTTCGATCCCTAGGTTGGGAAGATCCCCTGGAGAAGGGCATGGCAATCCACTCCAGTATTCTTGCCTGGAGAATCCCATGAGCAGAGGAGCCTGGCGGGCTACAGTCCATGACGTTGTAAAGAGTCAGACACCACTGTTTGACTAGCCCTTTCACACTTCTTCCTTCCCACCCTGAATGTTTAGAATCCAAGGACAGAGGTAAACTGTTTTAATAAGTTTATCAAGTGATTATTCTGAATAGGCAGCTCCTTGTTGATGTTAGTTATTATCAAGCTAAGATTGAGTACTGTGTGTTAGTGACTGAGCTAATTTGATCCATATTGTCTCTATTCCATACAACAATCCGCTGAGATGTGTGTTCTTTTATCCTCCATTTTATTTATTTATTTAGTGTGATCCGCTTCTGGTCATTTTCCTTTCTAAAAAGAAATGTTAATTTGTTAATTGAAGGATAATTGCTTTACAGAATTTTGTTGTTTTCTGCCAGAGATATGGAAACTGAGACTTAGAGAAAGTTATCTACGCCAGTCATGTGAGTTGTTAGTGGCTGTGCTGGAACTTAAACGCTGCTACTGTGATGTTCTTACCCTCTACTGAGAACAACCAGCCTAGATAACCTGGTGAAAAACTTACTAATAATAAACTGTCATAATGAGTTACAATGTTCGACTCGTTTCATATCCATAGTCACATGTGCCCATTACAACAACTCTGATGTAGGTAGAACAACATTTTGAGGAATTGATACTGGCAGCTTATAGAGCCTGTGTGGCTTTGCCCATGGTCACATTCCTGATACGAGGCAGAATTGGACATGTGCAGAGAAATGCAGTGGTTGTACCCTCTGGTGAGCATTGGCACCCATGAGGGGCGGGGCCTTATCGATGACCGTGATATGAGTGAACGCTGCTGCTTTGTGATGAACCTGGAGGTGCCTGGACTCCAGGTCAATGTAGTCAGGCCTTCTTTTGACCCCGAGTTGCCAGAGCACATTGGCTTGGCCTATGTGTGGGTTTAGACGAGGAGCACTTGTGGCTCTGGGCCCCAGATGAGCCAGAATCTGAAGACCAGGACCTTTAAAGGAAGGGCCTGTCTCTCTCTTTTTATCCTTCACTAGGAGAGAAGGAACCTGGAATGTCAGGTCCATGAATCAAGGCAAATTGAAAGTGGTCAAACAAGAGACGGAAAGAGTGAACACCGACATTCTAGGAATCAGCGAACTAAAATGGACTGGAATGGGTGAATTTAACTCAGATGACCATTATATCTACTACTGCGGGCAGGAATCCCTCAGAAGAAAAGGAGTAGCCATCATGGTCAACAAAAGAGTCCAAAATGCAGTACTTGGATGCAATCTCAAAAACGACAGAATGATCTCTGTTCGTTTCCAAGGCAAAGCATTCAGTATCACAGTAATCCAAGTCTATGCCCGAACCAGTAATGCTGAAGAAGCTGAAGTTGAATGGTTCTATGAAGACCTACAAGACCTTTTAGAACTAACACCCAAAAAGATGTCCTTTTCATTATAGAGGACTGGAATGCAAAAGGAGGAAGTCAACAAACACCTGGAGTAACAGGCAAATTTGGCCTTGGAATACAGAATGAAGCAGGGCAAAGAGTTTTGCCAAGAAAATGCACTGGTCATAGCAAACATCCTCTTCCAACAACACAAGAGAAGACTCTACACATGGACATCATCAGATGGTCAACACCGAAATCAGATTGATTATAGTCTTTGCAGCCAAAGAAGGAGAGGCTCTATACAGTCAACAAAAACAAGACCAGAAGCTGACTGTGGCTCAGCTCATGAACTCCTTATTGCCAAATTCAGACTTAAATTGAAGAAAGTAGGGAAAACTGCTAGACCATTCAGGTATGACCTAAATCAAATCCCTTATGATTATACAGTGGAAGTGAGAAATAGATTTAAGGGCTTAGATCTGATAGAGTGCCTGGTGAACTATGGAATGAGGTTCGTGACATTGTATAGGAGACAGGGATCAAGACCATCCCCATGGAAAAGAAATGCAAAAAAGCAAAATGGCTGTCTGAGGAGGCCTTACAAATAGCTGTGAAAAGAGAAACAAAAAGGAAAGAAGAAAAGGAAAGATATAAGCATCTGAATGCAGAATTCCAAAGAATAGCAAGAAGAGATAAGAAAGCCTTCTTCAGTGATCAATGCAAAGAAATAGAGGAAAAGAACAGAATGGGAAAGACCAGAGATCTCTTCAAGAAAATTAGAGATACCAAGGGAACATTTCATGCAAAGATGGGCTCAATAAAGGATAGGAATGGTATGGACCTAATAGAAGCAGAAAAGAAAAGGTGGCAAGAATACACAGAAGAACTATACAAAAAGATCTTCATGACCCAGATAATCATGATGGTGTGATCACTCATCTAGAGACAGACATCCTGGAATGTGAAGTCAAGTGGGCCTAAGAAAGCATCACTACAAACAAAGCTAGTGGAGGTGATGGAATTCCACTTGAGCTATTTCAAATCCTGGAAGATGATGCTATGAAAGTGCTGCACTCAATATGACAGCAAATTTGGGAAACTCAGCGGTGGCCACAGGACTGGAAAAGGTCACTTTTCATTCCAATCCCAAAGAAAGGCAATGCCAAAGAATGCTCAGACTACCACACAATTGCACTCATCTCACAGGCTAGTAAAGTAATACTCAAAATTCTCCAAGCCAGGCTTCAGGAATTTGTGAACCATGAACTTCCTGATGTTCAAGCTGGTTTTAGAAAAGGCAGAGGAACCAGAGATCAAATTGCCAACATCTGCTGGATCATGGAAAAAGCACAAGAGTTCCAGAGAAACATCTACTTCTGCTTTATTGACTATGCCAAAGCCTTTCACTGTGTGGATCACAATAAAGTGTGGACGATTCTGAGAGAGATGGGAATACCAGACCACCTGACCTACCTCTTGAGAAATCTGTATGCAGGTCAGGAAGCAACAGTTAGAATTGGACATGGAACAACAGACTGGTTCCAAATAGGAAAAGGAGTCCGTCAAGGCTGTATATTGTCACCCTGCTTATTTAACTTACATGCAGGGTACATCATGAGAAATGCTGGACTGGAAGAAGCACCAGCTGGAATCAAGATTGCCGGGAGAAATATCAATAACCTCAGATATGCAGATGACACCACCTTTATGGCAAAAGTGAAGAGGAACTAAAAGCCTCTTGATGAAAGTGAAAGTGGAGAGTGAAAAAAGTTGGCTTAAAGCTCAACATTCAGAAAATGAAGATCATGGCATCCGGTCCTATCACTTCATGGGAAATAGATGGGGAAACAGTGGAAACAGTGTCAGACTTTATATTTTTGGGCTCCAAAATCACTGCAGATGGTGACTGCAGCCATGAAATTAAAAGATGCTTACTGCTTGGAAGAAAAGTTATGATCAACCTAGATAGTATATTCAAAAGCAGAGACATTACTTTGCCGACTAAGGTCCATCTAGTCAAGGCTATGGTTTTTCCTGTGGTCATGACTGGATGTGAGAGTTGGACTGTGAAGAAGACTGAGCGTCGAAGAATTGGTGCTTTTGAACTGTGGTGTTGGAGAAGACTCTTGAGAGTCCCTTGGACTGCAAGGAGCTCCACCAGTCCATTCTGAAGGAGATCAACCCTGGGATTTCTTTGGAAGGGATGATGCTAAAGCTGAAACTCCAGTACTTTGGCCACCTCATGGGAAAAGTTGACTCATTGGAAAAGACTGATGCTGGGAGGGATTGGGGGCAGGAGGAGAAGGGGACGACAGAGGATGAGATGGCTGGATGGCATCACTGACTTGATGGACGTGTGTCTGAGTGAACTCTGAGAGATGGTGATGGACAGGGAGGCCTGGCGTGCTCCGATTCATGGGGTCGCAAAGAGTCGGACACAACTGAGTGACTGAACTGAACTGAGGGAGAGGAAAACTAAGCTTCAGTTAAAACAGACTAGGCACTGAGAGAATTTCTTAACTTGTGGGATTGCCTTCATGTTCGAACTACTGAGGGAAGTTTCAGAGTCATCCTTTCTGAAAGCATCAGAAGCAGACTGGGATCTTAACAGAGCAAAGGTTTTTGCTGTTTTTCTGTCTCCCTGTGGGAGCCATTGCCCCATTCCCCAGTGGCTTCATGGACTGGTGAATTCTCACCTTGAAGGTTGAGGAGCTACTTCGTAGGGGAGCATTTATCAAAATATCTAGAGAGATGAGGTATATATAGTTTGAAAGGACTTCCTGAGAGATTCTGAGTCTCATTAAATACTGGCCACTGGAAGGATTCAAGCTTCATGAGGACATGAATTTTTGTCTCTTGTTTATTCTGATAGCTAGTGCCTAGAGCAGGGCCTGGCATGGAGTAGGTGCTCACTGATTATTACTGAATGAATAAACTCATGACAAAGTCATCTTCTGCTAAAGGCATCTTCTCCCGCCTCCAGTTGAGAGTAACTGAGACATAGAGTCCTTTGTGTAGCCCAGACGCTTGTTGCCTTACAGGGCTGGACTTTGACCTTTTGCATCCGTGGTTCTGTGAAAGAAGTGAGGGACCTGGGCCTGTCTTGATTGTGAGTAGGTTAGGCTCTCCCCAGGCTCCAGCTTGGCATGTTGCCCCTAGCCCTGCCCGCCCTGGGGAGTACTCGTTTCACACCTTCTTGCTGAGCAAAGTCTCTTTGGTCATCGGCTTGGCTGGGCACCGGATTTCTCTCATCTGTGCCCATGTACACGTGGGATGGCTCTTGTTTGACTTGCCCTTTTAAAAACAACTTAAGCATGTTGAGATTTCCTGTTGACTGGGGGCAGCCAAAGGCTATGACCCAACAGGGAATTGTTGGCCAATCCCTGACTCACTCGAGCTGCAGTTTTCTGTGTGTGATTGAGCAGCGACAGCAGCCTGGCTCGGGGGCAGCTGGCTGCATTCCCCAGATGGCATGGTGCTCTGGAGCCTGTGAGTCTGGACCGCCCCACTCTGAAGGCCTGGGGATTAGGGTCAGGTAGGCCTTGGGAGCATGTGGCTCAGAGGTTAAAGCGCCTGCCTTCGATGCAGGAGACCCGGGTTTGTTCCCTGGGTTGGGAAGATCCCCTGGAGAAGGAAATGGCAATCCACTCCAGTATTCTTGCCTGGAGAATCCCATGGACAGAGAAGCCTAGTAGGTTACAGTCCATGGGATCGCAAAGAGTCAGACACGACTGAGCGACTTCACCTCAGGCCTTGGGAGCATGCAGTGTTGGTGAAGCCCTGCTGTCTTTGAACTAAAGCAGTTTGGGAACATTTCTGAAAGTTGACAGTGATTGTCCTAGTAGACAAGTAGAAAAGAATGCCGACGAGGAAGTATGCCCATGATTCTCTTTCAGTCATCTCACTTGTATCTTTTCCTGTCTTTATTTGTTCATCATTCATGGTGTACCTTCTAGATAGCAAGTAGGTGTCCCTCCACCTGGAAGAAACCATGGTCTCATAAGGAAGACCAAGAGGTTCCTTGATACTTATAAACACTACAGTGGAGACAGGATTGTGCCCAGAGCTGTGGGGGGTCTCTGCTGATCTATGTCTAGGGACCTGTGCAGTTCACAAGGATGGCGGAGGTCATTGCTTCCTCTTTAGAGCAGCAGCTTAGTGTAGTCCTGGCTTCACATACCAGCTGAGACCTTGATTGAGATGTTTAACCTTTCTATGCCTCAGTGTTTTTCATTTGCAAAATGAGGATAATAATAAAGTATAATAATATGACAGAGTTTTGTGAAGATTGAATGAATAAATATATGTTAAGACCTATCCTAAAGAAAATCAACCCTGAATATTCTTTGGAAGGACTGATGCTGAAGCTGAAGGTCCAGTACTTTGGCCACCTGATGTGAAGAGCCGAGTCATTGGAAAAGACCCTGATGCTGGGAAAGATTGAGGGCAGGAGGAGAAGGGGCGATAGAGAATGAGACGGTTGGATGACATCATCTATTCAATGGACATGAGTTTGAGCAAGCTCCAGGAGACAGTGAAAGACAACAAAGTCTGGTGTGCTGCATTCCATGGGGTCGCAAAAAGTTGGTGACTGAACAACAACAATGTAAAAACATTTATTTAGAACTGTTGCCAATATTTGCTAAGATCTGTGTGTTGATCTGGAGCTAGGAGATGGCTTGTGTGATGTATACCACTGCTGGGGGCTAGAGCTGTAAAGGAGCTTGTCTTCTTTTCCCATCAGCCTCCTTTGAGACAGTGGAAAGGATTCTTTCTTGAGGGGCCCTTCTGATCCTTATGGGGGACTTCCCTGTAGCTCAAATGGTAAAGAATCTGCCTGTAATGCTGGAGACCAGGGTTCAATCCCTGGGTTGGGAAGATCCCCTGGAGAAGGGAATGGTAATCCACTCCAGTATTCTTGCCTATAGAATCTCAAGGACAGAGAAGCCTGGTGGGCTACAGTCCATGGGGTTGCAGAGTCCGACATGACCGAGTGACTAACACGCACAGCTCTGATCCTTTTGAGACCTTCAGGGACCTGAGTTCTGATCAAGACCCAAGCTGAGGTGGAGTGTCTTGTGTCTGGTAGCAGAAGCCTGAGGGGAGATGGGGCTTGTCAAGGAAATAGATCAGAGGGGTCAAGTCCATATTTGGGACCACTTTAGGAATTGGGTGCTGGAGATGCTTTGTAGTAGCTCATGAGAGTTGATCATGAGTGTTTCTTCCCAACTCCGCATCCAGTGAGGTCACATGGGTCATCTGAACTCAGCCATAGTAGGAATATGTATATTGTGGAAATTGGCAGGTGTGAGAAATCTATGCTTTCTCCCTGCAAGGAGCTGGTTATTAAACATTTAGCAGCACACCCCTGGTCTTACTGCTCTCTGATTGGCAGAGGTGGACTTTGGGGGTGCTCTGGCCTGCCGTAGACCTGGCTTCTATGGCAGACGGTACCCAGGGCCTCTGAGTGTGAACTGGGCAGAGAGACCCATTGAGTGTAGCCCACTCTGGATAAGATGTTTCTTCCTGAGGACAGCTTTGAAAGGTACAATATTGCATATAGTACTTTGAGCTTGAGAGTCCCATAGGAAAGGGATGAGCTGAGCTCTTTAAGAATAAAACAGTGTTCTCAGTCCATGCACTGCCATTTCTCTTTTTCTTTTTTTCTCCTAGGTCTCAGTCAGTCTCTCCACCTCCGGTTCTCTCCCCACCGAGGAGTCCCATCTACCCGCTCAGTGACAGTGAGACGTCCGCCTGCAGGTACCCAAGCCGCTCCGGTTCCCGGGCTGCTCCTCAAGGACTGGCATCCCCGTGAGCCTTCACCCCAGCATCCTCGAGCCCCCCTCCCCCGACACCTCACCACCCGTCTGTCCCCTCAAGGCCACCAGCTTCGGTTATCTGGACAGAAGCCCTACCGTGTGCAAGAGAGAGGACCAGAAGGAGAACGTCCGGGGGCAGCCCAAGATGTAGAGGGCATCGTTGCTTCCCCGCCCTCGCCCAGAGCACTCCGTCCCTGGGGTCAGCAGTGGGCCCCCGGAGTGTCTTTCTGAACCGTGCTGGCCCCCGTGCCCACAGCCTGGGCATCCGGGAGAAGATTTCAGCATGGGAGGGTCGCCGAGAGGCTTCGCCCAGGATGAGCGTGTGTGGAGAGAAGCGGGAGGGCTCTGGGGGCGAGTGGGCGGCCAGTGAGGGCTGCCCCAGCGTGGGCTGCCCCAGCGTGGTGCCGTCCCCCTGCAGCTCGGACAAGACCTTCGACTTCAAGGGCCTCCGGAGGATGAGCAGGACCTTCTCTGAGTGTTCCTACCCTGAGACCGAGGAGGAGGGAGAGGCACTCTCTGTGCGGGACTCTTTCTACCGGCTGGAGAAACGGCCAGGCCGGAGCGAGCCCAGTGCCTTACTCAGGGGGCACAGCAGCAGGAAGGAGAGCTCAGCGGTGCTGAGTCGGATCCAGAAAATTGAACAGGCCCTGAAGGAGCAGCCAGGCCGGGGGCTCCCCCAGCTCCCCAGCAGCTGCTACAGCGTAGACCGAGGGAGATGGAAGACTGGGACCTTGGGCCCCTTGGAGGAACCCACAGGGAACGCGAGTGTGAGCACTGACAGCCGGGCAGGAGGAGCGGCTGGAGTTGGGGGAGGCGGGCCCACCCCCAGAGAGGGAAGGCAGTGGCCCCGCTAAGCCAGGGACCCCTGGAAATAGCCTGACCTCCCAGCTGCTGCCGCCGAAGAGCTCCCCTGATCCCGCTGTGAACCCTGTCCCTAAACCCAAGCGCACCTTTGAATATGAGGCTGACAAGAACCCCAAGAGTAAGCCAAGCAATGGTCTACCTCCTTCACCCACACCTGCTGCTCCACCCCCCTGCCCTCCACCCCAGCCCCACCCGTCACCCGGAGACCCAAGAAGGACACACGAGGTCACCGCAAATCCCAGAACAGGTAACGAATGCCCCTCCAGTGACGCAGAGCTGGGCACAGCGGCTTTGTTTTCAATGGAGGATGCAGGAGCAGACTATGGTTGTGGGTCACGGTTAGTAGTGCTTTGTAAATTCTGGAGCAGCAGATGATGTTAGGTGAAACATGAGCTAGGCGAAAAAGGTTGATGGTTCTGCTCTTGCAGGGGATCTTCCCAACCCAGGGATCGAATGCATGTCTCTTAGGTCTCCTGCATTGGCAGGCAGGTTCTTTACCACTAGTGCCACCTGGGAAACCCTACTTAAAAGTGAGTGGGAGGGTGATGTGACATTCCAAACGTCATGTCCTGAAGATGGTGGCTGGTTTGGCCTTGGGAGTAGAGCCCTACTGGAACTTCTTCTATGGCAAGGGTGAAAGTGAGAGTCGCTCAGTCATGTCCAAATCTTTGCAACCCCATGGACTGTGTGGACTATACAATCCATGGAATTCTCCAGGCCGGAATACTGGAGTGGGTAGCCTCCTCCAGGGGGTTTTCCCAACCCAGGGATCGAACCCAGGTCTCCTGCATTGCAGGCGGATTCTTTACCAGCTGAGCCACATGGGAATGGTAGGGCCATCTTACTTTTAGATCGATGGGGCAGTCCCTTGAGGACTGGTAGGATCTTAGCCTCATAACTACCTGAAATGCCAGCTAGAGATTTATTTCCTTGGCTGAAACATTATCTAAATACTGCATGTTACCATTAACACAGTAGGGTTGACGCATGTAACATGATTTGCTCTTTCCTGGGGGCTGCCTGGGTGTGTAGGAACCCTGGGCTTATATGAAGAGGGTATCTTTGAATCCTAAAAGGGGAGACTGATGGGAAACAGAGAGAACATTTCATCGGCTTCCTGGCTGTGTCCAGGAGGACCTGTTCTCACATTGACTTCCTGGTCCATCTCAGCATTCCTGTCACTGGACTGCCCTACCATCTCCACAATTGTAGTGACTTGGGAGCTGGAGCAGCTGGAGTTGGTGCAGGTTGATAGGCAACTTGTTTTCTGAATAGGAGTAGGCTGGGAACCAGCTTCCTATGCACGGCCTGCCATCCTGCCCCTCACTGCCTTTCTCTTCTAACCTGATATCAGGTGGGCATTTGGGTTTCTTTGACTTCTGGGGGTTCTTCAACCTGACACCATACTTCAGGCTTCCACTCAGCATATCCCAACTCATATAGAAACTTTCCCGCCATATGCAGAGAGGAAAACATCACAAAGGCTCAAACTCATGAGCTAGAAGAGACCTTGGCTGAATGTAATTCCATGTTCTGGCCCACCTCACCATGCTCACTGACTCTGTAAGTCTGTAACACCCTGCTGAAATGTTTGCTTTGTCTTGTGTGTGTGTGTATTAGTCACTTAGTTGTGTCCAACTCTTTGTGATCCCTTGGACTGTAGCCCACCAGACTTTTCTGTCCTTGGAATTCTCCAGGCAAGAATACTGGAGTGGATTGCCATTCCCTTCTCCAGAGGAACTTCTCAACTTTGTCTTTAGTCATTTATTTCTAGAAAAATCTGTCTAGAGCCTGCTGTGCACCAAGCCTTTGTGCCGGTCAGGGGGATACAAGGGTGCATAAGATGTGGCCGTTGCATTCAAGGAGTTGGTTACCTGGTACAGGAGATAGATGCACAAATAAATTATAGATGCTGTGCTCCCTACCTGGATCCATGGGCAGGCAGAATGCTGCCGAAACCCACAGGAAGAGGCATCTTAACTGGGGAGTGAGGGAACCCTCCTCAGAGAGAGAGCTGCTGAGCTAAATTTAGGAGAGCAGGAAGTACACAGCCAAGTGGAAAAAGGGGATAAGAGGAGAGAGTACTTCAGCCTGAAGGTTTTACACATACACACCCACATATTATATTCATAGTGTATATATACATCCATATATGGTGGAGTCACTTCAAATGAGAATTAACAGCAAAGTTAAATCTCTGTTCTTAGGGGAAAAAAAGAATCTGTTTGAAAAGCACAGGCTGAGGATGAGTTAGTAAGTTTAAATCTGTTGTGCCTGGTACAATTCTTGTATTTAATGTACCTTTTATTTTAAAAATATACAAGCTATATATTTCTGTTATTCAACCAAAGAAAAATTTTTTTAAAAGTCTGGAGGAGAAACTGACTATATCTGTCTTCATGAAAGACCCAGTGCTGGTCCTCAGTATGGTTCCTTCCAGAGGGATTTTCAAGGATAATTTGGCTGAACATGGCCTGTGTCATTTGCTGACCTGAGAACTGCCTGCCTGAGATGTTGACCCCACTGTATACATTGCTGAAGACTTGCTCTCACACCAGCAGCGGCTTGCAGGGCAGCTTTCAGAAACCTCTGTGCTGAGCCATTGGGTATTTAGCTGGTTGAGAAGTCTAGGCCAGAGATAGAGATCGGGGAGGTACCATGGTAGCAATGGTAGATACGGTGATGGTTGTCAGTATGGGGCTCCCAGAAACTTCAGGGCAAGAAAGAGAGCCCTGAAGAGGGAACTCTGAGACTGTGGCATTGGAAAGGCAAGTGGAAAAGGGGACCCCTCACAGGAGCTTGAGAAGCAGTTGAAAACTAGGGAGGGCCTGTGTCATGGAAGACAGGGAGGACAGGGCCAGTGTGAAGTGTTCGGCTGTGATGAAGGCTGCATAGTAACCACACAGCCGAGGACACTTTTAGTCCTAGACTTGTACCCCAGGGCCCTCGGGGTATTGTTCATTAAACATGAGAGAAAGGACTGCATCAGCTGAAAGATCCAAGGGTACCCAGAGATGAGGAAGGTGTTAGTGGGCGAGGGGAGGGATTCAGCCAGTGCCTGCACTTTTCTCCCTCCCGGGGAGGGACCAGCCTTGGAGAGCAAGAGCAGGCAGCTGGGCCAAGCCTCCCTGTGAAGACGAGGAGTAGAGGGTAGCATGGGCTCAGCATGTCTCAGAAGCTAGCTAGCTGTGGTTTGGGAACCATGCAGGAGAGGGGAAGGTTATTTGGGGGATGGAAAGGGAACAGGTCACTAGCCAAAGGGAAGGTAGGTCTTGGAAATAGCTTCTGGGGCCAAATGCCTTCCCAGTTCCTTTCAGAAGTGGTGTGACTTGTCTTGAGGGCTCAGGCCCTTCTCATTTCAACAAACCACCTTACCACCAGGTGCTTCTGTGACCCCCGAACAGCCCTGAGCATCACCCGTCCAGTGTTGAGCCCTTCCTACCTGCTCGGTGCCTGAGCAAGCCCCAGATGCAGACATGGTGTGAGACTCTAGACCATACGAGGCACTCAGTTCCTGTGGTCATGGCAGATACTTCTCAAAAATTATATTCTCCAGGGCTTGGAGGCCCAGGTCAAAACCTTAGACCCTGCCGTCTGACAGCCTGCACGAGTCTTAGCTCTGTCCCTTTGTCTCCTTGAGCCTCAGGCTAGTCCATCTTAAAGTGGCACGATGCCTAGCAGCAGCATGGTGAAGATGAATGGGCGAACCCGTGTGGAGCGTCAGACACAGCGTCCTGACACATGACATCCTTTTCAGCTGTGCTAGTTGTTACTGGTATTAGTTGCAGGCACCCAGGCTGGGGCCTTTCAGACCATTTATCTCTTCATTTAGATGGTGAGTTTGGATCCATCTTGATGTTTTGCTCAGTGGCTGGTTTAGTGAGGAGGACCTCCAGTCCTGGCTGTTGCGCGTGGCCATTCCCTTCCAGGCAGTAGGGGTGTGATTCAGCCAGAATGACTCACACTCTTGTCATCCACAGAAAATCCTTTGAGTTTGAGGATGCATCCAGTCTCCAGTCCCTGTACCCCTCTTCTCCCACTGAGAACGGTACTGAGAGCCAACCCAAGTTTGGATCCAAAAGCACTTTAGAAGAGAACGCCTATGAAGATATCGTGGGTAAGCAGGGGCCAAGCGGCGGGCTGGCTCATCTGTGGTGCTGCAGAAGCACGGCTGCAGGACGGGCACTCCCAGCTTCCACTTCATTCTCTCTGGGCAGATGTGGCCTGACTTCTGGAACTTCTCAAGGAAAGGGTCATCAGAGAAAGAGGCTTACCAAAGACTGAGCAGCTGAGAGATTAAAGCCTGGCTTTGAGTAAATTGGAATCCAAAGGGCTCCTGGGACCACAGAAAGGGGGAACCTCACTGTCCCTTTATTTTTGAAAGTCTCTGGAGTCCAATAGGTGCCCTTTCTTAGCTGTGTATCCTTAGGCAAATCGCCTTTAACTTTTTGAGACCTTTTCTCTTATGAAATGATGATTTTTAAATTTTTAATACTTAGTAAGTTAATATTAAAAAAAAGAAGAGTCACTAGCAAATGGTGGAAACATACAGTTGACACTGGCGGAAATACTTGGGGAGGTGGGAGGGAAGTTCAAGAGGGAGGGGACATAGGTATGCCTACGGTTGATTCATGTTGATGTTTGACAGAAATGGTGATGATATGTTTATGGTAACAGCAATAATAATAGTAGTAATATGCAAGATTACTGTTAGGATTAGATGGGATAAAATACATATCAAAGTACCTAGCATGAAACCTGGTCCTTAATATGTATCTCTCCTACTCTTCCCTTAAAGTAAGTGTGAAAGTGTCTGAGATTTCACTCTGCTTGCAAGTTAGCAAGTCTAGCCTGTTCAGGTTCACAGATAATGGCAGAAGACAGAGGTGCTTGGATCACAGACGACTTCACTACTCATGCACAATGGGCCACATGAGCTTGATGTTCACACAGGTTCCCGTTGCTCCGCAGTCCCATGGGGCAGTGTGGGGAGGTCCAGGTAGAGGCTGTACACATGATGGGTCTATTATGTCCCAGCCGAGGAACCTCAAGCTTAGGAAACCCCAAGCTTTTCAAGGGGCTGCTAGCAAACCTGTTCAACCTTTGCCCCATAAGCAGACATTATCCTTATTATTCTGGTCAGGAAACAGATCTGCCTCTGCCCTGGAGGGAGACTCTATACCCCAAGGCTGTTTGCTCTATAAACATCTTTGAAAAGGTACTTGGGAACGATTAATTTCTCTTGCTCAGGTTGGAAATGTAGAATACCATGGAGAATTGTCCTCCAGGTACTGGGAGGATATTGTGTTGGCAAACTTGCATCTGAGTGTCAACAAAAAGCAATAATAATAGTCAAGGCTCAGTCAGTTCAGTTTAGTTGCTCAGTTGTGTCTGACTCTGCAACCCCACGGACTGCAGCACACCAGGCCTCCTTGTCCATCACCAGCTCCCGGAGCTTACTCAAACTCATGTCCATCATCGGTGATGCCATCCAACCATCTCATCTTCCGTCGCCCCTTTCTCCTCCCACCTTCAGTCTTTCCCAGCATCAGGGTCTTTTCCAGTGCATCAGTTATTCATATCAGGTGGTCAAAGTATTGGAGTTTCAGCTTCAGTGTCAGTCCTTCCAATGAATATTCAGGACTGATTTCCTTTAGGATTAACTGGTTGGATCTTCTTGCTGTCCAAGGGACTCAAGAGTCTTCTCCAACACCACAGTTCAAAAGTATCAGTTCTTCAGTGCTCAGATTTCTTTATAGTCCAACTCTCACATCCGTACTGACCACAGGAAAAACCATGGTTTTGACTAGTTGGACCTTTGTCAGCAAAGTAATGTCTCTGCTTTTTAATAGGCTGTTTAGGTTTGTCTTAGCTTTTCTTCCAAGGAGCAAGCGTCTTTTAATTTCATGGCTATAGTCACCATCTGCAGTGATTTTGGAGCCCAAGAAAATAAAGTCTCTCACTGTTTGCATTGTTTCCCCATCTATTTGCCATGAAGTGACAGGACTGGATGCCATGATCTTAGTTTTCTGAGTATTGGATTTTAAGGCAACTTTTCACTCTCCTCTTTCACTTTCATCAAGAGGCTCTTTAGTTCTTCCTTACTTTCTCCATAAGGGTGGTGTTATCTGCATATCTGAGATTATTGATATTTCTCCCAGCAATCTTGATTCCAGCTTGTGCTTCATCCAGCCCAGCATTTCTCATAATGTACTCTGCATATAAGTTAAATAAGCAAAGTGACGATTTACAGCCTTCATGTACTCCGTTCCAGATTTTGAACCAGTCTGTTGTTCCATGTGCAGTTCTAACTGTTGCTTCTTGATGCTTCTAACTGCCACATATAGATTTCTCAGGACGCAGGTTGGGTGGTCTTGTATTCCCATCTCTTCAAGAATTTTCCACAGTTTGTTGTGATCCACACAGTCAAAGGCTTTGGCATAGTCAATAAAGCAGAAGTAGATGTTTTTCTGAAACTCTCTCACTTTTTCAATGATCCACTGGATGTTGGCAAGTTGATCTCTGTTCCTCTGTCTTCTAAATCCAGCTTGAACATCTGGAAGTTTATGGTACACGTACTGTTGAAGCCTGGTTGGAGAATTTTGAGCATTATTTTGCTAGCATGTGAGATAAATGCAATTGTGCAGTAGTTTGAGCATTCTTTGCCATTGCCTTTCTTTGGGATTGGAGTGAAAACTGACCTTTTCCAGTCCTGTGGCCACTGCTGAGTTCTCCAAATTTGCTGGCATATTGAGTGCAGCACTTTCACGGCATCATCTTTTAGGATTTGAAATAGCTCAACTGAAATTCCATCACCTCCACTAACTTTGTTTATAGTGATGCTTCTTCCTAAGGCCCACTTGACTTTGCACACCAGGATGTCTGGCTCTAGGTGAGTGATCACACCATTGTGGTTTTCTGGGTCATAAAGATCTTTTTGTATAGTTCTTCTGTGTATTCTTACCACTTCTTAATATCTTCTGCTTCTGTCCATACCATTTCTATCCTTTATTGTGCCCATCTTTACATGAAATGTTCCCTTGATATCTCTAATTTTCTTGAAGAGATCTCTAGTCATTCCCATTCTGTTGTTTTCCTCTATTTCTTTGCATTGATCATGGTGGAAGGCTTTCTTATCTCTACTTGCTATTCTTTGAAACTCTGCATTCAAATGGGTATGTCTTTCCTTTCCTCCTTTGCTTTTAGCTTCTCTTCTTTTCACAGCTATTTGTAAGGCCTCCTCAGACAGCCATTTTGCCTTTTTTGCATTTCTTTTTCTTGGGCATGGTCTTGATCCCTGCCTCTTTTACAGTGTCTTGTACCTCCACCCATAGTTCTTCAGGCACTCTGTGTATTAGATCAAATCCCTTGAATCTGTTTGTCACTTCCACTGTATAATCGTAGGGGATTTGATTTAGGTCATACCTGAATAGTCCAGTGGTTTTCTCTACTTTCTTCAATTTAAGTCTGAATTTGGCAATAAGGAGTTCATGATCTGAGGCCACAGTCAGCTTCCAGTCTTGTTTTTGCTGACTCGATAGAGTTTCTTCATCTTTGGCTGCAAAGAATATAATCAGTCTGATTTTGGTATTGACAATCTCTACACAT